>CAWUFW010000087.1:2467500-3667500 GCA_963921515.1 Calotriton arnoldi
GCCTCTTTCTTCTAACACCCTCCACTTCGGGTCTCTTCATCTCATGAATACCAAGGCTGCCTGGTCTTGAGCCCTCCTCATGCCTCTTTCTTCGACCAACCAACACTTCCTGTCTCTTCATCTCATGAATACCAAGGCTGCCTGGTCTTGAGTCCTCCTCATGGGTCTTTCTTCGACCAGCCAACACTTCCTGTCTCTTCATCTCATGAATACCCAGGCTGCCTGGTCTTGAGTCCCCGTCATGCCACTTTCTTCCACAACCCAACACTTCCGGTCTCTAAATCTCGTGCATGTCTTTTTCATCCCTAATTTCTCCCTTTGTCACTGTTTTCCTATCTTTCATTTTCTACTTTCCCTTTTTGTTGCTCTGAGTCAAGGTCTGGTGATGAAAACTACGTGCCAACCTCCTTCAACCACCAGCAAAAATCTATGGAGGGGCAGGAACAATCTATGCTGAGGATGTGATATTTTGGGAGGGGGAGGGGGGGCAGAGGAGGAGAGGCAGACGAAGGGGGAGGAGTTAGAATAAAACAACCTGTGACCGCCAGCACAACACACCAGCCGTAGTGAGCAGGAAGGGCAGGCACAGCTAACGCAGAGGGTTCTGGGAGATTGTCCCTATACTGGAGGGGGCAAGGACACATGACGACCTGACATCAGAATGTAGCGCCCTCGGACATTACAACAAGGAGAGCAAAGAAGTGGACGGAGAGGGATGCAGACGGTGGCCGCGGAAGAGGAGCCAGACCAAAGGTTACACGATAGAACGTCAGGAGCGGCTCGGTGGCTATAGCGCCTCCAACACACTGGAAGCGCTGGAAGTGGGGCTACCAGGAAGCGTGCAGCCGAAGGAGGCCAGTGGGTGGATGAATGAGTGGGTGCGAGCAAAGGTGCCGTGAGCTTCTGGTACTTGGAAGGGAACACCTCCAACGCCCCCAACACTCTTGTACACACACATAGTACACACACCAGGGCACAAGTCCTAAAAAAAGAAGTGGGGGGACGCTGACGTCACGACAGGAAGTGACGTCACGAAAGGTGGCTTGCACCATCAGACTCATTGCCTCCCCTCGCTCACCCCTTAGATGCGATTGCATCAGAAAAGCCAGCGCGTGAGCAGCGTTCTGAATGAGCTCCGATCTCGCCCCAGAGAGGCCAAAGAGTGAATGTGTGGCTCCATTTGCTCCAGTTATCGAGCTCCCGGTAAAATAAGTGGGGGGACGCCGTCCACCCGCGTGGTACCCCGACTCGAGCCCTGACACACACAGCATAAACACCTTGTACACACACACACACATACACATGCATATACGCACACAGACAGTAAACACACACCCACACACCCGCACAGTGTATACACACACACAGACCCACACACAGCATAAACACCTTGTACATACACTGTACACACGGACACCCAGTATATGTTTTCTCTCTCTCTCTCAGAGGGAGACGGAGCAGAGGGAGAAAGAGCAGAGGGAGACGGAGCAGAGGGAGACGGAGCAGAGGGAGAAAGCTGAGGGAGACGGAGCAAAGCTGAGGGAGACGGAGCAGAGGGAGACGGAGCAGAGCAGGGGAGAGCAGAGGGAGACAGATCAGAGGGAGAGAGCTGAGGGAGACGGAGCAGAGGGAGACGGAGCAGAGGGAGACAGAGCAGGGGGAGATGGAGCAGACGTAGATGGAGCAGAGGGAAACGGAACAGAGGGGGACGGACGGAGCAGAGGGAGATGGAGCAGGGGGAGACACAGTAGAGGGAGATGGAGCAGGGGAGATGGAGTAGAGGGAGACGGAGCAGAGGAAGAGAGAGCAGAGGGAGACAGAGTAGAGGGAGATGGAGCAGAGCGAGACAGAGCAGAGGGAGATGGAGCAAATGGAGATGGAGCAGAGGGAGACGGAGCAGAGGGAGACGGAGCAGAGGGAGACGGAGCAAAGGGAGACGGAGCAAAGGGAAATAGGTCAGAGGGAGATGGATCAGAGGGAGACGGAGCAGAGGGAGATGGAGCAGAGGGAAACGAAGCAGAGGGAGACGGAGCAGAGGGAGACAGACGGAGCAGAGGGAGACAGACGGAGCAGATGGAGATGGAGCAGAGGGAGACAGAGCAGAGTGAGATGGATCAGAGGGAGACAGAGCAGAGGGAGACAGAGCAGAGGGAGATGGAGCAGAGGGAAATGGAGAAGAGGGAGATGGACAGAGCAGAGGGAGACTGGGCAGAGGGAGACAGAGCAGAGGGAGACGGAGCAGAGGGAGACGGAGCAGAGGGAGACAGAGCAGAGGGAGACAGAGCAGAGGGAGACAGAGCAGAGGGAGACAGAGCAGAGGGAGACAGATCAGAGGGAGACAGATCAGAGGGAGAAGATCAGAGGGAGACAGATCAGAGGGAGACAGATCAGAGGGAGACAGATCAGAGGGAGACAGAGCAGAGGGAGACAGAGCAGAGGGAGACAGAGCAGAGGGAGACAGAGCAGAGGGAGACAGAGCAGAGGGAGACAGAGCAGAGGGAGATGGAGCAGAGGGAGATGGAGCAGGGGAGAGCAGAGGGAGACAGATCAGAGGGAGACAGCAGAGGGAGACGGAGCAGAGGGAGACAGAGCAGAGGGAGATGGAGCAGGGGAGAGCAGAGGGAGACAGATCAGAGGGAGACAGCAGAGGGAGACGGAGCAGAGAGAGACAGAGCAGAGGGAGATGGAGCAAAGGGAGACAGGGCAGAGGGAGACAGAGCAGAGGGAGATGGATCAAAGGGAGACAGGGCAGAGGGAGATGGATCAGAGGGAGATGGATCAGAGGGAGACAGAGCAGAGGGAGACAGAGCAGAGGGAGACAGAGCAGAGGGAGACAGAGCAGAGGGAGACAGAGCTGGGGGAGATGGAGCAGATGGAGATGGAGCAGAGGGAGATGGAGCAGAGGGAGACAGATCAGAGGGAGACAGAGCAAAGGGAGACAGGGCAGAGGGAGATGGAGCAGAGGGAGATGGAGCAGAGGGAGACAGAGTAGAGGGAGATGGAGCAGGGGAAAGCAGAGGGAGACAGATCAGAGGGAGACAGCAGAGGGAGAGGGAGCAGAGGGAGACGGAGCAGAGGGGGACGGATGGAGCAGAGGGAGATGGAGCAGGGGGAGGTGGATCAGAGGGAGACAGAGCAGAGGGAGACAGAGCAGAGGGAGATGGAGCAGGGGGAGATGGAGCAGACAGAGATGGAGCAAAGGGAGATGGAGCAGAGGGAGACAGATCAGAGGGAGACAGATCAGAGGGAGACGGAGCAAAGGGAGACGGAGCAAAGGGAGACAGGGCAGAGGGAGACGGAGCAGGGGGAGACAGTAGAGGGAGTTGGAGCAGGGGAAAGCAGAGGGAGACAGATCAGAGGGAGACAGCAGAGGGAGAGGGAGCAGAGGGAGACGGAGCAGAGGGGGACGGACGGAGTAGAGGGAAATGGAGCAGGGGGAGACACAGTAGAGGGAGATGGAGCAGGGGAGATGGGGTAGAGGGAGACGGATCAGAGGGAGACAGAGCAGAGGGAGACGGAGCAGAGGGAGATGGAGCAGAGCGAGACAGATCAGAGGGAGACGGAGCAGAGGGAGACGGAGCTGAGGGAGACGGAGCAGAGGGAGACAGATCAGAGGGAGACAGATCAGAGGGAGATGGAGGAAAGGGAGACAGGGCAGAGGGAGATGGAGCAGGGGGAGACAGAGTAGAGGGAGATGGAGCAGGGGAGAGCAGAGGGAGACAGATCAGAGGGAGACAGCAGAGGGAGAGGGAGCAGAGGGAGACAGAGCAGAGGGAGACAGATGGAGTAGAGGGAGATGGAGCAGAGGGAGACAGAGCAGAGGGAGACAGATGGAGTAGAGGGAGATGGAGCAGGGGGAGACACAGCAGAGGGAGCTGGAGCAGGGGACATGGAGTAGAGGGAGACGGAGCAGAGGAAGAGAGAGCAGAGGGAGACAGAGTAGAGGGAGGCGGAGCAGAGAGATAAAACTGACCACCTGCTCACCACATGGGACCAGCTCACTACACAAGACACCAGTCATCATGAACTCCTTCCAATCAGGAGCACCCACGGACCCCTGCCCCCACCAAATCTTCAACCTCGGGAGCAAGAATATCAGCATCGAGCTCACCACCATCTGCAACACATCCGTCACCGCGGCCATCCTCCCCGAAGAATGGAAACACTCAGAAGTCAAACTCCTTCTCAAAAAACCATCCACCGACCCCTGCGAAACCAAGAACTATGGCCCATCTCTCTGCTGCCCTTCCCCCGCCAAAGTCCTCAAAAAGGCCTTCAACCGCCAACTCACAGAACCCCTGGAGAACAACAATCTTCTGGACACCTCTCAATCCAGATTCCGCACCAAGCACAGCACCGAAACCGCCCTCATCACAGCCACAGACGAAATCAGATCCCTCCTTGACCAGGGAAAATCAGCGACCCTGATACTCCTCGACCTCTCAACATTTTTCGATACAGTATCTCACCACATCCTCATCAAAAGGCCTCACCACATAGGAATCCAAGGAGACACCCTCAGAGGGATCAGCTCCTTCATTACCGGAAGAACCCAGAGAATCCGCCTACCTTCCTTCACCGAAGAACCGAAGAACACCATCTGCGGCGTACCCCAATGTTCACCCCTCATCCCTACTCTGTTCAACACCTACATGACTCACTTGGCCAAAGTCGTCAGAGCACATGGACTTCACTTCCTACGCTGACGACACCCAGCTCATCCTCTCGCTATCAGAGGACCCCTCCGCCACACTGACCAACTTCCGCAGGTACATGACAAGCGTCGCAGACTGGATGAAAGACAACTGCCTAAAACTCAACAACGACAAGACAGGAGCACTTATCTTCAGGAACAACACCTCCTAATGGAGCGACTCCTGGTGGCCTTCTGAACTAGGACCCTCATCCACTCCGACTGACCACGCCCACAACCTTGGCATCATCCTGGACAGTAAGCTCACCATGAAAACATGGATCAGTGCCTTCTCTTCCGCCTGCTTCCTCACCCTTAGCATGCTCCGTAAGAACTTCAGTTGACTCCCCATCAACACCAGATGGAACATCGCCCAAGCCCTCATCACCAGCCGAATATACTATGGCAAAGCAATCTACGTTGGAATCTCCTCACACCTCCTCAAGAGACTGCAGACCATACAGAACTCAGCGGCCAGACTCATCCTTGACCTCATTAAGCAGACCCACCTCACCCCCACCTCAAGAAGCTCCACTGACTTCCCATTCAGAAGCGACATCAGTTCAAAATGTTGATCCACAGCTTCAAAGCCCTTCACAACCTAGGACCAGCATACATCCACCTCCGCCTTAATATCAACCTTCCATCCAGACACCTGCACTCTGCCTCCCTCCTCCTCGCTAACCCACCCCGAATCGACTGCAGCAACAGTGGAGGAGGCTTCTTCTCCTACCTCGCTGTGAAGTCCTGCAATGACCTCCCACTTCACCTCCGGACCTCACTCTCTCTGCCAGAATTCAGGAAGAAACTCAGGACCCTGGCTGTTCAACTAACCCTCCCTAACAGCAGGGTTCTCAGCACCTGAATACCCTCACTGGTGATTAGCTCTGCAAATCTAGATTGATTGATGGATTGATTGAAGAAGACAGAACAGAGGGAGACAGAGCAGAGGGAGAAGTAACAGAGGGAGACAGAGCAGAGGAAGACAGAGCAGAGGGAGAAGGAAAAGAGGGAGACAGAGCAGAGGAAGACAGAGCAGAGGGAGACGGAGCAGAGGGAGAAGGAACAGAGGGAGACAGAGCAGAGGGAGACAGAGCAGAGGGAGACGGAGGAAAGGGAGACAGGGCAGAGGGAGATGGAGCAGGGGGAGACAGAGCAGAGGGATAAGGAACAGAGGGAGACAGAGCAGAGGGAGACAGAGCAGAGGGAGACGGAGCAGAGGGAGAAGGAACAGAGGGAGAAGGAACAGAGGGAGACAGAGCAGAGGGAGAAGGAACAGAGGGAGACAGAGCAGAGGGAGACAGAGCAGAGGGAGAAGGAGCAGGGGGAGACAGAGCAGAGGGAGAAGCAACAGAGGGAGACGGAGCAGAGGGAGAAGGAACAGAGGGAGACTGAGCAGAGGGAGACAGAGCAGAGGGAGACAGAGCAGAGGAAGACAGAGCAGAGGAAGACAGAGCAGAGGGAGACAGAGCAGAGGGAGACAGAGCAGAGGGAGACAGAGCAGAGGGAGACAGAGCAGAGGAAGACAGAGCAGAGGAAGACGGAGCAGAGGGAGAAGGAACAGAGGGAGAAGGAACAGAGGGAGACAGAGCAGAGGAAGACAGAGCAGAGGGAGAAGGAACAGAGGGAGACAGAGCAGAGGAAGACAGAGCAGAGGAAGACAGAGCAGAGGAAGACGGAGCAGAGGAAGACGGAGCAGAGGGAGAAGGAACAGAGGGAGACAGAGCAGAGGAAGACAGAGCAGAGGGAGAAGGAACAGAGGGAGACAGAGCAGAGGGAGAAGGAACAGAGGGAGACAGAGCAGAGGAAGACAGAGCAGAGGAAGACAGAGCAGAGGAAGACAGAGCAGAGGGAGACAGAGCATGCACATGTCTATGAAATATATTCCAAGAGGATAGATCTGAGCATTTTCCTTTGACAATGTAGTATTTGTGTTACTTATTGTTTGTGTCACTTGTCTGTGCTCAGCGCTCCCCTGGCTGTGAACGGTCGGGTTCCAGCACCCACCTGCATGTTCTGTACATACCGAGCAGTGCCCTTGAACCCCAGCTGCTGACAACTATGTGATGAATTAACTAGAAAATAATGGCGCCAGCTCTTCTATTCTGACGAAGCCCCTCTGAGGCCTTGAATGGTCAGGTACGCAGGGGCTACCAGTGGCTCACAGTCGAATGCTGGGTACACGCCTTTTCTTTATTCTTGGTATTTCTATAGTGCAGCCTTGTTCGAGTACACAGCGTTCTGCCTTCGAACAAGTCACATAGAAACTAGCATCCTAATAGACGTGATGGACAGGTGGGCGGGACACTGGTATTAGGCCGCAGAACTCTAGACCGACGCTGGGGTCACAAATATTTTGAGTAATGGAGTTTTTCTGGTCCCTCTGGAAGGTTAGGACGGTGGGGGATGGTTTAATGTCCTGCCACTGGTAACTTTCCTCACTGTGGGGCCAGAGCAGAGAGTGCAGGAATCCTGGGTTTTGCCTTGATAGCTCTCAACTGCAAAGCATGCCACAGACGGAGAAGGCGAGCAGAACAGCATCTTCAAGGTACCTTGTCAATCAAAGCAAAGGACCTGATTACAAGGGCCCCAGAAAATTGTGAATGCTGAAAAAAATGCCTCTTTGTGCCTAGATCACAATCACAATTAGTGGAGTGTTTATGTACTGAACCGTATGTCCACTTGTGTGCTTTTTGGGGGAAATAGCTTCATATCAGTGGTTCATTTGTATTAAAATAAGTGCCAGGGCTCTCGTCATGAGGCCACTGCTGCTTGGACCACCCATTGCCCCTGCCACCGCTGCCAACGACAGTACCAACACAACTACTAACCATCGCACTCCTACAAGTGAGACAATTCAGACTATTCCAGACCCACAATGCTGCAACAATGTCTTGGGCGGCAGGTATTAGTCATTTTAATTTATATTGAATTATTAAACAACTGTTGTTGTGCTCATCTCTAAATTAGACAGAATGCGCCACCATGTGACAGACTGTCATAACTGCCAATATTACAATTAAGTGCTGGTGCCAAGCACCGGAAGCCACGCGCTCAAATTAAGCACTGGCTCATATATGTCTTACATGCAGGAACCACCATGTCCTAGTTCTGAGGTGGCCCCCCCAAGTAAACTGGGGGTTTAAACGCATCAGATAATCCATTAGGAGGAACATTTAAATAAAGATATAGCGAGCATTCAGGTAGACACTGTAGAAGATTCGAACCCCATGCTTGCATGCAATGATTCAGCCTCCTAAGGGAAAATATTGGGGAACCTCGAAAGACTTCATGTATAGTTCCTTACGTTCACTTTAATCAAAGAACTGGTGCCACAATACCCCTTACTACAATTGATTTTATTTTAATTCTCATATAATACACTCCCATTGTCGGCCAATTCTTTTTTGTGTGCAAAACTGCATTCATTCATCAATCCATGTTTTGCTGCAAACATTAAATGAGCAGGGCGTGATTATTCTATGTAAGGTATAGTATCGCAGAATTGTACAATCTAAAATTTGTTTTTAAATAATAACTACAAGTTATTTGACAAATATATACTTATTACAATACAAGCAAATAATGTGTTCGCACTTTAGCACATTTTCACCTAACTATAATGTCACTTTGACCTTTGTTTTTTTCAGTCATTTTCTAATTTTTTTTCAATGTAAAGTAAGATATTATCACTATACCTAGCAATTTTTCCAGTGTTGTATAGTTTTTTTTAATGTAATGTAATATTTTATTACCATACATAACCATACCAACTCCTGGTGGGCGGCCACCCCCTACTGTGCACAGACTTTGGCCGTGCACAGAGTGGGGCTAGCCACATCATCAGGCCTGTGTCCAGGCCCTGTGCCCCACACCCTCTTCAGGCAGCCACTCCCGCCGCGCCTGCCCCTTTGACCAGGCACAATGTGGGATGGCCGCAGGCCCAACCGCCTGTACATAGCCAACCCACCACAGACACTCCCCCCCCTGTTTTTTTGTGGGTTTCTGATCCCATGGGACTCTCGTGGGAGGAAGCGAAAGAGCCCCTGTACAAAGTATAAATAAAAATTAAACTTACATGAATATTTTTATATACTTAACTTCCAAGTTCAATCCAAAATAGTTTTAAAAATGTAATTTAACTTAATTGTAAATCCTTAAGTAAATGATACAATGTGCTGGTGTGTTGAATTAAAAACCCCACAACACAAGCACACACCTATAAATCATCTCACAGATAACATTCCATTTCTCATTACCCTTATGACGTTGAGAAAGACAACTCTGAATGTACTAATATTTATTGGTTTAATTATGCTGTGTTGTTTAAATACATTTTTGCTCTTCGGTGTAATTTATTGGTACAAATATTGTGATGACATTAGAAATGCATTTAGTGCGTGAGTTATGGTTTGGATGGCTATATTGCCTCCAGCCTTGCACAAGCAAGAGGAGACACAGGGCTGCCATGCCCTGCACCCAACTCTCCTTTGCGCGTGGCTAACTCCCACAGTGCACAGAGTCTGGTCTATTCCCTTTGGCCAGTTGTGTGCCCAAACTGCCACCAGCAGAAAACCCTCCACTGTGCACCCTACTCTCTGCGGGTAGCCAACCCTCTCTTTGCAAGGCCACCCTGTACCCAGCCATCTGCCAGCAGGCAGCCCCCGCTGAACATGGCCTTTGGTTGTGTACAGCGTAGGTTGGCCAAAGGTCCTTTCCTCCAGTCAGGCCCTGCACCCAACCCCTAGTGAGCAGCCGGCTCCCGGCCGTGCGCAGCAGGGTTTTGGCGCAGACCTGCTCATTCTGCTCCAAGCAGCCAAACCCCAATTGCACAAGACCTTGGGCCATGCACACGAAGAGTAGGCCACTGTGGTAGGATTGCCACCTGGACGATTTTATACCAGCATGACCAGTATTTTAATTTCCCTTCCGGTACAAATATCAGTACATACTTTTAAACAGCAAATTTAAAAAGAAAACATGATAAATGTTTTCTATTGTTGCCTTAATTACCCCAGACTGATAATTTAAGTAAACAAAGACAGAAAGGCCATGTTAAAAAATGAATATGTTCATATAAAGTTCTACTTAAGAATCATTATGTTGAACAAGAAGGAGGTGCACTCGAAAAGATTAATGTGAGTCCATAGTGTTTTCTTCAAAAAGTGTTCTTTATTTTAAATCACAAAACCAGCCAACGCGTTTCGTTCCCAAGCATGAAACTGTGGAACTTCATCAGGGCTGTAACGAATAACATAAATAACCAAAAGAAACATAAAATAACTGATGGACATAACTAATAACATGAACAAATTACAACATAAACAATGACATCTCCTACCAACATACATTATATCATCTGTTAACAAAAATACACCTTATAAATCACATAGGACAGACTATAAAGACATAACCAATACGAAAATGTATAGACTAATATGATAGTTCTTCTCTGTGTGACAAACAATACATAAATGGTAATGTTTACATAAAACCTTATACATAAAAACAGACCGAATCTTCTGACACTGAAGCCAGGAAAACTATTTATAGAAATTTTTAAAGTCTCAGGCCTGTAAACTGCCCATTTCAAATCTACTTAGATTTAATTTCAAATGAATGTTTTAAGTTGAAATACTGTAGTGTTTGGATTACCCATAGAAGACCATTAATGTCCTCCAACGGTCGCCCTATCACATGATGTCAAGATTAACCATGACAAATCGATATCAATTAAATAAATCATTGTGATAAATACGAAAATCAATTTGTGAAGACATGAAAGAAGAAAGACAGAAAGGATAAGTACACATCTGGTGAGGTAGAGTAGCAAACCAAATTACGTCGAAGCTATATATTCTATATAATCATGACAAGGTAATGGCAACACATCTGGTCTTGAATCAAACCCTTACCTTAATAAGGTAAGGTTCTAAAGCGCCAATTAGAATACTTCACAAAAAGTGGAATTCTCATCTTCCGATAGTAGTATACTTCAATTATAATGGCTTGACACCTGAATTCAAAGAATGGTAAAACTTAGGAGCGGAGTAAAGGTGAAGTTTTAGCAGATGTGTGCTTATCCTTTCTGTCTTTCTTCTTTCATGTCTTCACAAATTGATTTTCGTATTTATCACAATGATTTATTTAATTGATATCGATTTGTCATTACAGTATTTCAACTTAAAGCATTCATTTGAAATTAAATCTAACTAAATTTTTTTTTTATATCTTTTTATTAACAGAGACTCGAGAGACCACAACAAACAGAAACAGTACCATGAGGACATTAGTTGCCATGTACAGGAAATCACAGTTGACGTAATCACGGGAAATCTAAATTTGAAACGGGCAGTTTACGGGCCTGAGACTTTAAAAATTTCTATAAATAGTTTTACTGCCTTCAGTGTCAGAAGATTCTGTCTGTTTTTATGTAATTAAAGTTTAATGTAAACATTACCATTTATGTAATGTTTGTCATACAGAGAAGAACTATCATATTAGTCTATACATTTTCGTATTGGTTATGTCTTTATAGTCTGTCCTATGTGATTTATAAGGTGTATTTTTGTTAAATGATGATATAATGTATGTTGGTAGGAGATGCCATTGTTTATGTTGTAATTTGTTCATGGTATTAGTTATGTCCGTCAGTTATTTTATGTTTCTTATGGTTATTTATGTTATTCGTTGCAGCCCTGTTGAAGTTCCACAGTTTCATGCTTGGGAACGAAACACGTTGGCTGGTTTTGTGATTTCAAATAAAGAACACTTTTTGAAGAAAAGACTATGGACTCACATTAATCTTTTCGGTGCACCTCCTTCTTGTTCAACATAAAAATTGCAATCTGTACTCAGTAGCACTGAAGGGTGAGAAGTGCTGGAGAAGCTGTGCACGGCTCTAGGAAATTTGTCTCCCCTCTCGCTCTCTCTCTCGAACCTAGTGAGCCACTTTGTAATGTATATAGGAAGAGTCCCCTGTGCTGAGACAACAGTTGCTGCCCTCAGGACCTTACGCTAAATTTAGAAAGTATTTCCTGGCTTGTTTCCTGTTTGGAATCCAATGATGACATCATCACGCATTAGCGTGCTAAATAGCAAGGTAAGATGGCACAACGTTCCATTGAAAAGTGCCTGTCTCAGGAAGGTAATAGTGCACGCTATTTCTGCATAGGAATGCGTATTGGAAATAAATGACGTATACAACTCTTAATCAATACTAAAGTATTTTTAAACATTGATCACTGCAACATTTCCGAAAATGTCTAGTGATTGTTCAGTGATGTGGGATGCGTTGAGCGCCTTGAGACCCTCGCGGGTAAGTAGTGCGCTTTACAAATTCTGTGATTGATTGATTGATTGATTAACAGTTTCTTCTCGTTTGTTCCTTTACATGTGTCCTGTCCTCATTTGTGTACAGACTCAGTGGCTCACTCTTCCTCTTGTGAACATTCATCTTTTATAGTTTAGTCCTGACACATTGCAAATATGCGACTAATTCGAATTAGGTCGAAGATCGCTAAGCGATCTCCCAATACCAGCATGTGGGTAGGACGCCACCTAGTGGCAAGAATGGAAACAGCTTCTAAATCGGTTCATTTAGCATGTGCATCGTTTCATGCCCCTTTGCCCCGGGCATCTTTACCTTCCCCCGATCCCTTCTGTACTAAAAGAGCCCTCCTCCCCTGCCTGGTCAAAGGCCTTTGCCCGCCCCACCTGCACTACGAGGCAGATCAGATACTTATTGTGTACAGTATCTAGAGGGGAATCATGAAGTGAAGAATGCAGTTTGAGCCTAGATTGTAAGAGCCGCATAGACAAGCATTGGCAATGCCAATAGGTCTGGCCTAGTACCGGAAGCACCTCTTCAATAACGGCTGAATTTAGGCATGCAACAATTCATCATACATATACTCTGTCCCTCATCGTTGTACTCATACATACATTCATCCACTCACTGACTCATTCTTGCATTCATCGACCCATAATAAAAAACACACACGCAGACTCAGCAAGGATGTGCAAGAGGAAATAAAAGAATAAAGTGGAAAAAAAACATGCACCACCTAAACCTGACGGGTGTATCATTGCAGTAATTAATATATGCTCATTAATATGTATCTTGTGATTGCACACTGCAGATACGCTCATCAATTTGTATCATCTGACTGCACACTGCAGATACGGCCACCAAAATGTATCATGGGATTGCACCCTGCAGATACGCTCACAATATGTATCTTGTGATTGCACACTGCAGATACGTCCATCATTATGTATCATGTGATTGCACACTGCAGATACGCTCACAATATGTATCTTGTGATTGCACACTGCAGATACGTCCATCATTATGTATCATCTGATTGCACACTGCAGATACTCTCATCAATATGTATCATGTGATTGCACACTGCAGATACGCTCACAATATGTATCTTGTGATTGCACACTGCAGATACTGCCACCAAAATGTATCATGGGATTGCACCCTGCAGATACGCTCACAATATGTATCTTGTGATTCCACACTGCAGATACGTCCATCAATATGTATCATCTGATTGCACACTGCAGATAAGTCCATCAATATGTATCATCTGATTGCACACTGCAGATACGTCCATCAATATGTATCATCTGATTGCACACTGCAGATACGCTCATCAATTTGTATCATCTGACTGCACACTGCAGATACGGCCACCAAAATGTATCATGGGATTGCACCCTGCAGATACGCTCACAATATGTATCTTGTGATTGCACACTGCAGATACGTCCATCATTATGTATCATCTGATTGCACACTGCAGATACTCTCATCAATATGTATCATGTGATTGCACACTGCAGATACGCTCACAATATGTATCTTGTGATTGCACACTGCAGATACGTCCATCATTATGTATCATCTGATTGCACACTGCAGATACTCTCATCAATATGTATCATGTGATTGCACACTGCAGATACGCTCACAATATGTATCTTGTGATTGCACACTGCAGATACGCTCATTAATATGTATCATGTGATTGCACACTGCAGATACGCTCATTAATATGTATCTTGTGATTGCACCCTGCAGATACGCTCACAATATGTATCTTGTGATTGCACACTGCAGATACGCTCACAATATGTATCTTGTGATTGCACACTGCAGATACGTCCATCAATATGTATCATCTGATTGCACACTGCAGATACGCTCATCAATATGTTTCATCTGATTGCACACTGCAGATACGCTCATCAATTTGTATCATCTGACTGCACACTGCAGATACGGCCACCAAAATGTATCATGGGATTGCACCCTGCAGATACGCTCACAATATGTATCTTGTGATTGCACACTGCAGATACTCTCATCAATATGTATCATGTGATTGCACACTGCAGATACGCTCACAATATGTATCTTGTGACTGAACACTGCAGATACGGCCACCAAAATGTATCATGGGATTGCACCCTGCAGATACCCTCACAATATGTTTCATCTGATTGCACACTGCAGATACTCTCATCAATATGTATCATGTGATTGCACCCTGCAGATACGCTCACAATATGTATCATCTGACTGCACACTGCAGATACGTCCATCAATATGTATCATCTGATTGCACACTGCAGATACGTCCATCAATATGTATCATCTGATTGCACACTGCAGATACTCTCATCAATATGTATCATATGATTGCACCCTGCAGATACGCTCACAATATGTATCATGTGATTGCACACTGCAGATACTCTCATCAATATGTATCATATGATTGCACACTGCAGATACTGCCACCAAAATGTATCATGGGATTGCACCCTGCAGATACGCTCACAATATGTATCTTGTGATTGCACACTGCAGATACGTCCATCAATATGTATCATCTGACTGCACACTGCAGATACTGCCACCAAAATGTATCATGGGATTGCACCCTGCAGATACGCTCACAATATGTATCTTGTGATTCCACACTGCAGATACGTCCATCAATATGTATCATCTGATTGCACACTGCAGATACGTCCATCAATATGTATCATCTGATTGCACACTGCAGATACGCTCCATCAATATGTATCATCTGATTGCACACTGCAGATACTCTCATCAATATGTATCATGTGATTGCACACTGCAGATACGCTCACAATATGTATCTTGTGATTGCACACTGCAGATACGCTCACAATATGTATCTTGTGATTGCACACTGCAGATACGCTCACAATATGTATCTTGTGATTGCACAATGCAGATACGCTCATCAATATGTTCATCTGATTGCACCCTGCAGATACGCTCACAATAAGTATCTTGTGATTGCACACTGCAGATACGCTCACAATATGTATCTTGTGATTGCACACTGCAGATACTCTCATCAATATGTATCTTGTGATTGCACACTGCAGATACGCTCACAATATGTATCTTGTGATTGCACACTGCAGATACGCTCACAATATGTATCTTGTGATTGCACCCTGCAGATACGCTCACAATATGTATCTTGTGATTGCACACTGCAGATACGCTCATCAATATGTTCATCTGATTGCACCCTGCAGATACGCTCACAATATGTATCTTGTGATTGCACACTGCAGATACGCTCACAATATGTATCTTGTGATTGCACACTGCAGATACGCTCATCAATATGTTCATCTGATTGCACCCTGCAGATACGCTCACAATATGTATCATGTGATTGCACACTGCAGATACGCTCACAATATGTATCTTGTGATTGCACACTGCAGATACTCTCATCAATATGTATCATGTGATTGCACACTGCAGATACGCTCACAATATGTATCTTGTGATTGCACACTGCAGATACGCTCACAATATGTATCTTGTGATTGCACACTGCAGATACGCTCACAATATGTATCTTGTGATTGCACACTGCAGATACGTCCATCAATATGTATCATGGGATTGCACACTGCAGATACGCTCATCAATATGTTTCATCTGATTGCACACTGCAGATACGCTCACAATATGTATCATCTGATTGCACACTGCAGATACGCTCATCAATATGTATCATGTGATTGCACACTGCAGATACGCTCACAATATGTATCTTGTGATTGCACACTGCAGATACGTCCATCATTATGTATCATCTGATTGAACACTGCAGATACTCTCATCAATATGTATCATGTGATTGCACACTGCAGATACGCTCACAATATGTATCATGTGATTGCACACTGCAGATACGCTCACAGTATGCATCATGTGATTGCACACTGCAAATACACTAATCAATAAGTATCATGTGATTGCACACTGCAGATATGCTGATCAATATATATCATGTGATTGCACACTGCAGATTTGCTAATCAATATGTATCATGTGACTGCATACTGCAGATACTCTCACTGATATGCATCATGTGATTGCACACTGCAGATACACTCATCAATATGTAAGACTCATGTGACAGCACATTGCAGATACTCTCACTGATATATGTCATGTGACTTCACACTGGAGATGCTCTCACTGCTATGTGTCATGTGACTGCACAGTGAAGATACTCACTGATATGTGTCATGTGACTGCACTCTACAGACAATCTCACTGGTATGTGTCATGTGACTGCACTCTACAGATAATCGCACTGATATGTGTCATGTGACTGCACACTGAAGATACTCTCACTATGTGTCATGTGACTGCACAGTGCAGATAATCTCACTGATGTGTCATGTGACTACATACTGCAGATACTCTCACTGATGTATCCTGTGACTGCACACTGCAGATACTCTCACTGGTGTGTCATGTGACTGCACTCTGCAGATACTCCCATATATACTTGTTCTATATGTAAGTATCATGTGCTCGCACGCTGCAGACACAGTTCAAGATGTAAGGTAGTTGAGATTGAACCGCAGATGAAAGCTTTGGAAAAGCCTGCCATAATGCCACAACTTCGCGACTCTCCCCCCCACAACTGTCACCGGAGGCCCCTCTCCTCTTCAGAAGATACACAGCAGCTTTACTTGTGACAGCCGGGCGGGCCTTGTGGACTTACACCCTCATCGTCACCAATGGTTGCTAACCAGAGCCGGCCTTTGTTAAGATAGCGCCCTGGGCGTGGGCGGAGAGAAATGTGGCGCCCTTGCTGATGGTAGTGAATTGAATGAGGCAGCAGGGGGTCCTTTTGTGTTCACTGGTCAGTTACTGGATGAGCCGGGACCGGCCCCTGAGCACAAACATCCTCGGACCTCCCTCAGATCACCTAAATTACCGCTAGCTTGGCTGCCTCAGCAGATGAGGGTGTTGTTGAAGGGGTGTTAAAAACATCGCCCGTTGAGTGATAATGAAGGACTAAAACCACTTTACACTGGCAAATCAGAGAGAAACGAACAGGCATGGGCAAGGTTGGAGAAAGATGAGAAGGGTGCTGCGTTGGCATAACCTTAATGCACACAGCTCCATGCGCCCCACATAAGATCGGCGCCCTGGGCCCGCACCCAGCTCGCCTACGCTAAAGGCCGGCCCTGTTGTTAACCCTTAACCGAGGGTGGCGCAAAGGTCACCGTGCAAACAATGCCAGCCCAGCCCAGGCGCGGTGCAGCTCTGCAGCTCCACCTGCAGGCCACGGTGAGCACTGCAGAGGAAGGCCACCACCAGAGAGAACCAGAGCAGGGCGGATAGCAGCTGCGGCCTGTGCAGGTAAGAGCGGTGGGGCCGGGTGAGGGGGGATTTTGATGGACGATGACGAGGGAAAATTAAATACATTTTCCCTTGTCATAGTCCGTCAAAATCCCCCCTCACCCGGCACCACCGCCCCACTGCTCTTACCTGCATAGGCCGCGGCTGGCAGATAGCACGCGATCCCTTACTGGAAGAGATTATAAATACCGGGCCAATGAAAAATTCATGCAGGCCTTCGAGGAGTTTCCCTGAGCTCCTCCTCTCCTGGGGGCAGGCAGAGATCCTTCGGCTCGGATGTATCCTGCTCCAGACCAGGTCCGGTTCTAGCAGGGGGGCCGGGTGGGCCAGGCCCACCCCAACATGAGCCTGGCCCACCCAAACATGAGCCTTGGCCCTCACAGTGAGGACATGAAGGCCAGTAGAAAATGGGCAGTACGTTTTAAAACGTTCCTCCGAATGTTGTTTTTCTTCCTATTCTGAGAGTTGCGTGATTGGGCCTTGGCTCTTTCTCACAGCCATCCCCAATCACCCAACTCCTTTTAGAGAGGTGGGTTGTGGTGCAGGTACAGAAGGGGCATGGCGAAGGGGACAGATTCTTTATTTGGCACCGAGTAACTTTTGCCTACCATCCTGCTGCGTGAATGTTTCCTTTTCTGTTCAGCCCGGAGAAAAGAAATTTGTTTATTCTGATTCACCTTTCCTGACCCCCTGCAGCTGCTTATCAGCTCAGGCTGCTACACAAAGTTTGACTAACAGAGTAGGTAAGAGAATGTGTTACTATTTGTTTTTATTTTTAAAATCTGCACAGGCCCAGCAAGGCACATACTTTGTGTATGCTTCATTTAAAGTGTTTTTATCATTATCATGGCCATGGATGCAAGACAACAATAAAAATATCCAGATAACTGGTGATTAATTATCCTGCTGGAGAGCAATCCTTTGCCTGTTGGTAGTTTTGAAATGCAGATAAACTGTATTTTATGTGGATAGCTCAGTGGGTTACTGTCTTTGTCACAGAGATTCTTGTGTTACTTGCAGTTCAGAAGTTACAATGCTAACATAGGACAGTGACCTATGAACTGTCATCAAAGAGCTGCATACAAACATGAATGGTATAGTTAGAACTTCCCTAGTCTTTCATTATTTTAATGTTGCTAAAAAGAGTTCGGGCCAATATGCATTTTTATTAGTAAAGCCAAACCCCAACCACTGGGGTATGATTTACATCCTGAGTTTGAGCTTCCGCAGTCCAAAACCTCTTAAAATATACTGCCCACCAGTATGGATGACATGTGATTCATACACCTTGTAATCCTCATTGGCTTATGTGACATTCCCTATAGACTGATTTACATACTTGTATGATTCATTGTCTCTGTATAACGTGTGTGTGGTGTAAAGTACTGTGACACCCTACACTGATATGAGTAGTGCTATACAACGAATGAAATGCATATTAGAGAGTGGCTACGGAGAGATGAAGGGCACTGTTGGAGGGTGGTAGTAATGGTATCTGCGGAGAAAGAGGTCATTGGTGAGGCGACAAAAAAGACTTTCACACTAGCGCTAAAGCCGGCCCTGCCATGGCCTTTCGGTTTTATTTAATTAGCAGTCAGGTCATTAGGGCAACTGTGGAACATATTTTAAAGTGCGTGCTAATTATATTTACTGCTGTATTCAAAGTTTTAAGTTTGAAGGTGATTTTACTAATGTTTTTTACGGAAATAATGAAAGTGGAGCTGGATGGTGACTGATATGGGGCTGGGGCCCCAGGTCAGCTGTGAGATAAGGTGCACAGGAGAGGGATGGTAGAAAAGTGGATAATCGGGCCTGGCCTGTTGGAATTTGAGGGTTTGCACTTAGGTCCAGACATTGCTCTTACTTTCAAAAACTCTCCACATGCTCTGTATACACACAGAATCGATCCGTTGTATCATGGTGACTATTTGCAAGTAGATATGACGTAATCTAGGGCTTGTAGGCTACCTCAAGAAGCAACAAATTAGGCCCGCGGTGGCCCACTCAAATGCACCCTTGGCCCACCCAAATAAAAATTCCTGGAACCGGGCCTGCTCCAGACAAGGGCAGTCCCCTTCGGACCTCTCCCGCGATTCTTTAATCTTTTCCTACCCCCCACCGTGCTGGCCTAAAGCCCATGCATCGTTACTTGCTCGCACGGAGTGCTGCGGGGGGGCCTTCTCTGCTCTAGTTATTGGCCTAAGAACACCAAATTGGAACGAATTGTGAAAAGTACACTCCAAGCTGACCAACTCAGGGTCTAACACCAGCCTTCTTTACGACACCGGCCTTCTTTACGACACCGGCCTTCATTACGGCTCAGACACTGGCATAGGAGAGCCCTACTGCCCAGGCCCTTCCCTATCTTGCCTGAGTCTGTCAGAGGCTGCCCTCTAGCCTGCCCCACCGCTTCTTGGCCCTTCAGTGCCTGCCTGTGCCAGAACACCCAGGGCCACCTCCCACGCTAAAAACAGTTAATTGCGCATAATTGCTCATTTTGTGTCCTCGCGTAATCTCTCCCTTTCCATCCGGTCTGTTTCTCTCCCTGATCGCTTTCTCGATCCCTTCCCCAATCCATCCCGCCCCCTCTCTCTTTTGAGGCCCCCTGTGCCTGCTGTAATTACCACCTTTGATCTTGTTGACCTTTCATGCTCAGCTGTGCATTCATTGTGTCTGTCTAGGCATCCGGCTTCTAGTGCACTCACCAATCCATGTAGGGTAATCACACCAAATTACCTAAGAATTCCGCGAGATTATGCAAAATTATGCGAGGAGAGTAAATCTGCGTTTAACGCAATTTCTTTGTGGAAAAATGCCCCCTCGCGTCCATGAATGCAAGGATGCCTTAGGCGCCAAGAAATAGCGCTCAATACAATAGAACAAGAATAGCGAGCGTGAGCAGCCGCTCGCTAAAGGTGCTCTTGGGGTAGGATTTTCCCCCAATTTACTCCTGGCATTTAGCTCTATGTTCTTAGTGCCTAACGCACCCGTGCATCCAAAATGGACGCAAGGATGCATTCTGCACCAAGAAATAGAGCTGAATGCAGCAAAACACAACTAGCGAGCGCCTGCTCATGCTCACTAAGTGTGCTCTGGTGGTACCATTTTTCCCCCTCCAATTTACCCTTAATTATGCAAGCAGGAGTAATTGAGGTTATTATCAATAATTTTGCGTCAAAGAGTAATGCAGAATTACCAAAATTACTCTGATTACTGCAGCATAGTTGAAATCCAGGCCTTCTTTTGAGCTTTGCTCAGGCCCTGCCCAGAGCAGCTCGCGCAAAATCACGGATGCACATCACCGCGTGCAGTGCTTGGAACCGCGCTTTCTCGTTCATGAGTCTATTTTGTGCTGTTCAGCGAAGCCCCTCTGACGAGACCTCTAGGATGTCCCCAGTATCAGCCGAGAAGCCTCATGCAGTCAGTGTTAGAAGTGGGCGGGATCGGAAGGGCATGGCGTGCCCCTACTTTTAAAAATTATTTCAGTCAGTTTCCCTACTTCTTTGTTTTAAAAAAGCGTCCCGGGACTGCAGGAATAGCCCTACTTTAAAATTGCATCTTTATCTTTCAGCCTGTGTTGTGCACATCGAGGAAGGCCTCTGCAGTGCCCATGACCTCCTCCCCCTTCCCCTCTGTATCTAGGGGCCTGCAAAGCAACACTGAAAGGGCCATCAGTCTTAGGATAGCGCGAAAACGGCTACCTCTGCTGCCGTGAGCCCGTGATTCACACCTCATTTAGTGAGGATGCTACTTGCCTGCGCCCACTGTGACCAATACAATGGTCACATCAGGATACTTTGGTGTCCCCGCCCTTGACCTCCTCTGCCCTTTATTTTTGGGCTCACGCAGACTGACAGGAAAAGAAGAAAAGGGCTTCACTGAGGACTGCGTGGCTTGCTGTAAATCTGCTCTCCACTCAGCCAGAACTGAAAAATAGGAGGACGGAGGCTGCTGTAGAAGAGGCCCTCAGCTGACCCAGCCCCACCAGCCTCTCCTGGAAGGTGTTCTCCGTGCCTGCCCAGAGGTCCCCAGCCCCTCCTTTACAGCTCTCCTCTTTTCTCTGCACTGGGGCCTGCAAGAGGAGCCTGGACTGTCTCTGAACTCCACAAACATCAAGTAAGTTGGGAAAATGAAACACCTGGTGCATTTTTTTTAAATAACAGGAAAATGTCGAATGTCTTATCTGCTGTTTTTTTATATTCTTTTTTTAAATGTGTACCCCTGCTTTGTTTGTGTTTAGGGATGTGGTCTTTTAAAACAAGCATTTGCAATGCAATAGGTCTCGCATTACTGAAAGTTTGACCTATTGGCGTTGCAAATAATAATGCAACACCAAAAGCTCAAACTTTCAGTAATGTGAGGCCTATTGCATTGCAAATACTTGCTTTTTTAGGCACGAGGAGACTAAGGGGCACATGCATCAAGCCTAAAAAAAGTCGCAAAATTTGCAAATCGCTAAATGATGGCATTTGCGATCGCAAAATACCGTTTCGCAATGCATCAACTACATTATAGCGAAAACTCAACAATTCGCAAATTTAAAGATTCGCAAAACAATCTGCGAATAGTATTAGCGAATCTTTATTTTTTCGTAAATTTGTTGTTGCATCTGTTTTTGCGAATCGTTATTTGCGAATCGTTAAAATTCGCTAATAAGGATTCGCAAACTTTGACATTGATGCATGTGCCTGTAAGTGATTTGCCCAGAATCAAAGGATCCTTGAGCCTCCTGCCAGACCCGAACCTGGTTCCCCAGCTTCAGTCTTGTAGGGCACTGACATATGTTGATTATGGCTACTTCTAGAGTTGCCCCTCAGTAGCAGCATCATTAACTCTGTAGCAAGGTAGAGGTCAGACAGACAAGGGCTGACAAAATACTGTAAATACGAAAAAGAATCAGTTTCCAAGCACGTGAGCTGTGCTATTGCAAAGCCAGCGTGGTTCGTTGGAAATTGCAACATCAGTTCAACTTGACTTGTGTACACGTCAATATTAGTTGCAAAGCGCTTTATACCACTTCTGCGGTTATTAAGCATTATGTATCCAATTTAGCGATACTCAAATCAACCGACCTGGGAAGGATTAATTGGTTTTGTCAGCGTGATCCATACACATGAGACGTCAATGACGAGTATTAATTCACTGAGGTATGTTGGCACCTTAGAAATACTGTCCATAGTGCCTGCTAGCTGTTTCAGTGCGCTTTGTGTTGGTTACAAGGTGGAAGCCATGCTTGGCACACCCTACCACAAGGGTTGCACAGATACGGAAGAGCGCATTTACTCAGGTAGAGAGGGGCACAGGGGTGGAGCTTTATTGAGAACCAGGTCAAGTGCCAAAT
The DNA here is from genome assembly GCA_963921515.1 of Calotriton arnoldi. Lineage (NCBI taxonomy): Eukaryota > Metazoa > Chordata > Amphibia > Caudata > Salamandridae > Calotriton > Calotriton arnoldi. Next base: position 2,490,271 of record CAWUFW010000087.1, read on the forward strand.
CATGTGTAATTAACCTGCTGGACAATTGTGTACAGGCTTTGACAATATTTTACAGTGAACGATGCAGTGACGATCAGTTACAAATCCAAATTTGCACTGATAAATCAGCTAAACATAACATTTTATTTTTCTACCAGTCGGAGGGTCTAAATATTGGTACAACAATTCCCAGCATCCCAGCAAAACTACATGCCACTTGTGCAGATCACGAAGCCTGGTCCACAGTGTTTCGCACCTGAGCCTCTGTGCTCAAGACAGCAAGTAAAGTGACTGCGCTGTCTCTGCTCAGTTCATGATGAAGCCTGCAGCCAGTGCTTAATTTGAGTAGGTGGTTGCAGGTGCGGATATTCAGAAGGTTGATTCCATGAGTTAAACACTCACCGCTGAGATCTGCGGGCCATTAGTCGTGCAGCATAATGACTCACTTTTAATAACACACAAATCACTGCAGAGTTACTTATAAACCCAGTCATTTTTCTGCAACAATAAAAGTCTTAAGATTGTTTATCTTCCTGCTGGAGAGAGATTGGAGTTTTGTTTGTTGGCAGTTTTTAGTTTTGACTTATCTAATGTAGCGCACAGGGTTAATATGCCTGCTGCAAAGAACGTGCACCATACAGATGGCAGAAATTTATTCAATGTTCCAAAGTTCTAATTAAAGAATGGGCAATGGTAAAGCTGGATCAGTAGTTTGCAGCTGTCAATAACTGATTAATACTGATTAAGCCCATATTTTATAGGGACCTCTAAATTTCTGTGAAATACACAAAACATTTAAAAACTTCATAATATTTAATGCATAAAGATAAAGTAAAACCAAAGGGGATGATGGACGGAGTGTTGAACATTGCAAGCACTCACCCCCAGACAACTGATCTGTGTTTAATCCATCATCATTCTTTAGCTCACTCCGCCACCCCAGTTCAGACATGGCCATATGCAAATCAGTCTGACCCTGTGCCTCATGGGAACAGTCAGCCTGAACTGCAAGCCATGTCTTCCCTGGACCGGAAACAAGCATCCTGGGACCGGTTTCTGGCTTACAGCCGTCATCAGCCAGGCTTGCTTGAATCCAGTGGCAAAGTGAGCAAGGGACCCACGTCTGGGCATACCCCCGCCAACTTAGGGCGAACTTGGCAAAAGCAAAGGTATGATGGACGGAGTGTTGAACATTGCAAGCACTCACCCCCAGTCAACTGATCTGGGTTTAATCCATCATCATTCTTTAGCTCACTCCGCCACCCCAGTTCAGACATGGCCATATGCAAATCAGTCTGACCCTGTGCCTCATGGGAACAGTCCAGGATGCTTGTTTCCGGTCCAGGGAAGACATGGCTTGGCAGTTCGGGCTGGACTGTTCCCATGAGGCACAGGGTCAGACTGATTTGCATTTGGCCGTGTCTGAACTGGGGTGGCGGAGTGAGCTAAAGAATGATGATGGATTAAACCCAGATCAGTTGACTGGGGTGAGTGCTTGCAATGTTCAACACTCCGTCCATCATCCCCTTTGGTTTTGCTATGTTCGCCCTAAGTTGGCAGGGTATGCCCAGACGTGGGTCCCTTGCTCACTTTGCCACTGGATTCAAGATAGCCTGGCTGATGATGGCTGTAAGCCGAAACCGGTCCCAGGATGCTTGTTTCCGGTCCAGGGAAGACATGGCTTGGCAGTTCGGGCTGGACTGTTCCCATGAGGCACAGGGTCAGACTGATTTGCATTTGGCCGTGTCTGAACTGGGGTGGCGGAGTGAGCTAAAGAATGATGATGGATTAAACCCAGATCAGTTGACTGGGGGTGAGTGCTTGCAATGTTCAACACTCCGTCCATCATCCCCTTTGGTTTTGCTATGTTCGCCCTAAGTTGGCAGGGTATGCCCAGACGTGGGTCCCTTGCTCACTTTGCCACTGGATTCAAGATAGCCTGGCTGATGATGGCTGTAAGCCAGAAACCGGTCCCAGAATGCTTGTTTCCGGTCCAGGGAAGACATGGCTTGGCAGTTCGGGCTGGACTGTTCCCATGAGGCACAGGGTCAGACTGATTTGCATTTGGCCATGTCTGAACTGGGGTGGCGGAGTGAGCTAAAGAATGATGATGGATTAAACCCAGATCAGTTGACTGGGGGTGAGTGCTTGCAATGTTCAACACTCCGTCCATCATCCCCTTTGGTTTTGCTATGTTCGCCCTAAGTTGGCAGGGTATGCCCAGACGTGGGTCCCTTGCTCACTTTGCCACTGGATTCAAGATAGCCTGGCTGATGACGGCTGTAAGCCAGAAACCGGTCCCAGGATGCTTGTTTCCGGTCCAGGGAAGACATGGCTTGGCAGTTCGGGCTGGACTGTTCCCATGAGGCACAGGGTCAGACTGATTTGCATTTGGCCATGTCTGAACTGGGGTGGCGGAGTGAGCTAAAGAATGATGATGGATTAAACCCAGATCAGTTGACTGGGGGTGAGTGCTTGCAATGTTCAACACTCCGTCCATCATCCCCTTTGGTTTTGCTATGTTCGCCCTAAGTTGGCAGGGTATGCCCAGACGTGGGTCCCTTGCTCACTTTGCCACTGGATTCAAGATAGCCTGGCTGATGACGGCTGTAAGCCAGAAACCGGTCCCAGGATGCTTGTTTCCGGTCCAGGGAAGACATGGCTTGACAGTTCGGGCTGGACTGTTCCCATGAGGCACAGGGTCAGACTGATTTGCATTTGGCCATGTCTGAACTGGGGTGGCGAGTGAGCTAAAGAATGATGACGGATTAAACCCAGATCAGTTGACTGGGGGTGAGTGCTTGCAATGTTCAACACTCCGTCCATCATCCCCTTTGGTTTTGCTATGTTCGCCCTAAGTTGGCAGGGTATGCCCAGACGTGGGTCCCTTGCTCACTTTGCCACTGGATTCAAGATAGCCTGGCTGATGATGGCTGTAAGCCAGAAACCGGTCCCAGGATGCTTGTTTCCGGTCCAGGGAAGACATGGCTTGGCAGTTCGGGCTGGACTGTTCCCATGAGGCACAGGGTCAGACTGATTTGCATTTGGCCATGTCTGAACTGGGGTGGCGGAGTGAGCTAAAGAATGATGATGGATTAAACCCAGATCAGTTGACTGGGGGTGAGTGCTTGCAATGTTCAACACTCCGTCCATCATCCCCTTTGGTTTTGCTATGTTCGCCCTAAAGATAAAGTAACCATTGCCGATACTTCTCAATTTTTGCTTCTAAAATGTCAAGCGCCAACCAGAATTGGAATCAATAGCTCAACTGCAGGTTAGTTTGGTCAACGATTGGCCCCTTTGCATATGAGAGATGACTGGTAGAAATTGCGATAGTATTATGGCAAAGTCACAGGACTGCAGACAGATGATTGCATTCTGCCTTTACTTCTATTCTGTACGGCATGGCCCTAAACAATTTACAAAATTGTCTAGAAGTTAAAAAAAAGAATATTATATTGCTTGTTAGAAAGTTTATGTTAAAGGTGCAAACTTTAAAACATCTGCCAAAAAGATTACGCATGGTAAAGCACAGGCAGGAATTGTACAGGAAGGTCAAAAAGGCAAGTGGTCCTGTGTGAGGGTCTTAGGAATAACATTAATGTGCTTACCTCAGAGGTCTACCCAGAGGCCTTCCTTTGTGTACAAAACTGCTCATATGTATCATTCAGGCAGGAACCCAATTTAAAGGATATTCAGGAAGAATCTGTGTCTTACACTAACAGTGATCCGTGACGTTTATATCAAATAAGCATACATATCTGCAGTATTGCATTGAAAAAGGCTTTACAGTAACTCGGCCGGACTGGCCGTTCCAGGCATCAGGCGTTTCCCAGGGCGACTTGAAGGGTAGGGGGCCAGTTTAGTTTGTGGTGGCCGGTTTTGTAGCAGTGCAGGAGTTTTAAAAACACTACCAAGTTCTTTGTATATTCAGCAGGTTTCCTCCAACAATAAAAGTGCCAAGATAACTCTGGTGATCAATGTGCCTGCTGGAGAGAGATGGGAGGGGAGTTTCGTCTAATGGCTGTTTTGACTCATCTAAGGTAGCGCAGAGGGTTAATACGCCTGCTGCAAAGAACGTGTACCATGCATATCAAAGAGCAATATTTTATGTTCATAGCTCAGTGGGTTACTGCTTTTTGTTCACTTCCCGAATGAAAATATAATTTTGACTTTTACTGTCAATATCTCTCTCGTTTTTTGTGAGTAGAAGAGTTGGCCAAGACGGACAATTCAAAAGGTATCCTTTGCAGGACGCTTGAATATACATGTACTATACTATGTTTGAGCAGCTCGCTGGCTGACATGAATGTGAAGGAGCCCTTGTGGGTTTCCGCGAGTCAGATCAGATTCTCTTGAAGAGTTCCTTTCTCTTCTGAGCCCTGCTTAACACATGTGTACAGGAGGAGCCCTGTATTCATGTCCTCAATGTTTGAGACAAAAAAATACTCATTGATTTCTGAACAATGAGAGTAAAAGTGTTACGGTAACATGTCGTTCCTGCTTATATTTCGCACGCTTTACATAATCCTGCATTCCCTATGAGTGTTTGCTTTTTCCAGAATGTTGTTACTTTTTATAGGCAGTGCATAATTTGAATTGAGTCACATCCAGGTGTTTATAATGGGGCAGAATTGGGTTGTAGCTGAAGACAGTGCGAATTTCACTCAGTGGGGCAGAAGGGTGTTCGGGGGGATAGGATGTGGCACTATGGCCAGAGCTACCGAATTTGGAACTGGGAAACCTGGTTCAGCCTTCATGACTAGTCCATCCGACCACTCTCCTGAGGGAGCACATTCCCCTACTAGACCTTAGAAGGCCCTACTAGACCTTAGAAGCCCTGGTCTCTTAGCACCAGCAGGTGGACCCTACCGGTGGCCAGTGTTGGTTAACCTTGAAGCCCTGTCCACCACAATCCATACTGAAGTTTACCTCCAGTCTTGCCGGCAGGCCTACAAAGCAGCACACCCTAGAGCAGCAGTGACTTTGTCACTGAGGTCACAGGACCCTTGAGGCCTCACCCATTGGTGCCTCCATGTGCCTTGTTCCAGCAGTACTAATGCAACTCACCAGGGATTGGCAATGCAGGATTTGCATGCACACCAGACTAAGGGAAATGTTTACAAGGGCCTTGCGTCATGCTTGCACCTTGCAATGTGGTACATGCACAACGCAAAGCTCCAAGTCATATTTTAAAAGCCACGTAAAGCCACTTTGCATGTCTTTGAACGGCTTCATAAATAGGGAGTAATGCAACGCAGCACAAACTGCTGCGTTGCCTTACTGTGCGCAAGGGAGGTGTTGCGGTAGGTGTTGCGTGGGAGACTGGTTTTGTAACTGGGGACTGGTTTTGCAGCAATGTGGAAAACATCTGCAAGCTACGATATTTTACCATTCATGTTTGAACTTATCTCATGCAGTCTCTGTTGGGTGGTATTTGTGGACACCTACTGTGCTCGCGGACTACCTATTTCTGACCTTTCCAATGTTTGAGTCTCATAATTTCAGAACTGATACATTTGTAATTTGAGTAGTAATTACACAAACTTCTCATATCATAGTTTTATCTCATTCATTTGATACTACTAAAAAAGTCTGAAAAACCAACATGTCTGGGTTGTTTTAGGTGTATATATTAACTTCTGAGTGCTATGTCTAGATGCCGATATAGAAAAACAATGGTCCCAGACTTATTCCATTAACAGTTTAGCAATAAGCATTCATTATTCAAAAAGTACATTGGATATGCATACGATTAGCATACGTTCATTCCTGCACCATCAAATACTTCAACGTGCAAGCATGTACATCTCCAAAAGACAAAAAGGCACTCAATCTGGCTCCAATGGTGACTGTCATTTATTATTCAACTTCTTTTATAACAGATCACCAGCTGGGGGTCGCGTAACTAGTTAGCATGGAGGAGTCTCGTTCGTAATCGGATGCAACAACAGGAAACTAAGATGCATCTAATGCTGGCCTCGTACATGCTGCGTGAAGCACATAAAAAAAAACATAGGACTACAACTTTGCTTTGCTCGAGTGTCACAGAATGACGTAATCAACAGTGCTCCCAACACAGAAAACACTGACAGTGAGGTACAAGGGTTAATTAAATTTAACTATTATGCACACACCGCCTCAGCTAACTAAAATGCTTTATGCCAGAACTTATCAACTTATTATGTTCTATGTCTGGTTTACCAGCTGCTATAAGATGTGTACTGCAGTGAGACATCTAGGGGGTTGACTTGGCCATTCAAGTGGTCCCTACTTTATTAGAAGGTGCAGGAATGGGCCGCAGAGCTCAATTGTTAAAACAGTGGTCTTTAAACCAGGATTTACTGGTGCCTCGCAGTTTTTTTTGTCCCTAAAACAATTTAAAATTGAGCAGTTCCCATTCTGTAGATACCTGTGCAAAATAATCATTATTTTCTAGCGAATTCATGTTAACTTTTATTTAACATTCCCTTCTTTAATTGAAAGATTTCTCAGATCGTGCTGTTGCAGACACTCACCAGAAACCGGAGGAGGGTGTTTCTGTTCTCAAACCAGAAAGACGGGTCATCATCAAACCACGGCACTGCAAGGCCAGAGAGGGATCAGGTTTACTGGTAGATCGGAGGCAAAGCAGTGTCACTGCATAGGCCGCAAAGCACAGTTGTCACAGAATCTCGGAAGTAGGGGTGCTTCCTAAATCTCTTCCGCCTGCCACATAAGTTGCTGCTAATCCAGAAGCTTCGCAGTATTCGACTTTCTTCAATTCCACGTCAAGTTTTAAAGAGGTAAAGAGCCTCAGCCAGGTTCTGAGACTATCCAATGTATTCCCTCACATTTATTGGGGCCTGCTCATTGATACAAACAATGTAGCATTTAATTCCCCCATTATTCCATTGCATAAATGCATGTAAAAATATTTTTCAAGTAAATGCCTTAAGTGTGGGCTGACACATTTTCATTTTCACCTTAGTTTTCATTGTCAAACGGCTAATATTCAATATAGTGTTTACTGTGGTATTAAAAAATGACATGGACTCTTTCTTAAATTGTGTTGTGGAAAATCCCAATTCGTATCGACAGCCAGCATTTAAAATAAATCATGAGTTTTGGGACAGTGCTTATTTTAAAATGTATGTATTTACACAATTATTTATGTAGATGCTTCAGTGGCTGCAGAAGAAAAATGCTCCAGTCACATCTGGCGAAACACACAAGTCCCCAGGCCCCAGATTGGAACGACCAATGGCAAATGCAAATCAGGGTTTTGAAAGGCAAACAAGTGAAAGTGGCAGGATGCCCGAGAAGAGGAGAAGAGTTGATTCTGAAGACGAAGTATTGTTAGATGGCTGTGGCACTAACGACAGTCACATACTCCTCCGAGGAAATGTGGTGGAGAGTGTGGATCACATTGATCACCCAGCCTGCTGGTCTTGGGAACAACTTGAAATGAAACGTAAAGAGTATCCATGGCTCTTATTTTCCAATGGCAAGCTTGGATGTAAAGTGTGCAGGAAGGTAAATCTTAAAACAGAAACAAGTCAAGGTGTTCATTTTTCCATGGAATGGGTAGATTGCTTTATCATCCCATATGGCCCTTCTAAAGACAAGCAGCAAATTTCTCTGTGGAAAAAATACTTCGTCATAAGAATAGCTCCTGTCATCTTAAGACACCAGCTATTTTAGAACAGAGGGGCAGTGAAAGTATTCCACAGTACAATTTGAAAATGCAAATGAAGGTACAGGAAGAGACATGCTGTGTATTCAGAACTGCATACAAAATAGGCAAACATGAGCGCCCTTTTTCTGATATGCCGTTGGATATTGATGTTCAAAAGATGAATGGTGCAGACTTGGGCAGAGTCTTGCATTCAGATCACAGCTGCGCTGACATAATAGACCATATTTCTGCTACAATGAGGTCAAGGCTGATTCATTGTATCTTGCAGAATGAATCAAAAATAAGCCTCATGATAGATGAATCTACCACAGTTAGTAAATTGACCACACTAATTATCTGTGTAAGAGCCTGTATTGATAAACACGATGAGCCACGGACCTTTTTCTTAGACCTTGTTGAGCTGCCAAGCACAGCAGCAGATATAATCTTAGATACCTTACTTGCATGCTTACAGAGACACGGTTTTACTGATGAGTATTTAAAAAGGCATTTGGTTCAGCTTGTAACAGATGGTGCTTCCAACATGATAGGTAGGAAATCCGGTGTGGCAACTCTTCTGAAACTGAAATATCTACAGCTGAGTGTACGGCACTGTGCTAACCACAAGCTGGAGCTTGCCGTGGGTGATGTTTGTAAAGAAGTCACAGGCATTAATCAGTTCAAAGTTTTTTTGATAAACTATATACCACCTACTATGCCTCTCCGAAAAATCAGAGAGAGCTTGGGGAATGTGCTCTGGAGGTAGAAGTAAGACTTCTGGCAATTGGAAAGGTGCTAGATGTATGTTGGGTGTCCTCAAGTGAAAGATCTGTGAGAGCTGTTTGGAATAACTACAAAGCACTTAGTAAACATTTCATGGAATCTTCCAAAGACTCAACGAGGAGTGACATTGAGCAGATGAAATATGCTGGTTTAAACCATTTATTAACCTCCCTGGTGTTTGTTGAAAATATGGGCATATTATATGATGCTCTCACAGAATTGGGTGACCTATCCAGAAGGCTGCAGCGGCGTGATATGACCATATATGAGGCCGATCGTTCAATACAGATGCAGATTTTAGTGTTTGAATCAATGGCTGATTCACCTGGGCCCTTGGCTACAACTGCATTAAATGCTGCTGAACGGATGCAGTTTGCTGGTGTAGGACTGCAACAGAACAAAGGCTGTGTTAGCATCAATAGGGCACGGTTCTTTAGGAGCTTAGCAAATAACCTGCGAAAAAGGATGACAATGACTAATGCATCAATTGTTTCTAGATGCCCAACCACAAACAATGACGACATAGAATACAAAGAGTTGGTCCATAGAATGAAACTCCTACAACCAGTTTATTGGCCAGATCCAGTAGACATCTTATATGGTGAGGGAGAATTACAAAACCTTTGTAGCAGGTTGCATGCATTTGATACTAGGCAGTACATCCTTGGTTTCAGAGAGTACAAACAAAATAAAAATTGCATCCCTGAAAGCCTGAAACCATTAGTGCACATTATAGACACATTTTGAACTATCGCTGATTTCGCGCCTGCCATTTTTCTCTAAAATTACAGAATCATATGTGAACAGCATTTTGATGCAGTATTTGGAATCTAATTCTATACTAGATCCCTTCCAGAATGGTTTCTGTCCCAAACATAGTACGGAGTCAGCTTCATTAGCTGTTACAGAAGAACTTAGAGCCTCCAAGGATGAGGGCAACTTGACGGCACTCATCCTGCTTGACCTTAGCGCGGCCTTCGATACAGTCTCACACAGTATTCTGCTCCATCGGCTGCGTGAGATTGGTATCGGAGGCAGTGCCCTCGACTGGCTCTCCTCTTTTCTGAGTGACAGGTCATTTCAGGTCATTGCCCCTCCATTTCATTCTTTGACGCACTCTGTGCGCTATGGAGTCCCACAGGGGTCGGCTCTGAGCCCAACATTATTTAACATTTATGTTCGTCCGCTGGCCTTGTTGGCCAACACCCGTAACATACAGATGGTATCTTATGCGGACGATACGCAATTAATTTTTGCCTGTACCAAAGACTCCAGTCAAGACATGATTAAATTTCAGGAGGATCTGGCAGCTATAGCTGGGTGGATGGAGGCAAATTGTCTCCAACTAAATTCATCCAAAACAGAGATTCTATTCCTCGGCAAAGATTCACATCGGTGGGGCAACAACTGGTGGCCGCCTACCTTGGGCAATCCCCCCACGCCCAAAACCACGGTGAAAAATCTTGGCGTAAGGATGGATACTGCACTCTCGTTTGAGGAACATGCTAAGTCTGTGGCAGGGACCTGTTTCGGTATTCTGCGTGGACTCTCGAACGCGCCAGCTAGTTGTTCAAGCCACAATCATATCTAGGTTAGATTATTGCAACAGCCTCCTGTTGGGGGCTAATAAGTCTGTGATAAATAGGCTTCAACGTACTATGAATGCGGCAGCTCGCATTCTATTTGCTCTACCGAAGTACAGTTCAGTTTCAGGGGTACTGCGTCAACTCCACTGGCTTCCCGTGGAGCAGAGAGTTAGGTTCAAAGCACTTTGTGTTATTCATAAAGTTCTGACGGGTTCCGGCCCGGCGATCCTCAATGACTTTGGCTACCACTATGTTCCACCCCGTGCTCTGCGTTCTGCGGACCTTATTTTGATGCATGTGCCTCGCTTCCGTAGAGCCAGAATTGGAGGCTGTTCCTTCAAGGTGTTGGCTCCTACCTTATGGAACTCGTTGCCTCTCGCTATTAGGAGGATTTCTAATCATCTGATGTTTAGAAAGGCAGTAAAGACATGGCTGTTCCAGTAACTTTTCATCTCGCTCTTTTCTTTTCCTGCTCTTCAGCGCTGGGACGTCTCTTTGCTGGGACAGCCATGCGCTCTACAAATCGCATAACATAACATAACATTTTGTACCTCCACTGCTGAATGTGAACGGGGCTTTAGTGTAATGAATGATGTGCTCACACCACTGTGGAACAGAATATCAATCAATCGTCTGTCTTCTATAATGTTGATAAAAATCGTGGGGCCTCCTGTCATAGAATTTAAACCTGAATTTTATGTTCAGAAATGGTTAGAAAAAGGGAGGAGAAGTGCCGATGAAAGAAACTGCATGGCTCGGAGACAAATGGCTTATGATTCCACTTATAAGCGTATTTGGAACATTCTGTGATTGGAAACATGTCCCAGATTATAAATGTATTAAATGTAAACAACTTATATATTAAACCTCAAATAAACATGTTTATCCATTGTTTGAATTAAATAACGTTATAAGCTGTAACTGGTCAGTGAAATGCCAAACGTACTAAAAATTGGTATGTTTTGCTATTTCTAGCCACTTCTCCGACTCCGCCCACTGATCCAATCCTCGGTTTATTCCCGCCCCCTGATTCTCCGCCCACAGTTCCCCTACTTTTTTTTCCCCACTTCGAGGCCTGCATGCAGTGCCCTGTGACCAGCTTCATGCTGAATCACATCTTCTCCTGCAGGAGACTGTGCGGCGAAGAGAAAGGCAAGCGCGGGTACGGCAGAGGTCAAGCCGTGACAAATTACTCGACGCTTGCTGAATAACTAGGGAGAGGATGTGGTCCGTCGGCTAGACTGCCGACTTTGGTGCTGGAAACCAGGGTTTGAGCCTCGGGGTCGCGTCCACATCCTGTGATTCTGGGCAAATCACTTAATCTCCCCGTACCTGAATGTGTAATGTAAATACGGTGCTCATGTAAAGCGCTCCAATACCTTCGGGTCGAGTTCGCGCTATATAAATATGCAAAAAAAACTAGTGAGGCAGACAGCAGTTTTACTCCTAATGGTGCGTATGACTATCCCTGAGGCATATGACTAGACCTGGGTTACGCCCAGGCCTAGTTCGCATAATTTGGGGAATATTGCATTACGCTTCTTACTCAAATTTTCCAAAATTATGCCATTACGGCACTTCATTGTAATCAAGCACCATTCGTCAATCAATCAGTCAGTACTTGTAAAGCGCGGCTTATCACCCATGAGGGATGAAATTTACTGCTAATGTTGCAATGTGTGATAAAAACTTACAGTAAATACACAGGAACAACAGCACACGAGTGGCTTTTCATGGTGATTTTATTTTTTGCGCTCTCACATCAAAAATTGACAGGAGGACGCATTATGTGCTAAAATATACCACACAATTATGGATTTTCATTTTGTGTAATTATGCTAAATTGCACGTAATATTGCTGTAATTACACAAAAACAAATTCTGCAAATGTTTGCTCGTGGTTCACATATGTGAAAAGCTTAAAGTCAATCCTGATGTGCTTTGGGACACAGCATCACCGTTTTGACCTTCATGGTTCCAGTTGAGCAGCTCAAAGCCTTCATCTGCCTGGGCCCCCTGCTGGGCGTGACGCGTACTCAGTTCACGTCCCTGCTGACTTTACATCCATTCATTTAAGTGGCCTGTAGCCAGGGCCACTGGAATTATGCAATTGTGTGGCCGCAGCACTTTTCGCATAATTGTAGATTTGTCGCATGTGCCACATAATCCTCCATCTGCTGCAGAATTTGCAGATTTTAACAAAAAAATGACTGGTCACCTTTCTGTTGCTCATTGTTGCATTTGGGTGTTAAATTGGTAATAATGAGGTGCAACCAATACCCAGACCGTGTAAAAATGACTAAATAAAGAAGTAATACTATCACGAAATGTGCCGCATTACGCCACATAATAACCCTTTTCTTGCAGCATAATTTACTCCACGCTGCCAGATAATTTGGCCCTCCCCTGCTGCATAATTCCAGTGGCCCTGCCTATAGCATACCCCGCTTAACTACAGTCATGTTATTTTCCAGGGTTGAGATACAGGTGCAAACTGACGCACTTCCAAATGTTTAAAAACTTTAGCGTTCCCACTGATTTAAGGAAACCGCTTCCCTGATTTGACGTCACGGCGTGGCCGTCCTGTACACCCTCGTGGCTAGCAGTCATGCAGCACAGCGGGAGCAGGCAGTTTGTGAAGTTTGTGTAACATTCATTGGTCTCAGCACGTGTCCCGATGGGACGCGCTGACGTCAGCGGAAGTCTGTGCATTAGCTACGGAAGAACAGAGTGCATTCAGGTAAAGACGATGAGCTGCTTGCAGGGAGACCATGGACTGGGCAGTGCCAGGTGCGCGCAGGATCGCATCATCCTCAGTAGGTAAGACAAAGGCATGTCAAACACTCTCAATGCACAGCTGCCAGGACACAGCGCCAGACACCTGTCTGCAGTCTCATTACTGCCACTGGTGACACCAGTCCCAGTCACAGCGCCAGACACCTCTGTCTGCAGTCTCGTTACTGGCACAAGTGGCACCAGCCACAGCATCAGACACCTCTGCCTGCAGTCTCATTACTGTCGCAGTTGGCACCAGTCCCAGGCACAGCGTCAGACACCTCTGCCTGCAGTATCATTACTGGCAAAGATGGCACCAGTCCCAGTCCCAGTGCCAGACACCTCTGTCTTGCAGTCTCATTACTGGCACAGGTGGCACCAGTCCCAGAGTCAGAAACCTCTGCCTGACTTTCAGACACCTCTGTCTGCGGTCTCATTACTATCGCAGGTGGCACCAGTCCCAGGCACAGCGTCAGACACCTCTGCCTGCAGTATCATTACTGGCACAGGTGGCACCAGTCCCAGCGTCAGACACCTCTGCCTGCAGTCTCATTACTGGCACAGGTGGCACCAGTCACAGAGTCAGACACCTCTGCCTGCAGTATCATTACTGGCACAGGTGGCACCAGTCTCAGCGGCAGACACGTCTGCCTGCGGTCTCATTACTGTCGCAGGTGGCACCAGTCCCAGTCCCAGCGTCAGACACCTCTGTCTGCAGTCTCATTACTGGCACAGGTAGCACCAGTCCCAGCGTCAGACACCTCTGCCTGCAGTCTCATTACTGGCACAGGTAGCACCAGTCCCAGCGTCAGACACCTCTGCCTGCAGTCTCATTACTGGCACAGGTGGCACCAGTCACAGCGTCAGACACCTCTGTCTGCAGTCTCATTACTGGCACAGGTGGCACCAGTCCCAGCGTCAGACACTCTGCCTGCAGTCTCATTAATGGCACAGGTGGCACCAGTCATATCGTCAGACACCTCTACCTGCAGTCTCATTACTGCCGCCGGTGGCACCAGTCCCAGTCACAGCATCAGACACCTCTGTCTGCAATCTCGTTACTCGCACAGGTGGCACCAGCCACAGCATCAGACACATCTGCCTGCAGTCTCATTACTGTCACAGGAGGCACCAGTCCCAGGCACAGCGTCAGACACCTCTGCCTGCGGTCTCATTACTGTCGCAGGTGGCACCAGTCCCAGTCCCAGCGTCAGACACCTCTGCCTGCAGTATCATTACTGACACAGGTGGCACCAGTCCCAGTCACAGCGTCAGACACCTCTGTCTGCAGTCTCATTACTGGCACAGGTGGCACCAGTCCCAGCATCAGACACCTCTGCCTGCAGTCTCATTACTGGCACAGGTGGCACCAGTCCCAGTCACAGCGTCAGACACCTCTGTCTGCAGTCTCATTACTGGCACAGGTGTCACCAGTCACAGCATCAGACACCATTGCCTGCAGTCTCATTACTGTTGCAGGTGGCACCAGTCACAGCGTCAGACACCTCTGTCTGCAGTCTCATTACTGTCGCAGGGGGCACTAGTCCCAGTCACAGCATCAGACACCTCTGCCTGCAGTCTCATTACTGGCACAGGTGGCACCAGTCCCAGTCTCAGCGCCAGACACCTCTGCCTGCGGTCTCATTACTGCCACAGGTGGCCCCAGTCACAGCGTCAGACACCTCTGCCTGCAGTCTCATTACTGGCACAGGTGGCACCAGTCACAGGGTCAGACACCTCTGCCTGCAGTCTCATTACTGGCACAGGTGGCACCACTCCCAGTCACAGTGTCAGACACCTCTGCCTGCAGTCTCATTACTGGCACAGGTGGCACCAGTCACATCGTCAGACACCTCTGTCTGCAGTCTCATTACTGGCACAGGTGGCACCAGTCCCAGCGTCAGACACCTCTGCCTGCAGTCTCATTACTGGCACAGGTGGCACCAGTCACAGAGTCAGACACCTCTGCCTGCAGTCTCATTACTGTCGCAGGGGGCACCAGTCCCAGTCACAGCGTCAGGCACCTCTGCCTGCATTCCCATTACTGGCAGAGGTGGCACCAGTCCCAGCATCAGACACCTCTACCTGCAGTCTCATTACTGCCACTGGTGGCACCAGTCCCAGTCACAGCGCCAGACACCTCTGTCTGCAGTCTCGTTACTGGCACAGGTGGCACCAGCCACAGCATCAGACACCTCTGCCTGCAGTCTCATTACTGTCGCAGGTGGCACCAGTCCCAGGCACAGCGTCAGACACCTCTGCCTGCGGTCTCATTACTGTCGCAGGTGGCACCAGTCCCAGTCACAGCGTCAGACACCTCTGCCTGCAGTATCATTACTGGCACAGATGGCACCAGTCTCAGCGCCAGACACCTCCGCCTGCGGTCTCATTACTGTCGCAGGTGGCACCAGTCCCAGTCACAGCGTCAGACACCTCTGTCTGCAGTCTCATTACTGGCACAGGTGTCACCAGTCACAGCATCAGACATCTCTGCCTGCAGTCTCATTACTGTTGCAGGTGGCACCAGTCACAGCGTCAGACACCTCTGTCTGCAGTCTCATTACTGTCGCAGGGGGCACTAGTCCCAGTCACAGCGTCAGACACCTCTGCCTGCAGTCTCATTACTGGCACAGATGGCACCAGTCCCAGTCTCAGCGCCAGACACCTCTGCCTGCGGTCTCATTACTGCCACAGGTGGCCCCAGTCACAGGGTCAGACACCTCTGCCTGCAGTCTCATTACTGGGACAGGTGGCACCACTCCCAGTCACAGCGTCAGACACCTCTGCCTGCAGTATCATTACCGGTACAGATGGCACCAGTCCCAGTCTCAGAGCCAGACACCTCTGCCTGCAGTCTCATTACTGTCGCAGGTGGCACCAGTCCCAGTCACAGCGTCAGACACCTCTGCCTGCAGTCTCATCACTGGCACAGGTGGCACCAGTCACAGGGTCAGACACCTCTACCTGCAGTCTCATTACTGCCGCAGGTGGCACCACTCCCAGTCACAGCGTCAGACACCTCTGCCTGCAGTATCGTTACTGGTCCAGATGGCACCAGTCCCAGTCTCAGAGCCAGACACCTCTGCCTGCAGTCTCATTACTGGCACAGGTGGCACCAGTCCCAGTCTCAGCGCCAGACACCTCTGCCTGCGGTCTCATTACTGCCACAGGTGGCCCCAGTCACAGCATCAGACACCTCTGCCTGCAGTCTCATTACTGGCACAGGTGGCACCAGTCAGAGGGTCAGACACCTCTGCCTGCAGTCTCATTACTGGCACAGGTGGCACAAGTCACAGGGTCAGACACCTCTGCCTGCAGTCTCATTACTGTCGCAGGTGGCACCAGTCCCAGTCACAGCGTCAGACACCTCTGCCTGCAGTCTCATCACTGGCACAGGTGGCACCAGTCACATGGTCAGACACCTCTACCTGCAGTCTCATTACTGCCGCAGGTGGCACCACTCCCAGTCACAGCGTCAGACACCTCTGCCTGCAGTATCATTACTGGCACAGATGGCACCAGTCCCAGTCTCAGAGCCAGACACCTCTGCCTGCAGTCTCATTATTGGCACAGGTGGCACCAGTCCCAGAGTCAGACACCTCTGCCTGCGGTCTCAGACACCTCTGTCTGCGGTCTCATTACTATCGCAGGTGGCACCAGTCCCAGTCACAGCATCAGACACCTCTGCCTGCTGTCTCATAACTGGCACAGGTGGCACCAGTCCCAGGCACAGCGTCAGACACCTCTGCCTGCAGTATCATTACTGGCACAGATGGCACCAGTCCCAGTCTCAGCGCCAGACACCTCTGCCTGCAGCATCATTACTGGCACAGATGGCACCAGTCCCAGTCACAGCATCAGACACCTCTGTCTGCAGTCTCATTACTGTCGCAGGGGGCACTAGTCCCAGTCACAGCATCAGACACCTCTGCCTGCAGTCTCATTACTGGCACAGGTGGCACCAGTCCCAGTCACAGCGTCAGACACCTCTGTCTGCAGTCTCATTACTGGCACAGTTGGCACCAGTCACAGTGTCAGACACCTCTGCCTGCTGTCTCATTACTGTCGCAGGTGGCACCAGTCCCAGTCACAGCGTCAGACACCTCTGCCTGCAGTCTCATCACTGGCACAGGTGGCACCAGTCACAGGGTCAGACACCTCTACCTGCAGTCTCATTACTGCCGCAGGTGGCACCACTCCCAGTCACAGCGTCAGACACCTCTGCCTGCAGTCTCATTACTGCCACAGGGGCACCCAGTCACAGCGTCAGACACCTCTGCCTGCAGTCTCATTACTGTCGCAGGTGGCACCAGTCACAGCGCCAGACACCTCTGCCTGCAGTCTCATTACTGCGACAGGTAGCACTAGTCCCAGTCACAGCGTCAGACACCTCTGCCTGCAGTCTCATTACTGGCACAGGTGGCACCAGTCCCAGTCTCAGCGCCAGACACCTCTGCCTGCGGTCTCATTACTGCCACAGGTGGCCCCAGTCACAGCGTCAGACACCTCTGCCTGCAGTCTCATTACTGGCACAGGAGGCACCAGTCCCAGTCTCAGCGCCAGACACCTCTGCCTGCAGTCTCATTACTGGCACAGGTGGCACCAGTCTCAGCGCCAGACACCTCTGCCTGCAGTCTCATTACTGCCACAGGTGGCACCAGTCCCAGTCACAGCGTCAGACACCTCTGCCTGCAGTCTCATTACTGCCACAGGTGCCCCCAGTCACCGCGTTAGACACCTCTGCCTGCAGTCTCATTACTGTCGCAGGTGGCACCAGTCCCAGTCACAGCGTCAGACACCTCTGCCTGCAGTCTCATTACTGGCACAGGTGGCACCAGTCCCAGTCTCAGCGCCAGACACCTCTGCCTGCAGTCTCATTACTGCCGCAGGTGGCACTAGTCCCAGTCACAGCATCAGACACCTCTGCCTACAGTCTCATTACTGCCACAGGTGGCCCCAGTCACAGCGTCAGACACCTCTGCCTGCGGTCTCATTACTGTCGCAGGTGGCCCCAGTCACAGCGTCAGACACCTCTGTCTGCAGTCTCATTACTGGCACAGGTGTCACCAGTCACAGCATCAGACACCATTGCCTGCAGTCTCATTACCGTTGCAGGTGGCACCAGTCACAGCGTCAGACACCTCTGTCTGCAGTCTCATTACTGTCGCAGGGGGCACTAGTCCCAGTCACAGCGTCAGACACCTCTGCCTGCAGTCTCATTACTGGCACAGATGGCACCAGTCCCAGTCTCAGCGCCAGACACCTCTGCCTGCGGTCTCATTACTGCCACAGGTGGCCCCAGTCACAGCGTCAGACACCTCTGCCTGCAGTCTCATTACTGGCACAGGTGGCACCAGTCACAGGGTCAGGCACCTCTGCCTGCAGTCTCATTACTGGCACAGGTGGCACCAGTCACAGGGTCAGGCACCTCTGCCTGCAGTCTCATTACTGGCACAGGTGGCACCACTCCCAGTCACAGCGTCAGACACCTCTGCCTGCAGGCTCATTACTGGCACAGGTGGCACCAGTCACATCGTCAGACACCTCTGCCTGCAGTCTCATTGCTGGCACAAGTGGCACCAGTCACAGCGTCAGACACCTCTGCCTGCAGTCTCATTACTGTCGCAGGGGGCACCAGTCCCAGTCACAGCGTCAGGCACCTCTGCCTGCAGTCCCATTACTGGCAGAGGTGGCACCAGTCCCAGCGTCAGACACCTCTACCTGCAGTCTCATTACTGCCGCCGGTGGCACCAGTCCCAGTCACAGCGCCAGACACCTCTGTCTGCAGTCTCGTTACTGGCACAGGTGGCACCAGCCACAGCATCAGACACCTCTGCCTGCAGTCTCATTACTGTCGCAGGTGGCACCAGTCCCAGGCACAGCATCAGACACCTCTGCCTGCGGTCTCATTACTGTCGCAGGTGGCACCAGTCCCAGTCACAGCGTCAGACACCTCTGTCTGCAGTCTCATTACTGGCACAGGTGTCACCAGTCACAGCATCAGACATCTCTGCCTGCAGTCTCATTACTGTTGCAGGTGGCACCAGTCACAGCGTCAGACACCTCTGTCTGCAGTCTCATTACTATCGCAGGGGGCTCTAGTCCCAGTCACAGCGTCAGACACCTCTGCCTGCAGTCTCATTACTGGCACAGATGGCACCAGTCCCAGTCTCAGCGCCAGACACCTCTGCCTGCGGTCTCATTACTGCCACTGGTGGCCCCAGTCACAGGGTCAGACACCTCTGCCTGCAGTCTCATTACTGGCACAGGTGGCACCACTCCCAGTCACAGCGTCAGACACCTCTGCCTGCAGTATCATTACTGGTACAGATGGCACCAGTCCCAGTCTCAGAGCCAGACACCTCTGCCTGCAGTCTCATTACTGTCGCAGGTGGCACCAGTCCCAGTCACAGCGTCAGACACCTCTGCCTGCAGTCTCATCACTGGCACAGGTGGCACCAGTCACAGGGTCAGACACCTCTACCTGCAGTCTCATTACTGCCGCAGGTGGCACCACTCCCAGTCACAGCGTCAGACACCTCTGCCTGCAGTATCGTTACTGGTACAGATGGCACCAGTCCCAAACTCAGAGCCAGACACCTCTGCCTGCAGTCTCATTACTGGCACAGGTGGCACCAGTCCCAGCATCAGACACCTCTGCCTGCAGTCTCATTACTGGCACAGGTGGCACCAGTCACAGGGTCAGACACCTCTGCCTGCAGTCTCATTACTGGCACAGGTGGCACAAGTCACAGGGTCAGACACCTCTGCCTGCAGTCTCATTACTGTCGCAGGTGGCACCAGTCCCAGTCACAGCGTCAGACACCTCTGCCTGCAGTCTCATCACTGGCAC
This sequence comes from Calotriton arnoldi, assembly GCA_963921515.1. Classification (NCBI taxonomy): domain Eukaryota; kingdom Metazoa; phylum Chordata; class Amphibia; order Caudata; family Salamandridae; genus Calotriton; species Calotriton arnoldi. The sequence goes on from CAWUFW010000087.1 coordinate 2,509,904, forward strand.
AGGTGGCACCAGTCACATGGTCAGACACCTCTACCTGCAGTCTCATTACTGCCGCAGGTGGCACCACTCCCAGTCACAGCGTCAGACACCTCTGCCTGCAGTATCATTACTGGCACAGATGGCACCAGTCCCAGTCTCAGAGCCAGACACCTCTGCCTGCAGTCTCATTATTGGCACAGGGGGCACCAGTCCCAGAGTCAGACACCTCTGCCTGCGGTCTCAGACACCTCTGTCTGCGGTCTCATTACTATCGCAGGTGGCACCAGTCACAGCGTCAGACACCTCTGCCTGCTGTCTCATAACTGGCACAGGTGGCACCAGTCCCAGGCACAGCGTCAGACACCTCTGCCTGCAGTATCATTACTGGCACAGATGGCACCAGTCCCAGTCTCAGCGCCAGACACCTCTGCCTGCGGTCTCATTACTGTCGCATGTGGCACCAGTCCCAGTCACAGAGTCATACACCTCTGTCTGCAGTCTCATTACTGTCGCAGGGGGCACTAGTCCCAGTCACAGCATCAGACACCTCTGTCTGCAGTCTCATTACTGGCACAGGTGTCACCAGTCACAGCATCAGACACCATTGCCTGCAGTCTCATTACTGTTGCAGGTGGCACCAGTCACAGCGTCAGACACCTCTGTCTGCAGTCTCATTACTGTCGCAGGGGGCACTAGTCCCAGTCACAGCGTCAGACACCTCTGCCTGCAGTCTCATTACTAGCACAGATGGCACCAGTCCCAGTCTCAGCGCCAGACACCTCTGCCTGCAGTCTCATTACTAGCACAGATGGCACCAGTCCCAGTCTCAGCGCCAGACACCTCTGCCTGCGGTCTCATTACTGCCACAGGTGGCCCCAGTCACAGCGTCAGACACCTCTGCCTGCAGTCTCATTACTGGCACAGGTGGCACCAGTCACAGGGTCAGACACCTCTGCCTGCAGTCTCATTACTGGCACAGGTGGCACCACTCCCAGTCACAGCGTCAGACACCTCTGCCTGCAGTCTCATTACTGTCGCAGGTGGCACCAGTCCCAGTCACAGCGTCAGACACCTCTGCCTGCAGTCTCATCACTGGCACAGGTGGCACCAGTCACATGGTCAGACACCTCTACCTGCAGTCTCATTACTGCCGCAGGTGGCACCACTCCCAGTCACAGCGTCAGACACCTCTGCCTGCAGTATCATTACTGGCACAGATGGCACCAGTCCCAGTCTCAGAGCCAGACACCTCTGCCTGCAGTCTCATTATTGGCACAGGGGGCACCAGTACCAGAGTCAGACACCTCTGCCTGCGGTCTCAGACACCTCTGTCTGCGGTCTCATTACTATCGCAGGTGGCACCAGTCCCAGTCACAGCGTCAGACACCTCTGCCTGCTGTCTCATAACTGGCACAGGTGGCACCAGTCCCAGGCACAGCGTCAGACACCTCTGCCTGCAGTATCATTACTGGCACAGATGGCACCAGTCCCAGTCTCAGCGCCAGACACCTCTGCCTGCGGTCTCATTACTGTCGCATGTGGCACCAGTCCCAGTCACAGCGTCAGACACCTCTGTCTGCAGTCTCATTACTGTCGCAGGGGGCACTAGTCCCAGTCACATCATCAGACACCTCTGCCTGCAGTCTCATTACTGGCACAGGTGGCACCAGTCGCAGTCACAGCATCAGACACTTCTGTCTGCAGTCTCATTACTGGCACAGTTGGCACCAGTCACAGTGTCAGACACCTCTGCCTGCAGTCTCATTACTGGCACAGGTGGCACCAGTCACAGGGTCAGACACCTCTGCCTGCAGTCTCATTACTGCCACAGGTGCCCCCAGTCACAGCGTTAGACACCTCTGCCTGCAGTCTCATTACTGTCGCAGGTGGCACCAGTCCCAGTCACAGCGTGAGACACCTCTGCCTGCAGTCTCATTACTGGCACAGGTGGCACCAGTCCCAGTCTCAGCGCCAGACACCTCTGCCTGCGGTCTCATTACTGTCGCATGTGGCACCAGTCCCAGTCACAGCGTCAGACACCTCTGTCTGCAGTCTCATTACTGTCGCAGGGGGCACTAGTCCCAGTCACAGCATCAGACACCTCTGCCTGCAGTCTCATTACTTGGATTTATAAAAAACAATGGTTCAGGTGTGGCCTAAAAAGGTCCAAAAGCAAAAAGCGCGACCCAGAGTGGGGCACTTATTATTTCCAGCAAAGAAATTAATTCACTAGGGAGCAGGAAAAAGAGTCTGTAAAGGGTCATGTAGGTCACAAGATGACAGAAATTTATTCGTAGCAGTTTCAGTTTTTTATGGTGCTCACACAGTAAGTGAAAGAAAACGTGCTGTGAAAGAGTGGTAGTGAATTTTTAAAAAGACATCGCATTGACAACAATATGGTAGAACTCCCTAAATGATTTATACAAGTTTTTAGGAGTTCATGTTGTGAAATGGTCGACGACGTTTCGAACCCAAGTATTGGGGTTCATCTTCAGGACAACGGTGAGCTAGTTGAGTTTAACCATGTGTATGGCTGAGTAGTTCCTGGGGTCAGTACTTCAGGACGGGAGTCGAGGGCTCCCCGTAGGCAGTATATTTAAACAGCCAGATGGGTTTCTTCAGGCGAACGTCCTGCTGCTGCTGTAGCTGGCTCATTCATTAGCCAGCTACAGCAGCAGCAGGACGTTCTAGGCTGCACGGCTTCAGGCATCCATTCAATGCCCTGTCGCCCTACCAAATAAATTGATGCTGCCCGGGTTGACTTTAGCACTGCCCAGCTGCACAGCCTAAGTCCAATTTATTTCGCCTGAAGAAACCCATCTGGCTGTTTAATACTTGGGTTCGAAACGTCGTCGACCATTTCACAACATGAACTCCTAAAAACTTGTATAAATCATAAAAAACTGAAACTGCTACGAATAAATTTCTGTCATCTTGTGACCTACATGACCCTTTACAGACTCTTTTTTCCTGCTCCCTAGTGAATTAATTTCTTTGCTGGAAATAATAAGTGCCCCACTCTGGGTCGCGCTTTTTGCTTTTGGACCTTTTTAGGCCACACCTGAACCATTGTTTTTTATAAATCCATTATCACCCCAGGTTCATATATCGGGGTACCCTTGTCTCCCATCAACCTCTGCAGTCTCATTACTGGCACAGGTGGCACCAGTCGCAGTCACAGCGTCAGACACTTCTGTCTGCAGTCTCATTACTGGCACAGTTGGCACCAGTCACAGGGTCAGACACCTCTGCCTGCAGTCTCATTACTCCCACAGGTGCCCCCAGTCACAGCGTTAGACACCTCTGCCTGCAGTCTCATTACTGTCGCAGGTGGCACCAGTCCCAGTCACAGCGTGAGACACCTCTGCCTGCAGTCTCATTACTGGCACAGGTGGCACCAGTCCCAGTCTCAGCGCCAGACACCTCTGCCTGCAGTCTCATTACTGCCGCAGGTGGCACTAGTCCCAGTCACAGCATCAGACACCTCTGCCTACAGTCTCATTACTGCCACAGGTGCCCCCAGTCACAGCGTTAGACACCTCTGCCTGCAGTCTCATTACTGTCGCAGGTGGCACCAGTCCCAGTCACAGCGTCAGACACCTCTGCCTGCAGTCTCATTACTGGCACAGGTGGCACCAGTCCCAGTCTCAGCGCCAGACACCTCTGCCTGCAGTCTCATTACTGCCGCAGGTGGCACCATTCCCAGTCACAGCGTCAGACACCTCTGCCTACAGTCTCATTACTGCCACAGGTGGCCCCAGTCACAGCGTCAGACACCTCTGCCTGCGGTCTCATTACTGTCGCAGGGGCACCAGCCACAGCGTCAGACACCTCTGCCTGCAGTCTCATTACTGCGACAGGTAGCACTAGTCCCAGTCACAGCGTCAGACACCTCTGCCTGCAGTATCATTACTGGCACAGATGGCACTAGTCCCAGAGTCAGACACCTCTGCCTGCAGTCTCATTACTGTCGCAGGTGGCACCAGTCCCAGTCTCAGCGCCAGACACCTCTGCCTGCAGTCTCATTACTGCCGCAGGTGGCACCAGTCCCAGTGTCAGACACCTCTGCCTGCGGTCTCAGACACCTCTGTCTGCGGTCTCATTACTATTGCAGGTGGCACCAGTCCCAGGCACAGCGTCAGACACCTCTGTCTGCAGTCTCATTACTGGCACAGGTGGCACCAGTCCCAGCGTCAGACACCTCTGCCTGCAGTCTCATTACTGGCACAGGTGGCACCAGTCCCAGTCCCAGCGTCAGACACCTCTGCCTGCAGTCTCATTACTGGCACAGGTGGCACCAGTCCCAGCATCAGACACCTCTGTCTGCAGTCTCATTACTGGCACAGGTGCACCAGTCCCACCATCAGACACCTCTGCCTGCAGTCTCATTACTGGCACAGGTGGCACCAGTCACAGCGTCAGACACCTCTGCCTGCAGTCTCATTACTGGCACAGGTGGCACCAGTCACAGCGTCAGACACCTCTGCCTGCAGTCTCATTACTGTCGCAGGGGGCACCAGTCCCAGTCACAGCGTCAGGCACCTCTGCCTGCAGTCTCATTACTGGCACAGGTGGCACCAGTCCCAGCGTCAGACACCTCTACCTGCAGTCTCATTACTGCCACAGGTGGCACCAGTCCCAGCATGTAGGAGAGTAGGATCTGCCTCTTATGTTGCCCCCACTTTTTTTCTGATGTTAGCACTGGTTTCTGGCTATAGTCTGGCTGGGTCCCTCCAATCAGGGCCCCAGCCTCTCTGTTCTCTCTAAACGACATGGAGTGCACTCTAGGTGCACTAGTGATTGGATACTGTGGTGCCTTATGAGTCCCTAGTATATGGTACCGTAGGTGCCAAGGGCATAGGTACTTCACAGGCCTACCAGGGGCTGCAGCATGTGTTATGCCACCCCTGGGAAGCAGTCTAAATCTGACACCACAGGCCTGCTACTGCAGCCTGGGTGAGGTGGTGCTAGCACCCCTCACTGAGATATAGGTTTCCTATATCTCTCCTGCACACACATATAAACCTATCAGTCACCCCTATTGCAGGCCCTATCAATCCTGAGGGCAGGGTGCTTGGCTTCTATGTGAGGGGGTGCCTCTGCATGAGCAGGGCCCCTCTGCAGTTCTCAGAGTCCATTCTCTGGTGCTGTTTGTGGATGCGGTTAAACCATATACTCTTAAGTGCATTATATCCTCGCGGTAAATGCTAACTTTGGAATGGCTGCATCAAAACATGTCGTGTTTGGTGTCAAACATCTTGGAATACTACCCCCCGCCAATCTTGGCGGCGGGGGTAGCATTCCACCCTTCTAGAGGGATAAGACATGTACCTGCTGTGGAAACGCGGTAGAATCCTAAAGAGCCCTGGCATCACAAAATGGATGCCACCAGTCACAGACACTGGGCTGCCCTCCTGCTGATGACCGAAACTCACAGTGGAGGAAGCCCAACAATAGGCATCCTGTCACAGGGAGGTGTAACCACCTTCCAGACAGGGTTTAGTGTATTGGGGCTGGGTGGGTGCACTCTTAGAGTGCTTTGAAGTCCTGCACTGGGGGAGCAGAAGGCTCCTCTGTGCATATGCCAGTTCAAACCAGCTCAGGGGCTACCTGCCCCTGCTCTGGCGCGAAACTGGACAAAGGGAAGTGGGTGTAGCCACCCCCTCCCTTGACCCTCCCATAGGTGGGGTCATAGAGCTAGTCCATCCCCTCTTTTTAGTATAAGAGGGGGAACCTTGCCATTGCAAAGCAGATAACCCCTGGACGACGCTCTACAGAAGAATCCTGGCCCTTCGACATTCCACTACCTTTGGAAGACAGAAGAATCTCCCTTGGAGTCAAGGAGTGACTCCCCTGCTTGGCAGGCACCAAAAACGACAACGACGGTCGCAAACTACGCCGCTCCCGCCGGAGTCCGAAGTCCCTGCAGCCCAGGAAGTGGATTTCCTGACCTCTCCCAGGCCATCGTGAGTCCCCAGCGAAGCTGAGGCAAGTGGACCCCACGAGTAATGAGGAACCGCGACCCCTGGGTACCGTGCACTATTGTCGAGTGCAACCCCTTCACAATGTTCTACGAACTTGTGCTTTGGACCACGTGTGGTCCCGTCCTCCAGCAGGAATCCCTCCGAAGATCAGAGGCCTACACCATCCCGAGTGACCGTGGGCCCCTGTTGAGTGATTCCGCCCGAGGTGTCTTCGCGATCCCTTGCCCGCTGGCTTGTGGGTCCCCAGAAGACTTCTTAAAGAAACCAAAGGGCTCCCCTGGTTGCTCCAGGCCTGCCCTGACTTACCCTCGCTGGGTGAGTCCCTCAGACCTTGCTGGTCTGCGCCATCGACTTTTCTTCATCTCCCCAAGACTTGCTGCTGCCAAGGCTTGTTGGCTCCAATCGAGTTGCCGACACCGCAGTCAGCTGCAGACGTCGAGGGACCCACCGAATCCAGCTCCTGGTCGTCGTCGACACCTCCTGGACCACGTGGCTGAAGAGTCAAGGCACCCGCAACCGACCTGAATCAACCGACGACGGTGGGCATCCATCTTCCTTGCCCCGGGTCACTGCCAAGTGACTTTGAACACTGTCCCCTCTGCTTTCAGGTCATCCTTCTTCAGAATCCAGGCTTGGATTCCACCGGACACTTCTTCAGCTCCCGCAAGCAGCAAGTCTTCTTTGTTCGCCCTTGAAAACGACGCCGCGACCCGACACCAAAGGACACCTATGCACCCGGCTTCCCTGGGTGAGGTAACTCCAGCACTACGGTGCTCCTGTGGGTGTGGGCCCTAGAACTACTTACCCTGTAAGTGACTTGCTTGTAGGTTCTCCCGAAGTATCCTAAAACTCTTTATTTCCAACCGCGACTTGCCCCATTGAAGTTAACGGCGATCCGCGCCTGTGTATCTACACTGCACGCGTCCCCCGTGGGTCCTTTACTTACCTGCCTTGGGTGGTTTCGTGAGGCCCCAGCACTTCTGAAGGCCCTAGGCCTTGTCTCCCTGCAAGTCGTTGTCCCTAAGTCTCTTACTTAGTATATGGTCTGGTACGCCCCTAGGGCCCCAGCCATATTTTGTGCTTAACTTATTGTGAAACGTTGATTTGTGCATATGTTTGTCTTCTAATCTCATAAAGAGATTAGTAGAGAGTTATTTAGAAATAAATACATATATATTTGATATATATACCTGTGTGGTGTCTTTTCATTTGGTGATTCAAGAGATTATATGGTAAAACAAGCTGCTTTACATTCCTCCGAGACTTAGCCTGAAGGCTGCTCTCCACAGCTACCACTAGGATAGCTTTCTTTAAAAGGTTGTCTTAAACCTATCTACCATAAGAGTCGATTTGCCCTGGTGCAAGGTGTCCACTTTAATTAGTGAACAGCATATACCAGGCCAACTTCTCACACAGCATCAGACACCTCTGCCTGCAGTCTCATTACTGTCGCAGGTGGCACCAGTCCCAGGCACAGCGTCAGACACCTCTTCCTGCGGTCTCATTACTGTCGCAGGTGGCACCAGTCCCAGTCACAGCGTCAGGCACCTCTGCCTGCAGTATCATTACTGACACAGATGGCACCAGTCTCAGCACCAGACACCTCTGCCTGCCGTCTCATTACTGTCACAGGTGGCACCAGTCCCAGTCATAGCGTCAGACACCTCTGTCTGCAGTCTCATTACTGGCTCAGGTGGCACCAGTCCCAGCGTCAGACACCTCTGCCTGCAGTCTCATTACTGGCACAGGTGGCACCAGTCCCAGTCACAGCGTCAGACACCTCTGTCTGCAGTCTCATTACTGGCACAGGTGGCACCAGTCACAGCATCAGACACCTCTGCCTGCAGTCTCATTACTGTCGCAGGTGGCACCAGTCACAGAGTCAGACACCTCTGTCTGCAGTCTCATTACTGTCGCAGGGGGCACAATTCCCAGTCACAGCATCAGACACCTCTGCCTGCAGTCTCATTACTGGCACAGATGGCACCAGTCCGAGTCTCAGCGCCAGACACCTCTGCCTGCGGTCTCATTACTGCCACAGTTGGCCCCAGTCACAGGGTCAGACACCTCTGCCTGCAGTCTCATTACTGGCACAGGTGGCACCAGTCACAGGGTCAGACACCTCTGCCTGCAGTCTCATTACTGTCGCAGGTGGCACCAGTCCCAGTCACAGCCTCAGACACCTCTGCCTGCAGTCTCATCACTGGCACAGGTGGCACCAGTCACAGGGTCAGACACCTCTACCTGCAGTCTCATTACTGCCGCAGGTGGCACCACTCCCAGTCACAGCGTGAGACACCTCTGCCTGCAGTATCATTACTGGCACAGATGGCACCAGTCCCAGTCTCAGAGCCAGACACCTCTGCCTGCAGTCTCATTACTGGCACAGGTGGCACCAGTCCCAGTCTCAGCGCCAGACACCTCTGCCTGCGGTCTCATTACTGCCGCAGGTGGCCCCAGTCACAGCATCAGACACCTCTGCCTGCAGTCTCATTACTGGCACAGGTGGCACCAGTCACAGGGTCAGACACCTCTGCCTGCAGTCTCATTACTGGCACAGGTGGCACAAGTCACAGGGTCAGACACCTCTGCCTGCAGTCTCATTACTGTCGCAGGTGGCACCAGTCCCAGTCACAGCGTCAGACACCTCTGCCTGCAGTCTCATCACTGGCACAGGTGGCACCAGTCACATGGTCAGACACCTCTACCTGCAGTCTCATTACTGCCGCAGGTGGCACCACTCCCAGTCACAGCGTCAGACACCTCTGCCTGCAGTATCATTACTGGCACAGATGGCACCAGTCCCAGTCTCAGAGCCAGACACCTCTGCCTGCAGCCTCATTATTGGCACAGGTGGCACCAGTCCCAGAGTCAGACACCTCTGCCTGCGGTCTCAGACACCTCTGTCTGTGGTCTCATTACTATCGCAGGTGGCACCAGTCCCAGTCACAGCATCAGAAACCTCTGCCTGCTGTATCATTACTGGCACAGATGGCACCAGTCCCAGTCTCAGCGCCAGACACCTCTGCCTGCGGTCTCATTACTGTTGCAGGTGGCACCAGTCCCAGTCACAGCGTCAGACACCTCTGTCTGCAGTCTCATTACTGTCGCAGGGGGCACTAGTCCCAGTCACAGAGTCTGACACCTCTGCCTGCAGTCTCATTACTGGCACAGGTGGCACCAGTCCCAGTCACAGCGACAGACACCTCTGTCGGCAGTCTCATTACTGGCACAGTTGGCACCAGTCACAGCGTCAGACACCTCTGCCTGCAGTCTCATTACTGGCACAGGTGGCACCAGTCACAGCGTCAAACACCTTTGCCTGCAGTCTCATTACTGTCGCAGGTGGCACCAGTCCCAGTCACAGCGCCAGACACCTGTGCCTGCAGTCTCATTACTGCCACAGGTGGCACCAGTCTCAGTCACAGCGTCAGACACCTCTGCCTGCAGTCTCATTACTGGCACAGGTGGCACCAGTCCCAGTCTCAGCGCCAGACACCTCTGCATGCAGTCTCATTACTGCCACAGGTGGCACCAGTCCCAGTCACAAAGGCAGACACCTCTGCCTGCAGTCTCATTACTGCCACAGGTGGCCCCAGTCACAACGTCAGACACCTCTGCCTGCAGTCTCATTACTGGCACAGGTGGCACCAGTCCCAGTCTCAGCGCCAGACACCTCTGCCTGCAGTCTCATTACTGGCACAGGTGGCACCAGTCCCAGTCTCAGCGCCAGACACCTCTGCCTGCAGTCTCATTACTGGCACAAGTGGCACCAGTCCCAGTCTCAGCGCCAGACACCTCTGCCTGCAGTCTCATTACTGCCACAGGTGGCACCAGTCCCAGTCACAGCGTCAGACACCTCTGCCTGCAGTCTCATTACTGCCACAGGTGCCCCCAGTCACAGCGTCAGACACCTCTTCCTGCAGTCTCATTACTGTCGCAGGTGGCACCAGTCCCAGTCACAGTGTCAGACACCTCTGCGTGCAGTCTCATTACTGGCACAGGTGGCACCAGTCCCAGTGCCAGACACCTCTGCCTGCAGTCTCATTACTGCCGCAGGTGGCACCAGTCCCAGTCACAGCGTCAAACACCTCTGCCTACAGTCTCATTACTGCCACAGGTGGCCCCAGTCACAGCGTCAGACACCTCTGCCTGCGGTCTCATTACTGTCGCAGGTGGCACCAGTCACAGTGTCAGATACCTCTGCCTGCAGTCTCATTACTGCGACAGGTAGCACTAGTCCCAGTCACAGCGTCAGACACCTCTGCCTGCAGTCTCATTACTGTCGCAGGTGGCACCAGTCCCAGTCACAAAGGCAGACACCTCTGCCTGCAGTCTCATTACTGCCACAGGTGGCCCCAGTCACAACGTCAGACATCTCTGCCTGCAGTCTCATTACTGGCACAGGTGGCACCAGTCCCAGTCTCAGCGCCAGACACCTCTGCCTGCAGTCTCATTACTGGCACAGGTGGCACCAGTCCCAGTCTCAGCGCCAGACACCTCTGCCTGCAGTCTCATTACTGGCACAAGTGGCACCAGTCCCAGTCTCAGCGCCAGACACCTCTGCCTGCAGTCTCATTACTGCCACAGGTGGCACCAGTCCCAGTCACAGCGTCAGACACCTCTGCCTACAGACTCATTACTGCCACAGGTGGCCCCAGTCACAGCGTCAGACACCTCTGCCTGCAGTCTCATTACTGGCACAGGTGGCACCAGTCCCAGTCTCAGCGCCAGACACCTCTGCCTGCAGTCTCATTACTGGCACAGGTGGCACCAGTCCCAGTCTCAGCGCCAGACACCTCTGCCTGCAGTCTCATTACTGGCACAAGTGGCACCAGTCCCAGTCTCAGCGCCAGACACCTCTGCCTGCAGTCTCATTACTGCCACAGGTGGCACCAGTCCCAGTCACAGCGTCAAACACCTCTGCCTACAGTCTCATTACTGCCACAGGTGGCCCCAGTCACACCGTCAGACACCTCTGCCTGCGGTCTCATTACTGTCGCAGGTGGCACCAGTCACAGTTTCAGATACCTCTGCCTGCAGTCTCATTACTGCGACAGGTAGCACTAGTCCCAGTCACAGCGTCAGACACCTCTGCCTGCAGTTTCATTACTGTCGCAGGTGGCACCAGTCCCAGTCTCAGCGCCAGACACTTCTGCCTGCAGTCTCATTACTGCCACAGGTGGCCCCAGTCACAGCGTCAGACACCTCTGCCTGCGGTCTCATTACTGTCGCAGGTGGCACCAGTCACAGCGTCAGACACCTCTGCCTGCGGTCTCATTACTGTCGCAGGTGGCACCAGTCCCAGTCACAGCGTCAGACACCTCTGCCTGCGGTCTCATTACTGGCACAGGTGGCACCAGTCCCAGTCTCAGCGTCAGACACCTCTGCCTGCAGTCTCATTACTGGCACAGGTGGCACCAGTCCCAGTCTCAGCGTCAGACACCTCTGCCTGCAGTCTCATTACTGGCACAGGTGGCCCCAGTCACAGCGCCAGACACCTCTGCCTGCAGTCTCATTACTGCGACAGGTAGCACTAGTCCCAGTCACAGCGTCAGACACCTCTGCCTGCAGTCTCATTACTGGCACAGGTGGCACCAGTCCCAGTCTCAGCGTCAGACACCTCTGCCTGCAGTCTCATTACTGGCACAGGTGGCCCCAGTCACAGCGCCAGACACCTCTGCCTGCAGTCTCATTACTGCGACAGGTAGCACTAGTCCCAGTCACAGCGTCAGACACCTCTGCCTGCAGTCTCATTACTGTCGCAGGTGGCACCAGTCCCAGTCACAAAGGCAGACACCTCTGCCTGCAGTCTCATTACTGCCACAGGTGGCCCCAGTCACAACGTCAGACATCTCTGCCTGCAGTCTCATTACTGGCACAGGTGGCACCAGTCCCAGTCTCAGCGCCAGACACCTCTGCCTGCAGTCTCATTACTGGCACAGGTGGCACCAGTCCCAGTCTCAGCGCCAGACACCTCTGCCTGCAGTCTCATTACTGGCACAAGTGGCACCAGTCCCAGTCTCAGCGCCAGACACCTCTGCCTGCAGTCTCATTACTGCCACAGGTGGCACCAGTCCCAGTCACAGCGTCAGACACCTCTGCCTACAGACTCATTACTGCCACAGGTGGCCCCAGTCACAGCGTCAGACACCTCTGCCTGCAGTCTCATTACTGGCACAGGTGGCACCAGTCCCAGTCTCAGCGCCAGACACCTCTGCCTGCAGTCTCATTACTGGCACAGGTGGCACCAGTCCCAGTCTCAGCGCCAGACACCTCTGCCTGCAGTCTCATTACTGGCACAAGTGGCACCAGTCCCAGTCTCAGCGCCAGACACCTCTGCCTGCAGTCTCATTACTGCCACAGGTGGCACCAGTCCCAGTCACAGCGTCAAACACCTCTGCCTACAGTCTCATTACTGCCACAGGTGGCCCCAGTCACACCGTCAGACACCTCTGCCTGCGGTCTCATTACTGTCGCAGGTGGCACCAGTCACAGTTTCAGATACCTCTGCCTGCAGTCTCATTACTGCGACAGGTAGCACTAGTCCCAGTCACAGCGTCAGACACCTCTGCCTGCAGTCTCATTACTGTCGCAGGTGGCACCAGTCCCAGTCTCAGCGCCAGACACTTCTGCCTGCAGTCTCATTACTGCCACAGGTGGCCCCAGTCACAGCGTCAGACACCTCTGCCTGCGGTCTCATTACTGTCGCAGGTGGCACCAGTCACAGCGTGAGACACCTCTGCCTGCGGTCTCATTACTGTCGCAGGTGGCACCAGTCCCAGTCACAGCGTCAGACACCTCTGCCTGCGGTCTCATTACTGGCACAGGTGGCACCAGTCCCAGTCTCAGCGTCAGACACCTCTGCCTGCAGTCTCATTACTGGCACAGGTGGCACCAGTCCCAGTCTCAGCGTCAGACACCTCTGCCTGCAGTCTCATTACTGGCACAGGTGGCCCCAGTCACAGCGCCAGACACCTCTGCCTGCAGTCTCATTACTGCGACGGGTGGCACCAGTCCCAGTCTCAGCGTCAGACACCTCTGCCTGCGGTCTCATTACTGGCACAGGTGGCACCAGTCCCAGTCCCAGTCACAGCGTAAGACACCTCTGCCTGCAGTCTCATTACTGCGACGGGTGGCACCAGTCCCAGTCTCAGCGTCAGACACCTCTGCCTGACCTCTCATTTGCTTTCACTGCGCCTTCCTGCCATGATCAAAGCAAAGAACGGGGCATCAAAGAAGCAGAGAAGCTGCGAAAGGGCCGCATGTACCATCTGCTGCAGACCCTTCTGCCCCCACCTTGTGGTGGGGCTGACTCAACCCCTCTTGCTTGCTGATAGCTTTAATAACCTGTTATGAATGCACTACTCGGGTGAAACTCTTGCCCGTACGGTATTGCTTGAAGACAATAAGAATCTTAATGAAGCAATCCTGTCACAGTGCTGCATAACTTGCCTTTTCTGCGGGGTGGTTTGTTCCCCCATTGCCACGTCATCACAGCAGCTCTTACTGCTGGGGCTTTCAGATATGTGAGGTATTAAAAGGATGCTATGAAACCTGCAGGCTCTTCTACTGTACCTGGCAAGCTGAGAGCCAGTAAGTAACGTAGGTAGTGCAGAACAGTCATGTATAATTAATCCAGTTACGTCAGCAGCTTTTACAGCTGCTGTTTTAATCTAGACCATGAAATAATTGAACACAGGTTTTGTCCCTCGAGTAGAGCGGAAGGGGCGGGGTTATTTACCCAGCGGTGGAACCGCTCAACATGTAGCTAGTAAAGCTGGAATCTAGAGATTAGCTCCTGCACAAATTAACCTTCGCTGATATTCAATTGGACTATGTCCCGTCTGAGAGCACCTGGAGCGAATGCGTACCTGGCCCACCCTACGTAAAATCTCAGGGGTGGGGGGGGTGGGGGGCATGAGGGAGGGAGTTTGCTAATCAATCACAAGTGTAAATTGGACAATTGAACAATTACAAGACATGCACATGACAAACTGACGTCACTAAGTCCCCTCACAGCGGGCGGCAGGGCTTTAAGTGGGCCGGGTCTCACCGGTGCTGAGCACCAGCAGTTTTTTTAAAGGGGACCTCGAAACGGGTCTCTATCGGGCTCTGTTTTGTGCCCTGGCACAGGCGGTCCGTTTTTTCCGGACTGCAGTGACAGCTGCACATGGATGTGCGCTGCTCACACTGCTCACTTCTCACTAGTGGAGACGTTACGGCATGATGTCATGCCAGGTGAGACTTGTAGGGGAAGGGAAATCCTTTAAAGAGAGCCATTTTCTCTCTGGATTTCCCTTCTCTTTTTGAAACTCAGAATCAGCAACATTGTCGTGGTGTCACCAGGGCTGTAAGTGCAAGCTTTTTCAATATTATATACAAGCCATAGTTGCTGCTTATTTATCTTATGCAACTAACAACCACTGACAAAGCCAATAGTCCTGACTTGTTGTAGGTATGGTGTTACTTGTTGCATGATATATCTGGATGCAATGATAGAAGCAGCAAAATACAAGTTGGGCGGCACACTATGCTAAGCACAGATTTTTACCTTAGTGTTTTTAAGCCACGCCCTTAATTACATTGGCCACGCCCCTTTGAGAGACCCCCCAGTAATTTCATCCTACTTAAAGCCCTGGCCGGCGGTATATGGACTGGGGTGCAGAGGAAGGGTTCCGTGGTTGAGACTGGTAGAACAATGCAGTGACTTGACCTAATGTGATAAAGTGACCACCAGTATTAAAGAAAACAGCTTATTTCGAAAAGTGTTTACCAATGCATGTTTAGCCTCGTATTTATAGCTGCTTAAGGTCAATGACTCACACAATAGTCCATGCTTAAACAAACTAAGCCCTTGCCCTAGGGATAGGTATGTAACACGAGGTGTCAGAAAACAAGGCAATGGGGGTTCCCTCCATTTGCAGTGGGGACTTTGAGATGCACTCCGGAAAACTCAAATGCACAAAGGGCAGTGCTTAATTTGAGCCAGTAGTTTCCGGTGCTCGCCACTGGCATTTAATTGTACACACCGGCCTGTCATATTTGTTTGTCTAATTTAGAGATTGAGCACAACAACAGTTGTTTAATATATATATTCAATATAAATTAAATTGACTAATACCTACTGCCCAAGCTGCCTCAAAACTAGAACATGGTGGTTCCTGCATGGAAACATATATGAACCAGTGCTTAATTTGAGCCGGTGGTTTCCGGTGCTCGGCACTAGCACTTAATTGTAACACTGGCACTTATGACAGTCTGCCACATGCTCGCACTGTCTGTCTAATTTAGAGATGAGCAGAACAACAGTTGTCTATAAATTCAATATAAATTAAAAGTTCTAATACCTGCCACCCAAGCTATTCTTATTGCTTTGATGTCCTGTAATAGTCTGAGTTCTCGCACTTGTAGGAGTGTGACGGTTAGTAGTTGTGTTGGTACTGTTGATGGCAGCGTTGGCAGCGCTGGCAGGGGCAATGGGTGGTTCAAGCTGCAGTGGCCGCCCGATGAGGGCCTTGGCACTTATTTTGTTACAAATTAAGCACTGCCAAAGGGGTTGTTCCTCCAGTAGGCCGTAGTCAGCAGGTAGGCTGCACACACCTCATAAGGGGTCCATTGACGCAAACAGAGTAAGGGTGCATTTTCTGTCAAGCACTTGTCAGGATGGGCAGGTGAAGGAAGTGGGGTGTAGCAGTAACAAAGTTAAATCCCTGTACACCCCATCTTACTGCATCAGTTAGGGTCAGTTAGTCAGTGAAGAGGGACGCTGTACACACAACATAATGGAAGTGAGTGAACTGAGAGCGCAGTGAAGAGGGCAGCTGTACACACACTGCATGATGAGAGAGAAGTGAGTGAACTGAGAGCGCAGTGGAGGGAAGCTGTACACACAACATGATGGAAGTGAGTGAACTGAGAACGCAGTAAAGAGGGCAGCTGTAAACACACTGCATGATGAGAGAGAAGTGAGTGTACTGAGAGCGCAGTGAAGAGGGCAGCTGTACACACACTGCATGATGAGAGAGAAGTGAGTGAACTGAGAGCGCAGTGAAGAGGGAAGCTGTAAACACACTGCATGATGAGAGAGAAGTGAGTGAACTGAGAGCGCAGTGAAGAGGGCAGCTGTACACACACTGCATGATGGAAGTGAAGTGAGTGAACTGAGAGCGCAGTGAAGAGGGCAGCTGTACACAGCATGATGAGAGAGAAGTGAGTGAACTGAGAGCGCAGTGAAGAGGGCAGCTGTACACACACTGCATGATGAGAGAGAAGTGAGTGAACTGAGAACGCAGTGAAGAGGGCAGCTGTACACACACTGCATGATGAGAGAGAAGTGAGTGAACTGAGAGCGCAGTGGAGGGAAGCTGTACACACAACATGATGGAAGTGAGTGAACTGAGAACGCAGTAAAGAGGGCAGCTGTAAACACACTGCATGATGAGAGAGAAGTGAGTGTACTGAGAGCGCAGTGAAGAGGGAAGCTGTAAACACACTGCATGATGAGAGAGAAGTGAGTGAACTGAGAGCGCAGTGAAGAGGGCAGCTGTACACACTGCATGATGAGAGAGAAGTGAGTGAACTGAGAACGCAGTGAAGAGGGCAGCTGTAAACACACTGCATGATGAGAGAGAAGTGAGTGTACTGAGAGCGCAGTGAAGAGGGAAGCTGTAAACACACTGCATGATGAGAGAGAAGTGAGTGAACTGAGAGCGCAGTGAAGAGGGCAGCTGTACACACACTGCATGATGGAAGTGAAGTGAGTGAACTGAGAGCGCAGTGAAGAGGGCAGCTGTACACACAGCATGATGAGAGAAGTGAGTGAACTGAGAGCGCAGTGAAGAGGGCAGCTGTACACACACTGCATGATGAGAGAGAAGTGACTGAACTGAGAACGCAGTGAAGAGGGCAGCTGTACACACACTGCATGATGAGAGAGAAGTGAGTGAACTGAGAGCGCAGTGGAGGGAAGCTGTACACACAACATGATGGAAGTGAGTGAACTGAGAACGCAGTAAAGAGGGCAGCTGTAAACACACTGCATGATGAGAGAGAAGTGAGTGTACTGAGAGCGCAGTGAAGAGGGAAGCTGTAAACACACTGCATGATGAGAGAGAAGTGAGTGAACTGAGAGCGCAGTGAAGAGGGCAGCTGTACACACACTGCATGATGAGAGAGAAGTGAGTGAACTGAGAGCGCAGTGAAGAGGGAAGCTGTAAACACACTGCATGATGGAAGTGAAGTGAGTGAACTGAGAGCGCAGTGAAGAGGGCAGCTGTAAACACAACATGATGGAAGTGAAGTGAGTGAACTGAGAGCGCAGTGAAGAGGGCAGCTGTACACACACTGCATGATGAGAGAGAAGTGAGTGAACTGAGAACGCAGTGAAGAGGGCAGCTGTACACACACTGCATGATGAGAGAGAAGTGAGTGAACTGAGAGCACAGAGAAGAGGGCAGCTGTACACACACTGCATGATGGAAGTGAAGTGAGTGAACTGAGAACGCAGTGAAGAGGGCAGCTGTACACACACTGCATGATGAGAGAGAAGTGAGTGAACTGAGAACGCAGTAAAGAGGGAAGCTGTTCACACACTGCATGATGAGAGAGAAGTGAGTGAACTGAGAGCACAGTGAAGAGGGCAGCTGTACACACACTGCATGATGAGAGAGAAGTGAGTGAACTGAGAGCGCAGTGAAGAGGGAAGCTGTAAACACACTGCATGATGAGAGAGAAGTGAGTGTACTGAGAGCGCAGTGAAGAGGGAAGCTGTACACACAACATGATGGAAGTGAGTGAACTGAGAACGCAGTAAAGAGGGCAGCTGTACACACACTGCATGATGGAAGGGAAGTGAGTGAACTGAGAGCGCAGTGAAGAGGGCAGCTGTAAACACACTGCATGATGAGAGAGAAGTGAGTGAACTGAGAACGCAGTAAAGAGGGAAGCTGTAAACACACTGCATGATGAGAGAGAAGTGAGTGTACTGAGAGCGCAGTGAAGAGGGACGCTGTACACACAACATAATGGAAGTGAGTGAACTGAGAGCGCAGTGAAGAGGGCAGCTGTACACACTGCATGATGAGAGAGAAGTGAGTGTACTGAGAGCGCAGTGAAGAGGGACGCTGTACACACAACATAATGGAAGTGAGTGAACTGAGAGCGCAGTGAAGAGGGCAGCTGTACACACTGCATGATGAGAGAGAAGTGAGTGTACTGAGAGCGCAGTGAAGAGGGAAGCTGTAAACACACTGCATGATGAGAGAGAAGTGAGTGTACTGAGAGCGCAGTGAAGAGGGACGCTGTACACACAACATAATGGAAGTGAGTGAACTGAGAGCGCAGTGAGGAGGGCAGCTGTACACTCTGCATGATGAGAGAGAAGTGAGTGTACTGAGAGCGCAGTGAAGAGGGACGCTGTACACACAACATAATGGAAGTGAGTGAACTGAGAGCGCAGTGAAGAGGGCAGCTGTACACACTGCATGATGAGAGAGAAGTGAGTGTACTGAGAGCGCAGTGAAGAGGGAAGCTGTTCACACACTGCATGATGAGAGAGAAGTGAGTGAACTGAGAGCGCAGTGAAGAGGGCAGCTGTACACACACTGCATGATGGAAGTGAAGTGAGTGAACTGAGAGCACAGTGAAGAGGGCAGCTGTACACACACTGCATGATGAGAGAGAAGTGAGTGAACTGAGAACGCAGTAAAGAGGGAAGCTGTTCACACACTGCATGATGAGAGAGAAGTGAGTGAACTGAGAGCACAGTGAAGAGGGCAGCTGTACACACACTGCATGATGAGAGAGAAGTGAGTGAACTGAGAGCGCAGTGAAGAGGGCAGCTGTACACACACTGCATGATGAGAGAGAAGTGAGTGAACTGAGAGCGCAGTGAAGAGGGAAGCTGTACACACACTGCATGATGAGAGAGAAGTGAGTGTACTGAGAGCGCAGTGAAGAGGGAAGCTGTACACACACTGCATGATGAGAGAGAAGTGAGTGAACTGAGAGCGCAGTGAAGAGGGAAGCTGTACACACACTGCATGATGAGAGAGAAGTGAGTGAACTGAGAGCGCAGTGGAGGGAAGCTGTACACACAACATGATGGAAGTGAGTGAACTGAGAACGCAGTAAAGAGGGCAGCTGTACACACAACATGATGGAAGTGAAGTGAGTGAACCGAGGATGCAGTGAAGAGGGAAGCTGTACACACTGCATGATGAGAGAGAAGTGAGTGAACTGAGAAGGCAGTGAAGAGGGAAGCTGTACACACACTGCATGATGGAAGGGAAGTGAGTGAACTGAGAGCGCAGTGGAGGGAAGCTGTACACACAACATGATGGAAGTGAGTGAACTGAGAACGCAGTAAAGAGGGCAGCTGTAAACACACTGCATGATGAGAGAGAAGTGAGTGAACTGAGAGCGCAGTGAAGAGGGCAGCTGTACACACACTGCATGATGAGAGAGAAGTGAGTGAACTGAGAGCGCAGTGAAGAGGGCAGCTGTACACACACTGCATGATGAGAGAGAAGTGAGTGAACTGAGAACGCAGTGAAGAGGGCAGCTGTAAACATACTGCATGATGAGAGAGAAGTGAGTGAACTGAGAGCGCAGTGAAGAGGGCAGCTGTACACACACTGCATGATGAGAGAGAAGTGAGTGAACTGAGAGCGCAGTGAAGAGGGCAGCTGTAAACACACTGCATGATGAGAGAGAAGTGAGTGAACTGAGAGCGCAGTGAAGAGGGCAGCTGTAAACACACTGCATGATGAGAGAGAAGTGAGTGAACTGAGAGCGCAGTGAAGAGGGCAGCTGTAAACACACTGCATGATGAGAGAGAAGTGAGTGAACTGAGAGCGCAGTGAAGAGGGCAGCTGTACACACACTGCATGATGAGAGAGAAGTGAGTGAACTGAGAGCGCAGTGAAGAGGGAAGCTGTACACACACTGCATGATGAGAGAGAAGTGAGTGTACTGAGAGCGCAGTGAAGAGGGAAGCTGTACACACACTGCATGATGAGAGAGAAGTGAGTGAACTGAGAGCGCAGTGAAGAGGGAAGCTGTACACACACTGCATGATGAGAGAGAAGTGAGTGAACTGAGAGCGCAGTGGAGGGAAGCTGTACACACAACATGATGGAAGTGAGTGAACTGAGAACGCAGTAAAGAGGGCAGCTGTACACACAACATGATGGAAGTGAAGTGAGTGAACCGAGGATGCAGTGAAGAGGGAAGCTGTACACACTGCATGATGAGAGAGAAGTGAGTGAACTGAGAAGGCAGTGAAGAGGGAAGCTGTACACACACTGCATGATGGAAGGGAAGTGAGTGAACTGAGAGCGCAGTGGAGGGAAGCTGTACATACAACATGATGGAAGTGAGTGAACTGAGAACGCAGTAAAGAGGGCAGCTGTAAACACACTGCATGATGGAAGGGAAGTGAGTGAACTGAGAGCGCAGTGAAGAGGGCAGCTGTACACACACTGCATGATGAGAGAGAAGTGAGTGAACTGAGAGCGCAGTGAAGAGGGCAGCTGTAAACATACTGCATGATGAGAGAGAAGTGAGTGAACTGAGAGCGCAGTGAAGAGGGCAGCTGTACACACACTGCATGATGAGAGAGAAGTGAGTGAACTGAGAGCGCAGTGAAGAGGGCAGCTGTAAACACACTGCATGATGAGAGAGAAGTGAGTGAACTGAGAGCGCAGTGAAGAGGGCAGCTGTAAACACACTGCATGATGAGAGAGAAGTGAGTGAACTGAGAGCGCAGTGAAGAGGGCAGCTGTAAACACACTGCATGATGAGAGAGAAGTGAGTGAACTGAGAACGCAGTGGAGGGAAGCTGTACACACAACATGATGGAAGTGAGTGAACTGAGAGCGCAGAGAAGAGGGCAGCTGCACACACTGCATGATGAGAGAGAAGTGAGTGAACTGAGAACGCAGTGAAGAGGGCAGCTGTAAACACACTGCATGATGAGAGAGAAGTGAGTGAACTGAGAGCGCAGAGAAGAGGGCAGCTGTACACACAACATGATGGAAGTGAAGTGAGTGAACTGAGAGTGCAGTGAAGAGGGAAGCTGACACACACTGCATGATGAGAGAGAAGTGAGTGAACTGAGAACGCAGTGAAGAGGGCAGCTGTAAACATACTGCATGATGAGAGAGAAGTGAGAGAACTGAGAGCGCAGTGAAGAGGGAAGCTGTACACACACTGCATGATGAGAGAGAAGTGAGTGAACTGAGAAGGCAGTGAAGAGGGCAGCTGTACACACACTGCATGATGGAAGTGAAGTGAGTGAACTGAGAGCACAGTGAAGAGGGCAGCTGTACACACACTGCATGATGAGAGAGAAGTGAGTGAACTGAGAGCGCAGTGAAGAGGGCAGCTGTAAACGCACTGCATGATGAGAGAGAAGTGAGTGAACTGAGAGCGCAGTGAAGAGGGCAGCTGTAAACGCACTGCATGATGAGAGAGAAGTGAGTGAACTGAGAACGCAGTGAAGAGGGCAGCTGTAAACGCACTGCATGATGAGAGAGAAGTGAGTGAACTGAGAGCGCAGTGAAGAGGGCAGCTGTAAACGCACTGCATGATGAGAGAGAAGTGAGTGAACTGAGAACGCAGTGAAGAGGGCAGCTGTACACACAACATGATGGAAGTGAAGTGAGTGAACTGAGAGCGCAGTGAAGAGGGAAGCTGTTCACACACTGCATGATGAGAGAGAAGTGAGTGAACTGAGAACGCAGTGAAGAGGGCAGCTGTAAACATACTGCATGATGAGAGAGAAGTGAGTGAACTGAGAACGCAGTGAAGAGGGAAGCTGTACACACACTGCATGATGAGAGAGAAGTGAGTGAACTGAGAGCGCAGTGAAGAGGGCAGCTGTACACACACTGCATGATGAGAGAGAAGTGAGTGAACTGAGAACGCAGTGAAGAGGGCAGCTGTAAACACACTGCATGATGAGAGAGAAGTGAGTGAACTGAGAGCGCAGTGGAGGGAAGCTGTACACACACTGCATGATGGAAGTGAGTGAACTGAGAACGCAGTGAAGAGGGCAGCTGTACACACAACATGATGGAAGTGAAGTGAGTGAACTGAGAGTGCAGTGAAGAGGGCAGCTGTACACACACTGCATGATGAGAGAGAAGT
Organism: Calotriton arnoldi; assembly: GCA_963921515.1. NCBI lineage: Eukaryota > Metazoa > Chordata > Amphibia > Caudata > Salamandridae > Calotriton > Calotriton arnoldi. Next base: position 2,532,019 of record CAWUFW010000087.1, read on the forward strand.
GAGTGAACTGAGAGCGCAGTGAAGAGGGCAGCTGTACACACAACATGATGGAAGTGAAGTGAGTGAACTGAGAGTGCAGTGAAGAGGGAAGCTGACACACACTGCATGATGAGAGAGAAGTGAGTGAACTGAGAGCGCAGTGAAGAGGGAAGCTGTACACACACTGCATGATGAGAGAGAAGTGAGTGAACTGAGAACGCAGTGAAGAGGGCAGCTGTAAACATACTGCATGATGAGAGAGAAGTGAGTGAACTGAGAGCGCAGTGAAGAGGGCAGCTGTAAACGCACTGCATGATGAGAGAGAAGTGAGTGAACTGAGAACACAGTGAAGAGGGCAGCTGTAATCACACTGCATGATGAGAGAGAAGTGAGTGAACTGAGAGCGCAGTGAAGAGGGCAGCTGTACACACACTGCATGATGAGAGAGAAGTGAGTGAACCGAGGATGCAGTGAAGAGGGCAGCTGTACACACACAGCATGATGGAAATGAAGTGAGTGAACCGAGGATGCAGTGAAGAGGGCAGCCGTACACACACTGCATGATGGAAGTGAAGTGAGTGAACTGAGGATGCAGTGAAGAGGGAAGCTGTACACACACTGCATGATGAGAGAGAAGTGAGTGAACTGAGAACACAGTGAAGAGGGCAGCTGTAATCACACTGCATGATGAGAGAGAAGTGAGTGAACTGAGAGCGCAGTGAAGAGGGCAGCTGTACACACACTGCATGATGAGAGAGAAGTGAGTGAACCGAGGATGCAGTGAAGAGGGCAGAACGCAGTGAAGAGGCCAGCTTTACACTTTGAACATGATGGAAATGAAGTGAGTGAACCGAGGATGCAGTGAAGAGGGCAGCTGTAAACGCACTGCATGATGAGAGAGAAGTGAGTGAACTGAGAACGCAGTGAAGAGGGCAGCTGTAAACGCACTGCATGATGAGAGAGAAGTGAGTGAACTGAGAACGCAGTGAAGAGGGCAGCTGTAAACGCACTGCATGATGAGAGAGAAGTGAGTGAACTGAGAACGCAGTGAAGAGGGCAGCTGTACACACAACATGATGGAAGTGAAGTGAGTGAACTGAGAGTGCAGTGAAGAGGGAAGCTGACACACTGCATGATGAGAGAGAAGTGAGTGAACTGAGAACGCAGTGAAGAGGGCAGCTGTACACACAAAGCATGACGGCAGAGGGCAGTTGTACACAAACAATATGGAAAGGATCAATTGAGTGAATGTAGGATGCAGTCAAGAGGGTAACTATAAAAATATTGCATGATGGCAGCTTAGCTACTGCACTCAGGATTCCGTGAAGAGGGCAGCTGTACACACACAGTGTGATGGGAGTTAAGAAGCTGAACTCAGGATGCAGTGAACAGGGCTGATGTACACAAACACTGCATGTTGGGAGCTAAGTGATTGAAGGCAGGACAGCATGAAGATAACAGATGTACATACACAACATGACAGGAGTGAAGCGAGGACTCAGTGAAGACAGCATGGGATGAATTAAGTGGGTGAACTTAGGATACAGCGATGAGGAAGGCTGTACACACATGAGATAGTGGAAACTAAATGACTGCACTCAGCACGCAGTGAAGAGGGCAGCTGTACAAACACAGTATGATGAGAGAGAAGTGAGTGACATGAGAATGCAGTGAAGACAGCATGGGATGAATCAAGTGAGTGAACTTAAGATACAGTGAAGAGGGCAGTTGTACACATACTGCATGATGAGAGCAGGGACAAACCTCAGGATGCAGTGAGGTGGGCATCTGTACACACAGCATGATGGGAGCTAAGTGACCAAACTTAGGATACAGTGAAGAGGGCATCTGTGCACACATAGCATGATGGGAGCTAAGTGACCAAACTCAGGATGCAGTGAAGAGGGCATCTGTGCACACATAGCATGATGGGAGCTAAGTGACCAAACTCAGGATGCAGTGAAGAGGGCATCTGTGCACACATAGCATGATGGGAGCTAAGTGACCAAACTCAGGATGCAGTGAAGAGGGCATCTGTGCACACATAGCATGATGGGAGCTAAGTGACCAAACTCAGGATGCAGTGAAGAGGGCATCTGTGCACACATAGCATGATGGGAGCTAAGTGACCAAACTCAGGATGCAGTGAAGAGGGCATCTGTGTACACATAGCATGATGGGAGCTAAGTGACCAAACTCAGGATGCAGTGAAGAGGGCATCTGTGCACACATAGCATGATGGGAGCTAAGTGACCAAACTTAGGATCCAGTGAAGAGGGCATCTGTGCACACATAGCATGATGGGAGCTAAGTGACCAAACTCAGGATGCAGGGGTGAGTTGTGTCAAGCGAGTGACACAGATGTTTTTAGCTGCAAAATGTACAAAGAAGCCACCTGTTGACAAATTCCTTTTGTGCTTTAGAAAGTAAGTGCTTGGTACCGTCATTATTTATTTGGTTTACAGTGCTTACATGGTGCCATTGCCACCATCGAGGCCACTTACATGGTGCAATTGCCACCATCGAGGCCACTTACATGGCGCAATCGCCACTATCGAGGCCACTTACATGGCGTAATTGCCACCATCGAGACCACTTACAAGGCGCAATTGACACCATCGAGGCCACTTACATGGCGCAATTGCCACCACTGAGGCATCTTACATGGCGCAATTGCCACCATCGAGGCCACTTACATGGCGCAGTTGCCACCATCGAGGACTCTTACATGGCACAATTGCCACCATCGAGACCACTTACAAGGCGCAATTGACACCATCGAGACCACTTACATGGCGCAATTGCCACCACTGAGGCATCTTACATGGCGCAATTGCCACCACTGAGGCATCTTACATGGCGCAATTGCCACCATCGAGGCCACTTAAATGGCGCAGTTGCCACCATCGAGGACTCTTACATGGAGCAGTTGCCACCATCGAGGACTCTTACATGGCACAATTGCCACCATCGAGGCCACATACATGGCACAATTGCCATCACTGAGGCCACTTACATGGCGCAGTTGCCACTATCGAGGCCACTTATAAGGCGCAATTGACACCATCGAGGCCACTTACATGGCGCAATTGCCACCACTGAGGCATCTTACATGGCGCAATTGCCACCATCGAGGCCACTTACATGGCGCAGTTGCCACCATCGAGGACTCTTACATGGCACAATTGCCACCATCGAGACCACTTACAAGGCGCAATTGACACCATCGAGACCACTTACATGGCGCAATTGCCACCACTGAGGCATCTTACATGGCGCAATTGCCACCACTGAGGCATCTTACATGGCGCAATTGCCACCATTGAGGCCACTTACATGGCGCAGTTGCCACCATCGAGGACTCTTACATGGAGCAGTTGCCACCATCGAGGACTCCCACATGGCACAATTGCCACCATCGAGGCCACATACATGGCACAATTGCCATCACTGAGGCCACTTACATGGCGCAGTTGCCACCATCGAGGACTCTTACATGGCACAATTGCCACCATTGAGGCCACGTACATGGCACAATTGCCACCATCGAGGCAACTTACATGGCGCAGTTGCCACCATCGAGGACTCTTACATGGCACAATTGCCACCATTGAGGCCACGTACATGGCACAATTGCCACCATTGAGGCCACTTCCAGCAGATTGAGAGGCCACAGAAAAAAGAGTAAGAGGAGGAGCACCAGGAAAAGTGAGAGATGAATGATCCAGTCAATGAAAAGATGTGGACTATCAAATCTTCCTAGTGAACGCCTCCTATGCCTCAATGTCTGGAAGATGGAAACCCTACTCTTTAGCAAACGTAATGCAAGCTGGCTACTATTCAAGTGGCTACCACTGCTGGCAGTTCATCAACTCTTTCCCCAATAGAAGGCGCTAGGTTTCACCTTTGAAGCAACGCATTCATCCCTTAAGTGATCTGCACAGCTAAGAGCGCAGATACCACCATCCTATGAATCACAAAGTCACACCAGTTCGTAGCTTGTATCTCGTTCTTGTCCATTTTCCTAAAACCCCATGACTACTGAGATGGGGATGTAGGCAGGCCTGCTAAAGAAGGTGTCCAAGCCACTTTGTGTACTGCAAAACCAAGTGGAAGACTAGTCTTGGGCATGAAGAGAATAGAGCGCATTGAATGTGCCCTCTGGGCCTCACTATGGAGAATGTGGAACAGGTAGCCATCAAGGTGCTCTCATCACCCACAGAGTGTATGATTTCCAGGGCCCAGAAACAACTCATCAGTACAATCCAAGTCTACACCTGAGATCCTCATAAGAGGACAGGATCTCCCACTGGACCAGAAGGGTGCTGTGGGGAAGCATTAGGGTCATGCCCTGAAGCCTGGAACAGACTGGACCCTGTCCTACTGCAACTTTAAAACCACTGCATGTTCTAGAGGGAGATGGGGGTTTGTAAATATACGCCACGTTGGCATTTTCCGCTAGGCAGGTCGACATGCTTAACACAGTCTACATGCAAAATGTTAGGTTCTTACTCAATTTAAGGCTCTCTATGCCTCTGTCAATTCTTCGTCTCGACTGAAATTAAAATCCAGAAGCGGCCTACATCTAGCTTCCCTCTTCAACTACGCATGTGACGGCCGGTCTGCACACGAAGATACACTACAAAAGTGGTCCTTGAAGAGATATCCACCAGCGATCCAAGTGGGGGCTCCTTAACTCTCTGCTGCATTGGTAAACTCCAGGCTGAGCTCAACCTGCCTTCCCTAGCCGACTTAACCACCGTACAAAGACGGACGCATAAACACCTGTTGCGATCTTATTTTTTTCACCTCTGTCGCTACAATGACCAAAAAAACACTTCCAAATACAGACGTAGGGCCTGATTTAGATCTCAGCGGACGGGTTACCCCATCACAATGTTGACAGATAGCCCATCCGCCGAAATACAAGTCCCATTAAATCCTACAGGATTTATATTTCGGCAGACGGGATATCCGTCACCATTGTGAAGGAGTAACTCGTCCGCCGAGATCTAAATCAGGCCCATAGCCATCTAGGTTCAGACACTTTTAACACAATAAAACAGCCTTATCTCGACTCAGACCTTGAGGGCAGCCCAAACATTCAAATACCTATAGTTTCGCCTCTTGTACATTCCCATTGCTGAACTGGGGGGCTCCTGCAAAAAGGTGGTGCCCCCACATGCCGGCTGCCGCCTCTGCAGCTGCAGATCTGAAACTTTGGAACATAGACTTTGCATCTTCCCTGATCTCCTGGACTTGAGGGAAAAATATTTGCATCAATCTTTTATTGAACATAAAATAGGATGAGTCTCAGAAGCTGTGAACTGCTGCTTCTCACTTCAGACCATCAGTAGTCTGGTGAAATCCCTTGGCTTCACCTGCCTGAGGCTTGACTCTCGACTAACATCTGCACCGCAGCCAGGTGCTTCACGTGGCACCAAACCAAGATGAAGCTGAATGCTAGGTTCTGGTGACTCGGGGTTTAAGTTGACTTATCTGCTGTCAAGCTCTTTTTGACGATCTGCTAATCAACTAATTTTTATCCGAATATATATTATAATTGAATGATTTTAATACAATAAATATTTCTACTATAGTAAACATGTCCGTTTTGCAAAGAATCACTAAAGTAATTCACTGAATTCACACACAACTGCCCAAATGGCACAAAAGGCCACTAATTTATTGAGTCGTAACTCAGTTAAAATGAGAGGTCTATTGATGTTTAAAACGATCTTTAACTTTAACTGTAGTCCAAACAAACTGCAAGTCTCACAAATTTGTTTGTGTATGTAGTGCTTCATGCCGCACTTCTGCAATTTCTAAGTGCTGTAAAGGCCAGATGTTACTAGTCCAAATGTAATTAGCTAAGGGCGTTATTATGAGTTTGGCGATCCCGTGGACCGCCGTATCAGCAGTCCAAGTGTAGAGAGCTTGGCGGTCTGATTGCCGTATTACGAGTTGGGCAGATTGGCTTAGGGAGGACCGCCGAGACTGCCAGTAGACCACCGACCGCCAGGTTTGCAATCGGGGAAAGGCAGCCACCGTAAGGCGGTATGGGGGAGCTACACCGCTGTGCGTATTACTAGTTGCCTGATCCACGAGTGGACTGCAGTGGTCCGGCCATCTGCTTCAAGGTGGACGTGACGAAGGATTTGGGCGGTGTACTCACCCCTTTCTTCTTCTTCCAGGCTGAGTCCAACATGGATCCCTGACTCCAGGTCCCCCTTTACAGCAGGATCTTCACCCAGAGGATTACGACCCTGTGTGCGGTGATATACAGGTGAGTCTTTTTCGTACCATATACCCATTGCCAGAACTGCCCACATATGGGCTGAACTCTGGTAATGGGTATATGGTACTTTTCCACATATGTCATGCATATGTGTGTGCATCCGACACATATGCAGTCGAAATGCACTCACAGGCATCGATATATCTGGAAAAAGTACTCACCACCGCCGCAAGATCCCCGCTTCCACACCGCCGGCCCCATGGACAACTCTTAATATGGCAGTCTTTGGGTTGCCAGCGCCGTGGGCTGCTGGCGGGGGCGGACGACAAACTTGTAAGAAGACCCTTAATCAATTTACTAAGCTCAGAAAGATGGAAGGCTGATCCACGATTTGAAATCAAGGCCTGTGTTTCAGCGGCATGTTCAGCTCACTCAGTCATCCTGACAGCATTTAATTAAGCCCTTACTTTAACTATTTAATTTATTAAAACAAAAAAAAAATAGCAAATTATAAGAAATTGCTGAGTTAATCGACAGTATGAATCTGTTTTTCAGTTCCATGTAGTTAACTGTTCAGATAGACACCAATTAAGTTGTTCATTTGGACAGTAAATGTCCCCAATGGCTGAAGGCAGGGAAAGTTGGGCAGAGGGGAAAGAAACAAAAATAGAATGGTAACATTTCAGGGGGGGACAGTGTGTACAGTGGATCAGCAGTGTCTTTCCGCTGACAGCTTCAGCCTGTCCTTCCTTCACATCTTGGTATCCTGGGGCAGCCTGTGGTTTCTGGGCAGTTCTCCTGTGACTGGCTGTCGTCTACCACTGTTGTCGGAAGGCCTTGGGTACTGCTGTGCTGCTCTCCTTGTGCCAAGTTTTCATTTTTAATTACTGTCTCTCCAATGGTCGAGCTGCCAACGCTTACTCTAGGAGTCAGCGAGGGCTTGGAATTTGGAACTGACACAAAGTACCAGCACTCAATAAAGACCACTGCTCATTATTGTGCGACGATAAATTTATGGTCAAAATATTGTGACTACAAATATATTCTGGACTAAAATATTGGAGTTAAGTATATCTTTTAAAAAAAACTTTTGTACAATAATGTCAAAGTTTAAAAAATGGTTTACTATAGTATTGTTTTATTATGTTGTTTTATTTAAAAAAAAAAAATGTTTTGTCCTCATTCAACTCTGACCGCAATATCCACTCCAAACGTCGGTACCCATCAAACCCTGGGAGCAGGTATGGAAAGACTTGCAGTCTTCCCCCCTGCGGGTAGACCTGCGAATTGGAGGGTATTACCCCGATAATGGGAAAAAGGTCACTCTCCAAGTTTATGTTGTTTTATTGTATTGCACTATATTTTATTTTATTATTTTACAGTTATGTTTATTTTTAATTATATAAAAATATAATATTTAGAAATGTATACATTTTTCACATTGCTGTTTTTAATATTGTTTGGGTAGTGTTTTTTAGAAAAATTATATATTAATTAATTCATTGATTATTGTGCATTTGATATTTTTTGTTTACCTGTTTAATAAACTTTTTAATTGTTCAATTTTTTTTATTTTGAGTTGTGGTGTTTATTGGGCGATTGAGTTTGTTGTATTTTTTTAAATGATATCTTAATGTTAGTTGATTAATATGTTTTTTATTGTTATTTGGTCATATTTTTAACTACTTTTAATTATTTTGTACATTTTAATTTTGGGATGCAGGGTTTATTGGGGAATTGCGTGGGTAAAGTTAAAATAAAATAAATATACATTGATATGAATTGAATAATGTATTAATTATGCAATTTGTATATTTGGAAATTACTTTTCTATATACTTAATTTTAATTTATGAATATATTAGTTTATAAAACATTTATTTGAATATGTTCGTATGTATTGTGGGGTGTATTTGCCTTTGGTAGGGTGTTGTTACTTTTAAAAACTATATTAATTATTCCTAATGGTTTAGTATGTTAAATTTGGCTGTTTGATATCGCTATTTATTTGTTTACAATTACTTATTTTTTGGGAGGGGGTGTAGGGTATCATGGGGGAATGAGCGGGTAGTGGTTTCTAAAGAAAAAATAGTTAAATTATAATGAAATAAATAATGAATCAATGTGTTTATCACATACTGATTTTATTACTTTTCTTTTATGTTTGTATTTTTGTGGGGACTGTGTAAGTTAAGGGATATTGTTTATTTTAAATGTGATTCATTTTAAAAGTTTATGACTATGAAATTTTTACATATATGTTAATATAAGAAATATTTTAACTTTGTTTTACATTTTAGATATGTTTAGGATTTTTTATTTTTTTTGTTTGGGTGTAATGCAGCTCCTGCCCCAATGTAGGCACCTACCCCAGTGTTTGTTATGGATGGGAATTACATTAGTACCCTAGTAAATATAAAACTACCCCTCCCTCCCTCCCCATACAAACACACACACACACAGGGTACACACTTCCCCCAATGTTTATTAGACTGGAGTTAGAACAGTAAATCTGCTCCCCACCAACCCATGTATGCAATGTTTGTCGGATTGGAGTTAGAATAGTAATTCTTCCCTCTCCCCCAATATACATTTCCTCCGATGGTTGATTTACTGGAGGTATATTAGTAAATCTAACCCTGTGGAATGTATGCATTTCCCTCATTATTTGTTAGACTGGAGCTTGAATAGTAAGTATGACCCCTGCTTGTATTCACTTTCCCCAGTGTTTGGTTGATTGAGTTATAAAAGTAACCCCCCCCCCCCACCCAACAAAATATACATTTACTCCAGTATTTGTTGAGCTGGAGTTGCTTTTCCCCCAGTGTTTGTTAGACTGGATTTAGAATAGTAAACCTCTCCCCCAATGTAAGCACTTTCCCCAGTATTTGTTAAACTGGCGTTAGATAAGTAAAGTTGCCCCACCCCCACAATGTAGGCATTTTACTCGATGTGTGTGGGCTTGAAGTTAAAATAGTGTATTTTAATCGTTTTTTTAAATTTATTTATTTACTTTCATGATTTTGTATTGGAGTGAGGTTATTGTGTTTCTTTAACCTGGTGTTCTTTAACACATTTTGAGCATATTTAATTTGAAAGTATATATGTTTTTAAAATATTTCATTTCTTTTAATTATTTTTCATTACGTTATATTCATTAAAATAGTTGAATCTCATATTTATAATATTTGAATAACTTTAAAACATAATTTTGTTTGTTTAAATGAAAAATAATTATGTTTATGTTGTGTTCTATTCTTTATTATAAATTAGTAATATGTATTTATTATTTTTAATGCTGTATTTGTATAATAACTGCATTGTAATTTATAGTTTATGATTAGGATTTATTTGTATTCATTGATACACCTTTAAAAGTGATATATATATATAGTGAGGATTTTTATACGTATCTTTAATATTCAGGTTTTTATATGTCCCTATACAAAATGTTTAAAGCTTGCTGCTGCCTCATTAATGTTTTTACAATTTTATGTATAGTATGTTTTTGCACTTTTTGCACATTTGAATTTAGGAATTTACTGGTGACACTTTACATTGCACTGGCACTTTATCTTATGGCATGGAATGCCAGTTTAAAGCCCACTGGGGCTATATTCTTCCACTCTCAGTTTTTGAGATAAATTGGTAACAAACTGTGATTGATAGAAATCAGTCAGGATTGGATTTTTGCTGCTATACATATAGAAAAAGTTTACATTCTTTTACTTTTCAATATGCATTTTAGCCAATGTAATGGGCTTTTATGCCTTTTTAACCTGGCAATTTTTATGAGTGTTATATGTATATTTTTTAAATATTTATTTATTGAATTACATATTTAATGATATTTATATCGTTATTGCTCATTTTGCACAGTACCAGTTCTGACATATTTGCTTGGCAATTTTTATGAGTGTTATATGTATTTTTTAAATGTTTATTTATTGAATTACATATTTAATGATATTTATATCGTTATTGCTCATTTTGCACAGAACTAGCTTTGACCTATTTGCTTTGCAATGTCGAAAAGAACTTTTGGAGAGTGTTGATAAGTACTGCAGTGTTTTCCATGTCTATGATTATCATGAGTCACGTTATTCAGCCCTGTCACTTTAAAAAGGTTGAGACCGCTCCCTTAACATGTCATGTGATCAAGGCCCCTGGAGGGCTGAAACGCGTTATGGCGGCGGTGCAGGGCACAAAATAAAATAGAATTGCACCAAATCCTGGGTTCGCATCATCTTTTTCAACGGAGTGAGCAAGAGGCGATTCATTACTATATATATATATATATATATTTTTTTTTAACTTAATGAATTAATGTTTATGTTTTTTATCATAATAATGTTAATCACAATTAAATACAGTTATTCACTATGCTAATGCTGATATTCTGTTAGCCAATATTTTTGTACTTTACATTATATGTATGTAAAGGTGATATTTTTCTGGTCTATGATTTGACCAGGATATTTTTAGTACCACAATATTTTTTGGTCAATATTTTGTCATGCGGCCCCTACTCAGAGCTATCTGCTCCAAAGTTTATAGGTCTTTCATCAGCAAGCCATTGAACAGTTAAAGCAGAGATGCATACAAAAGGTACTACCACTTTTTAGAACTGAGATTCGGCACATTACAGGTTTATTGCATTTACAGATTGAGAAGCTAAAGTCAAAATTACACAGAAAACTATGCGACAATTTTATCCTATATGGGAAATACAATTCTCCTCTATCTTCGTAGACTTCAATATTCATATTGTGGCCTTGTTTACCATCCCAAGTCAAGAGGCCAAGCAGAATGTTACAATGTACTGTGTGCTATGATACATTTCCCTGAGGCCCTAACCGCAAGTTAAGACAACTCTGTGGGTTTGAGCATCTGCCAAGAATGTCACAAAAACAATGTTTGAAGCCCAAGTAGCCTAGGAGCCAAAAATGAACTGGCCTTCAGGCCTACAGAAAAAAGAAATTGTTTTTGGGCACCAAAAACTGGTCCTAAAACAATATTCCAGTGACCAGTTAATGGGGCTCCAGTAGTAACTGGACTTAGTTCAATGGAGACCAGTTACAGCTCCAAAGTCATAGTTCAAGCAGGGGGGATGCTTGTAATAGAATGAGTTGTACACCCATGGTAGACCCCCCGTGGGTAACTATCTGTCCTGAGCAGCTGTTTGTGGATAAAAATTCTCGGTTTCTAATTGGAAATGGTCCAATGGATTAACTGGTTTAGTTCTTGAGCGGACTCTAGAAGACACATAATTAAGTCAGTGCTTTTGACAAAGGAAAATCCCTTCGTAGTCATCTATACTGTGCAAGAAGCGAATAGGTTGTTCATCACATGAGAAGAAAGGCACGCTTCTTTAAAATCTGGTAAACCATAGTTCGAAGTGGGCAGGGGAACGGCGTAACAACATTCCATAGCTTCATTGAGTTGATCAAAACAGTTCCCATACTTTTTATTAAAAAATAACCATTTCCGAAGGGTGGAGTTCCTGCAAGTCAGAAATGGAGAGCGAGAGTCTGCGCTAGTGTGGAGTGCGAGAAGGGAGTGGCACGTAAAGAAGAAGTAACCTTCTCTCCAGGGTCCCTGCTCCTGGGAGAAATGCAAATGTGTGCAACTAGTTAATCAGCAAACATAGAGGCTGCTTAGGAGCCAGCACAGGCTTTAATTGATAGAATCTCGAATTGGTCCTTTTAATGGAAACCTATAAAAGGGTTTACACTAGATACAGTCATCGTCTTGCTACAAGCATAACTTTTAAAAGCACTGTAAACATTTAAACAATCTTTTTGTACATTTTTTAACAGCCTATTTATAATGTGAGAAAACTTTCACCATGTGTAATATATTTTTCAGACTAATGTACTTCCTATCACAGGTTTAGACCTCTTAGCACTATAAATACACATCACTTTTTTCCCGGTGCACCGACCAGGATTCAAATCAGTGACCGTCTGGTTACCACGGCAGACATCTCAAGTGATTGCATTAACCAACCGAGCTTTCCTACCAGATAAATGCATTTCCCATGGATACATTTAGGTTGTATTTATTTTTCATTTGAGGTTTGTGCATTCCATTGCAATTGAAGTTACCTGTAGGCCAAAGGCTAACAAAATATTAACAGAATATTTTGTTCTTTTAGCCATGTCTCTGGCCCCCACCACCACCCACGCTCGCTGATTGCACCCCCACACTTTCTGACCCTGCCTCCACCCACACTCGCTGACCCCGTCCCCACACTCTCTGACCCCGCCTCTACGCACACTTGCTGACCGCAGCCCCACAATCTGACCCCGCCTCTACCCACACTCACTGACCCCATCCCCACACCCTCTGACCCCGCCTTCACCCACGCTCGCTGACCGTGCCCCCACCCTCTGACCCAGCCTCCACCCACGCTCGCTGACCCTGCCTCCATACTCTCTGACCCTGCCTCTACGCACACTTGCTGACCGCAGCCCCACACTCTGACCCCGCCTCTACCCACACTCACTGACCCCATCCCCACACCCTCTGACCCCGCCTTCACCCACGCTCGCTGACCAAGCCCCCACCCTCTGACCCAGCCTCCACCCACGCTCGCTGACCCTCCTCCACACTCTCTGACCCCGCCTCTACCCACACTTGCTGACCACGCCCCCATTGTACATAGGATCACACTTCCCATACTTTTCTTTATGCACTCCAACCGCTGGGTAAATCTCTGTGTGGAGGTCTCACCCTGTGTACCAAGGAGTTTTACAACAAATTTACGATTTATAAAACCCTAAAGACACAATCCAGAGATAGCCTTGAAAAACAAAGCACCACACTTAATGCAAAGCACAGTGATGCTAAAAGCAGCAGTACAATACAAACACCACATGGCCAAGCACAGCACTGTACCGCAGCATCTAAAGCACAATACAATGCCACACCATGCACAGAGCAGAGAATATCACTGCAGCATACAGAACAGGCTGCAAAGCACAACACACATCTTAGCAACCTCTGCAAAAAATACAAAGGCAGCTTCACCAAGCAAAACATCACAAGATACAGATCTGAGCTACAACTGATAACCACTGCCTGCCACACAACATCACCCAGGCAGCACTGCGCTGTATAGTATATACATCACTGAAAGTGACCCACCACAGCAAGGGACGCCACAATGCTACACAGATTATTCACCAATGTGCACCCAGATAAAAAGAGGGTGCAGCACTCAGCCTTTCGCATGAATGATAACCTTACCCCTCCCCTAACAAATGATAAGGTTTTGCAGCATTTGCAGAGTCCTATCGGAAGGTCATTTTTTAACTGTTGCTTCCTGTTGTGTTATCTATTAATAGACACGTCTTTACAGACATGGGTGCCGTCAGTTGCCAGGACACCAGTCCTTGTTTTATCCGCCAACAGAAACATTTGTAAAACGCGAATTTCTCTCACTGCACCGGTTTAACCCCTTGCGCTCTGGCTCTGGTAGTTGCTGACTGCATAGCAGCATGGGAAGGGTGGAAGTGGTGTGCACAGAGACCTCTTTCTCCAAGTAGGCCTCAGGTGGGAAGCATGGGCCTAGCTCTTAAAACCAAGCCTCCTGTGACTACCAGGATTCCCAGTATGCCCTCTCCCTTCCCACGCCCAGCCTGTCCGCTCTCTAGCTCCCTCTGCCTGAGGGTGAACTTAGCACGCGATACAACGACTGCTGGTGGAAGAGCACCACTCAGTCGGTCATCCAAGCCAACAGACCCGAATCAAACGGGACACTCCCGATTTTTGAAGCCAACAATGCCTTTATTTTGTCTCTCTCTCGCCTGGAATTTCCTCTCCTTCAATAGAAGTCAATGGGAGAAATACATTCCCCTTCTTTTGTTTTTTAAAAAATCTCCCACTTTCCTGTTTGAAAATGTTGGCATGTATGCATACAAGAGGAACATAAAATCACACAGACCTTCAGGAATAACAGGAAACAAAAGCACGGGTGGGCAGCAGCAGCGCAAGGCTTTGGCGGGAAAGAGCTGCCGAGGCAGCCCGAGTGGGTGATGCAGAGTGTCAGAGAGTGTGGGGTCTCGGCAGTGGGCGGGGAGAGCAGCACACACAGGCTGGTGCAGGGGTGTCAGGGAGTGGGCGCACCCAAGGGGGCGGGTGGGAGTTCACCAAGTAGTGTCGAGGGAGGGAAACACGAGAGAAGAACCACGACAAGAGGGGAGCGTGAACGAAGAGTGGCCGTCTGAGATATTTTAAATAATGCTTGATTTTATCTTGTATGTACTGTGCATTATATTGTATACTTTTATGGCAACATTTTGCTGAATAAAGATGATGTTGTTGTTGTTGCTGAGTGGCAATGTGGGAGCTAACACAGATATTATATGAATTCATTTTGCAAGTTCTGTGCTCTCATATGTAATGTTAGAGGTATTTATATAGCGCCTTCTGCCATTAGTCAGTCTCTGCGGCGCTAACATGGTCTGGTACCCACCCCGAATTTAAGGTTTCTGACACAGGCTGGAGTTGATGAGCTGTAACGTCACCAGTGTGTTTGTAGTTTCACTGTTCTTTGCAATAGGTGTGTTTTGCTGCTTAACATGTCCTGTTGTCGTGTGTCACGGGAGTTTGGTTCGGTCGTTTGTGTGGTGTGTGCCTGCTCTGTGGCGTTCTTCTGCATGCTGCTGGATGAGTGTAAGGGCTTCTGTGTAATATGTTGTGCTGAGTGCACTGTTTAAATTGGAAAACCATTACTCCTGGAACAAATAAATTGTGGGTCAAGATGTAGTAGGCAAAAGAGGGTGGGGCGATGAGGGGCAGAGATTGAAAAGCAGAGTCTAACAGTCAACTTACACATTTAAAATAAAAAAATCTGCTACACAGAAAGTGACAACAAGGACAAATATGACACAAAATCTGTTCTAGATTACTTTATCGTCATGAAGAGGCTATATTTTAAAATATTTTACAGGGTTAAGACATCTCCTGAAGGGTTCTTTGTGTGCCCAGAAATTTCGAGGGGATTCTAATAGTGTTAAGATAACTCTGGAGGTTAACGCAGTTCTGGGAGAGTTCTGTGTTTTGTCTAATCATGATTTTGACTCACAAAGTGGCATAGAGGACAGTGTACCTGTTGCAAAGCGCACCTTGTAACATGCAGATAACAGATTTGTATTTTATGTAGATAGGTAAGTTGCTACTACTTTGGACACTAAGATCATTTTGTTACTTTTGGTTTATATGTTGCAATCCTTCGAATATAGCACAGTGATCTATTTACCGGCATCAAGGAGCTGCAAGCAAACTGTAAACCCTGGGTTTAGATCCTTAATGCTTTTTTCAATTTGTTGTTATTCTGAGACTGTAAGGAAGGGTTTCTCTGCAAAGTAATAGTCTTGTTAGTACAGACAACCACAATCACTGCGTTACGTACTATATCCTGACTTTGTGTTTCTCCTGACCATTCCCTCTTAACATATAATGTCTACATGTATTGGCAATATGTGAGTCCTACACCTTATAGCCATCTTTGTCTTAAGTAACATTTCCGGTACATTCATATACACACATATCATTTATCGTGTCTGTGTGTTTTAAAGTGCTCTGACACCCTACACTGGGATGAGTAGCACTATAAAAGAATTAAATAAAAAATAAATGAGTAAGTGCCATTTAAATCATTATTAGTGTAGTTACTGACACACAGATACATCTTGCATTCTTGCATTGCATGCACATCTCTTACATGGGGGGTGGGGGGGGGTTTGCCTCTAAGTCATAGTTTCTCTTAAGTGCTTGAGAAGTGATAAGCTGTGTGCATTTGTTTCCTTCCATTGCATGTCCTCTAGGTGTTAGGCTACGGACGGCTCCCAGTCAGGATGATTCTTAAACAGAAGAAGGGCTGATGGCCCTTTAAATCAGGCCATTGTTTGTTCCCAGATTAAAGTGGAAAACAAGAAAGCCCCTCCCTGTCGGAAGGTTGCTCTATCTAACGGAATGCAGACAATGTGCAGGCGCTGCTGAATTCGTTGGTGTTGGAAAATGACACCAGGACAAATTCAGGATATTTCCCTGGGGCGATGGATCCCAGATCCATCCCAGAAATAGCTGCCAGAACCTGGAATCGGCTCGATCCCCCTGCTCTCCAGCACTGGCAGAAGGTTTCCTGCTGTTGCTCTTCAGTAGTTAATGCTGTCCCTGCGCACATGTGCTGTGACGGATGCTTCTTGTGAGTTCCTTCGAACTTGTTCTGTACAGCACTGGAGTGTGGGTGCTTGGAGGGTGGGGCACCAGGCTAAGGAGTGAGAGCTCTTGGGGGGTGGGGCACCAGGCTAAGGAGTGAGAGCTCTTGGGGGGTGGGGCACCAGGCTATGGAGTGAGAGCTCTGGGGGTGGGTGGCACCATGCTATGGAGTGAGAGCTCTTGGGGGGTGAGGCACCAGGCTATGGAGTGAGAGCTCTTGGGGGGTGGGGCACCAGGCTATGGAGTGAGAGCTCTGGGGTGTGGGTGGCACCATGCTATGGAGTGAGAGCTCTTGTGGGGTGGGGCACCAAGCTATGGAGTGAGAGCTCTTGGGGGGTGGGGCACCAGGCTATGGAGTGAGAGCTCTTGGGGGGTGGGGCACCAGGCTATGGAGTGAGAGCTCTGTGAGAGCTCTTGGGGTGGAGCACCAGGCTATGGAGTGAGAGCTCTGGGGTGTGGGTGGCACCATGCTATGGAGTGAGAGCTCTTGGGGGGTGGGGCACCAAGCTATGGAGTGAGAGCTCTTGGGGGGTGGGGCACCAGGCTATGGAGTGAGAGCTCTTGGGGGGTGGGGCACCAGGCTATGGAGTGAGAGCTCTTGGGGGGTGGGGCACCAGGCTATGGAGTGAGAGCTCTGTGAGAGCTCTTGGGGTGGAGCACCAGGCTATGGAGTGAGAGCTCTTGGGGGGTGGGGCACCAGGCTATGGAGTGAGAGCTCTGGGGGTGGGTGGCACCATGCTATGGAGTGAGAGCTCTTGGGGGGTGGGGCACCAGGCTATGGAGTGAGAGCTCTTGGGGGTGGGGCACCAGGCTATGGAGTGAGAGCTCTGGGGTGTGGGTGGCACCATGCTATGGAGTGAGAGCTCTTGTGGGGTGGGGCACCAAGCTATGGAGTGAGAGCTCTTGGGGGTGGGGCACCAGGCTATGGAGTGAGAGCTCTTGGGGGTGGGGCACCAGGCTATGGAGTGAGAGCTCTTGGGGGTGGGGCACCAGGCTATGGAGTGAGAGCTCTGTGAGAGCTCTTGGGGTGGAGCACAAGGCTATGGAGTGTGAGCTCTGGGGTGTGGGTGGCACCATGCTATGGAGTGAGAGCTCTTGGGGGGTGGGGCACCAAGCTATGGAGTGAGAGCTCTTGGGGGTGGGGCACCAGGCTATGGAGTGAGAGCTCTTGGGGGGTGGGGCGCTATGGAGTGAGAGCTCTTGGGGGTGGGGCACCAGGCTATGGAGTGAGAGCTCTTGGGGTGGAGCACCAGGCTATGGAGTGTGGGCGCTTGGGGGGTGGGGCACCAGGCTATGGAGTGAGCTCTTGGGGGGTGGGGCACCAGGCTATGGAGTGAGAGCTCTTGCGGGGTGGGGCACCAGGCTATGGAGTGAGAGCTCTTGGGGGTGGGGCAACAGGCTATGGAGTGAGAGCTCTTGCGGGGTGGGGCACCAGGCTATGGAGTGAGAGCTCTTGGGGGTGGGGCACCAGGCTATGGAGTGAGAGCTCTTGGGGGGTGGGGCACCAGGCTATGGAGTGTGGGCGCTTGGGGGGTGGGGCACCAGGCTATGGAGTGAGAGATCTTGGGGGGGTGGGGCACCAGGCTATGGAGTGAGAGCTCTTGCGGGGTGGGGCACCAGGCTATGGAGTGAGAGCTCTTGGGGGTGGGGCACCAGGCTATGGAGTGAGAGCTCTGGGGTGTGGGTGGCACCAGGCTATGGAGTGAGAGCTCTTGGGGGGTGGGGCACCAGGCTAAGGAGTGAGAGCTCTTGGGGGGTGGGGCACCAGGCTATGGAGTGTAGGCGCTTGGGGGGTGGGGCACCAGGCTATGGAGTGAGAGCTCTTGGGGGTGGGGCACCAAGCTATGGAGTGAGAGCTCTTGGGGGTGGGGCACCAGGCTATGGAGTGAGAGCTCTGGGGGTGGGTGGCACCATGCTATGGAGTGAGAGCTCTTGGGGGTGGGGCACCAAGCTATGGAGTGAGAGCTCTTGGGGGTGGGGCACCAGGCTATGGAGTGAGAGCTCTTGGGGGGGTGGGGCACCAGGCTATGGAGTGAGAGCTCTTGGGGGTGGGGCACCAGGCTATGGAGTGAGAGCTCTGGGGTGTGGGTGGCACCATGCTATGGAGTGAGTGCTCTTGGGGGTGGGGCACCAAGCTATGGAGTGAGAGCTCTTGGGGGTGGGGCACCAGGCTATGGAGTGAGAGCTCTTGGGGGTGGGGCACCAGGCTATGGAGTGAGAGCTCTGTGAGAGCTCTTGGGGTGGAGCACCAGGCTATGGAGTGTGGGCGCTTGGGGGTGGGGCACCAGGCTATGGAGTGAGAGCTCTTGGGGGTGGGGCACCAGGCTATGGAGTGAGAGTTCTTGGGGGTGGGGCACCAGGCTATGGAGTGAGAGCTCTGTGAGAGCTCTTGGGGTGGAGCACCAGGCTATGGAGTGTGGGCGCTTGGGGGTGGGGCACCAGGCTATGGAGTGAGAGCTCTTGGGGGTGGGGCACCAGGCTATGGAGTGAGAGCTCTTGGGGGGTGGGGCACCAGGCTATGGAGTGAGAGCTCTTGGGGGTGGGGCACCAGGCTATGGAGTGAGAGCTCTTGGGGGTGGGGCAACAGGCTATGGAGTGAGAGCTCTTGCGGGGTGGGGCACCAGGCTATGGAGTGAGAGCTCTTGGGGGTGGGGCACCAGGCTATGGAGTGAGAGCTCTTGGGGGTGGGGCACCAGGCTATGGAGTGTGGGCGCTTGGGGGTGGGGCACCAGGCTATGGAGTGAGAGATCTTGGGGGGTGGGGCACCAGGCTATGGAGTGAGAGCTCTTGCGGGGTGGGGCACCAGGCTATGGAGTGAGAGCTCTTGGGGTGGGGCACCAGGCTATGGAGTGAGAGCTCTGGGGTGTGGGTGGCACCAGGCTATGGAGTGAGAGCTCTTGGGGGTGGGGCACCAGGCTAAGGAGTGAGAGCTCTTGGGGGTGGGGCACCAGGCTATGGAGTGTAGGCGCTTGGGGGGTGGGGCACCAGGCTATGGAGTGAGAGCTCTTGGGGGGTGGGGCACCAAGCTATGGAGTGAGAGCTCTTGGGGGGTGGGGCACCAGGCTATGGAGTGAGAGCTCTGGGGGTGGGTGGCACCATGCTATGGAGTGAGAGCTCTTGGGGGGTGGGGCACCAAGCTATGGAGTGAGAGCTCTTGGGGGGTGGGGCACCAGGCTATGGAGTGAGAGCTCTTGGGGGGGGTGGGGCACCAGGCTATGGAGTGAGAGCTCTTGGGGGTGGGGCACCAGGCTATGGAGTGAGAGCTCTGGGGTGTGGGTGGCACCATGCTATGGAGTGAGTGCTCTTGGGGGTGGGGCACCAAGCTATGGAGTGAGAGCTCTTGGGGGTGGGGCACCAGGCTATGGAGTGAGAGCTCTTGGGGGTGGGGCACCAGGCTATGGAGTGAGAGCTCTGTGAGAGCTCTTGGGGTGGAGCACCAGGCTATGGAGTGTGGGCGCTTGGGGGTGGGGCACCAGGCTATGGAGTGAGAGCTCTTGGGGGGTGGGGCACCAGGCTATGGAGTGAGAGTTCTTGGGGGTGGGGCACCAGGCTATGGAGTGAGAGCTCTGTGAGAGCTCTTGGGGTGGAGCACCAGGCTATGGAGTGTGGGCGCTTGGGGGTGGGGCACCAGGCTATGGAGTGAGAGCTCTTGGGGGGTGGGGCACCAGGCTATGGAGTGAGAGCTCTTGGGGGTGGGGCACCAGGCTATGGAGTGAGAGCTCTTGGGGGTGGGGCACCAGGCTATGGAGTGAGAGCTCTTGAGGGGTGAGGCACCAGGCTATGGAGTGCGAGCTCTTGGGGGTGGGGCACCAGGCTATGGAGTGAGAGCTATGGGGTGTGGGTGGCACCAGGCTATGGAGTGAGAGCTCTTGGGGGTGGGGCACCAGGCTATGGAGTGAGAGCTCTGGTGGTGGGTGGCACCATGCTATGGAGTGAGAGCTCTTGGAGGGTGGGGCACCAGGCTATGAAGTGAGAGCTCTTGTGGGGTGGGGCACCAGGCTATGGAGTGAGAGCTCTTGGGGGGTGGGGCACCAGGCTATGCAGTGAGAGCTCTTGGGGGGTGGGTCACCAGGCTATGGAGTGAGAGCTCTTGGGGGAGGGCACCAGGCTATGGAGTGAGAGCTCTGTGAGAGCTCTTGGGGTGGAGCACCAGGCTATGGAGTGTGGGCGCTTGGGGGGTGGGGCACCAGGCTATGGAGTGAGAGCTCTTGGGGGGTGGGTCACCAGGCTATGGAGTGAGAGCTCTTGGGGTGGGGCACCAGGCTATGGAGTGAGAGCTCTGGGGTGTGGGTGGCACCATGCTATGGAGTGAGGGTTCTTCGGGGAGGGTTCAACATGCCATGGAGTGAGGACTCTTGAACCCTGACACTAAAGAGCTCTGGAGCTGGGCACAATCCTTGGTGTTAAAACCTAAGGTCAACGATGGCCATGGACTCCTATGGCAGGTTGGCAGACCCACCTCAGCTCAGTGAATGCCCCAACTCCTCCTGTGTACGTTGGGCCGCACGTGTGTCACTATCTTCTGAACATTCCATGATCTCCTTGGGAGCACGTCATTGCAATGCGGGGGGCATTATTCACCAGGTTTCCTAGTTTACAGGGGGACCCCGAGTGGTAGCAGCTCTTGCGCATAATGTTCAACAGAATACTGCCTCCTTTGCTCCTTTGTGCACCAGGTTTTAGGTCTTGCCTACAGACAGCTTTAGCTGTCTGTTGTCACCGACCGATCATCTCTAATACATCAAAATGTATACATATAGTGAGTTTAGGGTCAGCCCCTTGCTCTTAATTGTATGTTTTCTTCTCCATCGGATTTCCTTGCTTCTAATTAGATGTCTTTTCTCCCTATTTCTTTGTTCAACCTCTAGAGCCTGGTTCTGATTGGATGACATTTGTCCTTCCACTCTTCGCATTTAGGGAACTACTTTTTTAGGTCTCGCGCCTAGCTTTGCACTGCGCGAGACATTTAGTAGATGAAAAAACGGGGATTCAGCACTGACCTAGAGCGTGTGCGATTCCTTTTGTGCTACCCCATTGGCGTTTTCGTGCGTCTTTTTCTAAAAGACTGCACGCAATTGGCCAAAGGCGGGCGCATTGCTCCGCCCATGGCCTATTGGTGTCTATTACGCGCTTGGTGCGTGTAATAGACAGCAATAGGCCATGTGGTTTCAATTATCGTGCCCAGACACAGGCGCGATAATTGAAACCACATGTTTTCGCTGTGGCGCGCGCGTGCACCACTCGCGGGCGTGTTTTTTTTCCTCTCCTCTGGCTTGTTTTTTAATGTGCACATGCACTCTGCTTGTGCTACAATATCCGTGCCCATCCACCTTGCGTTCCACTCCCTCACCGCCCTCTCTCCCGCCCTGCTTTTATTTCTTACCAGTCCCCGCAAACCATGGTTCCCTCAGTGCTATGCCATTATTCTGGGTTTGACGAAAATGCTGTTACTTCAAAGAACGAGCGCGGCTGAAGTCAGCATGTTTCTGTTTGCGTAGGCACTCACAGAGAGTGCATGTGTTTTTGAGCCGACTCCCTCGCATACTTCTATCTCTCCTTGTGCTGCTGCCTGCCCCCTTGTGCCTCTGTCGACCCCCTCCCTGTTGTGCTCGCGAATGTGCTTTTCTGTGTTGCATTCCCCCGTCCTCCTCTGTGTTGCTTTTGTATCTCGCTGCCCTCCCTATGTTGTTTCTCTCTACCGAGTGTCTTCTGTATCCCCACGTCTACTCCCTTGTTGCTTCCATGTCCCTCTGACCTCCCTTGCGTTACTTCTGACCCCCGGTTGCTTTGCCCTTCGTTGCTTCCACCCCCCCATTTCTTCCACTCTCCCTACCTGCATATTCCCATTCATCCCACACTGCACATCTGCAACTGCTTGGCTGAGCTTTCTACATACTCGAACCTCGTTCTCAAAATTATTATAAATCTGTTTAGCATAATTTGATGATAAAGGCAGGCTTGGGAACAGCTCGAGCGCAGAAGTGGCCACACATAGGCATGAAACCCCAGGGACTCGGCTTCTGCACCAAGAGGTACAAAAGAGGCGAGGTGCACATTATGGAATCTGAAAGAGACACGTTAGTGATAGATTCCTTACCTTAGAATATCCCCAGGCGTCAGGCTGGATCCGGAAAGTTTTGCGTAGCAGTACCCTTGCGCGTCGGTAGGCGGCGTCGTGCGGCTCCGCGTCCGTCGTCGGCGTCGTGATCGCCGGGATGACGTCGCGGGCAGCACTTAGGCGCCGCCCCTGCGCGCTGACGTCAGTTCTTCTTTTTCCGCGCCAGCAAGCGCAGATCCGGGAAGAGCAGTGCCCTGGTCAATTTTTGACCATACTTTTTGGTGATTTTTTCACTGGTTTTTCCAACTTTAAGGTGTCGTAGGGATGCCCGGCTTCAAGCGATGCGGCGCCTGTGCGCGGATGATGTCCGTCACCGACCCGCATTGGGAGTGTCTCTTCTGCCTCGGCCGAGGCCACGACACCGAGTCTTGTCCCGAATGCCAGGCCCTCAACCCGAAAGCTTTGCGAGAGCGGTCTCGAAAGCTCCTCGAGGCCCGGCATTCGGCTCCGCGGAAGCCCCGGTCGCGTGAGAGGTCCAGGGGTCGCTCGCGGAGTGCACACCGGTCGTCGACTTCTTCGTCCGGTAAGTCTAAGCACAAGAAGTCCAAGAAGCATCGTCGCTCTCGGACTTCGCCTCGCCGGTCTCGCGACTCGGCTGAGGCCCCTCCCGGCACCGTCCCCGCCCCGCGGCCCCGGGCTTGCCTGTGGAGTCGCCCCCGTCATACCCGCCCTTCCCGGGTTCGGGGCGGATCCGGCCAAGGTACAGGAGTTCCTGTCGGCCATGGCCCGCCTCTTCGGGCCTTCAGGCCCCTCCGGTGCGCCTTCGGGCCCCGCGGGCCCTGATGGGGTTGCTCCGGCGTCGCCGGCGGCTCCGGCCCCGGCGTCGCCCGAGCCTCCAGCCTCGATCCCGGCTCCGGCTTCGGCCCCGGCCTCGATCCCGGCTCCACAACCCCCATCGACGCCGGTCGACCTCACGACACCTCCGCCGGCGCCGATGTCTCCGGTGCCGTTCTCGACGCCGCCCTGGGCTCCGGGCGGCGTCGTCCCCAGTTCCTTCCGGCTCCGGACATGGACCCGGAGCGGCGTCGCTCGACGCCGGCTCCGCGCCCGATGGGACCTTGGGTCCCAAATGTCCCTCCTCCTCCTTATTTTGAACCAGAGGAGGACCAGGAGGACTGGGAGGGTCTGATGACCCTCTGACACGCACCTGTCAGTATGATGAGGACTGGACAGAGAGTCTAGGGGAGGCCAGTGGTCTGGATACTTCTCCTGACACTGGCATGCTGTCTCCTCCCGTGGCTACGGAGGAGGGGGCCAATTTTGGTACGGTGTTGCGTAGGGCTGCTGGGGCCTTACGTCTCCAGCTCCCTACTTTGACGGTCAAGCCTAACATCTTGACAGAGGTGCTTCAGCCGGCAGCCTCCTCTGCGGAGACTGTGCTGCCGTTTAACGACGCCCTCACTGACGTTCTTTTGGGCGCCTGGTCCAAGCCCAACACAGGGGCTCCTGTGGATCGGAACGTGTCACGACGCCATCGCCCCGCTCCGGGCGACCCCCTGTTTCTTTCTGTCCACCCCACTCCTGAGAGCTTGGTTGTCCAAGCCTCCGCTTCCCAAACCGCCTTCCCTACCGCTCCTCCGGATAGGGAATCCAAACGCCTGGATCAGTTTGGGAAGAAAGGTTTTTCTTCCTCCAGTGCTGGCTTGCGGTCCGTTAACACCGCTTGTCTTTTGGGCCGATATACCCACTCCCTGTGGGATTCGGTGGCGGATGTTTTGCCCCAGTGCCCTGAGGAGGTCCAGGCACTGCTTTCCCGCGCCATTGCGGAAGGAAGGGATGCGGCCAAATACACTATCCGTTGTGGCCTTGACACCGCCGACTCGCTGGGCAGGTCGATTGCAACGACGGTGGCGCTCCGGCGCCACGCCTGGCTGAGAACCACTGGTTTTCAGGGGATGTCCAGAATACTCTCATGGACATGCCCTTTGATGGAGTCGGTCTTTTTGGGTCCAAAGCAGACCATGCGTTGGAGCGCTTTAGGGACTCACGGGCTACTGCAAAGTCCCTGGGCCTTTCTGCTACACGCCCTCCGCTACCTTCTGCTTTTCGCCCCTATCGTGGCCACGGTAGGGCGCCCCTTCACGTCAGCAGC
Source organism: Calotriton arnoldi (assembly GCA_963921515.1). Taxonomy (NCBI): domain Eukaryota; kingdom Metazoa; phylum Chordata; class Amphibia; order Caudata; family Salamandridae; genus Calotriton; species Calotriton arnoldi. The sequence continues at coordinate 2,556,672 of CAWUFW010000087.1, forward strand.
CCAGCCACCGGCCCGCGCAGCAGGCGTCTTCGCGTGGCCGAGGACGTGGATTCCGCCGTGGCGGATCGGGCAACCAGCGTGCGGGTCAGGCCACCACCTCCAACCCGTCCGCGGCCTCCAAGCCCTCCTAGTCCCTCCTTTCAGGTGCACGGCACGCCAGTAGGGGGCAGGGTCCGCCATCACCTTCCCCACTGGTGCACCATCACCTCGGACAGGTGGGTCTTGGACATTGTCCGAAGGGGCTACTCCCTCCCCTTCGAGACCACCCCCAGCCATGCCACCTCAATTCCACCGCATGTCAGGGGATCACTTGGTGCTTCTACGGAAGGAAGTCACGGCCCTCTTGACCAAGAGGGCCATCGAGCATGTTCCGACCCCAGAAGTAGAGGCGTGGTTGCTACTCCCACTACTTTCTGGTGCCCAAAAAGGACAAGGAGGACATGCGTCCTATCTTGGACCTCCGGAACGTCAATCGCTTCCTCCGGAAGGAGAAGTTCAAGATGCTCACCCTAGCTCAGGTCTTGACTGCCCTCGACCCTGGAGACTGGTTGGTAGCGTTGGACTTGCAGGACGCGTATTTCCACATCCCCGTCCTGCCGGCCCACCGGCGTTACCTTCGGTTCACGGTAGGCCCCGAGCATTTTCAGTTCACCGTGCTCCCCTTTGGCCTTACCAGTGCCCCTCGGGTGTTCACGAAAGTGATGGCGGTGGTCGCAGCTCATCTGCGCCGGGCAGGGGTTTCAGTCTTCCCCTACCTCGACGACTGGCTGCTGAAGGCGGGCTCGTCCCAGGCAGTCGTCTCCCACCTCCAGACTACGGCCGAACTCCTGCACTCGCTGGGGTTCTCCATCAATGTGCCGAAGTCGCATCTAATTCCTTCTCCACAGCTCCTTTTCATCGGAGCAGTTCTGGACACGACGCAGTTTCGGGCCTATCCTCCCGAACGGCGAGTCCGGGATATTCAGGCTATGATTCCGATCTTTCGGCCTTTATCCTGGGTTTCGGTACGGATGACCCTGAGGCTGCTGGGCCTCATGGCCTCCTGCATCCTGCTGGTCAATCATGCCAGATGGCATATGCGGGCTCTGCAGTGGGACCTGAAGTTCCAGTGGGCGCAGCACCAGGGCAACCTGTCCGATCACGTCCAGATCTCGGAGGGGACTGCAAAACAGTTGCAGTGGTGGCTCTCGAACCGGCAATGGGTCATGGGCAGATCCCTCTCCCTTCCCCAGCCAGAGCATACAGTTGTGACGGACGCGTCCCTTCTGGGATGGGGCGGTCACATGGGAAGAGGCGGAGATCAGAGGCCTCTGGTCTCCGGCGGAGTCCCGGCTCCATATCAACCTTCTGGAGCTCCGGGCGATCCGGCTTGCACTCAAGGCATTCCTTCCCTCTGTCAAAGGGAAGGTAGTGCAGGTGTTCACAGACAACACCACCGCCATGTGGTACTGCAACAAACAGGGCGGGGTGGGGTCTTGGACCCTTTGTCAGGAGGCTCTGCGCCTCTGGACATGGCTGGAACATCAGGGCATGTTCCTGATGGTTCAACACCTGGCAGGTTCTCTGAACGCCAGGGCGGACGAACTCAGCTGCAGGTGCATGATGGATCACGAATGGCGTCTTCACTCGGAAGTGGCGCAAGGACTCTTTCTACAGTGGGGAGAGCCTTGGTTAGATCTATTCGCCACCGAAGAGAACGCGCAATGTCATCAGTTCTGCGCGTTGGAATTTCCAAGGCGGCACTCGCTCGGCGGCGCTTTTCGTCGCGAGTGGAGTTGCGGTCTGTTGTACGCCTTTCCGCCTATACCACTTCTACCCAGAGTGTTGAAGAAGATTCGGCACGACCGGGCCCAAGTCATTCTTGTGGCTCCGGACTGGGCTCGAAGAGTTTGGTATCCCGAGCTACTCAATATGAGCATAGATCCCCCGATCCGTCTGCCTCTTCGGGAGGATCTTCTGTCGCAGCAGCAGGGGACGGTCCTCCACCCGAACCTGTCCAGTCTACACCTGCTTGCGTGGAGATTGAGCGGCGGCAGTTGATTCCTTTCGACTTGCCTCCCGAAGTTTGTGATGTGATTCTGGCAGCCAGGCGTCCCTCCACTAAGGTGGTATACGCCTGCAGGTGGAACAAATTTGTGGCATGGTGCACAGCAAAGGCTGTGAATCCCCTTTCTGCCCCTCTTTCTGAGGTCCTTCTGTTCCTTCTCTCTCTGGCCCAACAGGGTTCTGCCCTGGGTACCATCAAGGGTTATCTTTGTGCTATCTCGGCCTTCCTCAGGCTCCCTGATCAGCCCTCCCTTTTCAAGTCCCCTGTTGTTAACAGGTTCTTAAAAGGCATTACTCACCTCTTCCCTCCTGTTCCGTTTGTAATGCCTCAGTGGGACTTGAACTTGGTTCTTACCTTTTTAATGTGCGCTCCCTTTGAGCCTCTGCATAACTGTCCTCTTCGTCTTCTGACTCTGAAGACTGCCTTTCTGGTGGCCATCACCTCCGCTCGGCGGGTGAGTGAGCTCCAGGCTCTATCTTGCAAACCTCCCTTTCTGTCTGTTCATCCAGACAAGGTTGTTCTTCGGACGCGTCCGTCCTTCTTGCCAAAGGTGGTTACTGCTTTCCACATTGGGCAGACCATCACTTTGCCCACCTTCTTTCCGCCTCCGCATCCTTCCACAGAGGAAGAGAGGCTCCACCGTCTGGACCCAAAACGTGCGCTCTCCTTCTATATCGACCGCACAAAACACTTCCGGGTGGATGACCGGCTCTTTGTTGGCTACGTGGGCGCCAAAAAGGTCGGGCGGTGCACTAAGAGGACCGTCTCCCGCTGGGTTACCTTGTGCATCAAGACCTGCTATTCTTTGGCCAAGAAGGAGCCTCCTGTTGGGCTGCGTGCCCATTCCACCAGGGCAACGGCTGCTACCACGGCCTTGGGCCGCGGTGTTCCGCTGCCGGTTATCTGTCAGGCAGCTACGTGGGCCTCGCTGCACACGTTTACTAAGCATTACTGCCTTGACAGTCAGGTCCGGAGGGACGGCTTCTTTGGCCGTTCTGTCCTCCAGGACTTCCTTGTCTGATCTTTGTTCGCAGACCCACCACCGGGGTTGGTATTGCTGGGGTATCTATTCTAAGGTAAGGAATCTATCACTAACGTGTCTCTTTCAGATGCACAAGTTACTAACTTGTGTAACGATATATCTGTAAGAGACAGTAGTTAGTGATAGATTCCTACCGCCCACCCATCCTCCCCGTTCTGCGAACTGATTTCTAGGGTTAAGGACATCCCTTTCAGGGCCCTAGTATTTTTCAGACACCTGTGTCAGCTTCTTGCATGGCTCTGCGTTCCTGGCGCGGAAAGTCGTGTACAGAACTGACGTCAGCGCGCAGGGCGGCGCCTAAGTGCTGCCCGCGACGTCATCCCGGCGATCACGACGCCGACGACGGACGCGGAGCCGCACGACGCCGCCTACCGACGCGCAAGGGTACTGCTACGCAAAACTTTCCGGATCCAGCCTGACGCCTGGGGATATTCTAAGGTAAGGAATCTATCACTAACTACTGTCTCTTACAGATATATCGTTACACAAGTTAGTAACTTGTGCTTTAAGAGCAATCAGTAAGCCACGAAGAGGGAGAGGCTCCTTTGTAAACATAAAAGCCTACATGATAATGAAGAGCTTTGTTTATGCTTTAATTTGCAGCCAAAGACACAAACTGCACTGGGAAATTCCCCCAAAAATAATATTAATTATGTGTTTGCAAAGCACCTCGAGGCAAGAAAGGCAGACTATGCTCTTCTCCAACATAGGATCTAACAAACCGTGTGGCAATTATTCGCCGTGGGGAAAAACAGACTTTTTGTTCTAGGCATATACATTAACTGCAATATTCATCAGAGGTACAGCTCAGGAGGAAAACAAACTTATGCCTGGACCATTTTACAACATACCAAGGTTACAGCACAGCTGATTAATATCTTCATCGATTCATTAATAACATTTTAACTTAAATACCATACACTTCCTATCTACACAACTAGATGTTGGAAATCCAAGTTGTGCATAAAAGGGCGCTTGGATTAAGAAAATGCTATAATGCCATACTCGTGGTAAAATATTCTGATAACATAAAATACATATTTCTCATGTTGCAAACAGGAATACAGTTTTCCCTTCAGCTAAATACATATCTTAGTGCTTTACAACATTCATAGCCTATCGTCCATTAGTTAACTGGCAAATGGCCTGTGCTTTGAAGATGATAGTGGTATCACTGTTGTGGAGGAGATGAAATTGATTCAATGCAAATCTAACTCGATACAAGACGTTTTTTCTGCATGTAATTCAGACATACCCTTAGAAAAAGCCTGTAACTGTGAATAGAAAAATGATAGGAAACTTGCAAAGCCAGCACTGGCTTGAAATTTTCTCCTATTCCTCCTGATTTTCTGCATTGGTAAGTGATATAGAGACAAGTAGTTATAGACATTTACTAGAAAATGTTTGGGGAGCGGTGATTAGAAAAATGCAAATGCATATGCAAATCAGAACACTTGCACAGTTGTAACTTTGTGCCTCATGTACTAAAATTCCAACTGGGAAATCAAAAATTGTGAATAATAACGATGCACAATTTGCGATATCTTATTTGAAATGTACTAAATGTATCTGGAAGATGTGGTTTTAATTTGAACATTGACTTCTACCAGATTGCAAACCAACCTAGCTCCATTGAGGCAAATCAACTTGTGATTGTACCAACAAGGATCCGATTCATTTAGCCAGGTTGTCATTAGACCATAAAACATCACAGCATCAGGAATAGCCTACCTGTCTAGTTGTTCATGCAAACTCTCAGTTACAAGTGAGGGAGTATTTTAAAATTCAAATCACCTGATACCATTTGTATTGAGTTTGGAAAATTAACTATCAACTGAGATACATAATTCTCCAATTGAGAAAGGTTTTTGATAAATCATGGTGGACTAGATTGAATATAATTGTTAACAAGCAATAGGACCTTTCAATCCCAATTTCTGGATAAAGTTCAAAGAGATACGCCAAGATGCAATTGCATTTAGTGGCCACAATGTAAGCATCTCATGCATATCATGTTGATATTAATGTTATCAGCCCCACACCAACAGACAGCCACTCTCCTTCTGTCTAGTACCCTTCCTAGTAGCTATGGACCAGTCAGTGCTAAGGCCATCTCTTCTGCAGGTCCCCTGGTCCATCAGTAGTACATTGTTATTCACAATATCTACCAAGAGACCAGACTTTATTTCATACAAGGATACCTGGTCTACCAGGATACCTGGTCTACCAGGGTGCCCTGCTTGCTAAGAACAGGCACTGAAACTTCTTACTCTTGTAGCATAGTTTGAATAACTAGCAGCAACTAAACTCTGTGAGTCAATATGTGAAGGTGCAAAATCAGAACGGCACATTGATGCAGAACATGTCATCTAAATTTGACAGTCCCCTGTGACGTTTATAAGGAGATTAAGAGAGCCTCGAAATAGTCCTCTTTGACTGCGAGAATTGAAAAGTATTTTTTTTTCAAGCTATCAGTTATTCTAAATATTACAAATAGGTCACTTCCGTTTATTGGATGTAATTTCTGCTCTCTTCTTCTCTGCCCTTTTTGTTAGAACTCGAAAGGAGGTGTTGGGGTTGCTGTTCTCTCCCTGAGGGAATGCCACTTAAAGGACGCCAGTGACAGAATGAGCTTTAGTAAATAAATCCTGAGGATTTAAAGAAGGGACCTGAAAACCAAAGCATGAGTCGGAACGTTGTCTTTACTGCCATTAAACAGTAGTGCTCTTTCGATGATTCCTTGTTTTTGCAGAGGATTTCTTCGCTTTCTCTATCTGCGTTGTATGCAGGGCTCTGGGTGTTTTCGGTTTAGTAGCAGAACCAACCCCCGGTCATTTATACTTCTCTGGGGACTTACCGAACTTTTTTTTGCGTTTTTGAATGCAATCCTTTTTAGGTCTTGCGCCTAGCGTTGCAGTGCGCAGCCCTGCTCGCGCAGCGAGAGAACTCATGTAGGGGGTTTAGAAGCTGACCTAGGAATCGCACACGCTCGTGCGTGTGCTTTTCGTTTTTCCCCCGGCTATTGGGCTTTAAGTGCGTCTTTATAAGAAAGACAGCACGCAATTGGGCAAGGCGGGCGCATGTCCCGCCTTTGCCGCGTCCATTCCCACCGGTGTCTAGCACGCGCAGCAGCTGCGCGTTCGCCTCGCTGCCGCGCTCCCTTTCCCCCCCGCTCCTCTGTGGTGCGCGCGCACCACTGGTTGTTTTTTTGGGTGCGCCGCCTTTTTTTTCTTTACTAGTGCACAGTGCTTTCAGTTTCATTTTTCTATTAAAGCAGTGAACGTTTTTTTAAACGGATTTGTAATTTCATTTGTAAAGTGTACACGGCTGCTGTGGAAGCTGACTTCCTAATAGTAGAGATGCAAGGAGCAATTTAGACAGCTTCGCCATTTCCTGCAAAAAAGCAGGATGCGTCTGTCCCCTAAAATTAGACCCAGAGGCGCGTGTTTGTACTCTGGATGAGGGCATGTTACGGCTGCTCGCTCGTTCAGAAGCTTTTAACAGAACTGATAATTCACGAGCAAGATTGCAAATTGTCGGCTTCAGAATCCTACGTAAATGACTGGCGAAGGCGAGATTTTACTTCTAGAGCAGGGGAGGTGGCATTATGAACAGGCCTGCCTCCCGGCGATAGGTTCAGTGCCAGCTGCATGTTGCTGCTGGTGTTATGTTTGCTCTCCGTGTGTGTGTTGTCCTCCTCTCTCCCCCTGGGGCCGTGGTTGCACGGCTGCTGCCTCTTCTCACGGTTTCCTTTTTTCCTCTCTCTCTCTCTCCTGTACGCTGTGTGGCGAGGAGCTGTGATTTTTTGTTTGTTGCTTTTTTCATTTCTGGAGGAGGAATCTGCTCAACACGTTCTTCTTAGGCCCGGCGCCGAGCTGCTTGTGAGATGCGTGACCCAGGCAAGGCAACGGGCAAACACTAGCCCAGGCTTCGCTGCTCCACCTCAGCATTAACCAGACATTTTTGCCGTGGTCCCAAGACTTCGTATCCTAACGTTATCTGTTTCCCGGATAAAAACATATTTAAAAATCCCAGAACTAATTCTAGCCTATGGAGAAGTAATCCACACCCTAGTTCTGCTCGCACTTCCAACACCAACACCACATCAGTCGTCTCTTATTCAGTAGCAGCCCTCCCTCCCTCCACAAGGTCATTGATGGAGGGAACCGTCACTCAGGTTCACCTAGATCTCAGTAGCCTTTCACATAATTGATCATAGCAATCTTCACTTCTATCTGACAAAAGATGCATTGCCCGAACAGCGTAAACATACCCTGACTCCTTCATCCCAACCGAAAACAGCGGGTCTTTGTGGGAAATTTCATCTCCAGTCCCGCCCCTCACTGCAAAATTCCACACGCGTACTTCTGAACCCCCGAAGCAGCTGGGGGAGTGACAGCCAGATGTCCGTGGCATAATTTGACCCTTAACATGGCCGGAAGTCACACAAGCAGGCACTCGCATTCAGATAACAGGAATTACAAACCAGACTGCTGAAGAGCATCATAAAATTCAACACTCAGTCTGAAAATAATTGGAGGATTCCACCATATTCACTAAGGTGGTGCCTTGATGCCCCCACCAAAGTCATTAGTGCCAGTCAGTTCACCACGTAATGCCCCCTTACCATGAGATCTAAGCAACATGATGTAAATGAATGAGGTTTGGCCCGTCTTGGCTCCGTGCGCGAACCATGCATTTCAAAACACCGTACATCATTTAGAGGGTTGTTGCTAATTCTTTCCCTACTTGTTATAAAAGCTGCCCGTACTGTGAAACAAGCATTTGCAATGCAATAGGTCTCGCATTTGCCAGAGTTTAAGCTATTGGCATTGTAATGACAATGCTTTTTATTTATTTGTTTTCAAAACCCACACATAAATAAAAAGCATTGTAATTTACAATGCCAGTAGCTCAAACTCTAGCAAATGCGAGACCTATTGCATTGCAAATGCTTGTTCTTTTCTTTTAGCACACCAAGGAAGTGCTTGTGTTTTCTTGTTTTCTCCCTCGTTTGCTGCTGCCCTCCTCAAATACCCACCCACTCTCAGTGTTGCTTGTATCTGACCCCACAGCTATCCTATTGTTTCCCTCGTCCCTACTCACTTCTTTTTAAACCCCTCCACTCCCCCACTCCCCCTTCAACTCCTCTGTTGCTCTTCCAGCCCTCCAAGCTGCTTCCACCATTTGGTATTGTCGACTTCCCCAAATCTGCTCCTCTGTTTCTCCACACCCCTCCCGATGATGTTGTTTGAAAACATTTTTGGATGGCAAAGCAGCTGCAGTTTACTACCAAGCCACTAATTTCATTTAATTTTTTACGCACTTTCGAGCACATCATTTTAGAGTTACCATTCCAGAATTGGAGTCCACCATCTTGGAATGGTAAAGAAAAAGGGCCACTGCATCATGACGAATGCATGCACGTTCTTGATGACGCATACAAGTCATCAGTCAAGTAGTAGCCCGAGGCATTATGACGCAAATATACGCATGCGACCAGGCACCCACCATTGCGCCCTTTTTTTTGTCAGTGGTGTTCACCATCGGCAATAACAATTTTTACGTGTTTTTGTCATAGTGAACAGCATCGACAAAAAAACTGACAAAGCCATTCAGTCTGCATTGACAAAGTCAAAATGCAAAACCAATTGGCTTTGCCGGTGCTTGTTTTTATGGGTTGCCACACAGCCCCCTCTTCTCCTCCCTGATTCCACTGCCAGGGCTGCAGAGCAGTCTGCTCTTCTAATGTGCTGGGGCACCCCCCCTTGTGCTTTTCTAATTAGAACCTATTTTCGCCTTTCTCTGCAGCACCAGAGATGTTTCTGGGGTGGTGACGTCACTGACTAATGCTAATGCAACACGTTTTTATTGACGCCTGGACATAGTACTGGACGTAGACCATGGCCTGGGGCTCTAAATAGCAACTCTTACCCATCCATGTCCACCTTTCCCTCCCTCTCCCTTAGCTCAGCTCTATCCTTTGTCATCACTTCCTCATCCGCCTTTCCCATAGGTCGGTTACTTTAGACTTTACATGCCCCCTTCTCCAACCGCTCTCTCCCTCCATATATCTCTCTCCTTCCCTCCTGACCACTACTCCCTCCTGTCCCTCTATCCACCGCCTCTCTCTATCCCTGCCCCTCTCTCTCCCCAGCCTGTCTCCTTCCCTCCTTACCACCGCTCCTTCCTCTCCCTCCATCCACCTCCTCGCTTTATCCCTGCCCCTCTCTCTCCCAAGCCGGTTTCATTCCCTCCTTACCACCGCTTTCCCTCTCCCTCTATCCATCCCTTCATCCCTGCCTCTGTTTCCCTAGCCTGTCTCCTTCCCTCCATGCTACCGCAACCCTCCTCTCCCTCTATCCTTCTCTTCTCTTTGTCCCAGCCCCTCTCTCTCCCCAGCCTGTCACCTTCCCTCCATACCACTCCTCCCGCTCCCCCTCTCCCTCTCCCTCTATCCATCTCTTCATCCCTGCCTCTCTCTCCCTAGCCTCTCTCCTTCCTTCCTTACCACCGCTTCCCCTCTCCCTCTATCCATCCCTTCATCCCTGCCTCTCTTTCCCTAGCCTGTCTCCTTCCCTCCACACCAGTGCTCCCACTTCTTTCCCTCTATCCATCTCTTCTCTTTATCCCTGCCCCTCTCTCTCCCTAGCATGTCTTCTTCCCTCCATACCAGCGCTCCCCCTTCTCTCCCTCTATCCATCTTTTCTTTGTCCCTGCCCCTCTCTCTCTCTAGTCTGTCTCCTTTCCTCCTTACCACCGCCCGCTCTCCCTCTATCCATCTCTTCATCCCTGCCTCTCTCTCCCTAGCATGTCTTCTTCCCTCCATACCAGCGCTCCCCCTTCTCTCCCTCTATCCATCTTTTCTCTTTGTCCCTGCCCCTCTCTCTCTCTCTCTAGTCTGTCTCCTTCCCACCTTACCACCGCCCGCTCTCCCTCTATCCATCTCTTCATCCCTGCCTCTCTCTCCCTAGCATGTCTCCTTCCCTCCACACCAGCGCACCCCATTCTCTCCCTCTATCCATCTTTTCTCTTTATCCCTGCCCCTCTCTCTCCCAAAGCTGTCTCCTTCCCTCCATACCACCGCTCCCTCCTCTCCCTCTATCCTTTTCTTCTCTTTGTCCCTGCCCCTCTCTCTCCCAAAGCTGTCTCCTTCCCTCCATACCACCGCTCCCTCCTCTCCCTCTATCCTTTTCTTCTCTTTGTCCCTGCCCCTCTCTCTCCCAAAGCTGTCTCCTTCCCTCCATACCACCGCTCCCTCCTCTCCCTCTATTCATTTCTTCTCTTTGTCCCTGCCCCTCTCTCCCTAGCCTGTCTCCTTCCCTTCTATACCAGCGCTCTCCCTTCTCTCCCTCTATCCTCTTCTCTTCATCCCTGCCTCTCTCTCCCTAGCATGTCTCCTTCCCTTCCATACCAGCGCTCCCCCTTCTTTCCCTCTATCCATCTTTTCTCTTTATTCCTGCCCCTCTCCCTCCCTAGGCTGTCTCCTTACTACCCCCCCTCCCCTCTCCCTCTATCCATCTCTTCTCTTTATCCCTGCCCCTCTCTCTCACCAGCCTGTCTCCTCCACTCCTTACCCCCTCCCCCTCTATCCATCTCTTCTCTTTGTCCCTGCCCCTCTCTCCCTAGCCTGTCTCCTTCCCTTCCATACCAGCAGCGCACCCCCTTCTCTCCCTCTATCCATCTTTTCTCTTTATTCCTGCCCCTCTCTCTCCCTAAGGGCGAAAAGTGTTACAGCAAACAAATGATGGACGGAATGCTGACAATGAAAACATTCTCCCCCAGTCAAAAGATCTGGGTTAAATCCATCGTTCTTTTGCCCACTACGCCACCCCAGTTTGGACCCAGCCATATGCAAATCAGTCTTGACCCTGTGGCCCATGGGAACAGTCCAGACCGAACTGCCTGGCCAGGTCCTCCCTGGACCGGAAACAAGCATCCTGGGACCGGTTTCAGGGTATGTCACCCTTCTTCAGCCAGGCTAGCTTAAATCCAGTGGCACAGTGAGCAGTTCGGGCTGGACTGTTCCCATGAGGCACAGGGTCAAGACTGATTTGCATATGGCCAGGTCTAAACTGGGGTGGCATGGTGAGCAAAAGAATGATGGATTTAACCCAGATCTCTTGACTGGGGGTGAATGTTTTGATTTGTTCTGCATTCTGTCCATCAATTGTGTGTCTTTTGCCTCTCTCTCCCTAGGCTGTCTCCTTACTACCCCCCTCCCCTCTCCCTCTATCCATCTCTTCTCTTTATCCCTGCCCCTCTCTCTCACCAGCCTGTCTCCTCCACTCCTTACCCCCCTCTCCCTCTATCCATCTCTTCTCTTTATCCCTGCCCCTCTCTCCCTAGCCTGTCTCCTTCCCTCCATACCACCGCTCCCTCCTCTCCCTCTATCCTTCTCTTCTCTTTATCCCTGCCCCTCTCTCTCCCCAGCCTGTCACCTTCCCTCCATACCACTGCTCCCCCTCACCCTCTCCCTCTATCCATCTCTTCTCTTTGTCCCTGCCCCTCTCTCCCTAGTCTGTCTTCTTCCCTCCTTACCACGGCTCCCCCTCTTCCTCTATCCATTTCTTCTCTTTGTCCCTGCCCCTCTCTCTCCCTAGGCTGTCTCCTTCCCTCAATACCACCGCTCCCTCCTCTCCCTCTATCCTTCTCTTCTCTTTATCCCTGCCCCTCTCTTTCTCCCCAGCCTGTCACCTTCCCTCCATACCACCGCTCCCCCTCACCCTCTCCCTCTATCCATCTCTTCTCTTTGTCCCTGCCCCTCTCTCCCTAGTCTGTCTTCTTCCCTCCTTACCACGGCTCCCCCTCTCCCTCTATCCATTTCTTCTCTTTGTCCCTGCCCCTCTCTCCCTAGCCTGTCTCCTTCCCTCCACACCAGCGCTCTACCTTCTCTCCCTCTATCCTTCTCTTCTCTTCATCCCTGCCTCTCTCTCCCTAGCATGTCTCCTTCCCTTCCATACCAGCGCTCTCCCTTCTCTCCCTCTATCCTTCTCTTCTCTTCATCCCTGCCCCTCTCTCCCTAGCATGTCTCCTTCCCTTCCATACCAGCGCTCCCCCTTCTCTCCCTCTATCCATCTTTTCTCTTTATTCCTGCCCCTCTCTCTCCCTAGGCTGTCTCCTTACTACCCCCCCTCCCCTCTCCCTCTATCCATCTCTTCTCTTTATCCCTGCCCCTCTCTCTCACCAGCCTGTCTCCTCCACGCCTTACCCCCTTCCCCCTCTCCCTCTATCCATCTCTTCTCTTTATCCCTGCCCCTCTCTCTCTCTCTAGTCTGTCTCGTCCTCTCCATAGCATTGCTCCCTCCTTTCCCTCTATCCTTCTCTTCTCTTTCTCCCTGCGCCCTCTGCCCCCTCCCTTGCTGGTCCTGTCTCCTCATCACTCCCTCCTGCTCCTGTCCAGACTCCCACATAGGCCGCAGCAGCCGAGAGGGACCTGCCAAGCAGCTGATGCGGAATTTATCACTTTTATATTCTTGGAACATCACCTGCACCTTCCTGCCATTTCCCAGTATGCTGATAAGTTAATGTTCTTAAAATAAATCATTGAAAAGTGCGTGTTTCCAAGTCCCTTTCCCTCTTCTCTCGGTATCTCAAATTTCCCCCTGACGCCACGCCCCCAGCCCCTCCAGCCCTGTGCTTCTGTCCTGGGTGAGTCGGTCCATCCTTGTCCGTCCTCTGGTCCTGCCACCGCCCAAGCTAACTCTTTCTCCAATTGACTCCGTCCTCTCACCCTTCTTTCAGTCTCTCTGTGTATCCCATGTTCCCCCTGACAGCACGGCCCCAGCCCCTCCAGCTGTCCCTCCTTGTCCGTTGTTTTCCCTCCTCTTCCGTGTCACACTTATTCTACCCATGTGTATTTCCTTGTCCTTCTAATACCCCCCTCACCCCACACCCCCCATTGCCCTCCGCCCCTATCTATCCTATGGTGGTCCCTGTTTCAGAGAATCACCACAGATACAGGGGGCGTATGAGAGGGGGCGGTGGTGTGTGGTGGCTCGTGCCTCAAGGATGACGTGTTCAGCAGAGATCCTTACAGCCCTTTCTAGAGCAAGGCATGACATACACAGACCAACTTAAACCTCATTTGAGAGCAGGCGCTGACATGCACCTCACTCAATGCGGTTCACTGACAACATATCAATGTTAAAAATATAGAAGTAAAAAATATCGATGCAAAAATATAGAATGCTAAAATATCGACTCCCTATAATTAAACAGGTAAGTACCAAAATATCGAGAAAAAAAATATCGATGTAAAATACATAGTTGTACAAAATATCGAATTATATATATATATAAAATAAAATAATAAATATTAAATGTGTTAAATAATAAAATTATTAAAAAATAAAGTAGATTTAATATAAATTTAAAAAAATATAATAAATAAACTATATATGTGTGTGTACCAATAACATAAAATCTAATTAAAAAACAACATTCTATTATAAATTAAAACATTAATCTATATAAAAATCTTCAAACTTAAATTTTCCACTCCAGTGAGTGCAACAGTAGGGAAAATGTTGGATAGCGGAGGGATAAAAATTACTATTCCAACTCCAGTGAGTGCAACAGTAGGGAAAGTGTTGGATAGCGGAGGGGATAAAATTACTATTCCCACTCCATTGAGTGCAACAGTAGGGAAAGTGTTGGATAGCGGAGGGGTAAAAATTACTATTCCCACTCCAGTGAGTGAAACAGTAGGGAAAGTGTTGGATAGCGGAGGGGATAAAATTACTATTCCCACTCCAGGGAGTGCAACGTTAGGGAAAGTGTTGGATAGCGGAGGGGTAAAAATTACTATTCCCACTCCAGTGAGTGTAACAGTAGGGAAAGTGTTGGACGGTGGAGGGGTAAAAATTACTATTCCCACTCCAGTGAGTGCAACAGTAGGGAAAGTGTTGGATAGCGGGAGGGTAAAAATTACTATTCCCACTCCAGCGAGTGCAACAGTAGGGAAAGTGTTGGATAGCGGAGGGGAATAATTTACTATTCCCACTCCAATAACTGCAACAGTAGGGAAAGTGTTGGATAGCGGAGGGGATAAAATTACTATTCCCACTCCAGGGAGTGCAACGTTAGGGAAAGTGTTGGATAGCGGAGGGGTAAAAATTACTATTCCCACTCCAGTGAGTGTAACAGTAGGGAAAGTGTTGGATAGCGGAGGGGATAAAATTACTATTCCCACTCCAGGGAGTGCAACGTTAGGGAAAGTGTTGGATAGCGGAGGGGTAAAAATTACTATTCCCACTCCAGTGAGTGTAACAGTAGGGAAAGTGTTGGACGGTGGAGGGGTAAAATTACTATTCCCACTCCAGTGAGTGCAACAGTAGGGAAAGTGTTGGATAGCGGGAGGGTAAAAATTACTATTCCCACTCAGCGAGTGCAACAGTAGGGAAAGTGTTGGATAGCGGAGGGAATAATTTACTATTCCCACTCCAATAACTGCAACAGTAGGGAAAGTGTTGGATAGCGTAGGGGTAAAATTACTATTCCCACTCCAGTGAGTGCAACAGTAGGGAAAGTGTTGGATAGCGTAGGGGTAAAATTACTATTCCCACTCCAGTGAGTGCAACAGTAGGGAAAGTGTTGGATAGCGGAGGGGTAAAATTACTATTCCCACTCCAGTGAGTGTAACAGTAGGGAAAGTGTTGGACGGTGGAGGGGTAAAAATTACTATTCCCACTCCAGTGAGTGCAACAGTAGGGAAAGTGTTGGATAGCGAAGGGCTTAAAATTACTATTCCCACTCCAGAGAGTGCAACAGTAGGGAAAGTGTTGGATAGCGAAGGGCTTAAAATTACTATTCCCACTCCAGTGAGTGCAACAGTAGGGAAAGTGTTGGATAGCGAAGGGCTTAAAATTACTATTCCCACTCCAGAGAGTGCAACAGTAGAAAAAGTGTTGGATAGCGGAGGGGTAAAAATTACTATTCCCACTCCAGTGAGTGAAACAGTAGGGAAAGTGTTGGATAGCGGAGGGGTAAAAATTACTATTCCCACTCCAGTGAGTGTAACAGTAGGGAAAGTGTTGGACGGTGGAGGGGTAAAAATTACTATTCCCACTCCAGTGAGTGCAACAGTAGGGAAAGTGTTGGATAGCGGCGGGGTAACAATTACTCTTCCCACTCCAGTGAGTGCAACAGTAGGGAAAGTGTTGGATAGCGGAGGGGTAAAAATTACCCTATAACACCACACAATTCACAACCCACATCTAAATAAAAATAAAAATGTACTTCCTCAACTAACATAATTAACTAAAACTCATAAAAATTATTTAACTTCCCACACTTTACCCCTATAATTCCCACAACTAAAATTAAACTGTAAAAAACTTAATTACACAATTAAAACGTATTTTCAAATAAAAAACTAATAGTATTTAACAACTAATTATAAAGTAAGTAAAATTAATTTACTCCCCACACTGTACCCCTATAACAATAAAACCCACACACAAAAAATATAAACAAATACACTAATTAAATATAAATTAATTAATTAATATTAATGATCAACTAATTTTTAATTAGTTAAACATAAAATATTTACCACCCTTTACCCCTATAAACCCCACAACCCACCTAAAATTAATTACACAAATTCCATATTTAATTTTCAATTAATTAATATTAATTAACAACTAATTATTAATTAATTAAACATAAATTACTTCCCACCCTTTACCCCTATAAACTCCACAACCCGCACCTAAAATTAATAAAACAATTTTCATAATTAATTTTCAATCAATGAAATAATATAAATTAACAACTAATTATTAATTAATCAAAAATAAATTACTTCCCACCCTTTACCCCTGTACACCCCACAACCCGCACCTAAAAAAAATTACACAATTACCATAATTAATGATCAATTAATTAATTAATATTAATTAACAACCAATTAATAATTATTTACAAATAAATTACTTCCCACAATTAACGCAGATTATAATTAAATTACTTCCCACCCTATTCCCCTATAAACCCACAACCCGATACGGAACTAAAAATGCAAAATTTAATTAAAATAAAATTCATAACTACTAAAAATGTAACACATATATTAAAAAACATAAACAATACTTATCCAAAATACATACATCACATACATTTAAAATATAAACTAAAATACATAACACTAATTAAAAAATTGATATTTTAAACATCTATATTTTTGTAAAAAATATTAATGACTTCTATATTTTTAAAAACGATATTTCTTACCTTAAATTCGATATTCTTGACCACGATATTCTTGCTGTCGATATTTCTGAATCACGATATTTCCAACTCGATATTTGTGTAAGTCGGCATTTCCAACTCGATATTCTGTCTCAGCACCACTCTATGCAAGGACGGACATAGCCCTCATTGAAGAGCATGGATTCATGGACATTTCAATTGAGTGCAATGACTGACATCCACATCATTAGAGTGCAATGACTGATGTGCACATCATTTGAGTGCAATGGCTTACATGCACATCATTAGATTGCAATGACTGACGTGCACATCATTTGAGTGCAATGACTCACATGCACATCATTTGAGTGCAATGACTGACGTGCACATCATTTGAGTGCAATGACTCACATGCACATCATTTGAGTGCAATGACTGACGTGCACATCATTTGAGTGCAATGACTGACGTGCACATCATTTGAGTGCAATGACTGACGTGCACATCATTTGAGTGCAATGACTGACGTGCACATCATTTGAGTGCAATGACTGACGTGCACATCATTTGAGTGCAATGACTGACGTGCACATCATTTGAGTGCAATGACTGACGTGCACATCATTTGAGTGCAATGCTTCACATGCACATCATTAGAGTGCAATGACTGACGCGTACATCATTTGAGAGCTATGACTCACGTGCACATCATTGAGTGCAATGACTCACATGCACATCATTAGATTGCAATGACTGACGTGCACATCATTTGAGTGCAATGACTGACGTGCACATCATTTGAGTGCAATGCTTCACATGCACATCATTAGAGTGCAATGACTAACGCGCACATCATTTGAGAGCTATGACTCACGTGCACATCATTGAGTGCAATGACTCACATGCACATCATTTGAGTGCAATGACTGATTTGCACAATATTTGAATACACTGACTGACGTGCACATCATTTGAGTGCAGTGACTGACGTGCACATCATTTGAGTGCAATAACTGACGTGCACATCATTTGAGTGTAATTACTCACATGCACATCATTTGAGTAAAATTACTGATTTTTTTTTAAACTGATTTTTATTGATTTATGATATTATAAGCAATAGCATCTCAAATATAGGATTGCAGTTACAATCGGAGCCCAGTTACAACTTAGCACTGTGTACATATTATCCTCAGGCTACTAGTTCGTAAGAGGGTAGTATTCCCATATCCACGTGACGAAAAGATGGCGCCCCTGTCGTGACCTAAAGTCTTCAAGTTGTGGTGCTCGGTACTGAGTAAAATGACTGATGTGCACAATATTTGAATGTACTGACTGACACGTACATCATTTGAGTGCAATGACTGAGGTGGACATGATTCGAGTGCAAGGACTGATGTACACATCATTTGAGTGCAATGACTGATGTGGACATGATTTGAGTGCAAGGACTGACGTGTACATCATTTGAGTGCAATGACTGACGTGCACATCATTTGACAGCAATGACTGACGTGCACATCCTTTGAGTGCAAGGACTGACGTGCACATCATATGAGAGCAATGACTGACATGCACATCATTTGAGTGCAATGACTGACGTGCACATCATTTGACAGCAATGACTGACGTGCACATCATTTGAGTGCAATGACTTACGTGCACATCATATGAGAGCAATGGCTGACGTGCACATCATTTGAGTTCAATGACTGACATGCACATCATTTGAGTGCAATGACTGATGTGCACATCATTTAAATGCAAGGACTGATGTATGTTCTTTGGAGCACAAGGTACGACATGCACCTCATTTGAATGAAAAGACTAATAGATGCCTCAATTGAGTCCAAAGACTAACATACACCTCATTCAGGTGAAAAGACTGACATACATCTCACTTGTGCGCCATGGCTAATGTGCACCTCATTCAAGTGCAAGGAGTGACATATACCTCATTTGAGTGCAAGGACTAAAACACCCCATTGAGGTGTAAGGACCAAGATTTCCGTCTTTTTAGTGTAAGGCCTGTCATATACCTCATTTCATTGCAGACTAGTGTTCACCTCATTTCAGTGCAAAGGCTAATTTACACCTCATTCGAGTCTAAGGACAAACGTGCACCTTATTAATATGGAAGGACTAACATGCACCTCATTTGTGTGCAAGGTTTATTGTACACTTCATTTGAGAGCAGTGACTGACATGCACTTCATTTGAATGTAAGGACTGATATACTTCACTTTCCAGCACAGGGCCTGATTCACAAGGGGCCTCTGCACTTGTGGCGGAGGCCCCGGAGTCGTGAGGGAGTCTCCGCTCTCAAGAATTCTCATTGTGGAGATTCCTCCCCGAGTACAGAGACTCCCCCATGACTCCGGGGCTTCCACCACAATCACAGAGGCCTTTGTGAGTCAGGCTCACAATGTCTGACAAACCCCTGATTTGAGTGAAAAAACGAATATACACCTCATTCAAGTGAAAAAACGAATATACACCTCATTCAAGTGCAAAGACTAACATACACCTCATTCAAGCGCAAAGACTAATGTACACTTCATTCAAGTGCAAAGACTAACATACACTTCATTCAAGTGCAAAGACTAACGTACACTTCATTCAAGTGCAAAGACTAACATACACCACATTCAAGCGCAAAGACTAACGTAAACTTCATTCAAGTGCAAAGACTCACGTACACTTCATTCAAGTGCAAAGACTAACATACACCTCATTCAAGTGCAAAGACTAACGTACACTTCATTCAAGTGCAAAGAGTAACGTACACTTCATTCAAGTGCAAAGACTAACGTACACTTCATTCAAGTGCAAAGACTCACATACACCTCATTCAAGTGCAAAGACTAACTTACACTTCATTCAAGTGCAAAGACTAACGTACACTTCATTCAAGTGCAAAGACTAACGTACACCTCATTCAGGTGCAAAGACTAACATACACCTCATTCAAGTGCAAAGACTAACATACACCTCATTCAAGTGCAAAGACTAACTTACACTTCATTGAAGTGCAAAGACTAACATACACCTCATTCAAGTGCAAAGACTAACATACACTTCATTCAACTGCAAAGACTAACGTACACCTCATTCAGGTGCAAAGACTAACGTACACTTCATTCAAGTGCAAGGACTGGCATACACTTCATTCAAGTGCAAAGACTAACATACACCTCATTCAAGTGCAAAGACTAACGTACACTTCATTCAAGTGCAAAGACTAACGTACACTTCATTCAAGTGCAAAGACTAACGTACACCTCATTCAAGTGCAAAGACTAACATACACCTCATTCAAGTGCAAAGACTAACATACACCACATTCAAGTGCAAAGACTAACATACACCTCATTCAAGTGCAAAGACTAACTTACTCTTCATTCAAGTGCAAAGACTAACGTACACCTCATTCAAGTGCAAAAACTAACGTACACCTCATTCAAGTGCAAAGACTAACTTACACTTCATTCAAGTGCAAAGACTAACATACACCTCATTCAAGTGCAAAGACTAACGTACACTTCATTCAAGTGCAAAGACTCACGTACACTTCATTCAAGTGCAAAGACTAACATACACCTCATTGAAGTGCAAAGACTAACGTACAC
Source organism: Calotriton arnoldi (assembly GCA_963921515.1). Taxonomy (NCBI): domain Eukaryota; kingdom Metazoa; phylum Chordata; class Amphibia; order Caudata; family Salamandridae; genus Calotriton; species Calotriton arnoldi. The sequence continues at coordinate 2,576,584 of CAWUFW010000087.1, forward strand.
TTCATTCAAGTGCAAACACTAACGTACACTTCATTCAAGTGCAAAGACTAACGTACACCTCATTCAAGTGCAAAGACTAACTTACACTTCATTCAAGTGCAAAGACTAACGTACACTTCATTCAAGTTCAAAGACTAACGTACACTTCATTCAAGTGCAAAGACTGGCATACACTTCATTCAAGTGCAAAGACTGGCATACATGTCATTTTAATGCAAGGGCTAATGTACATCTCATTCAAGTGCAACAACTGATATACGTTTTATTTGGGTTCAAGGACTAACAAACAGTCCATTCAAGTTTAGGGAGTTACGTTCCCCTCATTTCAGTGCAAGGTCTGACATATAACTCCTTTTAGAACAAAGACTAACATTCACCTGACTCGAGTGCAAGGACAAATGTGCACCTTATTCGAGTTGAATGACTAACAGACACCTTCCTCGAGTGCAAGGATGAAGGTACACCTCATGTAATTGCAAGGACTGCCGTACACCTCATGTAAGTGCAAGGATTGCCGTACACCTCATTTAAGTGCAAGGACTGCCGTACAACTCATGTAAATGCAAGGACTCCCAAACACCTCATGTAAGTGCAAGGACTCCCAAACACCTCATGTAAGTGCAAGGACTGCCGTACACCTCATTTAAGTGCAAGGACTGCCATACACGTCATGTAAGTGCAAAGACTGCCGTGCACCTCTTTTAAGAGCAAGAATTAATGTACACCTCATGTAAGTGCACCAAAGGCGCGCCTAAGGCATGCCCGTCTGCACCCGTCCGTGCCTGGACCGCGCCCAGCGCCAGACCCCTTGGCCCCCATGAGTGCCCGATGCCGCTACGACGCCAACATCCTCCACAAACTCAACGCCGGCCGATCATCCACCTCCTTCCAGGCCACCCCGAAGCTCACCCACAGACCCTTCTCCTGCCGGAGCTGCAGCTTCACCAGCCGCCGAACACCTGCACGCCCTGCCCCTCCCGCCAGGGCAGGACACAACCATCTCAGATGCATACTACTCAACACCCGCTCCGTCCACAAGCATGCCATCGAACTCTGGGACCTACTCGACTCATCCTCCCCGGACGTCCCCTTCCTGACGGAGACCTGGATGAACCCCTCCTCGGCGTCCGACATTGCCATAGCCATCTGGGATGGCTACAAGATCACCCGCAGGGACCGCACCAACAGACCAGGAGGAGGAATCGCCATCGTCCACAGGAATACCCTCAGAATTTCGACCAGCACCGAGGACACCCTCAGCGCCCCCGAACACCTGCACTTCCAGATCCACATCGATCCCAACACCACCCTCAGAGGAATCCTCGTCTACAGACCCCCCGGACCCCGGCCACAATTCAGCGACTCCATCACCGACGTCGTCAGCATGCACGCCCTTGCATCCACAGACTACATCCTCCTCGGAGACCTGAACTTCCACCTCGAGAACGCCAACAGCAACTCCACCACCCTGCTCGACAACCTCGACAACCTCGGACTCAAACAGCTCGTCGCGACACCCACCCACTCCGCCGGACACACGCTCAACCCCATCTTTTCCGCCATCAACCACGTCACCTTCAGCCACACCACCGAACTCCACTGGACCGACCACCGCTGCATCCACTTCACCTTCGAGAAACCCACCACGCACCACCACCCGCAACGGATCCCCCACCGCAGCTGGAACAAGGTCACCGAAGACCGGCTAATCGCCACCCTCGCCCGAGACCCACCAACCGACCCCACCGACACCGACACAGCCGCCCGCAACCTCAGGCAATGGATCGACGACTGCGCCAACACTCTCACCCCGATCAAGAAACCCTCAAACAGACGCACCGACAGAAAAGCCATCTGGTTCACCGCCGACCTCCAGGCATCCAAGCAGACTTGCCGAAGACTCGAGAAGAAGTGGCGCCACGAACAGACAGCGGACAACCACGCAGCCCTCAAGAACGCCAGCCGAAAGCACCACCAACTCATTTGAACCGCCAAAAGGACCTCCTTCAAGGAACGCATCAACAACGCGCACAACAGAAAAGAGCTCTTCAACATCGTGAAGGAACTCTCCAACCCAGCTCCAGCTCTAACGACATCCCGCCGTCGCAAGACCTCTGCGACTCCCTAGCCACCTTCTTTCACCGCAAGATCGCAGACATCCATGACAGCTTCAACACCCAGACCCCCCGACAGCCGCTGACACCTCAGACTCACCGCCCCCCAGCCACACTGGCCTCCTGCTCTCCTGGACCCACGTCAACGACGACGACACCATCAAAATCATGAACACCATCCACTCCGGCTCACCATCCGACCCCTGCCCTCACCACATCTTCAACAAAGCGAGCTCCATCATCGCACCCCAACTCCGGAAGATCCTCAACAGCTCCTTCGAGACCGCCACCTTCCCAGAGAGCTGGAAGCAAGCCGAGATCAACGCCCTACTCAAGAATCCCAAGGCGGACCCAAAGGACCTCAAGAACTTCCGGCCCATCTCCCTGCTCCCGTTCCCGGCGAAAGTCATTGAGAAGATTGTCAACAGGCAACTGACCCGCTTCCTCGAGGAGAACGACACCCTGGACTCGTCCCAATCCGGATTCTGCAGCAACCACAGCACCGAAACCGCCCTCATCGCCGCCACCGACGACATCAGGACCCTGCTGGACAACGGCGAAACCGCAGCCCTCATCCTCCTGGACCTCTCAGCCGCCTTCGACACCATCTGCCACCACACCCTACGCACACGCCTCCACGACGCAGGGATCCGCGACAAAGCCCTGGACTGGATCACCTCCTTCCTCACCGGCAGAACCCAGAGAGTCCGCCTCCCTCCATTCCGATCCGAAGCCACCAAGATCACCTGCGGCGTACCCCAAGGATCATCCCTCAGCCCGACCCTCTTCAACGACTACATGGCCCCGCTCGCTAACATCGTCCGATCGCACGACCTCAACATCGTCTCATACGCTGACGACACCCAGCTGATCCTCTCCCTCACCAAGGACCCCGCCAAAACCAACTTCCACGAAGGAATGAAGGCCGTCGCCGAATGGATGAAGAACAGTCGCCTGAAACTGAACTCGGACAAGACGGAGGTCCTCATCCTCGGCTCCACCCCCTCCGCCTGGGACGACTCCTGGTGGCTGGCCACGCTGGGAGCTGCACTGACACCCACCGACCACGCACGCAACCTGGGGTTCATCCTGGACTCATCACTATCAATGACCCAGCAAGTCAACGCAGTCTCCTCCTCCTGCTTCAACACCCTCCGCATGCTTCGCAAGATCTACAGATGGATCCCCACCGAAACCAGAAGGACGGTCACCCAGGCCCTCGTCAGCAGCAGACTGGACTACGGCAACTACGCGGGAACCATGGCCAAACTCCAGAAAAGACTACAACGCATACAGAACGCCTCCGCACGCCTCATTCTCGACATCCCCCGCCACAGCCACATCACAGCCTGCACTGGCTCCCCGTCAACAAGAGGATCACCTTCAAGCTCCTCACCCACGCTCACAAAGCACTCCACAACGCCGGACCAGTATACCTCAACAAACGACTCACCTTCTACACCCCGAACCGCCAGCTTCGCTCCGCTGACCTCGCCCTCGCCACCGTTCCACACATCCACAGAACGACCACCGGCGGCAGATCATTCTCCCACCTCGCCGCCAAGACATGGAACCCCCTCCCCATCCACCAGATTGATTGATTGATTAATGTACATCTCATGTAGGTACAAGGACTCCCATGCACCTCATGTAAGTGCAAGGGCTGCCGTACACCTCATGTAAGTAAAAGAAGTGCCGTACACCGCATGTAAGTGCAAGGATTAATGTACATCTCATGTAAGTGCAAGAACTGCCATACACCTCATGTAAGTGCAGGACTCCCATACACCTCATGTAAGTGCAAGGACTGCCGTTCGCCTCATGTAAGTGCAAGGACTCCCATACACCTCATGTAAGTGCAAGGACTGCCGTACACATCATGTAAGTGCAAGGACTGCGGTGCACCTCTTTTAAGTGCAATAATTAATGTACACCTCATGTAAGTGCAAGGATTAATGTACATCTCATGTAAGTGCAAGGACTCCCATGCACCTCATGTAAGTGCAAGGACTGCCGTACACCTCATGTAAGTAAAAGAAGTGCCGTACACCGCATGTAAGTGCAAGGATTAATGTACATCTCATGTAAGTGCGAGGACTGCCGTATACCTCATGTAAATGCCAGGACTGCCCTACACCTCATTTAAGAGCAAGGGCTGCTGTATACCTCATGCAAATGCAAAGACTGGCGTGCACCTCTTTTAAGTGCAAGGACTGCTGTTACACTTCATGTAAGTGGAAGGATGGCTGTACACTTCATGTAAGTGCAAGGATGGCCATACACCTCATGTAAGTGCAAGGACTTCTGTACACCTCATGTAAGTGCAATGATTAATGCACATCTCATGTAAGTGCAGGGACTGTTGTACACCTCATGTAAGTGCAAGGTCTGGCGTACACCTCATGTGAGTGCAAGGACTGCCGTACCCTTCATGTAAGTGCAAAGACTGCCGTGCACCTCTTTTAAGGGCAAGGATTAATGTACACCTCATGTAAGTGCAAGGATTAATGCACATCTCATGTAAGTGCAGGGACTGTTGTACACCTCATGTAAGTGCAAGGTCTGGCGTACACCTCATGTGAGTGCAAGGACTGCCGTACCCTTCATGTAAGTGCAAAGACTGCCGTGCACCTCTTTTAAGGGCAAGGATTAATGTACACCTCATGTAAGTGCAAGGATTAATGCACATCTCATGTAAGTGCAGGGACTGTTGTACACCTCATGTAAGTGCAAGGTCTGGCGTACACCTCATGTGAGTGCAAGGACTGCCGTACCCTTCATGTAAGTGCAAAGACTGCCGTGCACCTCTTTTAAGGGCAAGGATTAATGTACACCTCATGTAAGTGCAAGGATTAATGCACATCTCATGTAAGTGCAGGGACTGTTGTACACCTCATGTAAGTGCAAGGTCTGGCGTACACCTCATGTGAGTGCAAGGACTGCCGTACCCTTCATGTAAGTGCAAAGACTGCCGTGCACCTCTTTTAAGGGCAAGGATTAATGTACACCTCATGTAAGTGCAAGGATTAATGCACATCTCATGTAAGTGCAGGGACTGTTGTACACCTCATGTAAGTGCAAGGTCTGGCGTACACCTCATGTGAGTGCAAGGACTGCCGTACCCTTCATGTAAGTGCAAAGACTGCCGTGCACCTCTTTTAAGGGCAAGGATTAATGTACACCCTCATGTAAGTGCAAGGATTAATGCACATCTCATGTAAGTGCAGGGACTGTTGTACACCTCATATAAGTGCAAGCTCTGGCGTACACCTCATGTGAGTGCAAGGACTGCCGTACCCTTCATGTAAGTGCAAAGACTGCCGTGCACCTCTTTTAAGGGCAAGGATTAATGTACACCTCATGTAAGTGCAAGGATTAATGCACATCTCATGTAAGTGCAGGGACTGTTGTACACCTCATATAAGTGCAAGGTCTGGCGTACACCTCATGTGAGTGCAAGGACTGCCGTACCCTTCATGTAAGTGCAAAGACTGCCGTGCACCTCTTTTAAGGGCAAGGATTAATGTACACCTCATGTAAGTGCAAGGATCAATGTACACCTCATGTAAGTGCAAGGTCTGCCGTACACCTTGTTTACGTATGTTGTTGCCTGTTGTGCAGTTGACTCAACACATGCTTCCTCAGAAGAGTGGTAGTGCTGCCCTACAAGAAGAAAGGATTGCCTACAACGAGTTCCCTACCGCCCTATACCGGCATCCCCAAGACCCAGACCAGCCTCAAGGACAGTGATTTTGATTCTGTTTTTTGTTCTGGAATCCTTCCGACCAACTCTGGGATGTGTTTTGGCAACAAACCATGGCTGCCCTATGCTCGTCAATGCTGGACTCCCCCAGGACGGAACTCTGCATCAAGACAAGCCCTCTCTTCTCTCATCTCTCCCCCCACTGGCCTCCACACCATCTCCCACCGCAAAGAGCCGAAGACATCGATCCATCCCTGTGACGAAGCTTGAGTCTTCATCACCTCCACCATCACCACCGTCAGCTCCACTGAAACACATTAGCAACGCTGCCCAACACACCTTACTCTCTAGGTAGCAAAGTCCTGAGCTAAGAGTCCTGGCAGCGAGTTAGTAACCGGTGGGGGTCACCTCCATGTGTGGTAAGATCCTCAAACGTGCCACCGAGCACAGCTCACTCTTACTAACTAGACAGTCACCCGCCTTGCTTCACTGGCACCAGAAATGAGGGTTCTTAGCTAAAACTAGGGTACCACAAAAGATGCCCCCCTCGATCTACAAAGACACAGCGCCACCCCCTTCATACCTCTCTCAGCTGGTCACATGGCGCTCACCATCTGGGCCCTTCCTTCTGCAACCTTCATGTGCCCCCTCTATATTTAAATTAGAGATGACGGAGATTGTATTTTAACTTGTTGGTATGAATTGTACAATCTTTACACTTTGGGAGGGTGGCAAATGTTTGTACACTTTGCAGAACTTTGCTTGCAGATGAATTTTCTCACTGAAACTTTCTTGCCAAAGAATGTTACCACTAAAAGTAAGTTTTGTTGAGATGGTTTTTTTTTTTTAACTACTGTGGGAGATCGTTTTACCCAATTCAAGCTTTGCAACAAGTGGGTAGTTTGTGCAGCTTGCAAGATTTAGAAGAAAGACTCAGGAAGCGCGCTTCGGAAGATCAACTTTCTACGTGCCTAGTTCAAATCTAACACCCTTCGTGGCCCCTTCTTGTAACACCCCCAAGTTGCATCTTCGAGCCATCCTCTCCCTGTCTCAATTTATCTCTTCTTTCTTCCTTTGTTGTCCTTTTCATCCTTTATTCTTCTTCCTTGTTGCTCCCTTTTCTGTCCTTCTCTCTCTCTCTCTCTCTGGGTCAAGATCTGGTAATGAAAATAAGCCCAGACCTCACCATGAGACCTGGTTCCTGCCCCCTGCCATGGCGGGCGTCACTATCTCAACCTCGAAGTTCGACCCACAAAAATATTGCATCCACTATGTCATCTAGGTAGTTATCCGTGGAGTTAAGTCTCTAAATGACGAGTTATTCGTTACCTTGCAGTATAGTGGTGGGCAGCATAGGAGAAGCAGTATTTTGTAGGGTTCTCTTCCGACCCAACAGAGTGACACACAACCCCAGCACACACTGCTTGACCAGGGAAGGTGCTGTGTCCTTACTGTGGTGTTTCTGAACTTCTTGGCAGAACCGAGGGTGTGTGATTCTGCGGACCTGCTACGGGCAGATGTTTTTCTTAAATGTAAATACTTATGAAGAGTGACAATTGCCCCCAAAGGGGCATCTCGGTCTAAGATCCACTATACAATACCATGAATTCGGACCAGAGGCGGGGTTCAGTCAGATTTTGCGTGTGCACCCCTAGACATATATATTGATCGATAATTTAAATAAATGTTGAACATGAAGCAACGAAGCGCCTGTTCAGTCCTGCCAGGTTTTGATCCCGGTATTATTACAGATCCATTTTACCCCACCTGACAGTTTTCCACCCTTATGTAATGTTACTGTTCCTAATGTGAAGCGCTCTGACACCTTCGGGTAAAGTCCGCGCTATATAAAAACGCATAAAATAAATAAATAAATAAAAATAAATAAATAAAATAAATAAAATAATGCCGCGCCATCCTTTGACCCCTCTTTTAGGAATGTGTAAACGCGGCATCGATCCTCATGACGGCCGAGCAGGCCTCAATCTTTGTGAACTGTGGCGGCTGCAGGTGGCGGTCCTCCGACCCCTGCAGGACGTCTCCTGAACTGCACCCGATTTATGACGACTTTGTAGACCACCGAAGAAGTGCAGCTGGTTGTACCTGTGAGCCAGCCTCAACTACCGACTCCACGCCTGCCTTCACCTTTAACCCTTTGTTACAGGAACGCATCTTCTGTCGCGTGCAGGCCTCCTAATAAGGGGGAATATAGCCAGTTTGAGCCCTTACAATCAGGGACCAGGTGTGCTGTTTAACCTGTGGTGTTACATCCTCGAGTATTACACCCCCTCCGGAAGTGTGAGAGTAAAACTAACGCCACGATTACGTCAATGTACTACCTCGGGGCCTCTCTTTATCCTTTCTGAAGACACCAGAAAATCCACATCGCTGCTGCCATCAGCACACACGAAAGAAACACCTCCCCGTCCTGCACGACCTTCACCTCCCCGTCCTGCACGACCTTCACCTCCCCGTCCTGCACGACCTTCACCTCCCCGTCCTGCACGACCGTCACCTCCCTGTCCTGCACGACCTTCACCTCCCTGTCCTGCACGACCTTCACCTCCCCTGTCCTGCATGATGTTAACCTTCCCTGTCCTGCACGACCTTCACCTTACCTGTCCTGCATGACCTTCACCTCCCCGTCCTGCACGACCTTCACCTCCCCGTCCTGCACGACCTTCACCTCCCCGTCCTGCACGACCTTCACCTCCCCGTCCTGCACGACCTTCACCTCCCTGTCCTGCACGACCTTCACCTCCCTGTCCTGCACGACCTTCACCTCCCCTGTCCTGCACGACCTTCACCTCCCCGTCCTGCACGACCTTCACCTCCCCGTCCTGCACGACCTTCACCTCCCCGTCCTGCACGACCTTCACCTCCCCGTCCTGCACGACCTTCACCTCCCCGTCCTGCACGACCTTCACCTCCCCGTCCTGCACGACCTTCACCTCCCCGTCCTGCACGAACTTCACCTCCCCTGTCCTGCAAGATGTTCACCTTCCCTGTCCTGCACGACCTTCACCTCCCCGTCCTGCACGACCTTCACCTCCCCGTCCTGCATGACCTTCACCTCCCTGTCCTGCACGACCTTCACCTCCCTGTCCTGCACGACCTTCACCTCCCCGTCCTGCACGACCTTCACCTCCCCTGTCCTGCATGATGTTCACCTTCCCTGTCCTGCACGACGTTCACCTCCCTGTCCTGCACGACCTTCACCTCCCCTGTCCTGCACGAGCTTCACCTCCCCTGTCCTGCACGAGCTTCACCTTACCTGTCCTGCATGACCTCCACCTCCCCTGCCCTGCACGAGCTTCACCTCCCCTTCCCTGCATGAGCTTCACCTCCCCTGCCCTGCACGAGCTTCACCTCCCCTGTGCTGCACGACCTTCACCTCCCCTGTCCTGTGCGAGCTTCACCTCCACGTCCTGCATGAGCTTCACCTCCACTGTCCTGCATGACGTTCACCCCCCCTGTCCTGCACGACCTTCACCTCCCCTGTCCTGCACGACCTTCACCTCCCCTGTCCTGCACGACCTTCACCTCCCCTGTCCTGCATGAGCTTCACCTCCCCTGTCCTGCATGAGCTTCACCTCCCCTGTCCTGCATGAGCTTCACCTCCCCTGTCCTGCATGACGTTCACCTCCCCTGTCCTGCATGACGTTCACCTCCCCTGTCCTGCATGAGCTTCACCTCCCCTGTCCTGCATGAGCTTCACCTCCCCTGTCCTGCATGAGCTTCACCTCCCCTGCCCTGCATGAGCTTCACCTCCCCTGTGCTGCACGACCTCCACCTCCCCTGTTCTGCGCGAGCTTCACCTCCCCTTCATGAGCTTCACCTCCCCTGTCCTGCACGACCTTCACCTCCCCTGTCCTGCATGAGCTTCACCTCCCCTGTCCTGCATGAGCTTCACCTCCCCTGTCCTGTGCGAGCTTCACCTCCCCTGTGCTGCATGAGCTTCACCTCCCCTGTCCTGCACGACCTTCACCTCCCCTGTCCTGCACGAGCTTCACCTCCCCCGTGCTGCACGACCTTCACCTCCCCTGTCCTGCGCGAGCTTCACCTCCCCTGTCCTGCACGAGCTTCACCTCCCCTGTCCTGCATGACGTTCACCTCCCGTCCTGCATGACGTTCACCTCCCATCCTGCATGACGTTCACCTCCCCTGTGCTGCACGACCTTCACCTCCCCTGTCCTGCACGACGTTCACCTCCCCTGTCCTGCACGACGTTCACCTCCCCTGTCCTGCATGACGTTCACCTCCCCTGTCCTGCACGAGCTTCACCTCCCCTGTCCTGCATGAGCTTCACCTCCCCTGTCCTGCATGAGCTTCACCTCCCCTGTCCTGCGCGAGCTTCACCTCCCCTTCCCTGCATGAGCTTCACCTCCCCTGTCCTGCATGAGCTTCACCTCCCCTGTCCTGCATGACGTTCACCTCCCCTGTCCTGCATGAGCTTCACCTCCACTGTCCTGCATGACGTTCACCTCCCCTGTCCTGCACGACCTTCACCTCCCCTGCCTGCATGGCCTTCACCTTCCCTGTCCTGCACGACCTTCACCTCCCCTGCCTGCATGGCCTTCACCTCCCCTGCCCTGCACGAGCTTCACCTCCCTGTCCTGCACGAGCTTCACCTCACCTGCCCTACGACCTTCACCTCCCTGCCCTGCACGAGCTTCATCTCCCCTGCCCTGCACGAGCTTCACCTCCCCTGCCCTGCACGAGCTTCATCTCCCCTGCACGAGCTTCACCTCCCCTGCCCTGCACGAGCTTCATCTCCCCTGCCCTGCACGAGCTTTATCTCCCCTGTCCTGTACGCCCTTCACTGGCTGCCTGTGGAAAGATGCAGCTCATTCAGAACTCTCTGCTCCACCCAGTGGGGCTCATTCGGGACTCTCTGCTCCACCCAGAGGGGCTCATTCGTGACTCTCTGCTCCACCCAGTGGGGCTCATTCGGGACTCTCTGCTCCACCCAGAGGGGCTCATTCGGGACTCTCTGCTCCACCCAGAGGGGCTCATTCGGGACTCTCTGCTCCACCCAGAGGGGCTCATTCGGGACTCTCTGCTCCACCCAGTGGGGCTCATTCAGGACTCTCTGCTCCACCCAGAGGGGCTCATTCGGGACTCTGCTCCACCCAGTGGGGCTCATTCGGGACTCTCTGCTCCACCCAGTGGGGCTCATTCAGGACTCTCTGCTCCACCCAGAGGGGCTCATTCAGGACTCTCTGCTCCACCCAGAGGGGCTCATTCAGGACTCTCTGCTCCACCAGACACCACAACCGCACACTGCCAACCACATACCTACCAGGTTTGGGACGCTTCATGCCCAGCTGACTAAAGATGAAAGGTGTTAGCAAATGTGACCCTCTCTCACATCTTATACACATCATTTCATGCATAAGCACCGCCACAAGCAGGGCCAGACTGTCCGTACTGGGTATTGGGCGTTTCCCCAGGAGGCTGGAAGGGTGGGGGTCGGTTTTGCAGCAGTGGGGGCCGGTTTTGTTACTGGGGGTTGGTTTTCCAGCAAAGCTGCAATATCGACTCCCAGTAACAAAAGCATCAGTGCTTCACATTTGTGACCCCCCTGCCTCTCCGCCCCCCCACAACCTCCCCGCCCGCTGGAGCTGGTTGAGTTCCCAGTCCAGCCCCAGTGGAGCAACAAAAGCCCCCGCAGCCTCCGGTGCAGGGGGCCAAGCTCCAGGGGGCCCCCTCCGGCACTGTACACGGGCAACCAGGGCAGGGGCGTAACAAACACCCCCGCAGCCTCCGGTGCAGGGGGCAAGCTCCAGAGGGCCCCCTCCGGCACTGTACACGGGCAACCAGGGGCGTAACAAACACCCCCGCAGCCTCCGGTGCAGGGGGCCAATCTCCAGGGGGCCCCCTCCGGCACTGTACACGGGCAACCAGGGACGTAACAAACACCCCCGCAGCCTCCGGTGCAGGGGGCAAGCTCCAGGGGGCCCCCTCCGGCACTGTACACGGGCAACCAGGGGCGTAACAAACACCCCCGCAGCCTCCGGTGCAGGGGGCCAAGCTCCAGGGGGCCCCCTCCGGCACTGTACACGGGCAACCAGGGGCGTAACAAACACCCCCGCAGCCTCCGGTGCAGGGGGCCAAGCCCAGGGGCCCCCTCCGGCACTGTACACGGGCAACCAGGGGTGTAACAAACACCCCGCAGCCTCCGGTGCAAGGGGCCAAGCTCCAGGGGGCCCCCTCCGGCACTGTACACGGGCAACCAGGGCGTAACAAACACCCCCGCAGCCTCCGGTGCAGGGGGCCAAGCTCCAGGGGCCCCTCCGGCACCTGTACACGGGCAACCAGGGGCGTAACAAACACCCCCGCAGCCTCCGGTGCAGGGGGCCAAGCTCCAGGGATCCCCTCCGGCACTGTACACGGGTAACCAGGGGCGTAACAAACACCCCCGCAGCCTCCGGTGCAGGGGGCCAAGCTCAAGGGGGCCCCTCCGGCACTGTACACGGGCAACCAGGGGCGTAACAAACACCCCGCAGCCTCCGGTGCAGGGGGCCAAGCTCCAGGGATCCCCTCCCGGCACTGTACACGGGCAACCAGGGGCGTAACAAACACCCCCGCAGCCTCCGGTGCAGGGGGCCAAGCTCCAGGGGGCCCCCTCCGGCACTGTACACGGGCAACCAGGGGCGTAACAAACACCCCCGCAGCCTCCGGTGCAGGGGGCCAAGCTCCAGGGGCCCCCTCCGGCACTGTACACGGGCAGCCAGGGCGTAACAAACACCCCCGCAGCCTCCGGTGCAGGGGGCCAAGCTCCAGGGGCCCCCTCCGGCACTGTACACGGGCAACCAGGGGCGTAACAAACACCCCCGCAGCCTCCGGTGCAGGGGCCAAGCTCCAGGGGGCCCCCTCCGGCACTGTACACGGGCAACCAGGGGCGTAACAAACACCCCCGCAGCCTCCGGTGCAGGGGCCAAGCTCAGGGGCCCCCTCCTGCACTGTACATGGGCAACCAGGGGCGTAACAAACACCCCGCAGCCTCCGGTGCAGGGGCCAAGCTCCAGGGATCCCCCTCCGGCACTGTACACGGGTAACCAGGGCGTAACAAACACCCCCGCAGCCTCCGGTGCAGGGGGCCAAGCTCCAGGGGGCCCCCTCCGGCACTGTACACGGGCAACCAGGGCGTAACAAACACCCCCGCAGCTTCCGGTGCAGGGGCCCAAGCCTCAGGGGGCCCCCTCCGGCACTGTACACCGGCAACCAGGGGCGTAACAAACACCCCCGCAGCCTCCGGTGCAGGGGGCCAAGCTCCAGGGGGGCCCCCTCCGGCACTGTACACGGGCAACCAGGGGCGTAACAAACACCCCCGCAGCCTCCGGTGCAGGGGGCCAAGCTCCAGGGGGCCCCCTCCTGCACTGTACATGGGCAACCAGGGGCGTAACAAACACCCCCGCAGCCTCCGGTGCAGGGGCCAAGCTCCAGGGATCCCCCTCCGGCACTGTACACGGGTAACCAGGGCGTAACAAACACCCCCGCAGCCTCCGGTGCAGGGGCCAAGCTCCAGGGATCCCCCTCCGGCACTGTACACGGGTAACCAGGGGCGTAACAAACACCCCCGCAGCCTCCGGTGCAGGGGGCCAAGCTCCAAGGGGCCCCCTCCGGCACTGTACACGGGCAACCAGGGCGTAACAAACACCCCCGCAGCCTCCGGTGCAGGGGGCCAAGCTCCAGGGGGCCCCTCCTGCACTGTACATGGGCAACCAGGGCGTAACAAACACCCCCGCAGCCTCCGGTGCAGGGGGCCAAGCTCCAGGGATCCCCCTCCGGCACTGTACACGGGTAACCAGGGGCGTAACAAACACCCCCGCAGCCTCCGGTGCAGGGGGCCAAGCTCCAGGGGGCCCCCTCCGGCACTGTACACGGGCAACCAGGGGCGTAACAAACACCCCCGCAGCTTCCGGTGCAGGGGGCCAAGCTCCAGGGGGCCCCCTCCGGCACTGTACACGGGCAACCAGGGGCGTAACAAACACCCCCGCAGCCTCCGGTGCAGGGGGCCAAGCTCCAGGGGGCCCCCTCCGGCACTGTACACGGGCAACCAGGGGCGTAACAAACACCCCCGCAGCCTCCGGTGCAGGGGGCCAAGCTCCAGGGGGCCCCCTCCTGCACTGTACATGGGCAACCAGGGGCGTAACAAACACCCCCGCAGCCTCCGGTGCAGGGGGCCAAGCTCCAGGGATCCCCCTCCGGCACTGTACACGGGTAACCAGGGGCGTAACAAACACCCCCGCAGCCTCCGGTGCAGGGGGCCAAGCTCCAGGGATCCCCCTCCGGCACTGTACACGGGTAACCAGGGGCGTAACAAACACCCCCGCAGCCTCCGGTGCAGGGGGCCAAGCTCCAAGGGGGCCCCCTCCGGCACTGTACACGGGCAACCAGGGGCGTAACAAACACCCCCGCAGCCTCCGGTGCAGGGGGCCAAGCTCCAGGGATCCCCCTCCGGCACTGTACACGGGCAACCAGGGGCGTAACAAACACCCCCGCAGCCTCCGGTGCAGGGGGCCAAGCTCCAGGGGGCCCCCTCCGGCACTGTACAAGGGCAACGGCTGAGAGCTCCTGACTGGGGGGGCCCCCTGCATGTTCTTTGCAGGGGCCCCCTCAACTTTCATTATGGGGCTGTCCGGCCCTCTCCACAAGTTTGAAAAGACATGTTTGGAGCGCCCCTCTGAATGCCACACACTACTCCCGGAGGTTTCTTACCAACACCAGACTATAAACGCACTCCAGCAATCATGCAAAACAGAGGGAAAAGCCTCTTAAATCGATCACCGCAAGAGCTTCGGGCACGGTCGGGGGTTAGAGGTGCTTTGCACATGCTACTCTACAGAGCACCCTGAGGCTGCCTCAAAGCAATGAGAGCGGCTGCGCTGGAGACTCAAGGACACATATGACAGTAAATCTATTCTGGCTCACTTAATTGGTCACAAGGAGGCTGCGCTTTAAAATATCTTCAGGGGCGGCTCCTCCGTTAAGGCGGAGGAGCTTCGCCCCACTACAAAATTGCCCCCAGACGTCGAAAAATAAAATGGTAATAAAGTTAATTTATAACCATTTTATTTTTCAAAACCCCGTCCCGAGTCGAGCGTCAGGATGGGGGGGGCGGGGCTTTCTGAATTCTGCTGCTGCCAGTCAGGCAGCAGCAGAAGGCAGTGATGGGCAGGCAGGGCACTTTAAGTTTAAATTGCGCATGTCTTTTTGGCTGGTGACAGCCAGCCAGACATGCACATTTTAAACCTCTCTAACCCGGCTGTCTTAGACAGCTCCGGCCCAAATATAGCTACCAGAACACAGGTCTGTTGGGATCCCTGTACTTTCCACCACTGAGTGCTACCATGGAAAGGAGGGATCATAGGAAAGGAAAGGAGGGAGGAGCTATATGAATGAAAAGAACTTTCTCGAAATGCCCGAGAGTGCATTGTGGGTGGGGGGGGGGGGGAGCACACAGTGGTGAGAGAGTGCAACACGAGTATGTGTGGAGGGAGAGAAGCACATGGGCGAGAAAAAGCAACGTGGAGAGGGGGTGGTGAAAAGCACCCAGGGGATATAGCTGAAAAACACATGCACTCCTATTGAGTGCTTAAAGAAGAAAGTAGTTCCCTAGACGCTAGCAGCAGAAACACATAATCAAACCAATGAAATAGATGGTAAAGAAGTTATGTTCCATGGGAGGGACAAACACAAGATTGACAAACTGGGACATGCATAGAAAGTACGTACATGGGAGTGACAGTGAAGCCAACCAATGCTAAGCAATGGGCGGGCAGCAAGCCCCCGCAGGTTCTGGGTAAGCCCACAGCATGTCTTTCACAACTAGGCGGCTCGTGCTGCCTGGTAGGCTCGACCTAACGAGGCATTATCACTGTCAGAGCGATGACAACGGGTACTGCTTACTGATGGCAGGATAGCGCAGCGGGTTCATGCACACACTTCATCAAGCTGTGGGTACCTTCCTTGCAGCTCTCATATTTTATCCCAGTTCAGCCTACTCCGCCTTTCATCAGCCCTCTCTTAATAAAATGAGTTGTGTGGCAGTAACATCGGCTATCTCTTGGTACCTCAGGGTTTACGGACTTTATAAAGCCAGCTCTTGCTGTCACTGTGCCCTGCGGAGGGGCTGGCGCTGTCACTGTGCCCTGCGGAGGGGCTGGCGCTGTCACTGTGCCCTGCGGAGGGGCTGGCGCTGTCACTGTGCCCTGCGGAGGGGCTGGCGCAGAGAGTCCGTGCCATGTTCACCCACCATTGCCACAGGCCGGCGGTGCCCTGGGGGGCAGGGCAGAGGGTGGCGATTCTAGGAGTACCCGCTGTGCACATCTTGGGTGCCCGTCGCATCTTATTTCTGTCGTCTCGGAATGTGACAGTAGTGATGTGACAGGGTGATCTCTCTGGGAGCTCTGTTAGAGACTTCAGAACCAGGGACCGAGGGGGGTCTTTGGAGGATGCGACCTTGGGCCCCTGTCTTGTCTTATTACAGTGCAGGGAGTGACAAGAGGGAATCGAGAAAGCAAAGGTCTGCTCTTAGAAGACGGATAGGGGTCGCTTATTGAGAAATATATATGCATTAATCCTGTGTGAGAAGTTTCAGGGGCTGGGTAGTTTAGATTGGCTTTTTGAGTGGAGAGCGCCCTTGACACGGAAACCCACTTTAGCGCCTAATGTGTTGGAACGTGTGTGGGGAGAGGATGTGTTGGGGAGAGGATGTGTTGGGGAGAGGATGTGGTCTGACGGCTAGAGCTGCCGTCTTTGGAGCTGGAAACCAAGGTTCGAGCCTCGGGGTCGACTCCACATCCTGTGATACTGAGCAAATCACTTAATCTCCCCGTGCCCACCAAAAACATGAATATGTCCTTGTGTAACATAACTGGTGCTCATGTAAAGCGCTCCAATACCTTCGGGTCGAGTTCGCGCTATATAAATCTGGAGAAAAAAAAATACCCTACAAAGAGGTACCAAGTACCCCAGGCAGGGGTAAGGAACAGCCGGGCGGAGGAAGGGGGCGCAGGTCGTGGGCCGTACTGCTGCCCGCAATGTGGTAGAAGAGATACCCCAATGTCTGCAGTGATGTAGGAGCGCGCGCGCGCTGTGGACGGACAGCAACGGGCATCACATGCACTGTGGATACACAAACATTTTCAGAAAGGTAAGACTCCGTGGACAGAGTCCAGCATCTGGACAGCTCCCTGCACAGGTCTTTTCAGAAATGTGGGTGTCTGGGGTGTGAGTGCACAGTCCAGCTCCTGGACAGCGGCCTGCCCAGGTGGGCACACATACTGATTTATAGAAATGTAAGTAAGCGCCTTGGGTCTGTGTGGACACAGTCCAGCCACGGACACTACCCTGCAGTAGTACAGATATTTACAGAAATGTAAGTGGCTGGGGTCTGTGGACACTGGACACTGTCCAGAAATAGACAGCTCCCTGCGCTATCGATACAAAGATGCTTATACAAACGTAGAGGCATATGTTCTGTTGACACTGTGGCGCAAAGGACCGCTCACAGCGGTGCTGGCTGCACAGATGTAAGGGCCTGTGGTGTGTGGACACAGTCCAGAACATGAATAGCCTCCAGTACAGTTCATACAAGGATGTTTACAGACATGTAAGAGCCTGCGACGCGTGAACACAGTCCAGAACCTGGTCTGCCCCCAGCAGAGTTCATACAAGGATGTTTACAGACATGCAAGAGCCTGCGACGTGTGAACACAGTCCAGAACCTGGTCCGCCCCCAGCAGAGTTCACAAAGAGATGTTTACACACATGCAAGAGCCTGTGGTGTGTGCACACAGTCCAGAACCTGGTCTGCCCCCAGCAGAATTCATACAAGGGTGTTTACAGACATGTAAGAACCTGCGGTGCGTGGACACAGTCCAGAACCTGGTCTGCCCCCAGCAGAGTTCATACAAGGGTGTTTACAGACATGTAAGGGCCTGTGGTGTGTGGACACAGTCCAGAACCTGGTCCGCCCCCAGCACAGTTCATACAAGGATATTTACAGACATGTAAGTGCCTCTGGTGCATGGACAGAGTCCAGAATATGGTCTGCCCCCAGTACAGTTCATACAAGGATGTTTACAGCCATGTAAGAGCCTGTGAGGCGTGAACACAGTCCAGAACCTGGTCTGCCCCGAGCACAGTTCACAAAGAGATGTTTACACACATGTAAGAGCCTGTGGTGTGTGGACACAGTCCAGAACCTGGTCTGCCCCCGGCAGAGTTCATACAAGGGTGTTTACGGACATGCAAGAACCTGCGGTTCGTGGACACAATCCAGAACCTGGTCTGCCCGAGCACAGTTCACAAAGAGATGTTTACACACATGTAAGAGTCTGATGTGTGGACACAGTCCAGAACCTGGTCTTCCCCCAGCAGAGTTCATACAAGGGTGTTTACAGACATGTAAGAACCTGCGGTGCGTGGACACAGCCCAGAACCTGGTCTGCCCCCAGCACAGTTCATACAAGGATGTTTACAGACATGTAAGAGCCAGCGACGCGTGAACAGTCAAGAACCTAGTCTGCCCCGAGTACAGTTCACAAAGAGATGTATACACACATGTAAGAGCCTGTGGTGTGTGGACACAGTCCAGAACCTGGTCTGCCCCCAGCAGTGTTCATACAAGGGTGTTTACAGACATGTAAGAACCTGCGGTGTGTGGACACAGTCCAGAACCTGGTGTGCCCCCAGCACAGTTCATACAAGGATGTTTACAGACATGTAAGAGCCTGCGACGCGTGAACACAGTCCAGAACCTGGTCTGCCCCGAGTACAGTTCACAAAGAGATGTTTACACACATGTAAGAGCCTGTGGTGTGTGGACACAGTCCAGAACCTGGTCTGCCCCCAGAAGAGTTCACACAAGGGTGTTTACAGACATGTAAGAACCTGTGGTGTGTGGACAAATCCAGAACCTGGTCTGCCCCCAGCACAGTTCATACAAGGATATTTACAGACATGTAAGAGCCTGTGGTGCGTGGACAGAGTCCAGAATATGGTCTGCCCCTAGCACAGTTCATATAAAAATGTTTACAGACATGTGAGAGCCTGTGGTGCGTGGATACAGTCTAGAACATGAATAGCCCCCAGCACAGTTCATACAAGGATGTTTACAGACATGTAAGAGCCAGCGACGCGTGAACACAGTCAAGAACCTAGTCTGCCCCGAGTACAGTTCACAAAGAGATGTTTACACACATGTAAGAGTCTGTGATGTGTGGACACAGTCCAGAACCTGGTCTGCCCCCAGCACAGTTCATACAAGGATATTTACAGACATGTAAGTGCCTGTGGTGCATGGACAGAGTCCACAATATGGTCTGCCCCCAGCACAGTTCATATAAAAATGTTTACAGACATGTAAGAGCCTGTGGTGCATGGATACAGCCCAGAACATGAATAGCCTCCAGTACAGTTCATACAACGATGTTACAGACATGTAAGAGCCTGTGAGGCATGAACACAGTCCAGAACCTGGTCTGCCCGGAGCACAGTTCACAAAGAGATGTTTACACACATGAAAGAGTCTGTGATGTGTGGACACAGTCAGAACCTGGTCTGCCCCGAGCACATTTCACAAAGAGATGTTTACACACATGTAAGAGTCTGTGATGTGTGGACACAGTCCAGAACCTGGTTTTCCCCCAGCAGAGTTCATACAAGGGTGTTTACAGACATGTAAGAACCTGCGGTGCATGGACTCAGCCCAGAACCTGGTCTGCCCCCAGCACAGTTCATACAAGGATGTTTACAGACATGTAAGAGCCAGCGATGCATGAACACATTCCAGAACCTAGTCTGCCCCGAGTACAGTTCACAAAGAGATGTTTACACACGTGTAAGAGCCTGTGGTGTGTGGACACAGTCCAGAACCTGGTCTGCCCCCAGCAGAGTTCATACAAGGATGTTTACAGACATGTAAGAACCTGCGGTGCGTGGACACAGTCCAGAACCTGGTCTGCCCCGAGCACAGTTCACAAAGAGATGTTTACACACATGTAATAACCTGTGGTGTGTGGACACAGTCCAGAACCCATACAGACCGCAGCACATTTCATACAAAGATGTTTATAGGCATGTAAGAATATGTGGTGTGTGTACACAGTCCAGAACCCAGTCAGCGCCCAGCACAGTTCATACAAAGATGTTTGCAGACATGTAAGAGCCTGTGGTGCCTGGACACAGTCCAGAACCCGGACAGCCCCCTGCACAGTTCATACAAAGAAGATGTTTACAGACATTCAGGTGTCCGGGGTCTGTGCACACAAATGGCAGGTAACAGTAGTTTTCCTTTCTTGCCCCCCCCCACACTTCTTCTCCTTGACAGCTCCTCCCTCCCCACAGGGCCCTCACTACCAATTTGCCACCAGCGGGTGATGAGACCTGGATGATTAACTTGAGACCAGTGGGTGGTGAGGCATGGATGTTTCAGGTGAGACCAGTGGGCGGTGAGACAGTGGGCGGTGAGACCAGTTGGAGGTGAGGCCTGGATGATTCAGGTGAGCCCAGAGGGTGATGAGGCCTGTGGGTGGTGAGGCCTGGATGTTCAGGTGAGCCCAGTGGGAGATTAGGTTTGGATGATTCAGATGAGGCCAGTGGTCGGTGAAACCAGTGGGCGGTGAGGCCTGGATGATTCAGGTGAGACCAGTGGGTAGTGAGGCCTGGATGATTTAGATGACAGTGGGCAGTGAGGCCTGGATGTTCAGGTGAGGCCAGTGGGCAGTGAGGCCTGGATGATTCAGGTGAGACCAGTGGGAGGTGAGGCCTGGATGATTCAGGTGAGACCAGTGGGAGGTGAGGCCTGGATGATTCAGGTGAGACCAGTGGGCGGGGAGACCAGTGCGAGGTGAGGCCTGGATGATTCAGGTGAGACCAGTGGGAGGTGAGGCCTGGATGATTCAGGTGAGACCAGTGGGCGGTGAGACAGTGGGCGGTGAGACCAGTTGGAGGTGAGGCCTGGATGATTCAGGTGAGACCAGAGGGTGATGAGGCCTGTGGGTGGTGAGGCCTGGATGTTCAGGTGAGCCCAGTGGGAGATTAGGTTTGGATGATTCAGATGAGGCCAGTGGTCGGTGAAACCAGTGGGCGGTGAGGCCTGGATGATTCAGGTGAGACCAGTGGGTAGTGAGGCCTGGATGATTTAGATGACAGTGGGCAGTGAGGCCTGGATGTTCAGGTGAGGCCAGTGGGCAGTGAGGCCTGGATGATTCAGGTGAGACCAGTGGGAGGTGAGGCCTGGATGATTCAGGTGAGACCAGTGGGAGGTGAGGCCTGGATGATTCAGGTGAGACCAGTGGGCAGGGAGACCAGTGCGAGGTGAGGCCTGGATGATTCAGGTGAGACCAGTGGGAGGTGAGGCCTGGATGATTCAGGTGAGACCAGTGGGCGGTGAGGCCTGGATAATTCAGGTGAGGGCAATTGGGTGATGTGTTCCCAGGTCGGTCATGGCTGGGGGGTACTCAGCATGACCTGTAAACACAAAAGGTCCCCTCACTGATCTCACAGAAGGAGCAGAGAGGAACAGGAGTGAGCTAAGGTAAGTGGCAGTGAAGGTTGAATAAAGCAGACAATCTCTAGCCAGCAGCATCGCCCCTGTAACACCCCTGGCAATCCAATGATAGGCGGTTTCTAGTCTGCGTCACAGCCAGGTAAGAGGTACATGTTCTGAAGCACTGTCAGCAGCCAGGACAGTCATTATCCTCGTCGTGCTGACATATTGGGTACAACAGTGTGGGCAGAAAAAGAATAACGCAGCAGCTGAGGTACTATTTTTAGTAAGAACTCCTGATATACACAGTGCTTAGAAAAGGCCAGGTGGGAGCAGAGGGGCGAAGGCCCCTGAAGGGTGCCGAGGCACTATCTGAGCAAAGACCAACCCTTCCTGCATGGGAAGTGATGGAGTGGAAATGCTCTGATTAATCCTAGGTTTGCAAGAATGTTTGCTTGTCAACACACTTGCTTCTGCTGCAAATGCAATCCGAATTTTGTATGGATTTAAACATGTAAAATATATAGGACCCTTTTGAAGCCAATAGTGGGGTGATGCTTCTGTCACCGATGCCGCGTAAGAGGCGGGGACCAATACTGTAAGCATCCCCAGTGCTTAATTAGTAAATAAATAACTGCCCACCCCCCAAAGTACTGCTCAGGAGGCCACTGCAGGTTGCAGTGCCGACTGAATTAGGCATCACTGCCACATGCCATGATAAACGCTCCCTACTAAACATCCCGCTCCTATGCAGGTGACAATGTGGACAACTCCAGGCCACCCAAAGCAGTAAGAACGGCCTGGAAGCTTTAGAATTATTTTTTAATGTGTATTTAATTGTTAAACTAATGTGCGCCATACAAAAATAGCCAGAGCGCCACCATGTGGAGGACTGTCATAAGTAAGTGCCGGTGCCAAGCACGAGCAGCCACCGGCACAAATTAAGCACTCCTCAGCCTATGTTTCTGCACTTTTACTTTTTAAAAACACCCTCTATATAATGTTCAACACAATCCTGTGCCCGGACCTTAGAGCACTCTCATCCTCACACCAATGTGCTTGTTGACTCAGTCACTGTTTGCCAATATGGGGATGCACACACATGGTCATTCCTCTCTGTCCCTCCATACATGTGCACTCACTCACACTCATGCAGTCATTTCTCTTTGTTATCCCCTGACACACAGTCATTCTTCATACCACTGAAATGCACTCACACAGACTAATCTTTCACCCTCCTCCCACTCACAGACCTGCACAGTCATTCTTCTTTGTCCCACATACACACACAGACATGCACAGTCATTCTTCTTCGTCCCACATACACAAACAGACATGCACAGTCATTCTTCTTCGTCCCACATACACAGACATGCACAGTCATTCTTCTTTGTCCCACATACACACACAGACATGCACAGTCATTCTTCTTCGTCCCACATACAGACATGCACAGTCATTCTTCTTCGTCCCACATACACACAGACATGCAGTCATTCTTCTTCATCCCACATACACACAGACATGCACAGTCATTCTTCTTTGTCCCACATACACACACATGCACAGTCATTCTTCTTCGTCCCACATACACAAACAGACATGCACAGTCATTCTTCTTCGTCCCACATACACACAGACATGCACAGTCATTCTTCTTCATCCCACATACACAAACAGACATGCACAGTCATTCTTCTTCGTCCCACATACACACAGACATGCACAGTCATTCTTCTTCATCCCACATACACACAGACATGCACAGTCATTCTTCTTCATCACACATACACAAACAGACATGCACAGTCATTCTTCTTTGTCCCACATACACAGACATGCACAGTCATTCTTCTTCTTCCCACATACACACACAGACATGCAGTCATTCTTCTTCATCCCACATACACACAGACATGCACAGTCATTCTTCTTTGTCTCGCATACAGAGACATGCACAGTCCTTCTTTGTCCCACATACACACACAGACATGTACAGTCATTCTTCTTCATCCCACATACACACAGAGACATGCACAGTCATTCTTCTTTGTCCCATATACACACAGAGACATGCAGTCATTCTTCATCCCTCATACACACACACACAGACATGTACAGTTATTCTTCTTGGCCCACATACACACACAGAGACATGCACAGTCCTTCTTCGACCCACATACACACACAGACATGCAGTCATTCTTCTTTGTCCCACATACACACACAGACATGTACAGTCATTCTTCTTCCCACATACACACACAAACATGCACAATCATTCTTCTTTGTCCCACATACACACAGAGACTTGCAGTCATTCTTCTTCGTCCCACATACACATACAGACATGCACAGTCATTCTTCTTCATCCCACATACACACAGAGACATGCAGTCATTCTTCTTCATCCCACATACACACACAGACATGCACAGTCATTCTTCTTCATCCAACATACACACAAACATGGACATCCATCCTTCTTCATCCCCTCCACACACAGACACACACACTCACATTCTCTGTTCTTTGCCCCTGCATGTATGCATACCAACACACACACAGCACACAGTAACTATTCTTTGTCCCTCCACAGGCACGCACATACAGACAGTCATCTATCTTCACCATATACACACAGTCATTCTTCTTTATCCCCTGCCACAGACACACACACACATTGAAAGACACAAAAACGGACAGTGGATCATAAAATGCACATGCAGCACCAGTACCGAAAATTACCCAATTATTTGTAAATCATACGTGTTATTTTGTGTGCAAGTTCACAAATGTGCCCCCTGTCCAGAAGCACTTTCCTTCCACAGGGAATATAACAAATGGAAAAACTAAATTGGAACTGCACCACCACTTGAAGTCCTTAAGAGATTATTGTCCATCACTTTTGCGGAAACCTAATTCCAAGAAGAAAGTCGCTTTTCATTCAAGTTGTATGATGTATCTCCTCTTTATTTATCGATTCGTACAAAAACATCAGTCAATGCGTTTCGTCCTTTTTACATAGGACTTCTTCAGGGCTGGAAGTTAAATAATATATACAAAACATTTACAAACACTTTACATGACCCACAACATTTATATGTACACAACATGTATATTACGCAAAAAAAGATATAGAAACAAACAAGAAACACATTGGTACTATTTACATGCATTAAAAGATTTTCATTAAAAAGGTTCATCAAAGAGTCATACCCTGATTGGCGTGCAAGCGCCATGGACATAGTAATACCCTAAAGTGACCAGAGAGTGTGCTATACTTGTGTCTAAAATACTGACCTATTGAAGAAAAGAAGGAGAAAAGAAAGAAAGAAGAAAAGAAACCAAGGTGAAGTAGAGTTCTAAGAATTATATCACAAAAATAAGATGACAGGATAGAATCAAGTTTTAACGTCCAAGTAAAGGGAAAAGAGACATACGATCGAGCGCACCCCTTCTCACTTTAATGTGGTGAGTTGTATTATCAAGAAATACAAATACATAAAGATGCAAATGAAATAGAAGATTGAAAAAAAGTAAATCTGTATTACATTCCAGTGTGTCCAAAACCCAGTGCACCTATATCCACATTTATCAATGAAACGAACACCTCTGTGCGCGGTGACCCCATGCAGAAACAAAAAGCGGAACGTACTGAAATTAATTCGGGGCGACACCCAATTCCCTGGGTTGTTGCCTGGCTGTAAACAATATCTTTAACCAAAGTCGCCGCCTGGCTTCTGAAAATAGGGCCAGAGAAACGCTTGGTCAATCACAATGCGCATCCTGTATTCTAGATATATGGGCAGTATCACACGCCATCTGGTAATGATGCCTACCTTTTCCAAGTAATGCCCTGATATTCCCAGCCAAGTGTGAGCAGGCTGTATAAAGAGCAATCCAATGCACAGATGTAAAAAAATCCCAAACGGATATGGTATAATAACCATGGATCGATGATCAGCGTGCACGTTCAAATACGAACTAGCACGTGTTGGTGGGTACTATCCAGCCCAATTAGTGCACCTGAACACAAAAATATATATCATGTGATTACTCAATGTCCCTATTATCCCCCATGATGAGGCGTAACATTTGTAAATAAACATTCTACCAATAACCCCCAATCTTGACACAGACTGTAATGCCTTTCCTGCCAGATTTCAGTGCACACGACCCACCAAAGTCAATATACGATTCTTATGATGTCAAAGGAGATTTCCCCTGTGTATTCTCACTAATTATGCCCCTTATGTCTATGTACAGATAAAGACATGTCCCAAACGAATAATAAATGGCATTCGCATTACATAGCTTCGCACGGCTGATAAGTAACAGACATAGATCGTTACCTATCGACATGATATAGGCCTGAAGTCCCCGAGTGGGCGCCCAACCCCCTTTAAACACTCAGAGCCCCTATCACAGTGCCCTAAGATTAAAAACCCAAAATGGCATAGCCTTTGCCAAAACCTCAAACCCCAATGATGGGGATATAACCAAACCACACCGCCCCCAAAAAAAAAATTGTTTTGAACAACAGTTGACACACCAACTATGTGTGCCGGCACGTATATAACATAACGGACAGTACTAGGTAACAACCAAGTCACTAGGTTATCACAGCGGCGGGTAACCAAACCACCCGGGACCCAGATGCCTAAACATGGCTCGAAGACGAGCTTATACCCTCCGGCACCTCGACTTATGGGAGAAACCCCAGACTTACTTCAAATATAGTGTGGACCGGCGTCAATCGACTTCCGCGGTCCGCGCAAAGAAGACGAGCCATATTTGCGGCCTCCTTTTACGTGCGAAATTACGTGACGTGCTCACATGGGACGGTCGTACCTATAAATTAAGCCGGTGAAAAAACTCTGAATTCCGGATCCGCCATATTAACCAGGTAAAGAAATAAAGAGGAGCAATGGCTATGCCAAAAAAGGGCCTCGGTTGGCTTGATCGTAAAGCAATGCAAGTAGAAATTAATATATACAAAAAATACAAAAAAACCTCCAACGAAATGCCAATGCTTCGCCCCGGAGATAAAACAAGAGAAAATCGGGACATGCAGTGTGTCATATAATCAGTACAGATCTAATATATGGATGGAACATAATCACTCAGCAGTGTGAAGGTCCTAATAAGTAAGACCAAAAACAGAGAACCGTCAGTGGAATACCATATAATGTCCTGATGATCAATGGACACGCAGTGTGTTAATATAAACCGTTAAACTCAAATAAATAGAAAAAATGCATCGGACAGCACCGAATCGAGGAGCCGGTCTTCAAACTCATGAATCCGGCAGTTACATTCATATAGCAATCAATTACAAG
Organism: Calotriton arnoldi; assembly: GCA_963921515.1. Taxonomy (NCBI): domain Eukaryota; kingdom Metazoa; phylum Chordata; class Amphibia; order Caudata; family Salamandridae; genus Calotriton; species Calotriton arnoldi. Next base: position 2,603,245 of record CAWUFW010000087.1, read on the forward strand.
ACTTTAGCATGTATGTACTATCACCAACATCCAGATTTTTAAGTCCAGGATGTGAGAAACTCACACAGAGTGGAACCAATAAATACATATAATGAGCAACGTGAATCGATAACTAAAGAGTAGATACATCATACAACTTGAATGAAAAGCGACTTTCTTCTTGGAAGTAGGTTTCCGCAAAAGTGATGGACAATAATCTCTTAAGGACTTCAAGTGGTGGTGCAGGTCCAATTTAGTTTTTACACACACATTGAACTTCACACACACACACACACACACACACACACACACACACACACACACACACACACACACACACACACACACACACACGTGCAAGCAGTCATTCTTCTTCGTCCTCACACACACAGACACACACACATGACCACACATCCTTCTATGTCCTCCTTACACACGTATTAACAGTCATTCTTTGTCCTCCTCATGTAAGCATGCACCCACACACAGTCATCCTTCTTTGTGCTCCCTCACACAGTCATTCTTCCTCAGGGTCTACACACACACTCATGCACACAACCACACACAGAGTTATCCTCCTTTACACCCCGTATCTGCAATATTAGCTGAAGATGTAAATTCATTCCAACCCCAGAGTCCTAGCATTAAAACCCCATTCCAAAGGTGGTGCCTGAATGCAAGGCCTTGCTTTTCCCAGGGGGCTCGGTTGCCCCCTCGGGCTCTGTCTTGCGGTCAGCGCAGTGCCAATTAATCAGGCACCCACAATTACTGCAGTACCAATGAATGAAGTGCCAGTTACTGCAATACCGATAAATGAAGTGCCAATGAAAGCAGTACGATCAGCGCAGTGCCAGTTACTGCAATTCCGATAGATTGTAATTGTATTTATATAGAGCTTACTAGCCCTGACGAGGCATCAAAGTGCTTTTCGGTGAGTAGCACGCTACTCCGGAACCCAAAGGATTAGTGATGGAATAGTATAGGGAAAAATAAGATGTTAATTTGAGAGGTGGACATGTGAGTCTGTTAGTTTGACTTGTTTAGGATAAAGGAGGTATAGCGGAGGGAAGAGACTAGAAAGCGTTATTTTGGAGATCATAGTAGTAGAATGAGGTTTGGGATGAGTCAGAGAGTGGAGTAGGAGGATATATTGAGAGCGGTAAAGGATGAGACAGAGTGGAGCTGGAGGATATATTGAGAGCGGTAAAGGATGAGACAGAGTGGAGCTGGAGGATATATTGAGAGCGGTAAAGGATGAGACATAGATTGGAGCTGGAGGATATATTGAGAGCGGTAAAGGATGAGACATAGAGTGGAGCTGGAGGATATATTGAGAGCGGTAAAGGATGAGACATAGAGTGGAGCTGGAGGATATATTGAGAGCGGTAAAGGATGAGACATAGAGTGGAGCTGGAGGATATATTGAGAGCGGTAAAGGATGAGACATAGAGTGGAGCTGGAGGATATATTGAGAGCGGTAAAGGATGAGACAGAGTGGAGCTGGAGGATATATTGAGAGCGGTAAAGGATGAGACATAGAGTGGAGCTGGAGGATATATTGAGAGCGGTAAAGGATGAGTCAGAGAGTGGAGCAGGAGGATATATTGAGAGCGGTAAAGGATGAGACAGAGTGGAGCTGGAGGATATATTGAGAGCGGTAAAGGATGAGACAGAGTGGAGCTGGAGGATATATTGAGAGCGGTAAAGGATGAGACAGAGTGGAGCTGGAGGATATATTGAGAGCGGTAAAGGATGAGACATAGATTGGAGCTGGAGGATATATTGAGAGCGGTAAAGGATGAGACATAGAGTGGAGCTGGAGGATATATTGAGAGCGGTAAAGGATGAGACATAGAGTGGAGCTGGAGGATATATTGAGAGCGGTAAAGGATGAGACATAGAGTGGAGCTGGAGGATATATTGAGAGCGGTAAAGGATGAGACAGAGTGGAGCTGGAGGATATATTGAGAGCGGTAAAGGATGAGACATAGAGTGGAGCTGGAGGATATATTGAGAGCGGTAAAGGATGAGTCAGAGAGTGGAGCAGGAGGATATATTGAGAGCGGTAAAGCTTGAGACATAGAGTGGAGCTGGAGGATATATTGAGGGCGGTAAAGGATGAGACATAGAGTGGAGCTGGAGGATATATTGAGAAGCGGTAAAGGATGAGTCAGAGAGTGGAGCAGGAGGATATATTGAGAGCGGTAAAGGATGAGACATAGAGTGGAGCTGGAGGATATATTGAGAGCGGTAAAGGATGAGACATAGAGTGGAGCTGGAGGATATATTGAGAGCGGTAAAGGATGAGACATAGAGTGGAGTAGGAGGATATATTGAGAGCGGTAAAGGATGAGACATAGAGTGGAGCTGGAGGATATATTAAGAGCGGTAAAGGATGAGACATAGAGTGGAGCTGGAGGATATATTGAGAGCGGTAAAGGATGAGACATAGAGTGGAGCTGGAGGATATATTGAGAGCGGTAAAGGATGAGACAGAGTGGAGCTGGAGGATATATTGAGAGCGGTAAAGGATGAGACATAGAGTGGAGCTGGAGGATATATTGAGAGCGGTAAAGGATGAGACAGAGTGGAGCTGGAGGATATATTGAGAGCGGTAAAGGATGAGACATAGAGTGGAGCTGGAGGATATATTGAGAGCGGTAAAGGATGAGACAGAGTGGAGTAGGAGGATATATTGAGAGCGGTAAAGGATGAGACATAGAGTGGAGCTGGAGGATATATTGAGAGCGGTAAAGGATGAGACATAGAGTGGAGCTGGAGGATATATTGAGAGCGGTAAAGGATGAGACATAGAGTGGAGTAGGAGGATATATTGAGAGCGGTAAAGGATGAGACATAGAGTGGAGTAGGAGGATATATTGAGAGCGGTAAAGGATGAGACATAGAGTGGAGCTGGAGGATATATTGAGAGCGTTAAAGGATGAGACATAGAGTGGAGCTGGAGGATATATTGAGAGCGGTAAAGGATGAGACATAGAGTGGAGCTGGAGGATATATTGAGAGCGGTAAAGGATGAGACAGAGTGGAGCTGGAGGATATATTGAGAGCGGTAAAGGATGAGTCAGAGTGGTGCATTGGATGGAGTTGAAGGTTTTTTTGTTTCTTACTTTCTACAGTAGGAGTAAAGAAATAAATATATAGATACATAGAAAGAGTCTACATGTTTATGGAAAATAATAAAGAGATATAAAATTGTACAGCATAAAGTTCCATATCTGCAAGTATGGATCGATAGTTAGAAATTCAGACTGTCAGGTGTTGCTGTACATAAAAGCGGATTTATTTGTGTTTTTTAATATTTTATTTTTATGTTTTCCTCCATATTTCAATAGTAAAGCTCTCACAGATACAATTGTTAATATCATATTTACATACTGTGATAGATAAATAAAATAAACGGAGACCCATAAGCTTCTAATCAAATAACTTATATTAAAACTATGAAGTGACCCATATACATGCTAAGCATACACTAATGTATAAATATATATGTATATATATTTTTTAACCATAAGTAATAGATATATTTGTTAAGTAGACCTAAAGAATGTCTATATATTTATTAACCATACGCAGTATATATTTTTGTACAAAGAAATTCACCTATCTAAATACATACATATAATCAAATCATGGATATTTACATACAGAGGCATATGCTGTGCATTTGTGTTTTGAATATGGTGGTCATGTAGGAAAGAGCCAACTCGTGAGTAGTCTTCTGAAGATAAGATAGTTATCTGTGGCTCTTATGTTTGGGGTAATGAATTCCATAGTTTGGCTGCTTGAACAGTGAAAGATGTACCACCCGTGTTTTTTTCTTGTATGCTGGCGTTTTGAGGCAAGGCACCAATCTTGAGCAGAGGTTTCTTTGTTGAATGTATTTGGTGATTTTATTCCTGATGAAGAGCGGTCCTGTTCCATGTACTGCTTTGTGGGTGATACAGAACAGCTCGAAGGTGAATCTTCTGGCAACCGGCATGCAATGTAGGGCCCTCAAGGCAGGGGAGATGTGGGCTTGTGGCTTTACGTTTAGGAGTAGTCTGGCAGCAGAGTTCAGAATCCGTTGTAGTCTTTTCATGGTTGTTAAAGATGATCCGTGGTAGAGGCCAATGGCATAATCAAGTTTAAACAGTACAAGAGAGATAGTTGCTGCCCCCCAAGCTACGGAGCTCTCATCCCAGCCACCATCGCTGAGACGCTGCTTCTCCTCCACTGAGCAAGGGCCTGTGTGATCTGCCTCAGTCAGTTCAGTGCCGCGACACCAAGTTGTTTTAAGTGTCTTATGTATACCTATCATTGTCAGTGCTGGAAAAAAAAAGAACTGAGAAGCAGGAAAGGATACAACTATTACTCAATCTGATGATTACATCAATTAATCATAGATACAGCTCGGAAAGTACGAGATCATTCTTTTATGGAATCCCTCCAAGTATTCACATTATATCCATGTTGGAATAGAGTTGCTGTAAATTGTGGTGCATAAAACATTCAAATCCTTCTATATACAATAAAATAGTACAAAACATTACAAAAATCGTACAAAGCCAAATTAGATCCCTATAAAAATACTCCTATCTTCCACACATATACTTGTAGGAGGCTGTGCATAAAATTCCTGCACAATCACTCGAAACAATAGTCTCTGGGGTCTGTATGTATATGCAAAGCAAAAATCATAGATCTTAAAGCAACATACAGTGTATGTAATACATTATGTAATCCAAGCCTTCCAGAGACTTCATAAATGAGGTATTGACACGTTTCGGCCTTTAGCTTATAGGCCTCTTCAGGACATAATGAAAGACAGAGCACCTATACAGAAAAATATATACAAATATATGTACATAATTTTCAAAATGAAACACACTTGGGCACATATAAACTAGTATAGCCCCTCATGTGTCAAACCACATTAACAAATGACCATATGGGTGTATCAAGGTTACTGAACCAGGTCCAACCAGTGCTCATTCTAAGATGTTATTACAAAATTTAGTACAACGCAGGACGGTTGTCAAACAACAGAGTGAAAATCAAAGTGAATAAAGAAGTAAAAAATACGTGTAAAGATACCCACCAGCCAAAGAGAAGTGCTATTAATCATGCATCTAGTATGAAGTGCACCCAAAGGGGGTCTCATTGCCTGTGCAGCGTACCTCTGTGCAGTACCAGAGAGTGCAGTGCCGGTCAGTGCACTGCAGCATCACGAATCTGTGGTGTGGGGGTACAGCAGGGCACCCCCACACTCCAATAAACACAGTGCAAGGCAGCGAACCCCAGTCCCAGCGCTTCAAGCGCTGTTATTTTGGGAGCCACTAAGACCTCAGGAGGTGACCTCACGGCGCTGACCCCCGACCTCGCCACGCTGGAGATGGAGGCCACGAGAAGGAACCACGAGGGGCCTCACGGGGGCTCACTCCGGACTGAGGTGTCTGTAAGGTACACTCAGGGCATGAGTCGGGGGACCACGCGGGTGGACGGCGTCCCCCCACTTATTTTACCGGGTGGACGCCGTCCCCCCTGCTCAAAAGCTGGACTTTCTATGATGGTGTTACTTGCCCACACGGCCGCCCCTAACTTTCTTAGATGGCGGCTGTTGACTTACCCGTCCATCTACGGTTTTGTACAGTCGATCACAAGGTAAGGGAGCAGCCGATGGCGCCTGGGCTCTGCAGTGTCCGTGACAGGGAGGCCGGGACGGAGCGGGGATGATTTGCTATTTTCTTGGCCATTTTTAAGTTAGTGTCTTTGTTTCGAGTCCGACCCTATTCAACAAGGGGTGCTTCTAACTTTACGGCTTCATTGTGGTACGATGAGAGTACGCAAGAGGGCACCAGATACCGGAAAATATGGCCCGGCATCACGAAGATTGGGAGGGCACAAATGGCTAACTGCCATTTTACCTGGCGTCGGAGCTGAGGATATAGTGCAAGAGCAGGGCAGAACACGATCAAGTACAGAGTTAGTTTACAGTGTTCGCCGACCTATCGAATGGGATATTAACAAATGCAATTTAGCTTGGAGAAAAATGTACTGAAGCACCTATTAACCTTTGGCTCAGAACGCACCACAATTCTTGCAACATAATGGCTCCGTATCCAAAGACTTAAGAAATGAGGCTTTTAGAAATAGAGTTGAGTTTTTGGATAAGAAAGCTCGGAAGCATTCTTTAGATTCCTAAATCTTTACAATCTTTGCAGCAACATTGTTCTGCACTTTATGCTTCATGAAATATGACGCCAACAAATATAGTTCAGTTTAGAAATAACATGGAGGCACTTTATAGTTCAACTCTGAATATTATATATCTCATGAAATATGGCTCTAACAAATATAGTTCAGTCTGGAGAAAAAGCACAACAGCACTTTAAAGATCAAGTTCAAATGGGAAACATCCTGAACAACGACTCGGAACAACGAGTTCCGGAGTCACAGATGAACTCCGCCCTGCCCGAAGAACGACTCAGCCTTAACCACGCATGTGCGTGGTAAAGGCTGATTCGGTCTAGTGTTCGGGCAGGGCGGAGTTCCGAGAGCTCGCAGAGGAACAGGTAAGAGGGGTTAATTTTCAGGGGGTGGTGGGGGTTTAGGATTAGATTTTAGGGGTTTGGAGGATAAGTTTTAAGGTGGGGGAATTAGTTTAAAAGGTGTTGAGTTCGTTATTAGGAGGTGGGGGTAATCGTGATTATTTTTAGGGAGGGAATTAGTTTTATGGGGGTTGAGTTTATTTTTAAGGGGTGTGGGTGATCGTGTTTGTTTTTAGGGTGTGTGGGTGATCGTGTTTATTATTAGGAAGGGGTAGTTATTAGGGTTTGTGGGTGATCGTGTTTATTTTTAGAGTGGGGAATTAGTTTTAGGAGGGCGGGGGGGATTGGTGTTAGTATGCAGGGGTTGGGGGGTTTGGGGTTAGTTTTTAGGGGTTTGGGGTTAGTTTTTAGGGGTGTGCGTGATCGTGTTTGTTTTAAGGATGTGTTGGTGATCGAGTATATTTTTAGGGTGGGAGGAATTAGTTTAGTGTGTGTGGGTGATCGTGTTTATTTTTAGGCAGGGGGAATTCGTTTTTAAGGGGTGGGGGATCGGGGTACTAGTTGGAAAGCATTTTTAACACGCATTCCTTTACCACGAAAAATCGTGGTAAAGGAATGCGTGTAAAAGCAATCGTGGTTTAGACAAAGTCGTGGTTGCGACCTCGTTGTTAGGGAAGTCGTGGTTGGGGAACTCGTTGTTCCAACATACAACCAGTTCAAATATATATATATATATATATTAACTACAGAAAAGCGAAGCTATGAACTGACTGCACAAAAAGTCTTTATGTATTTATAGAGAAGCTCAGTTTAATAAGGAAATGTAATTCTAAGAACACTAAATGTAAACAGTAGAATGAAATGTTATTTTAATGATGTGTTTATGCGATATCAATGATCCATTTCGGCACATTGTCCCTAAAACACCTCAATATTTGTAATATAATTATCTTGAATTTGAGGATCTTTTTAATTAGATCTGGTATTATAATTACCTTTTATATCTATTCTAAGAACCAATGCATTTTATATATTCCTTAATTGTAATGATTTGTATTAATCAGACAATACAGATTTCTTCTTCACTATTTCATTCATCCTTTCCATCTTCTTTCTTTCCATGCCACTTTCGTTCCTTCTTTCCATCATCTTTCTTTTGTTTTTGTGTGTATTTCATTCTTTTGTTCCTTTTGTCTATTCTTCTCTCATTCCATCAGTCCTTTTTTCTAGCTTTCTATCCTTCTTTATATCAGTTTATTCTTATGTTGCTCCTGGCATACTTTCACACCTTCTTTATATCTCTTCTTTTTGTATTCCTCACATTCATTAATTCTTTCTTTCTTTTCTTCAATCACCCACCTTTCATCTCCACATTTCTTCTTTATTTCATTATATTTGTCTGCTTTCCTTCCTTCCCTCCTTTTCTTTTTCTTTTTCCCTCTTTGATCTTTCCACCCTTCATTCTTTATTTTTCTTCCTTCCTTCCTTTTCTTACACCTTTTTCCTTATTTCCTGTCTTCATTTGTACCCTTTTTCCTGCCTGCTTCCTTTTTCCTTCGTTCATTATTTGCATTTCACTTGCTTTCCTTTGCGCTGTCTCACCCATTGACCTCTTTCTTTCTCTGCCATTTTAATAGTTTGTCTTTCTCTCTTTCGCGTAAACCAGTGGTGGGTATCTTCAGTGGGATATTTTGGAAAAGTGTCGAGGAATCTCCGCAGGACCATCACTTTATAAAGGGTTATCCTGCCCATTACATTCAATGGGAGAGACTGACACTTCTTAAGATCTGCCTTGACCTAGCGGGTCACTGGGAAGTACTGTTAAGTGACCAGGTCAGCTCAGGGTAAAGACAGAGAAAACTTAAGTGGCGTACCAGGATGGTGGTCTGCCATTCCATACAACTGTGCAATAACAATAGTGGTATTATGATAGTAAGGGAGTGTTTATAAAGGTATTGTGCATATTTAGTTCTCCCTTGATATTAGAGGGTCCTGCAGTGACATCTGTTTATAGGCAGAGTGGGCAGAAGTTGTAAAGATACTCGTTGTGAAAGAGGTTATATAGTTTCTCTGATTGATCATGTTCTGAGGGGAGAGTGTAAGGAAGGGCTTTTTGGCAGAGGATAGGAGGGAAGGCCGACAGTAGAAGGGTGGAGAGGGCGTAAGAGATGAGGAGGGAACAATGAGGAGAGGAAGTTCTGAGGGAAGAATAGGGTTATGTAATTGTGGGATGGAGCAGAGGGCCCCTCCCCGCTCACCCTCCATCCACATAGCCCTTCCTCTCACCTTGTCCATCTTCATTTAGCCTGCCTCCTCTGAGTATAGATGAAGACCCTGTCATTTTGTTTTCTTCTACAGAGGTACAATGTTATCCATTGCTAGTCTTATTGAGAATGATTCTAATGAGTGTTGCTGAGAGAACATGCTATGGAGGTGCCAACACTTAGACTTTGGTGTCTTGTGCGTGATGACATCAGGGAATGTGTCCAAGGTGTCCTTTTGTTGTGGGGCGAGGGTTTACAGGTAACAATGTGGATGTCGTGCTGAGGTGACAATGCTTAGCCATCTGTGGGACTCTGGTGTTGTGTTGTGTGAGCGATAATATGTTCCTTCATAACCAGACCAACACGGAGCAGGGAGGTGTTTTCCAGGAGGGGAGAACATGGGTCACAGGGGTGATTGCAGTGGAAGCACACGAGGCAGAGAGCAAAACAGGTTTTGGGGACCACAAAAGGAAGAGGGCGACAAGGAGTGCGGGGCAGGGGGTGTTTTCAGGGTAGAGAAGCACACAGAGGGGAAGAGAGTAACACAAAGCATGGAGGGAGTTTGCAGGGGGAAGCACACGAGGAAGAGAGCAACACAGAGCAGACGGCAGACATCTTCCTGGGGGAGAAGCACAGAACGGATAGGGAGGAACAGAGATCATGGGGCAAGGGAGGTTTGAAGGGGAGAGAAGCACATGAGAGGGAGAGAAATACAGTAATAGGGCAGGGGAGAAATGAGCAAGACAGGGATTTGCAAGGGAAAGCACACAGGAGAGAGAGCAACACAGAGTGCAGGGGTGTTCGGAAGGTGAAGAAAGCACATGATGGAGAAAGCAACACAAATCTGAAGAGTAAGATGTGTGGTCAGTACTTGTGTCTCGACTTGCCAATCTTGTTCAACGCTCCCATGAAGCATAGGTACTTTACCATCGCTTTTAATTGGCTGGCTTTTAGAAAGTTACATTTTCGTTGCTTGAAGCATGTGTAGGCTAATAAGTATTTGCTCTCCAATTTCTCACAACTATAGATTGCATTTGAATGTGTGAACATGGTATGAAACGCAACTTTTTATTTCAGGTGTTTTGCAGCAGTTTCAAAATATTGTGGAGCTTCTCATTGCTGAATAGGGTGCAATGACTGATATCTATTACTTTTGCACTTTGTAGCTTGGTTTCTCTGAGTGGAAAGTGTCACTCTAAGTGTCACACATACACACTGAAACCACGGATATGTCACACATAAGTAGGGCTCCCGGTTTTAGGGTATTTATTTTTAACATTTCCGGCTGTATTTATCCATATTTATCTTTTGCCCATTTTATCTGTATTTATCCATATTTATTTTGTGCTTTGCGTATAAATGAAGTTGTCAAACTGTACATTTCCAAAATGTATTTACCTGATAGACGCGCACTCATACTTTGCTGTCTGTCGTGTTTTAGCTATTTTAAGCTGGCAAATATTACATAACAATACATCCACTGTAAATACCAGCATTATACCATAAATGTATGTTGACATATGCCATTATTTAAAGAAATGTCATCCTGTTTTTTAATTTCCATGCTGTCCAGCTGCTGGCCTATAATTCATGAAAGACAGCACGGAGAGTCACTTAAAAGTAGGACAATTTTCTGTATTTATCCACTTTTAAAAATAAATGCAGACAGAAAACACATTGTTTTCTGTCTGTATTTATCTGTAAAAATCTGTGAAAACGGGGAGCCTTACACATAAGCATCCTGAAAACTTGGCAGCTATTTGTATTAATTCGAGTTATGCACTATTATCCCATCACTTTGCGACATGGAAGGCCAGCCTAACTGAAGTACACCATACCTACCTTGCATGGGAATCATGTCAACCCATTTGGTGCAGCTGCACTTTACAAGCGCGTAACATAGCTCGAGGAACTGCATATTTTGCTTTGCTCTTGACCAATTCTCCTCCGCACATCATGCATGACCTTTCCAATTGACTTTCCTCTTAGTTCCTTAGTGGAATTGTCGTTAGGGCAAGGAAGCATGGATGTTTCTAAGTTTAGGGTTAAAAATGATCACTTTTGAAAGGTCTCAATGCATTCATTAAAGGCAACCTGCTGTGCCGCCAACATCCAACAGGGACCTTAAGTCACAGGGTTAAGCACTGAGCAGCTTCAACTGTTAAATCTTGCAATACGTGCAAATGATAGATCTGCTGCACATGTGATGTCACTTCCTGTCGTGATGTGACTTCCTGTCGTGATGTCACTTCCTGTCGTGATGTCACTTCCTGTTGTGATGTGACTTCCTGTCGTGATGTGACTTCCTGTCGTGATGTGACTTCCTGTCGTGATGTCACTTCCTGTGACACCACCTAACTTGGAGAGTCCCCCCACTTCTTTTTTTAGGACTTGTGCCCTGGGTACACTTACAGGTAGTGGGTGAACCCGGCTGTAGGAGGCATGCCTCCTCTTGGTACACACATGGATGTGTAAGTGCACCCGCACATATCCTGCAAGGACCCTCGCCACGGTGGAGATGGAGGCCACGAGAAGGACCCACGAGGGGCCTCCCAGGGGCTCACTACAGACTGAGGTGTCTGCAAGGTACATTTACAGGTAGAGGGTGAACCCAGCTGTGGGAGGCACGCCTCCTCTTGGTACACACATGGATGTGTAAGTGCACCCACACATATCCTGCAAGGACCCTCGCCACGCTGGAGATGGAGGCCTCGAGAAGGACCCACGAGGGGCCTCCCAGGGGCTCACTCCGGACTGGGGTGTCTGTAAGGTACACTCACAGGTAGAGGGTGAACCCGGCTGTGGGAGGCACGCCTCCTCCTGGTACACACATGGATGTGTAAGTGCACCCACACATATCCTGCAAGGACCCTCGCCACGCTGGAGATGGAGGCCACGAGAAGGAACCACGAGGGGCCTCACGGGGGCTCACTCCGGACTGGGGTGTCTGTAAGGTACACTCACAGGTAGAGGGTGAACCCGGCTGTGGGAGGCACGCCTCCTCCTGGTACACACATGGATGTGTAAGTGCACCCACACATATCCTGCAAGGACCCTCGCCACGCTGGAGATGGAGGCCTCGAGAAGGACCCACGAGGGGCCTCCCAGGGGCTCACTCCGGACTGGGGTGTCTGTAAGGTACACTCACAGGTAGAGGGTGAACCCGGCTGTGGGAGGCACGCCTCCTCCTGGTACACACATGGATGTGTAAGTGCACCCACACATATCCTGCAAGGACCCTCGCCACGCTGGAGATGGAGGCCTCGAGAAGGAACCACGACAGCTCAGACTCCCGTCACACCCCCCTCTTCCGCTGCATCCACAGGAAGCTTCAGGCCGCATACCCGAGGCGGGAGCCTTAAGCCCGGATCTGGGAGTCCAGGCACGGACTGAACCCGCTCCCAAACGAGGCATCACGGGGAGCGGACGCAGGCAAGATGAGGCGGAAAGGTAAAGACAGCAGCGGGGTTTATGTCCTCTCGGATGCCAGGCTCGGCTCAGCCCCAACCCTCCGTCGCCAGCCTCTGAAACCTTAAATTGGCCTCTTTAGATGAGGTAGAGAACGGCTCTGTGCCTCCCTTAAATTGGATTTTCGACAGATTCGTTGATAAATAGCCGAGAGAGGCCAAGAAGAAGAAATACTTCGGGAAGAAATATTTTACCCCAGTACATGTGGCACCAAATGAAACAGAAAAAGCGCATTACAAGGCGCTGAAGTGTGAGATCGCACCTTGGAAGCCGCCGTTCTGGTCCGCGCTAATAGCTGCGCATTAGGCAGTCGTAAAGCCCAGCTCCGCGCCTCGCGCACGTGTGATCCGGGTAATTGGACGCGCGCCACAGAATTAAAGCAGCAAATTGAGGAGAAGCTGCCGCCTGCAGGCACGTGTCTGCTCTAACCGGAGCGCGCGCCCGGCTGTCGCGCGAGCTCCTGGGCTGTGACCAGATCCAGACACTCTCCCAGCACTGCTGACGGTATTGAGCGATTAGTCATAGCGCCTGGGTGCCCTATCGGGTGATTAGCCGCTCTTTATAAATCCTGATTGATTGATGGATAGCTACAGGGTCTGAACCGGTGCCCTCGGTGCTCAGTGCACTTAAAGCTAACATGCCTTCCTTCCTTTCTTTGGAAAGCGTCATCCTGCTGTGCAGTCCGTGCCCCAACCCTACTGCACGTTTCTCCTCTTCCAGATATGTCAACTCACCTGAATCCTGCCTCCTTGAGCAATGCTTCTCTCAGCTTACACTCCACGTCACTGAATCCTGCCTGCGCTCTTTGCACCCCCTCTTCGAAGGCTTCCCATTTTTAAGAATAAATACAGATAGAAAAATGCATTTGCCTGCTTGCATTTAAAACAAAAAAATTGAGAAAAAATATGGGCCGATTTAGGCTTTGGCGGACGGTATTCAGCCCATCACAGGGCAGAGGACATTACTGCTGCCACTCAAACCTTGAAAGGAACCACCGTCATGGAGGTTTCCTTCAAGATTCAAAAAGTTTGGTTAATGGCCAGTGTCTGTTTTGATGGCCATTCACAAAACTTTTTAACTTTTGTTGTTTCAGAAACAAACTTTCAAAGAAGAAGTTTGTTTCTGAAAAGCAAATAACTAAAGACCCCCACATCCTAGGAGTTTTTTCCAAAGGTGTGGGGGTCATTAGTTGTTTTTTTCCTGTCGCTGACCACCAGCTTTTTCCTGGCAGTGACAGCCAGAAAACAAGCATTGGCATAGCCAATAGGTCTCGCATTTGGGACCTTATAAGTGTTTAGCCATGCAACAGTTGATGTTGTTGCACCAAGGATATTGTGCTGCATAACTAAATACTTATAAGGTCCCAAAGGCGAGACCTATTGGCTATGCTAATGCTTGTTTACAAATGGATCTCATCCGGGGAAACGTGGCTTGGATGAAAGGAGTCGCTCTGTGCACCTCTGGCCAGAATGTGCTGCAGTCTGATACTTGTGCACATTTGCACATAATCCAGGGCAGTGGGAGAAGATGTTAAACTGGAGTTACGTAGGAGCAGAGCTTACCTTTATGGAACGTCACATTTCTGGCTGAGTACCGTGAACTTATGACTGAACAGTATTTTGTGTTATAAAGATAGATTGAAAACAATACAACGCCCCACAATCTGAGAGGTCCTTGTGTGCTCCTAGTGCCCCGTGAGCCTGTTTCTTTCTCTTTCACAAAAGTGGTCATTCAGTCTTAATCCCTGTTTGACATCTCACTTGTTCGACTTGTTTGCTTTGGTAACAAAAGTGTAACCCAAACCTGAGGCTCTCGTGACATGTGTCTGGAGCCCAGATTGAGAGAGGTGAAAACGTCTGAAGAGAGTACCTACATCCTCATGGGAAAACTGTCTTTACTGTTCCTCAGCAACAGGGCCAGACTGCTCACTGTGCCACCCTGGCATTTTCCCATCGGGCTGCAGGCTAGCTGGCTGTTTTCAGGGCAGGGTGGTCTGCTGTGACCCACCCTTGCCTTCATGGCCCCATTCTAGTCATAGCATCCCGCTGTGCCGGGCTCTGACCCTGAGAGAAGTGTCACTCAAAACACCTCACCCTCTTAGATCTGGGGATAGCGCCTCCCAACCCACTGAGCTTTGCATTACAGATGTGGCTTCAGATTAGAAGGCACTGAGCAGTCCTCAGCAGCGACGGGGTCCAGTGCAAAGTGGATGGCCAGCGTGAAGCAGGAGGCGACCACAGTGGGCCAGCTACAGTGCTGGTGTGTGAAGGTCAAGAGGTCGGAGAGCTGGCTAGCTCGAGACAAGGCCTGTACCAATGGTGCGCAGCTATGGGGTCCGCTCCTTCGTGCCAGCGGGTGGCAGGCACACCCTTGTAGAGCTCTGTGGGCAGAGCACGGGGCGCGAGTGCTGCTCGTCCCTCTGCCCATCCACGCCAGGGGCATCGTTGGCTCGGCCTGTGGTGTTGACTCTGCCTCGGCCCCTCTGACTCATTCTCTCAGGGTGTTTGCCCTCAGCTCTGCTCGTCCTTTGAATACAGTGAGGCCAAAGAAGCGGGTATCACATGATTGAGTTTTATCTCGGCGGGTGCGTATAACAAACTCATTTTATCGTCTGCCACAGTCCACCAGTGACAATGGGGCAGCTGGGGACGAGGGTCAGTAAAACATGCCGCCCCCATGCGCTGGCCAGTTTCTTCTGTGTCTTTAACGGTGCGGGGATCTTTTGCTGGTGATGGTGAGCGTCTGCCAATGTTTTAAAGGGGGCGCCTCGTCCTCTTGTCCACAAACGGGTCTGGGCAGAGCGAGGTGCACTGCCTCTGAGTGCTTTCAGTTTCCTTTATTGGAAATGTCACCGCCCACATGAAAGGTATGCTTTGGGGGTTGTTCCCCGGAGGGTGTGTGATGGTGGTGCTAGCAAAAACAAGTGATAAGCAAGGGGGATTGACCGCATTGGTAACTGATATATCTAGAGTGACCGGATCTTTAAAAATAAAAACTAGGACATTTTAGAAAAAGAGACATAGAACTACAATCCTGAATTAGCCGAGGAGCACACAATGACTTGATTGGCAGCGCTCGCCAACATATGAAACACAGACAACGAGGCACTATGGTGGATTCATTGCATCGGTTACATCCAGTGACAGCCCATCCCAGCGGCTGCTAACGAATTCTGCCCCGTAGCACATAAATAATGAGTGGTGCGCGCGTGCACTTCCAGGAATGTAAGGAATGCAGCTGGCACCCGGCCGTGCTGCTGCTCGCTCCGAGACCCCTAGGCCATGGGAGTCAACGTTTAGAGAGAAGGCGGACATGCACCCGCCTTTGTGCCAATGCGGGCTTTCCATTTTTGAAAGCTACACGCAATGGTCAATCCCTTCAGCTTTTCAGCAAACTCGTGCGTGTGGCTTTTTAGCCACACGCACGGGGTTGCTAACTGAAGTGATTCAAGAGGTCATTTTCTAGGGCAGCGCATGCGCTAGGCTCGACCTAAAAAGGATATTACACCATTCATCCTAAGTTATGAAGACAGTGTTATGCTCTTGCACTGACGGTCCCTATTCTGTTGGGTCATTGGAGGAAGATGTCAGTTCAAGACAGTCTTTTTTCGAGTGACTCTTCACGTTGTCGGTCAGGACTGAAAGTACCATCTCTGGGCTGTGCGGCTGCATGTGGCATTAAAATAAACATAAAACAACCATAGACGGCTGCAGGATTGAGCGGACATGCGCATGGACTCCAATGTTAGTGTTTTCAGATGAGTGGCTTGTTGTATAATATATGGCTGCTTATGGTTCAGATATGTAACAGGCATTCAACTGGGATTCCATAGTTATTGCCTCAATACATGTGACCCTATCCTAGATGTAACTAGAGACAAAATAAATATAGATGAATAGCAACAACATGAGCATAACGTATATATCTATATATATCAATAGTTAAATAGACAAACGTTAAAAATAAACGTCATGGAACTGTGAGCCTTAATGGTATCTTGCCTCCTCCTCATCATGTCAGTTATGACAAACATTGCTTCCATACGTAAGCTCATGTTTCTTCTCTTGAGAGTTCCACCCATGGTGATGGTCCGTTGCATGCCACGCTTATGGCGTTTGGTCCGTTGCATGCCACGCTTATGACAAACATTGCTTCCAATGCGTAAGCTCATGTTTCTTCTCTTGAGAGTTCCACCCATGGTGATGGTCCGTTGCATGCCACGCTTATGACAAACATTGCTTCCATACTTAAGCTCATGTTTCTTCTCTTGAGAGTTCCACCCATGGTGATGGTCCGTTGCATGCCACGCTTATGACAAACATTGCTTCCATGCGTAAGCTCATGTTTCTTCTCTTGAGAGTTCCACCCATGGTGATGGTCCGTTGCATGCCACGCTTATGACAAACATTGCTTCCATACGTAAGCTCATGTTTCTTCTTTTGAGAGTTCCACCCATGGTGATGGTCTGTTGCATGCCACGCTTATGACAAACATTGCTTCCAGACGTAAGCTCATGTTTCTTCTCTTGAGAGTTCCACCCATGGTGTATGGTCCGTTGCATGCCACGCTTATGACAAACATTGCTTCCATACGTAAGCTCATGTTTCTTCACTTGAGAGTTCCACCCATGGTGATGGTCCGTTGCATGCCACGCTTATGACAAACATTGCTTCCATACTTAAGCTCATGTTTCTTCACTTGAGAGTTCCACCCATGGTGATTGTCCGTTGCATGCCACGCTTATGACAAACATTGCTTCCATACGTAAGCTCATGTTTCTTCTCTTGAGAGTGCCACCCATGGTGATGGTCCGTTGCATGCCACGCTTATGACAAACATTGCTTCCATGCGTAAGCTCATGTTTCTTCTCTTGAGAGTTCCACCCATGGTGTATGGTCCGTTGCATGCCACGCTTATGACAAACGTTGCTTCCATACGTAAGCTCATGTTTCTTCTCTTGAGAGTTCCACCCATGGTGATGGTCCGTTGCATGCCACGCTTATGACAATCATTGCTTCCATGCGTAAGCTCATGTTTCTTCTCTTGAGAGTTCCACCCATGGTGTATGGTCCGTTGCATGCCACGCTTATGACAAACATTGCTTCCATACGTAAGCTCATGTTTCTTCTCTTGAGAGTTCCACCCATGGCGTTTGGTCCGTTGCATGCCACGCTTATGACAAACATTGCTTCCATACGTAAGCTCATGTTTATTCTCTTGAGAGTTCCACCCATGGCGTTTGGTCCGTTGCATGCCACGCTTATGACAAACATTGCTTCCATACGTAAGCTCATGTTTCTTCTCTTGAGAGTTCCACCCATGGTGTATGGTCCGTTGCATGCCACGCTTATGACAAACATTGCTTCCATACGTAAGCTCATGTTTCTTCTCTTGAGAGTTCCACCCATGGTGATGGTCCGTTGCATGCCACGCTTATGACAAACATTGCTTCCATACGTAAGCTCATGTTTCTTCTCTTGAGAGTTCCACCCATGGTGATGGTCCGTTGCATGCCACGCTTATGACAAACATTGCTTCCATACGTAAGCTCATGTTTCTTCTCTTGAGAGTTCCACCGATGGCGTTTGGTCCGTTGCATGCCACGCTTATGACAAACATTGCTTCCATGCGTAAGCTCATGTTTCTTCTCTTGAGAGTTCCACCCATGGTGATGGTCCGTTGCATGCCACGCTTATGACAAACATTGCTTCCATGCGTAAGCTCATGTTTCTTCTCTTGAGAGTTCCACCCATGGCGTTTGGGTCCGTTGCATGCCACGCTTATGACAAACATTGCTTCCATGCGTAAGCTCATGTTTTCTTCTCTTGAGAGTTCCACCCATGGTGTATGGTCCGTTGCATGCCACGCTTATGACAAACATTGCTTCCATGCGTAAGCTCATGTTTCTTCTCTTGAGAGTTCCACCCATGGCGTTTGGTCCGTTGCATGTCACGCTTATGACAAACATTGCTTCCATACGTAGCTCATGTTTCTTCTCTTGAGAGTTCCACCCATGGCGTTTGGTCCGTTGCATGCCACGCTTATGACAAACATTGCTTCCATACGTAAGCTCATGTTTCTTCTCTTGAGAGTTCCACCCATGGTGATGGTCCGTTGCATGCCAAGCTTATGACAAACATTGCTTCCATGCGTAAGCTCATGTTTCTTCTCTTGAGAGTTCCACCCATGGTGATGGTCCGTTGCATGCCACGCTTATGACAAACATTGCTTCCATGCGTAAGCTCATGTTTCTTCTCTTGAGAGTTCCACCCATGGTGTATGGTCCGTTGCATGCCACGCTTATGACAAACATTGCTTCCATCGTAAGCTCATGTTTCTTCTCTTGAGAGTTCCACCCATGGTGATGGTCCGTTGCATGCCACGCTTATGACAAACATTGCTTCCATGCGTAAGCTCATGTTTCTTCTCTTGAGGAGTTCCACCCATGGCGTTTGGTCCGTTGCATGCCACGCTTATGACAAACATTGCTTCCATGCGTAAGCTCATGTTTCTTCTCTTGAGAGTTCCACCCATGGTGTATGGTCCGTTGCATGCCACGCTTATGACAAACATTGCTTCCATACGTAAGCTCATGTTTCTTCTCTTGAGAGTTCCACCCATGGTGATGGTCCATTGCATGCCACGCTTATGACAAACATTGCTTCCATGCGTAAGCTCATGTTTCTTCTCTTGAGAGTTCCACCCATGGCGTTTGGTCCGTTGCATGCCACGCTTATGACAAACATTGCTTCCATACGTAAGCTCATGTTTCTTCTCTTGAGAGTTCCACCCATGGCGTTTGGTCCGTTGCATGCCACGCTTATGACAAACATTGCTTCCATACGTAAGCTCATGTTTCTTCTCTTGAGAGTTCCACCCATGGTGATGGTCCGTTGCATGCCACGCTTATGACAAACATTGCTTCCATACGTAAGCTCATGTTTCTTTTCTTGTAAGTTCCTGCCATGTTGTTTGATCTCTTAGGTAAATTCATGCCACCTCCTCAAATGAGTAATCTTATAATTATCAAGTAAATTGCTCTGTGCCCTCACGGGAGGCCAAGACGGCTGCATATCAACAACTACGCAAGTAAGAGATCTTGTGGTACATCTTGCAGTAGGAATGAACCGTGCCCGGCACCTGGCAGTAGGGACGCTTTATTAGAATCGTTTAATTTCAGATAATAATACAAAGACAAATGGCTACTGTCTCTGCGCCCCTCCATGGGGCTTCCCCTCATTGGATTACAGCAATTTCCTTCCCGCCTTCCCGCCTGGTCTCGCCATCCTATTGCCATCGATTTCGATGTCCCGCTGACCCTGATCCCCCACGATTCAATTACAGGGGAGCACGGGAGAGTTCAGGAACGCATCAAACCCATTCATCAAAATGTCACCCGCGAAGTGGACAGCGATAAAGTGGACCCTATGCACTGCAGGACTGGGATCGAAAGAAGAAACAGCGTGCTTTATGAAAGACTAAAGCTTGGAAACTGGGCAAAGACTCAGTATACTGTTGTGGCAACCACCGGGAATGTTTATACTGCTGCTGTATCCATTTAGAATGTTTATACCGCTGCTGCATCCATTTAGAATGTTTATACTCCTGCACTTAGAATGTTTATCCCACTGCTGCATCCACTTAGAAAGTGTATACCACTGCTTCACCCCATTTAGAATGTTCATACCACTGTAGCATCCATTTCAAATACATATATATATAACTTAAAAGCACGCACGAACGCACTTTGCATTTTAAATGCTTTCACTTCCTGCTGTGATCAAGGCCATTATCGCCGAAACGTTAGCTGATGGAAGCAAGCTGCGTTGCTGAAATGCTTGAATAAAAGCCCCGTTTTCAGTATTGGGCCTCACTTTTTGCTACACTTGATGGTGTTTTGATGGGTTTTCTTTGAGCCCATTGTTCTCGAGGCCGCCCTGAAGGGTCGGGGGCTCCAGTATCGGGAGAATGCTGTGTGAGTATATATATATATATATATACATATATATATATATATATATATATAATATATATATACATGTATATTTATTTATATATATATATATGTACAAAATCCAGTCCGGCGGACAAAGGAATGCTGCACACCAATCCAGTACAAAAGTGTTTTATTGTGCAACAACACAACAATGCATTTTGGCCTTTAACAAAGGCCATTCCATCCGAAACGTGTTGTTGTGTTGTTGCACAATAAAACACTTGTGTACTGGATTGTTGGGCCACATTCCTTTGTCCGCAGGAATGGATTTTGTACGAGTAATTTGGGAGGCTTCTGCCGCCGCCGCAGGCACCGGCACATAAAGGCGGGATTGACGGCGTCTCTAGCAGCAATTCACATTAAATATATATATACATATATCACTGTGACATCCATTGGGATTGTCTATACTGCTGTAGCATCTTCTGAGAATGTTTCTATCACAGTATCCATTTGGAATGCTTATAGCATTGTGGTACCCATTTGATGATAATATACCTGAGTCTAGAGCATCCATTGGAAATATTTATCAGCTGTGAAAGTTAATATCACTGCATTTATTAGAAATGTTTAAAGCCCTCGGAACCGGTTTGGAAAGCTTATTCCCCCACTGCATGCTTTGGAAATGTTTTTAATACTACAGTATCTATTAGGAATGTTTGTACCACTGCAGCATCCTTTGGAAATATATTTACAAGTCTGCAGCGTTCGGTGGAAATTTGTAAACAACTGCAGCACCCATTTGGAATGTATGCACAGCTACAGCATCCAGTGGGAATGTTCTAACACTGCAGTATCCATTGGGAATGTTTGTACCACTGCAACATCCTTAGGGAATATTTATAATTCTGCGACGTCCGCTGGGAATGTGTAAAGAATCGCATCACCCATTTGGAATGTATGTACCGCTACAGCATCCACCGGGAATGTTTATATCAGTGCAGTGGAAATTGGGAATGTTTAAAGAATGGCAGCACCCTTTTAGAATGTATGTACCGCTACAGCATCCACTGGCAATGTTTATATCAGTGCAGTGGAAATGGGGAATGTTTAAAGAATGGCAGCACCCTTTTAGAATGTATGTACCGCTACAGCATCCACTGGCAATGTTTATATCTGTGCAGTGGAAATGGGGAATGTTTAAAGAATGGCAGCACCCTTTTAGAATGTATGTACCGCTACAGCATCCACCGGCAATGTTTATATCAGTGCAGTGGAAATGGGGAATGTTTAAAGAATGGCAGCACCCTTTTAGAATGTATGTACAGCTACAGCTTCCACTGGGAATGTTTATACCAGTGAGAATATTAATAGTACGGTGGCATCCGCTGGGAATGCTTAACCCACTTCAGCTTCCAATGGGAATGTTTAGACCAATGAGAATGTTTATAGTACTGAGGTGTCCACTGGGAATGTTTATAACACTACAGCTTCCACTGGGAATGTTTATACCACTACAGCATGCACTGGGATTTGGTATACTACTAGCATTAATGGAATGTTTACAGAAGCTGGAGGGGTATCTCAGTGAGCTGAGCTTTCATTTGCTGGAACACAGTGATGATTGGCAGGTCACTAGTTTGAATTCTGGCATGGCTGTCTCAGCCTTCCATCCTCTCTGAAGTCGGGAATTTGAGTACCATGAGTAGGTAACAGCATTATCCGTTATTTGAAGTGCTTTGAAATGTAGAAGCATGGTATGAAGCGCTATATAAAAAACAAGATTTTATCCACTTAGAAGGTTTATACATCGGCATCCATCACACATGTTTGCAGCCCTGCATTCGCCCATTTGGAATGTATATACCCCGCGCCATCCACTGGAAACATCTATGGAACGAACGCTTCAAATGGAGACATTTGTATCTTTCCAATGTCAAACAGACACATTTGTATCATTAGAACATTAAGTGGAAGGTGTTCACGTCACGGATGGCAGACCTAGTCCGAACACAATTGATGGCCCTCCAGTCTGAGAGTGGCTCTGCCTACAGCACCCTACAGCGCCTCTGGAGTGGCTCTGCCTGCAGCACCCTACAGCGCACCAGGGAGTGGCTCTGCCTGCAGCACCCTACAGCGCCTCTGGAGTGCCTTTGCCTGCAGCACCCTACAGCGCATCTGAGAGTGGCTCTGTCTGCTGCACCCTACAGCTCCTCTGGGAATGGCTCTGCCTGCAGCACCCTACAGCGCATCTGAGAGTGGCTCTGTCTGCAGCACCCTACAGCTCCTCTGGGAATGGCTCTGCCTGCAGCTCCCTACAGCGCGTCTGAGAGTGGCTCTGCCTGCAGCACCCTACAGCGCGTCTGAGAGTGGCTCTGCCTGCAGCACCCTACAGTGCATCTGAGAGTGGCTCTGCCTGCAGCACCCTACAGCTCCTCTGGGAGTGGCTCTGCCTGCAGTACCCTACAGCGTGTCTGAGAGTGGCTCTGCCTGCAGCACCCTACAGCTCCTCTGGGAGCGGCTCTGCCTGCAGCAACCTACAGCGCATCTGAGAGTGGCTCTGCCTGCAGCACCCTACAACGCGTCTGAGAGTGGCTCTGCCTGCAGCACCCTACAGCGCATCTGAGAGTGGCTCTGTCTGCAGCACCCTACAGCTCCTCTGGGAATGGCTCTGCCTGCAGCTCCCTACAGCGCGTCTGAGAGTGGCTCTGCCTGCAGCACCCTACAGTGCATCTGAGAGTGGCTCTGCCTGCAGCACCCTACAGCGCATCTGAGAGTGGCTCTGCCTGCAGCAACCTACAGCGCCTCTGGGAGTCACTCTGTCTGCAGCTCCCTACAGTGCCTCTGTGAGTGGCTCTGCCTGCAGTACCCTACACCGTCTCTGGAGTGGTTCTGCCTGCAGCACCCTACAGCGCACCAGAAAGTGGCTTTGCCTGTGGCACCCTACAGCTTCTCCAAGAGTGGCTTTGCCTGCTGCATCCTACAGTGCCTCTGGGAGTCGCTCTGTCTGCAGCACTCTACAGCGCATCTGAGAGTGGCTCTGCCTGCAGCACCCTACAGAGCCTCTGGAGTGGCTCTGCCTGCAGCAGCCTACAGCGCCTCTGGAGTGGCTTTGCCTGCAGCACCCTACAGCACCTCTGGAGTGGCTTTGCCTGCAGCACCCTACAGTGCCTCTGCAGTGGCTTTGCCTGCAGCACCCTACAGCACCTCTGGGAGTCGCTCTGGCTGCAGCTCCCTACAGCGCATCTGAGAGTGGCTCTGCCTACAGGACCCTACAGCTCCTCTAGGAGTGACTCTGCCTGCAGCACCCTACAGCTCTTCTGGGAGTGGCTCTGCCTGCAGCTCCCTACAGTGCATATGAGAGTGGCTCTGCCTGCAGCTCCCTACAGCGCATCTGAGAGTGGCTCTGCCTGCAGCACCCTACAGCGCGTCTGAGAGTGGCTCTGCCTGCAGCACCCTACAGTGCCTCTGAGAGTGGCTCTGCCTGCAGCACCCTACAGCGCGTCTGAGAGTGGCTCTGCCTGCAGCACCCTACAGCGCATCTGAGAGTGGCTCTGCCTGCAGCACCCTACAGCGCCTCTGGGAGTCGCTCTGTCTGCAGCTCCCTACAGTGCCTCTGTGAGTGGATCTGCCTGCAGCACCCTACAGCGCATCTGAGAGTGGCTCTGTCTGCAGCACCCTACAGCTCCTCTGGGAGTGGCTCTGCCTGCAGCACCCTACAGCTCCTCTGGGAGTGGCTCTGCCTGCAGCACCCTACAGCTCCTCTAGGAGTGGCTCTGCCTGCAGCTCCCTACAGCTCCTCTAGGAGTGACTCTGCCTGCAGCACCCTACAGCGGGTCTGAGAGTGGCTCTGCCTGCAGCACCCTACAGCACATCTGAGAGTGGCTCTGCCTGCAGCACCCTACAGCTCCTCTAGGAGTGACTCTGCCTGCAGCACCCTACAGCGCGTCTGAGAGTGGCTCTGCCTGCAGCTCCCTACAGCTCCTCTGGGAGTGGCTCTGCCTGCAGCACCCTACAGCGCATCTAGGAGTGACTCTGCCTGTGGCACCCTACAGCGCCTCTGTAGTGGTTCTGCCTGCAGCACCCTACAGCGCACCAGGGAGTGGCTTTGCCTGTGGCACCCTACAGCTTCTCCAAGAGTGGCTTTGCCTGCTGCATCCTACAGCGCCTCTGGAGTGGCTTTGCCTGCAGCACCCTACAGCTTCTCCGAGAGTGGATCTGCCTGCAGCACCCTACAGCCCCTCTGTAGGGGTTCTGCCTGCAGCACCCTACAGCTTCTCCAAGAGTGGCTTTGCCTGTAGCACCCTACAGCTTCTCCAAGAGTGGCTTTGCCTGCTGCATCCTACAGCGCCTCTGGGAGTCGCTCTGTCTGCAGCACTCTACAGCGCCTCTGGAGTGGCTTTGCCTGCAGCACCCTACAGCGCCTCTGGAGTGGCTTTGCCTGCAGCACCCTACCGCGCCTCTGGAGTGGCTTTGCCTGCAGCACCCTACAGCGCCTCTGGAGTGGCTTTGCCTGCAGCACCCTACAGCACCTCTGGGAGTCGCTCTGGCTGCAGCTCCCTACAGGGCGTCTGAGAGTGGCTCTGCCTACAGCACCCTACAGCGCCCCTGTGAGTGGCTCTGCCTGCAGCACTCTACAGCGCCTCTGGAGTGGCTTTGCCTGCAGCACCCTACAGCTCCTCTGGGAGTGGCTCTGCCTGCAGCACCCTACAGCGCATCTGAGAGTGACTCTGTCTGCAGCACCCTACAGATCCTCTGGGAGTGGCTCTGCCTGCAGCACCCTACAGCGCATCTGAGAGTGGCTCTGCCTGCAGCACCCTACAGCTCCTCTGGGAGTGGCTCTGCCTGCAGCATCCTACAGCGCATCTGAGAGTGGCTCTGTCTGCAGCACCCTACAGCTCCTCTGGGAGTGGCTCTGCCTGCAGCACCCTACAGCTCCTCTAGGAGTGACTCTGCCTGCAGTACCCTACACCGCCTCTGGAGTGGCATTGCCTGCAGCACCCTACAGCACCTCTGGGAGTCGCTCTGGCTGCAGCTCCCTACAGGGCGTCTGAGAGTGGCTCTTCCTACAGCACCCTACAGCGCCTCTGTGAGTGGCTCTGCCTGCAGCACTCTACAGCGCCTCTGGAGTGGCTTTGTCTGCAGCACCCTACAGCTCCTCTGGGAGTGGCTCTGCCTGCAGCACCCTACAGCTCCTCTAGGAGTGGCTCTGCCTGCAGCTCCCTACAGCTCCTCTGGGAGTGGCTCTGCCTGCAGCACCCTACAGCTCCTCTAGGAGTGACTCTGCCTGCAGCACCCTACAGCACGTCTGAGAGTGGCTCTGCCTGCAGCACCCTACAGTGCATCTGAGAGTGGCTCTGCCTGCAGCACCCTACAGCTCCTCTAGGAGTGACTCTGCCTGCAGCACCCTACAGCGCATCTGAGAGTGGCTCTGCCTGCAGCACCCTACAGCTCCTCTAGGAGTGACTCTGCCTGCAGCTCCTCTGGGAGTGGCTCTGCCTGCAGCACCCTACAGCGCATCTAGGAGTGACTCTGCCTGCAGCACCCTACAGCGCCTCTGTAGTGGTTCTGCCTGCAGCACCCTACAGCGCACCAGGGAGTGGCTTTGCCTGTGGCACCCTACAGCTTCTCCAAGAGTGGCTTTGCC
The DNA here is from genome assembly GCA_963921515.1 of Calotriton arnoldi. Taxonomy (NCBI): domain Eukaryota; kingdom Metazoa; phylum Chordata; class Amphibia; order Caudata; family Salamandridae; genus Calotriton; species Calotriton arnoldi. Next base: position 2,629,090 of record CAWUFW010000087.1, read on the forward strand.
TGCTGCATCCTACAGCGCCTCTGGGAGTCGCTCTGCCTGCAGCACCCTACAGCGCCTCTGGAGTGGCTCTGCCTGCAGCACCCTACAGCGCGTCTGAGAGTGGCACTTCCTGCAGCTCCCTACAGCTCCTCTGGGAGTGGCTCTGCCTGCAGCTCCCTACAGCTCCTCTGGGAGTGGCTCTGCCTGCAGCACCCTACAGCGCGTCTTGAGTGGCTCTGCCTGCAGCTCCTCTGGGAGTGGCTCTGCCTGCAGCACCCTACAGCTCCTCTAGGAGTGACTTTTCCTGCAGCTCCCTACAGCTCCTCTGGGAGTAAGCACCCTACAGCTCCTCTAGGAGTGACTCTGCCTGCAGCACCCTACAGTGCACCTGAAAGTGGCTCTGCCTGCAGCACCCTACAGCGCACCTGAGAGTGGCACTGCCTGCAGCACCCTACAGCTCCTCTAGGAGTGACTCTGCCTGCAGCACCCTACAGTGCACCTGAGAGTGGTTCTGCCTGCAGCACCCTACAGCGCACCTGAGAGTGGCACTGCCTGCAGCACCCTACAGCGCATCTAGGAGTGACTCTGCCTGCAGCACCCTACAGCGCACCTGAGAGTGGCACTGCCTGCAGCACCCTACAGTGCAAGGGATAGAAGCACGTGTTATGCTGTTAGAAGGCTCCTGTTGCTGAATTATCGCTCATTGTGTTTTGATGGAGACTACATCATCTGGGTAGACTCCTGGACAGGACTGTGTGTTAATGGAGCATGCCCATTTGTCTCTACAATGGCCCTGCCATCAGCGGCCTTCCCTGCTCTGCCGGAACCTATGATTAATAACTCTGTCTTTGCTGCCTCAAATTTAACTCTAATTGAGGCCGCCTGCTACATTATCAGTGCAATTTGTGAGACAGAGTCCAGAGGATTCTGTCTGGGTAGCCAGAAGCATCTCCCACAGAATAAAAGGCATTACTGCGTCCTGTCTCTGACTGACCGGCAGGGGGCGCCCAATGCCTTAGGCACAAACGGCCTATAATCATCATTAAATCACTCCCATAGCTACAGTGATGGTAACACTCACGGCAGGTGGGTACCACATCATTGACGGACAAGACAATTCACATGAAGGGACATTGCGTTCAGGACAGCATTTGCGCCTTGAAGCGGCTCTGCACGTAGGTTGGCGCTTGTGTCTGAGTGAATGTATGACCCTGAGGTTCAAAGATGGATACAGGGTCAAGACTGATTTGCATATGGCTGGGTCCAAACTGGGGTGGCGTAGTGGGCAAAAGAACGATGGATTTAACCCAGATCTTTTGACTGGGGGAGAATGTTTGCATTGTCAGCATTCCGTCCATCATTTGTTTGCTCAAAGATGGATACATCCATACACACACCAGCATATTGCAGGGTGTTCACCATCATGCTATCACAAGGTCACTTGGGAACCTCAATTGTTGGTGATTGGTTGGGGTTTGGATGGTCCCGGACATGAACCCTTGTCAAAGACGGGGCCCTGGGGAGGTTGTACCAACAATGAGCATGGAGTAAGCATCATGGAGGGACAGATTGCATTTGAGGGTGCACTGGCAGCTTGTGAGGAGAAACAATAGAATGCCCCCATATTCTTACACCTATGACAGTGTTCGGCTCAAACCTTTCCTATTTTTAGCAGTCCCCATTAGTCCTGATGAAGGCACTATAAGGTTCCTTTGCCGGAAACACGCTGACCTGCATGCAATTAGTGTTTATTGCCTAGTTAAACATTTTAGAGCAACTTTAAAGAAAAAACCTTGTTCCTCCTACTGAACTTTATTGACAAGGGCTCATGGTTGCCTTCACCAACAACAAAGCTTAAAATATTAAGATTTAGTTTTTTATGTATTAGGACAATGGATGAATTATTGAAATACATAACTGTACAGTCATCGTGCCCTTGCTGAATACACAACTTTCCTAGAATTTAATATGAATGTCATGATGATTTTGTCTTTGGATAAGTGTTGCAAACATATACAGATCTATTTTCAGTGAATATTGTGCTGCATTTGTGGTATTTTCATCATTTTACTTATCATAGGGATTTAAAATTACACAAGAAGCATGGTCTGTTTCTTTTTAAAGATGTTAACTGGTGAATTGACTATGATTGCCGATAATATTAATGAACTGTACTGAGGGGCAGATCATACTTTGAAGACTGTAGAAGAGTAGGTAAATCTCAGGGTAAACTTTGGAAGTTCTTAGAGCAGCATGTTCATTGCTGAGGAAGAAAGAAAGAAAGCGGGACTTAGTCTGGGGTAGGGTGGATTGAGAGCAGATTCTTTAAATTCAGCAACAAAGCAATCCCTTGGCAGGTCTCTTTCTATTCTTTTAGATCACAGAACCCACCATGTAGAAGTATTCTAAGCTGCCTTCTGCTCTGAGGCCTACAAACATTGCATCCAAACCACAGAGGTGTTCATATCTCGGCCCTTCTTGGATAAGCATGGCTCTTGTCCAAACCTTGCAGCCATTCACACCTAATATCAAAAGATCTCAGCCATCCCTGGCCAGTCACGTCTCATGTTTACAGCTCACAGCTTTTACATCTCATGTGTAAAGATCTCAGCCATTCCTGGCCAGACACGTCTCATGTCAGAACCTCTCAGATGTTCACATCTGATATGTAAAGCTCATCTCATGTCCATAACTCACAACTTTTCAACCCACATCCAAAGATCTCAGCTCCCTCATCTCCAAACTTCACAGCCATTCACAACTCATGTCCAAAGATCTCAGCCATTCCTGGCCCAGCATGTCTCATATCCACAACTCGCAGCTGTTCACATGTCATATCCAGAGATTTCAGCCTTTCCTGGCCAGGCCCATCTCATTTCCAAACCTCTCAGCCAGTCACATCTCATATCCAAAGATTCTCCTACCACGCAACAATTGTGCACACCCTGGGGTTGGCGCCCAGTACCACCTGGCTCGTCAGATTTCTTAAGCACCCATCAACACACACTCCCTCCCCCTGCCAGTCCAGGAGATCTCATATCATGTCTGCCCACTGTCTTAGAACCTCCTCTGCCCCTCATCTGTCCCAATTCTTTTAAGTCGTACCTCCTCCTCCTCCCCTACGGCCTACTCTACTACATCTCGCTCCACTTCAACACTGTAGGGGCCCTGTGGGATAAACAGTGGACTACAAAGTGAAATAGTTAACAAAAGCATAAAACTTCAAAGGGGTTACAAATATACCAGCCCATCAGTAGGTAAGCATCGCTGCAGACTCCACTCTTTCGGAGACCCAAGGTTAGGCAGAACGGTGACCATCTCTAGAACTGTCTGAGCCCACGTTCATTAGGGCAAGAGGAAAACACTTCAAGAATCAGTTCACTGGCCCTTGGCTCAGAAGCCCATAGACGACCTGCCTTCTGGTTACTCGCCCTCCACTCAACGTCTTTTTCCTAAATTCAGGTATCTCTCGTCTAGTGTACTTGACTTCTCATCTGTGTGATGAGCGTCTTAACTTGAGCAAACTGTAATTTTATGGTAAGGGGTCAATCTCTTCATTGTGAATATATTTTGAAGTTTGAACATCCTGTAAAGAACATTAAATGGCATCCACTGAAAAAAGATTTGAATAGCATAGCCCCGATTTATTGGTTTTAATGATTTTTTCCTAACATTGTTCAAGAATGTTGGTCATGCTGTAAAATGGCCGCCGTGGTGGAGATCATCTGAGAAGCTCCGGGGTTGGGGATCACTGTTTGGTGAACATCCCTGTATATCCCCCCGTACCCTCCCTTCAACTCGACATCCCAGCACAGGGTAGATCGTATGCAACACAACGATCCGTTCTTGACCGTGCAAAAGCTTACCTGAATGCCTTTCTGCGTTGATGATGCTCCCCGGGTACTTCCTATGACTCGTGAGCAGGCTGATGCTGCTGCTGAGACCGACTGCAGACTGATACTGATAATACCAAAGGACATCGGATTTCAATACCACGGGACCGACTGCAGACCGGAGCGTCGGGCTGGCGTCCCCGACGAAGTGCTGAGCTTGCGAATTGCCAGTGAAGCAAAATTGCCGCCCACACTCCCACCGAGCGGATGAAGAGCAACTTTAACAACGGAGGTAGCAGGATTGAAGCGGAGTGCCATCCCGAGTGCCTGACACTGAAAATACCAGCTGACTTCACTCTGCAATACTAAGGTACTCCATTGCTGCTGCAGCCTTGCCGTATGCTCTTAACGCCCAGGCTTGCACTAGCTCTAAGCTGCCTGACCCTAAGATGGCGCCCTCTTAAGAAGCGCTAGGAGCGCCTTTCACCTTCCCCTGCCGGGCTGCACGCTGGAATCCTCCAATACGAACAATTATTCCTGACGCGATGCCTAATTATTCTTTAAAAGCGATCTATTGCAACACCGATCTCCTCTACACGACGCTCATGACTGCAGAGCCTGACCCTAAGATGGCGCCCGTGTTTCAGATCCTGGCGTCCTTATTGTTCTGAATATTATGTTTCGTTTCAAATTCGGCCTCCTGACTGCCTCTGACCATGGACGATGCAAAACCTAGTGTCATCTAGGAGCACCCCTTTGTATGACCGTCTTCAACCTCGGTTTTCATCACAATTCCAATGCCTGTACCTAAAATGGCGCACGTGAATCAGACCTTACCTATTGTAAACAAGCGATATAGCAGCCTGGGAAGGTTGTAGGTTTGATTGTGGGGCAACCATTTCTCCTTTACAACATGCTGGGGGACTTTTCCCTACAATACCAGGTTGTTACTAATCTAGCCTGCCCCAATACAATCCAACATACAGCTCTCATTCAAATCAGCCTCCCATGAGAAAGAGACTGAGGTCTCCATATTACAATCAGCTCTCCATCGGTAGATGGCCCCCGCCTCCCACACCTATGGCCAGCAAAATAGGATCCACTAGGCAAGCAAAAAAGCAGAGGCCATCTTGGACAGGCTTCAAACATCAACAATGCCCTCTCCAGACAAGTGAAGATAGTAAAGAAACAGTGTAGGACAAATCTAAACATATTAGAAAGTAAATAATGCTACCAGTGAACTGGTGAAGGAAGGAAGCAGAGATATAAGGAAGATAAGAAAATAAAGAAGTGACGAAGGAGAGAGGAAGTAAAAAAAAAAAAATGGATAAAAACCTAGAACCCTCAGGCCTCCATGCCTTTACCATCGCATACCCTCCCAATCTCTCCAAAAATGCAGCAAAGAAGTTCAAGCATAGGCTAATGAAATTTCACCCTGAGACTCTCATTTCAGATCCCTACTTCTGCATCAGCAAAGGCTTACTATCGAACGACCTCATCTTCTACACAAAAAAACGTGCTCAGTGGAGAAATACCTTCTACTCCATGCTCCGAATCTCCAATGTCAAAAAAACCCTGCATGCCCTCAAACTGTCGGTAGCCACGTCGGACTTCTGCCCTGCGAATGCTACCATCTCCATATACAACAACGGTAATATCCTTATACAAGCCTCTAATTCCAATCTCGCTACCATAGACATGATCTTCCCTACTCTCAAGAAAGCAGTGAACAGCAAGAAAATCACACCCCCGCCACTACTCTTCCCGATTATCCAGATTACACCCCAACTCTACTACAAAATCCCATAACAAATTCAACGGAACTGAAATCTCTCCACACTCCCAATGAACACTACCCCTCTGTCACATCGGTCTCAACCACACCCGGATCCCTTGGCCCAGGAGGGACAGGGTTACTCTTAGCTACCGGCCACCACACTGCAGACACACCACTGATATCCCTGATGTCCAAGGGAGAATTCACCAACCTGGACTCTACCCACGACATCCCTCTTTCCCCATCTCCACCTGAGCTGGCATGCATAGCTCCCCATGACCTACCGCCTACCCCGATATCTGATTGGCTCCCAACACCCCTGATACTCACTCCGCTCATACAAACTCACCACTCATTGACCATACCCCGATCACATGCATCAGCCCCTATCATGCGGTCACATCCCAAGGCCTTCCCCCACACTGATTCGGACCTTACAACAAACACCCATGATCAACTTACCCCATCGATCCCTAATAACGTTATCCCCAGGCAACCAGATAACGAGATACCCATGCAACCAAACCTTACTTGCCGACCTCCCTCTATAATAGAACACACACCTACACACACATCTAATTATCCCAATTCTGACTGGATCGCACAATTCAATGAGTTAGCCAGCGGCCTATCCCATCTCAAGGCTGAAATGCAAAATCTATCAACCATCACCAAAGAACTCCTAAACACACACAGAGCCACTAGGGTCACCGTGAATCGAATCAGTCACCAAACTAGCAGATATATCGCCAAGAACTCACACCTCGAGGACACCAGACAGTATAAGATACCTTCCCCCAATGAACCATCTCGTCCTAGGAGGGCAACTGCTGAACTATCTGACAATGACATAGATGACCTCTGCATATCCTATGCCAGCCCGACAGGCAACAGTGAGTCTCGTTGTGGCACTATCCAATCCATTCAAACCAACCCCTTCAGAGAACCCACTCACAACTACAGATCCATTATTAGAGAAAACCTCACAAATATCAACATAGTGCAGACTACTCCCCCCATTCGACTAGCAAGATGAAGTGTGCACTCATCAATTGCAGATCTGCTAGCAAACATGCGTCTAACATTTACGACCTCATCCTCGCGAATGATCTTGACATTATCGTCCTTACTGAAACGTGGCTAAATAGTTCCTCCTCTCCCATCCTAGACCTTTGGGTACCTCCTAGTCACGACCTAATCCGCCTAGACAGAAACGTGCAACCCGGTGGTGGGCTAGCCTGCATTTATCGAAACACAATCGCAGTCAATCAAGCAGACTCCATCTCTTTATCCTCCTGCGAATATCTCTATATCAACATCTCTGATGACAAGCGCCTCGCCTGCAAACTTCACATAATTTACCACCCCCGGGTGATAATATGATGTTCATCGATGAGCTAATGGAAGTCATTACATCCAATGACAACTCACAAGTGCCACAGATTTTCCTGGGCGACTTCAATCTCCATTGGAACAACTCAAGCGATCATGGTGTAAGCTGTCTTAAATCCTTTCTGTCAAATCAGGATCTGTCCCAATTCTGTGACAGTCCAACCCACAACAAGGGAGAGACACTAGACCTCATCATAGCTAAAACAAACACTGTATCATTAGAATCCATCACCCCATGTGACTGGACAGACCATTATAGCATTTTCTTCTCCATCAATATCGAGGTAACTCCAAAAAGGGGCCAACCCACAAAAACAAAACAATGGAAAAGGAATATACAAAACATCAACCCCATCGACCTGGTAAACCGATGCAACTCCGCCCTGATCCCCTCGACAGACATGGCTGACGTCCATGACCTCACAGTCTTTTACAATTCCACTATGCTTGAAATTCTTGACTCTGCAGCGCCCCTCCAAGAAAAAAACGTTTCCTCCAAAATCTCCAAACCATTGTTCAATGAGAACCTGAACTCGGATCGGCGCAAGCTAAGATCAGCGGAGCGACTATGGAAATCAGCACCCTCCATTGAGCACCTATATCAACTCAGAGTGCTGAGGAACTCATACAACAGGAAGATCCTAAAGGCTAAGGCAGACTTTTTCAAATCCCAGCTGAACCAAGCCATCAACCGCCCCAAAAAACTATTCAAAATCGTCAAACAACAAGCGCGCAACAAGCCTAACTCCATGGAACCAAGCGATTCGGCTACACCTAACTGCGATGAGCTGGCCAACTTCTTCCTAGAAAAAACAAAATCCATTGAACTCGACATCCAATCTAAGAAGGCCCTCCCTCAAACTATGGCCCTTGATGCTAAATCTCACTCTCAGATCAAGGTCCATTTTAGTACTCTGACGGAAATCCCAAAAAACAATGCCTCTTGGCACACCTTCTCGCCCATCCCTGAACAAGAAATCTATAATGCTCTTCTAGCGATTAACCCCTCCAATCACTTCTCGGACCCCTTACCTCTTTCTTTATTCAAAATGATAAAAATCTCTATTCTACCCCTATGGTCAAAGATCGTAAACACCTCTCTGAGACAAGGGTCCATACCGGACTGTCTTAAAATAGGGCAGGTCACACCTATACTAAAGAAATCCGACTCCCTCCCCACTGATCTCAACAACTACCGCCCTATATCCAACATCCCCACTTTGGCGAAATTGCTGGAAAAATGTGTACAAATACAACTATGCAACCACATCGAGAATTACAACCTCCTAGACAAACACCAATCCGGCTTCCGTCAAGGTCACAGCACTGAATCTGCACTCACCCACATAATGGACGACATACTAAAAATGCTAGACCACAACGAATCATGCCTATTGATACTTCTTGACTTATCCTTCGCTTTCGATACGGTTAAGCATGACAACCTACTGTCCTTACGGGAACGAAGGATGGGCCTAACTGGCTCAGTGCTACAATGGTTCACCTCCGTCCTAAATAACAGAACACAAAGAATTAAGACGAAGCATTCACTCTCTCAACCCTCCATGGTCACCATAGGGGTTCCACAGGGCTCAGCACTCTCACCCATCCTTTTCAATTTACTCATGGAACCCCTGGCAAACGCACTGAACTCTGCGAACATTCTATATCACCTGTATGCGGACGACACACAACTGTATATGAAAATCTCCCAACCAGAAGACTTCATCTCCCTCAATGCTATTCTACAGAATACTCAAAGTTGGCTCACTGGCAACCACCTCATGCTTAACACCAAAAAAATGGAATTCCTTCTCATCTCCCCTCCCAATCACACACCCAAGATAGACTTATGGTTGAAGCATCTTACCTCATTTGACTGTGCTCCCCACATCATTGACTCCGCCAAATTCTTGGGAGTCACCATAGACAAACACTTGAACATGCAGGCACAAATCAATATTGCCACCAAGGGAGCTTACTAAGGAAACTTAAACCCTTCCTCCCACAGAACGACTTAAAAATGGCGGTACAAGCCCTAGTGCTACCAAGATTGGACTATGGAAGCACCACTCTATGCGGTCTCCCCAAATTCAAGCTTGCCCCGCTGAGGGCTTCGCTTAACGCTGCGGCCAGACTGGTCTCAGGAACTAAAAGAAATAACCACATTTCTCCGACCTTGAAAGTTCTGAACTGGCTACACTACGAGGCAAGAATAAACCTAAAGATCGCCTGCATGACCCACAAAGCCCTGCATAGCAATACCCCCAGCTACTTAGCACGAAAGCTTGAGCAATCAGGAGGATGCAGACAATTGCGTAGTGCGAGTTCACTACTACTGAAACCACAATCCTTCCACAAAAAGAGAACTTGTTGCAGAGCATTCTCAGGGATCGCTCCGAAGATTTGGAACTCCCTACCTCCTGTGGTTCGCTGAATCTCTTCCTTTACCTCCTTCAAAAAAGAAGTAAAACTGCTCCTAATGAACAAATTCACATCCTAAGACTTTAACTCTATGATGACTACCAGTCTCCTATGCTACCCTTATACCACGGTCTACCTCTTTTGTACTGAATGACGAATATCGAATGTATGTACACTACCTCAACCACCTAATATGTAATAACTGTGTATTGTAAAGTGCTCTTATTCCCTCGTGGATCATTCCTTGATGACTACTAGTCACCTATGCTACCCATATACTCCTATCTACCTCTTTTGTATTGAATGGCGAATACCGAATCTATGTATACTACCTCAACCATCTAACGCTCAACAACTGTATATTGTAAAGCGCTCTGATACCCCTGTGGGTCATGTTCGCGCTATATAAAACTTTATAAATAAGAACAGATAGCAATGTCAATGCAAGAACATGCTTCAGACTGTACAAACTAAACTAAACTCTCCTCTTGAACAAGAACTCGCTTGTACCGAGAACCCCCCAATAGTGTAGTTAAGGAACAAGTCACCTTTAAAGATCCCTTAACAGGGAAACAACACGTGTCGGCCAGCACCTCGTGTAGCAGGAGCTGCATCGGGTGGTGCACCCCCATACTACTTGCTGCCACTGCGTGAAGTACCACAGAACATTGAAGATTTATAGCGGGCAATCCAAAGGCACGGAGGGTGATCAGGGGTCCCCGAATTGCCGGGACACTTCCGGCTTTCCCCCATCTCCCCGGCAAATGTCAGTAGGTAAATTTAACACGTTAGGTTTTCAGAGGTCGACTGAACACAGAGGGAGGCAAGTTTTCATCAGCTTCAATGCAGAATGTTATCAGGCTCGAGCAGAGAGTAATTTAGTAAATGCTGATAATACTGTGCAAAAGGCCGTATTTTGGTGTTAGCGTCACTATCAATGAAGGTATTTTGTGATCCATGCTTGATGCAAAATTGTAGTCCTACTTTTCTGTCTGTGTTATGTCCCAATTTTTGGTTTTGAAGATCTGGTCACCCGATGAGAACCGCTTTGTGGACCCAACCCTAAGGAAATGGAGGCCTCGTTCTCAGAGTCACACACCCACTGCCTGGCACCGGTTCTGTGGAGCCCAGACAGTGATTTAAAGGAGCAGGTGCTGTCCGGAACGGAGTAACTGCACTTCTCAATAGGGGAGTGCCTGCACATCTTAGCAGGGATGCACATGTTTCCATTGGAAAGTGCCTGCACTTCTCAATAGCAAACAGGAGTCTGGCATAGGGAGCACCTGCATTCTTATATCTCTGTTCCAAGGGCTGGGCCCAGCCCTCTGGAAAATGTGGACTCACTCCAGTCTAACACCGGTTCTGGAGGACCGAACCCTGAGGAACAGACTACCTCACTCTCTCAGAGCCCCATACTAGTTTTGGGCACCAGTTTTGTGGGGCCAACCCCTCTAGACCAGGTGGCCTTGCTCCTTCAGAGCCACACTCCAGTGTCTTGGACTGGTTCTGTAAGACCGAACCCTCTAGAACAGACTACCTCACTCTCTCAGAGCCACATACTAGTTTTGGGCACCAGTTTTGTGGGGCCCAGCCATCTTGAACAGGCGATCTCGCACCCTCAGAGAGAAACTCCATTGTCTGGTACCGGTTCAGTAGGACGAAGCCCTGTGGAACAGACTACTTTGCTATCTCAGAGAATCACACTGGTGCCGGGCACCGGTTCTGCGGAGCCCAGCCCTCTGGAACAGGTGGCCTCTCACTCTCAGAGCCATACCTGAGCATCTGGCACTGGTGCAGTGAGGGCAATCTTCTGGAACAGGCCGCCTTCCTCCCTCACAACCATACTCTTGTGTCATGCACCTGTTCTGTGGGGGTCAGAGCTTTGGAACAGGTGGCCTTGCTGTCACCGAGCACAGTTGGACTGGGACAGAAAATAGTTCTGGGCACCACATTAAAAGTGGCACCATTAGCAAAACAGGAAGCTAAAAAAGGTACCCACATTTACAAATGTACGAATTGGGGCGGTTTTGAACTTGTAAAGACAAAATGTATAGGTGTTTTGCAAGATATGGAAGACTGCATGCATTTGTGTTTGCTGCCGGCAATGTTTGTAGCAACAGCAGAGACATTAACAGTAAAAACCGGCCCACCAAACCATAAAACAGGCCCACAAATAGCCAAAAGGCAGTCAATACACTGATCTGTTAGGACAGCCCTTTGGGCACTGCCAGATTTCCCTATAAGACAATTGGACCCTGTCTCCAAGTTACACGTCAATGTCTGGCATTGGCTCTGTGTCCGAACCTGCTGGAACAGTCTGTCTCGCTCGCTCAGAGCCACACGCCACCGCCCTCTCTTCAGGAGACTATGAACACACACTTGTTTACAAGGCCGCCGCCTGAAAGCGCATCATCTCTCAGGTCACTGGGTCTAGGTTCCCATCTCTTTGAATGCACAGGTTGTTAAAGTCACGCACTACAAGGCCATGGCAGGCTGAGAATCCCTTCCGGGTCACAGTCTCCTATGAACCTCAGTAATGGGATATTCCACTACGAGGCTTTGGCAGGCTGAGCACCCCTTCCGGGCCATGGTGTGCTGTCAACCTCGTTAATGGGGAAACATCTTTTACCTCGCAGTCCTGCCTTTACAACAAAGTCACTACCCGACTTCGACGTTACCACACATTATTTTACCCTGCAAGTCTTAACAACGACTTGTTTTAGGGGGCGCATTGTTGGACTGGTGATGGATTTTAAGACCAACATCTTCACTACTGATACACTCACTGGAGTTGGAATAGAAATGTACTATTCTGTAGTATCCTCAGGTTATGTTATTATGTTCCCTTTCACCTTGTACCTGGCTGAGCTCCAGATCGTCGCCAAAATGTAGTGGGCTGGACCCACGTGTTGAGAAGACATAGTTGACATAGCCGAGATGTATTTCAGTTAGTTTATTAGGCTCTTGAGAAGAGTAGTTACAAAGAGTTACAACGAGCCCCACCAGGAGCAGCCTGCTAGCTGCTCAGCCCATCTTCCAACTGACAACACTCACACCGGGCACCCAAGCATTCCACTCATGTCAATCACACCAACATTCTACACGGAACACTCACACTGGCTGAGCAGCTAGGTACAAGGTGAAAGGGAACATAATAACATAACCTGAGGATACTACATATTCCAAATTCCAGTGCCCCCCCTAAGGCAAGTCGTTGTAATGACTTGTGTCGTAAAGAAACACGTGGTGACATCTCAGTTGGGATAGTGACTGCGTTGTAAAGCATGTGGGGTTCCATCATATATCTTCATAATGGGATATCCCACTACGAGGCCTTGGCAGGCTGAGCACCCATCCGGGTCACGCTCTCCTATGAACCTCATTAATGGGATAGCCCACTATAAGGCCGTGGCAGGCTGAGCACCCCTTCCGAGTCACGCTCTCCTATGAACCTCATAAACGGGATATCCCACTACGAGGCTGTGGCAGGCTGAGCATCCCTTCTGGGTTACGTTCTTCTATGAACTTCATTAATGGGATATCCTACTGCGAGGCCTTGGCAGGCTGAGCACCCCTTCCGGGTCACGCTCTCCTATGAACCTCGTAAACGGGATATCCCACTACGAGGCCGTGGCAGGCTGATCACCCCTTACGGATCACGCTCTCCTATGAACCTCGTAAACGGGATATCCCACTACGAGGCCGTGGCAGGCTGATCACCCCTTACGGATCACGCTCTCCTATGAACCTCAGTAACAGGATATCCGACTACGAGGTCTTGGCAGGCTAAGTACCCCTTCCAGGTCACGCTCTCCTATGAACCTCATAAACGGGATATCCCACTACGAGGCCATGGCAGGCTGAGCACCCCTTCCGGGTCACGCTCTTCTATGAACCTCATAAACGGGATATCCCACTACGAGGCCGTGGCAGGCTGAGCACCCCTTCCGGGTCACGCTCTCCTATGAACCTCGTAAACGGGATATCCCACTACGAGGCCATGGCAGGCTGAGCACCCCTTCCAGGTCACGCTCTCCTATGAACCTCGTTAACAGGATGTCCCACTACGAGGCCTTGGCAGGCTGAGCACCCCTTCCGGGCCATGGTTTCCTATCAACCTCGTTAATGGGGAATCATTCTTTACCTCACAGTCAGAACCACAACCTGCCTTTACAACAAAGTCACTACCCTGACTGAGACGTTACCATGCATTATTTTACCCCACAAGTCTTAACAATGATTTGCTTTAGGGGGCGCAGGGTTGGACTGGTGATGGATTTGTAGACCAACACCTTCCCTACTGATACACTGACTGGAGTTGGAATAGTAATTTATACTATTCCTAAGTCCATTGCCCCCCTAAGGCAAGTCGTTGTAATGACTTGCGTGTTAAAAAAACGCGTGGGAACATCTCAGATGGGGTAGTGACTGGACTGTGTTGTAAACCATATGGGGTTCCGTCATACATCCTCATTAACAGGATATCCCACTATGAGGCCTTGGCAGGCTGATCACCCCTTCCGGGTCACGCTCTCCTGTGAACTTCGTTAACGGGATATCCGACTACGAGGCCTTGGCAGGCTGAGCACCCCATTCGGGTCACACTCTCCTATGAACCTCATTAACGTGATATCCCACTACGAGGCCTTTGCAGGCTGAGCATCACTTCCGGGTCACGCTCTCCTATGAACCTCGTAAACGGGATATCCCACTACGAGGCCGTGGCAGGCTGAGCACCCCTTCCGGGTCACGCTCTCCTATGAACCTCGTTAATGGGATATCTCGCTAATTTGATTTGATTTTGATTTGATTATTTGTAAAGCGCAACTGTCACTCCAGAGGGAGCACCCTGGCACTATGCGGAGAGGGTAAGGGGACACCGGAAGACATAAGGAAGCGAGATGTGTAACAGTTAAATTAGTGAGGCCTTGGCAGGCTGAGCACCCCTTCCAGGTCACGCTCTCCTATGTACCTCGTAAACGGGATAGCCCACTACAAGGCCGTGGCAGGCTGAGCATCCCTTCCAGGTCACGCTCTCCTATGAACCTTGTAAACGGGATAGCCCACTACAAGGCCGTGGCAGGCTGAGCATCCCTTCCGGGTCACGCTCTCCTATTAATCTCGTAAACGGGATATTCCACAACGAGGCCGTGGCAGGCTGAGCACCCCTTCCGGGTCATGCTCTCCTGTGAACCTCATTAACGTGATGTCCCACTACGAGGCCTTGGCAGGCTGAGCACCGCTTCCGGGCCATGGTGTCCTATCAACCTCATTAATGGGGAAACATCCTTTACCTCACAGTCAGAACTACGAACTGCCTTTACAACGAAGTCACTACCCTGACTGAGACGTTACGACACATTATTTTACCCCGCAAGTCTTAACAATGACTTGCTTCAGGGGGGGCAGTGTTGGACTGGTGATTGATTTTTATGGTTTAAATCTTTTATTGATTTTCAAACATAGAAAGAAGAACAGGACCCCCTGCTCCTTAAAGACAGTGCAATACAGACAACGTATGTCAATAATGAGAGTGTTACCAAGTAATATGCTGGGAACGGGTCTATAAAAGAAGGCCTTCAGTAGGAATAAAAGAAACAGAACAACAATTGTCTCCCCCCACCCCCATCCCTCCCCCCCCCCCCCATCTCCTGTCTACAAAACGAAAAAGCCTCAGGGAAGGGGAAGGGTGCTAAGCGTAAGGCAGTTTATCGTAGCGTTTTGGGATTGCGCTTTGGTGGGATCTGTGTATCCGCTAACCGGAGAAGCCGAAGATAGCGAGGGCATGTAAATTCCCGGAATTCGGTTGTAAGCAAGGTCAGGAAGGGGCGCCACAACTCCGGAAATTCATCACCCCTGCCCGCCAGTGTGAGGGATAGTTTCTCCATTCCCATTATCGTCCAAAGCCTCTGTAGCCAACCTGAATGGGGGGGGAGTCTGGGGTGAGCGCCAGTGTGCTAATATGTTCTGGGTGGCTGCCCCTAGGGCAATGGCGATTAGTCGGCCCCTCTGGGATTTCAAGGGATAAGTTAACGGGTTGGGCAGTCCAAGGAGAATGTATGCTGGGAAGCGCAGGAGATGAGTATCAAGATGAGAATCTATGTCATCGAGGATTGGTGTCCAGTATGGTTGAATGCGGGCACAGCTCCATAAAAGGTGTTCCAGGGTTCCCACCTCCCCACAGCCCCTCCAGCACAGTGCGCTAAGGTGGGAGTCAAATTGATGCAGGGGTTCTGGTGTGTAATACCAATAAGTGGCGACCTTGGTCAGCGTTTCCGTAAGACCTGTGTGATAGGCCGAGTGTCGGGCCCTGTAATATATGCCGTCCCATTCCTTGTGAGATAAAGTCCTACCTAGCTCCCGCTCCCATCGTGCCCGTCCAGCGTTATATGTAAGGGTAGTGGTTGCCATTAAGTGTTGATAGAGGTCAGAGATAAGTTTTTTATCGGAAGTTCGGGTGATCAGCCACTTCTCATATGGGGTTAACAGGCGTTGAGCGCCAGGTTTGACCTGTGGTTGGAGTGCCCAGTGTCTGAGTTGTAGATATGGCAGGCGTTCCGTCTCCGGGACACCATAGTTCGCTCTAAGCTGTGGGAATGGAATGATGCCCTCTAGATCGAACAGATGACCCAGAGATCTGCATGGGGTGGAGCGCCAGTTCGTGAACGCTTTAGGGTCTATCCCCGGGTGAAAATCAGGGTTATTAAACAGTGGTGTCAGGGGGGAGGGGAATGATGTCAGCTCGTGTGTGATAGCGGTGCGGTCCCATGCCTCCATAATCGTGCTCGTGAGGTACGAAGCATAGAGATTAGGCGGTCTATGCTTCTTCCGAAGGAATGGGACACCCTGCAGGGGCATGGCTGCAACTGCCTGGTCCTGGAACAACCAGTGTTTTCCGGATTCTAGGCGGTTCCATTCCACCAGGTAGCGAAGCTGTACAGCATAAAAATAAAGCTGTAGATCGGGTATTCCAACCCCTCCCCGTTCTGGGGGCAGGACTGCGATCGCATGCTTGAACCGTGGTTTGCGGCCCTGCCATATGAATTGTGCCAGGTCGGACTGGGTCTGAAGGATCCAATCAACGGGAGGGCGTAGGGGGAGGGTCTGAAATAAATAAAGGATCTGGGGAAGAATTGTCATTTTGATAGCAGCTATTCTACCGAGCCAGGAGAGGGGGTAGTGTTTCCATTTGCCCAGTTCCCTTCGAATGTGGGTGCGGAGCCTGTCATAGTTAGCAGTTACAGTGGCTGGAATGGTGGAGCCTAGCTGCACCCCTAGGTAAGGGACCGCGGTGGTGGACCACTGGATAGGATGCTCTTCCTGTATGCAAGCCAGCGTATTTGCCGATAGCGAGATATTAAGGGCAGTGGATTTGTCCATATTAATTTTAAACCCAGAGGCCTGCGCAAAGCTGTGCAGTTCAATAAATAGTGCTCGCAGTGTCTGAATAGGGTCAGTGAGAGAGAGCAGAATGTCGTCCGCGTAGAGGCTTATCTTATGTGTGTCTCCGCCGAATTTAATCCCAGTGATAAGGGGATGGCATCTGACTCTTTGCGCTAGGGGCTCCATGTACAGTGCAAAAAGGAGGGGGGAGAGGGGACAACCCTGTCGTGTACCCCTGCCTAAGGGGAAGCGGGAGGATGTCTGCCCATTAACTCGAACTGTGACCTGAGGTGAACGATAGCAGTTCAGAATGCGGGTGCGCATCTTGTCTCCGAGGCCAAATCTCTGTAGTACTTGTTCTAAATAGGGCCAGTGGACCCTGTCAAAGGCCTTCTCCGCGTCGATTGCTAGTAGCATGTATTCCCCCTGTGTGCGAGATGCTTTTTCTATGAGGTGCAATACTCTCTTCGTGTTGTCACTCGTTTGCCTCTGGGATATAAAGCCCGCTTGATCCGGGTCCACCAGTTGGGGCATGTAGGTGGCCAGACGCGTCGCGAGGATGCTTGTGTATAGTTTGATATCTATGTTTAAGAGGGAGATCGGCCTGTACGCGCTGCAGCGAGTCGCATCCTTTCCGGGCTTCGGGATAACGACAATCGAGGCTTCTAGCATTTCCTCCGGGATGGCGCCTGTGTGTGCGAACGCGTTAAAGAGATCCCGCAATAAAGGGGCCACCTGATTACAGAAGGTTTTATAGAAGGCTGCGGAGTACCCATCCGGGCCAGGTGATTTGCCGAGTCGGAGGCGAGAGATCGCCGCAATGATTTCTTCCGTCCCGATGTCTCTGTCTAGGTAGGCGGCCTGCGCATGGTCAAGAGTGGGAACTTGCGCCGCCTCCAGGTATTCAAAGCTGCGAAGCATGTCCAGGGAGTCACCCGAATAAAGCTTAGCATAGAAGACTCGAAAGGCTTCTGCGATGGCTACATCGTCCGATGTGAGGTCCCCCCCAGCAGGGCGGATGGTTTGCACCCCCTGTCGCTGTCTCACTTCCCGCAGTTTATGGGCCAGAAGCCGGCCACCCCTATCCCCTCCGGTGTAGTAGGAGTGTCGCAGGCGAAGGGCCGCATATTCAGCCCTGTCCTCGTCCAGCGCCGCGAGTTGCTTTCGTTCCGTGCAAAGTTGGCGCCAGGCCCTGGCTGCCCCAGTACGTTGGTGCACCTGCTCCAATTCAGCGACTCTCTGAGTAAGCTCAGCTCTTTTTTGACTGCACTCTTTGTTGTTAGCTGTGGAGATAGCTATGAATTCTCCCCGTAAGACAGCTTTGAGAACGGTCCATTGTGTCGCGAGTGAGGTATCTGAATTAGAATTAAGGGCTAGGTAGTTCGAGATGGAGGATTTAATCTGGTCGATTATGGAGGCCTGGTGTAATAGGGAGTCTCGCAGGCGCCAGTGTCGCTGAGGTAGCTGTGTGTGTGGTAGTGAGAAGGAGGCCATGACCGGAGAGTGGTCCGAAAGGGACGCAGTGAGAATATCGGCGTCAGTGGCTAGCGCTTGTAATGGAGTGGAGCATAGGAAATAGTCAAGTCTGGCATAGGTCTTGTGGGCTCCTGAGTAATAGGTATACGCTCGACTGTGAGGGTGAAAATGACGCCATAGGTCGACCAGCCCAAGTTCCTGGATGCGGGCTAACCCCGACCGGGAGAGGGCCCCTGCTTGGCTAGTGCGTTGACAGGAGCGGTCGGTGATATTGTCGAAGACAAGATTCAAGTCACCCCCAAGGAGCAGGCGCCTTTCCGAGTTGGCTGTGGCCTCAGTGAGTGCGTCGTGGAGGAATTTGTCCTGGCCTTCATTAGGGGCGTACACCGAACCTATTATAAGGGATACCCCAGCTACTAGGAACTGGTATGTGAGTAGGCGGCCCCTGATCTCGGCATCCTTCTGTAGCACCTTGCCCTGGAAAGAACGGGAAACAAGTATAGCCACCCCTGCCGACTTAGTGGAGTTGGAGGAAAAGAACTGTGTTGGGAAGGCTCGGGATTTCATCCTGTGATGGTCTTTGCACAGCAGGTGTGTCTCCTGTAGGAGACAAATATCGGCGGTGGAGTGCTTCAAATAGTTGAGGACAGCCTTACGCTTGATGGGGTTGTTGAGTCCCCGGACATTAAGGGTCAGAACCTTAAGCAACCTACGCGACATCTAGCGTGCGGAGGATGTGTGGGCTATGGCGGGGTACCCCGGGAGCAAGCCCATTGAGCAGTACCAGTGAGCGAGAACTGTGAAGAGTTGTTCATCAAGCCATACCAGTAGTAGGAAGGGAACTGTGGACAGGAGGGACCCACCCAGAAAAATGCAAAAAGGAAAAATGAGTAAAAAAGAGGGAGAAACCAAACCCCCCAGGGAAAAAGTCCCCATAACTTGTCCCCAACGGGGAACAGTTCGAACAAGAATAAGTGATCCAAATAGTCCGTCATCCCAGGACGACTGGTCAGTCAACCAGATGGGGATCATCGTGTGGCCAAGTAGAGGGCTCGTCCCACCCGCCGCCCCCCCGCAGCCAGCAAAGATGCAAGTGAAAGGTCCGGTAGTTCAAAGAAGGTCATTTGGCAGTTATGTCCCCTCCGGCAAGGGCCTCAGTGGCCGCAGTGAGGGCCGCCTGCTGACCCCTGGCTATCTCAGCTTTGGGCGGCCGCCTGGAACGCCGCCTCCTGCCCTGCCGCTGCCACCCCGACGGGGAGACCTCGGGCCCCGAGGTGGTGCTGCGATCTCCGTCTTCCCCGCTCGGCTCCGCCAGGCCCAGCGAGCGACATGCTTCTATGAGAGAGCGAAGCTGGTGGAGCTTCCCGTTATGATGAAAGATGAGGCGGAAGGGGTGCCCCCAAGAATATGATATCCCCTGTTGACGGAGGTGTTCAGTAACCGGACGGAACTGGCGGCGCCTCTGTAATGTGATCAGGGCAAGGTCCTGGTAGAGCACCGGAGAGTGACCCTGAAATGATATGGGATGGAGTGATCGTGCTTTAGCTAGTATAGCCTCCTTAGTCTTAAAGTCCTGAACACATACCAAGATGTCCGCCGGCGGAGCACTGTTGGCCCGGGGTGGTCCCACTCTATGCGCCCTGTCCAAAACCACATCAGACTCCTGCGAATCCCCCAAGATGTGGCAGAAGAGACCCTGGGTGAAAGCAAAGAGGTCGTGGGTGTCCTCTGAAGGCTTGACCCCACGGATCCTGATGTTGTGCCTTCGGGATCGGTTTTCCAAGTCCTCCATCTTGGTCTGCATGTCGACGTTTTGGTCTTGAAGTCGGATAACCTCCTGCTGGAGTGTGGTCAGGTCCGATACTGTGGCGTCGCTTTTCTCCTCGAGAGAGGCAACCCGTTCCCCAACGCTATCCACGTCCCAGCGTACCTCCCGAAGTTCTGTGGCAAATTCAGCCTTCACCGATTGAATGTCCTCTCTAAGAGTGAGGAACAGCGATTCAAGGAAGGCTTTCGTGATTGGCTCCTCTCCAGTAGCCGCAGGGCACCTCGCAGCCTCCGCCTCGGGGGTCGCGGACGCCATTTCGGGTATGGATTGCAAGCGGCCAAAAATGTCCTTGAGGGGTTTCACTTTGTTGTTTCTGGTCTTGGACATTCTGTCAGTCCCGAGCCAGCAGTCGCCGGTCTGGGCACGGGGCCCAGAAGGAGCCTCTTGCGGGGTGGCTGTCCCCTCCGGGCAAGCGGGAGCTCCTCGCTGTCTTCTCCGAGGTGATAGCAGCTCTGTAATGCAAATCTAGTGGCGGTGTCCCTTACCAGGTCGCGACCGCACCGACTGCACTCTCACGTGGCTGTGCTTGTGCTGTATCCCCAGGGTGGGGGTTAATGTGGCGGTGGTTGCTGGTGTATCCGTGTCCCCTGACCTAGGCTAGGAAGGTCGCGGGCTCAGCGAAGCGTGCAGGGTCCCAAACAGGGCAGGGGCCAGGTGTGAGCAATGACGTAGTCAAAGTGAGCAATGATGTTGGTGGAAGGCCCCCCTCCACCAACACAGGGCCCAGCCTCCTGCCGCCCCTCCACTGCGCTGTTCAGGCCAGGCACCGCAGCGGTGTCCGAGGGTCACTTCAACACCGCCTCTGCCCCCGCATATCTCGAAGCCCTCTCCTTACCGCTAGTGCAGGCAACGCGGCCCAGCGACCTCGGCGGTTCCTGCAGGGCAGTGCGTGGCTTCGCCTCTAGCGCTTCACAATCGGCGGGCCCAGCGGCCCCCACAAAGGGCAGACGATCATGTCCGTGTACTGGAGGGGGCCCCCAGAGATGCCGATCCAGAGATGACAGGGCCAAGGCGGCGTTGGGGCCGATCCCGGAGCCCGCGGTGTTGCGTCGTCTCTACCCGGGCACCTCTCGTCCTCTGCGGGTCCGGATCTACCCCAGACCGGGGATCACAGCGGCCTAGTGCTTCCGTTAGGCCCGGGTCCCTCCTATCACGCTGCTGGTGGCCGTGTGCATAGGCCCCGCGGGCCTCTCCTATTGCTGCGGCGGGCGCCCGAGGGTATAACCGGTGCAGGGGGAGCCCTCCAAACCCGGCAGGGGCAGCGGACGGCTCCCTCCGGTAGCGTCGACTGCGGCTTCTATGGGCAAGTGGACCGGCCGTCTGTCACCCCGCTGTCAGCAAGTTTGCAGTCCGGTGGGCTGGAGAAGGGGCACCGGGAGAAGAGAGGCCTGCCTCGGCGGTCCGGACCTGGACCACCGCGTTGTCGGGGCCGCCCTGGCGTAGGGCGGCTGGGTCCGTCTCCCCCACGCCGCCGATCTCGTTCCCACGGCCAACGCTGTAAGGTGGGCTCCAGGCTCAAATCGGGTCCGGAGGGTGCAGATGGTGTTACTGGGTCGGCTCACGCTGCTGGGGCCCCTGGGGGGCCGTGCTGTGCTGCTACGGGCGGACGACGAGCAGGAGCCGAAAATCGAGCGTCCTACCTCGCCGCCATCTTGGCCACGCCCCCTGTGATTGATTTTTAGATCAACACCTTCCCTACTGATACACTGACTGGAGTTTGAATAGTAATTTATACTATTCCTAAGTCCATTGCCCCCCTAAGGCAAGTCGCTGTAATGACTTGCGTGGTAAAGAAACGCGTGGTAACATCTCAGTTGGGGCAGTGACTGCGTTGTAAATCATGTGGGGTTCCGTCATACATCCTCATTAACGGGATATCCGACTACGAGGCCTTGGCAGGCTGAGCACCCCATTCGGGTCACGCTCTCCTATGAACCTCATTAACGTGATATCCCACTACGAGGCCTTTGCAGGCTGAGCATCACTTCCGGGTCACGCTCTCCTATGAACGTCGTTAACGGGATATCCCACTACGAGGCCGTGGCAGGCTGAGCACCCCTTCCGGGTCACGCTCTCCTATGAACCTCGTTAATTGGATATCTCGCTAATTTGATTTGATTATTTGTAAAGCGCAACTGTCACTCCAGAGGGAGCACCCTGGCACTATGCGGAGAGGGTAAGGGGACACCGGAAGACATAAGGAAGCGAGATGTGTAACAGTTAAATTAGTGAGGCCTTGGCAGGCTGAGCACCCCTTCCGGGTCACGCTCTCCTATAAACCTCATTAACGTGATGTCCCACTACGAGGCCTTGGCAGGCTGAGCACCCCTTCCGGGCCATGGTGTCCTATCAACCTCATTAATGGGGAAACATCCTTTACCTCACAGTCAGAACTACGAACTGCCTTTACAACAAAGTCACTACCCTGACTGAGACGTTACCATGCATTATTTTACCCCACAAGTCTTAACAATGATTTGCTTTAGGGGGCGCAGGGTTGGACTGGTGATGGATTTGTAGACCAACACCTTCCCTACTGATACACTGACTGGAGTTTGAATAGTAATTTATACTATTCATAAGTCCATTGCCCCCCTAAGGCAAGTCGCTGTAATGACTTGCGTGGTAAAGAAACGCGTGGTAACATCTCAGTTGGGGCAGTGACTGCGTTGTAAACCATGTGGGGTTCCGTCATACATCCTCATTAACAGGATATCCCACTACAAGGCCTTGGCAGGCTAAGCACCCCTTCCGGGTCACGCTCTCCTAAGAATATCGTTAACGGGATATCCCACTATGAGCGATGGCAGGCTGAGCACCCCTTCCGGGTCACGGTCTCCTACAAACCTTGTTAATGGTGTCTGCCTGGGCTCTACGAGCCAGTGCGCGAGCCGAGCCCTAACAATATTTGGCATGTAAACCATGTAACAAACATCATGTAAAAATATGATAAAGTCTTCAAAATTCAAACAACTGCATTTTTAACATGTGGAAGAGTTTCACCCTGTTATCTTAGATTATATAACAGCAGTGTGAGGCATTTATTAAAAGTGATAGTTTTTAAAAATGAACTTGGAAACATTCATGAGCGCTGCCCTGATCACTATGCCAATAATGCACAGAGTTGAGGTGGGCAAGTAAAACAATGCAAACTCAGCTTTCTCCACCTTTCAAAAGCCAACAAACTGACCACTGTTAAATTAGGGAGAAAAACAAATCAAGTTGCTTGTTAGCGCCGCGAAAGAGCAGACTGTGACATTAAAAAACACAAATTCCCTTGCCTTCAAGCCTTTGAAGTTCAGAGTTCACTGTAAATGACTTAGACAGCAGTAATGGAGCTTTTCCCTCACCTTCTCCTCTTTCCCCCATTTGCCATAGCCCCCCTTGTATGGCGACTCATCTCTAATTAGCACCTGAATAGGTGATTCGGTGGGGGGCAGTGGGGGATGAGAGGACCGGACCTGTGAAAACGAACACCCCACCCCACTTCCCACACATTTAAATGGCCCAAGCTGCAGTTTTGAGAAAGGCCAGCCCTGCACCCAAAAAGCCTGAGGTGGCTTTACAGGTAAACGCTTACATATACATTGTTTTTTTGCATTTTTTAGAATCAGCTATATTGTATTTTACGCATAAACCTGTCCTGAAGAAGGTGGTGTCAACCAACTCCAGTCCACCGAAACGCTGCGTCGACATTTGGTTTCAAATAATATGATAATTGTTTTAAATGATATTAGTTTTCTAATTGTGTGTTTCCTTTGATAGACAATCGGTTTGTAGATTTAGAAAAACTCGTTCATGATATGTTTCTTTGGAAATATATGCAAAATTTCACAACATATAGATCAATACAAACTATCAATGTGTGAGATGTGTACTCCAAAGTTGTTGAACTAACTGCTACACCGGGATAAAAGGATTGTCAATTGGAAGAGAAATTAATTATAAATAGGAAACATTGTGTTTTTAAATGAATGGGATATGGAAATGTACCTGTGAAGTGTTTTTATCAATGATTTGCATAATTTGTTTTGTAAAATAAAGGAGGAGATATAATTTCTACCAAAAACAAGGCTTATTGGTTGTGTGTTTTAAATGTATGAATGAGCATGAGTTATTATTTGTGTTGATAATTGAGGAAGAGCCGCATAGGGAACACTCTTTTGTTATTGGGGCTTGCAGGTGAGAGGCCAGCTCGAGGCTTGATCCCCAGGAGGGACAGACACAGTGTGCTTGGAACATCTGAGGTCTGATCTCACAGGTCTAGAAGTGGCAGTACATGTCTGTAACTTCATATAATGCAAACTCGACCCAAAGGTATAGGAATTCTTCACATGAGCACAGTTACACATGAGTGTTTTTTATAGGCTCGAGTGGAAAATGTAATTCCGCTCACGGAATGGGCCAAATATAGGTAACTCCGCACAGTGCTTAATTTGTAAAATATTAAGTGACAGGGCTCTGACCAGGAGGCCACTGCAGCTTGCACCACCCATCGCCCTTGTCATCGCTGCCAAAACAACTAATAACAATCTCTCTTGTATGTAAATGCGACAGTTCAGATTATTCCAGGTCCCTAAAGCTAAAGGAATGGCTGGGGAGGCAGGTATTAGAAATTTTAATGTATATTGTATCCCTAAACTACTGTTGTTCTGCTCATGTCTAAATTAGGTGAGCAGCGCCACCATGTGGTGGACTGTTCTAAGTATGGTGTTGACAATTAGGTGCTGGTGCTGAGCACCGGAAACCAATTAAGTGCCGGTGCTTAGCACCGGTAAGCCCCGGCTCGAATTAAGCCCTGACTCTGCATTACGTTTGTAATGAGGAGTTCCAGACAAATTTCGCCAATCGGTGCGTAGCAGAATTTTTCTCCAGCGAGGCTCCAGAAATGCAAGCGCAAGCGAGATTTAGCATCCCCTAGCATGATTTCTGGTCGCTAGGAGGTCTTCTCGCGAGATTTTCTAACGGGGGCAGTTGCGACGGTCACATTCAGAGGGCTGCATCTCATGTAGATTTTCTACTCGAGTGGCAGCAAAATTTACTTGAATGGCTGCGTGCTCCTGCCCACCGTGTGGGACCATTCATGCTGATTTTTGAGTGCGGAATGCGCTACCAGCACTAAATCTCAGTGTGACGTGCATATTTCCTCCCATTAACGAAACGCCGTGGAATCTTGCACAGTTTTTAATGTAACTCCGTGGAGTGAAATTCTGCGAGTTCTGCCCACTCCTAGTTTTTTAGGCACGGGGAGATAAAGTGTTTTGCCTAGAATCACAGGATGTTGAGCCTACGTCAAGACTCGAACCTGGTCCTCCAGTTCCAAAGCCGGCAGCTGTAGCAGCTGAAGATGCGCACTATTTTTCCCTTTGTTTAATATGTATTTTGCATCTGTTGGTGGAAATAAGATGCAATACAAATTTCAGACAAAAGGAAAAATAGAGTGCAAACATGGCCATTGTGCTGCTGGTGTAATGCAGCAACACAATGCACTTTGTCATGCGGTAAAGAAAGAGTTAGAGATCCCAGGGGATGCAGGGTCACTGTGGGAGGGTGCCAGGCTCGGCTAGGTTTGACCTCGAGGGTCCAAGAGGACCCAGAGCTGAGCAAGGCATGCAGCTCGAGTCAGGCTCGAGCTTGCAAAGCCTGCCACCTTTAAGGAGGGACACCAGATACATTAAAGCCATATACTATCTAATTGCACCCTCAAATTTACATTTGCAATTGTTCTCAAACCAAGGGCCACAGAACTCTCTAGTGATCCCGCACGAGTTGGCCCCCGGTGCCCGCGTGTTTTGTCTCAACCAGTAGCTAAGCTCTTGAGTAAGGTTATGTACCTGCAGTGGCTAATTTGTAAAAAAATAAGTGCCGGGCTCTCGTCAGGAGGCAACTTGCACCAGCCCATTTCTCCTATTAGCGCTGCCTAAAACAGAATCAACTACTAACCGTGAAAGTGGTGAGAGGATGTGACGTAATGGCCAGAGCTGCTGACTTCGGAGCTGGGGAACCAGGTTTGAGTCTTGGTGTTGGCTTAACATCCTGTGATTCTGGGCAAATTGCTTAATCTCCCCCGCCTACCATTAATGAAGGTGTCCTTAACTGGTGCTCATGAAAAGCACAGGTGTTGATAATTAAGTGCCGGTGCTCAGCACCGGCAACCACCAGCTCAAATTAAGCACTCTGTACCTGTAACAATACAGCACCAACAGGCCATGGAATAAGCAAAAATTGCACTATAGATGCACTGTGCAAATGAATATACCAAACTGTAAACATGGGGATAGCTCATACGAAGACCAGCCGTAGGGACTGAAACCATGATGGTCTTAGGCCAGCTGGAGGCTCTGGTTGGTAGTGCCTGGGAGTGTACTACCCTTCTTTCACTCTCTCAGCTCACTATCAACATCCACCATTCACAGCCCACCAAGAACCTCTCGTATGACACCAAACTCTCCACGCATGGGCCACACACACACACACACACACGCTGAAACCCAACAAGGCGACACAAGAAGCAGCACTGCATGTAACAAGCAACAAAGACATAACACAACACAGTATAATGTAACGTGACATCAGTTCATCAGCGATTCCAGCTTTCACAGATTCAAAGTGCTATGAACTTCCTTAAAAACTTTCATTCAGGACCTCCAAAGACTTTAAAGAGTTAGAAACTTTTAGAAGCTTAGTCAGTCACGGTGTTGAGAGCACAAAGTGGTTCTTCTGAAGCAGCACCCAAGGAAATGGTGTCATCAGTACCGCCTGAGAGGCTGCCATATTCACAAACCTATGAGAGAGGCTAAGGCTGGGCAGGTAATGTAAGGCACTGCCCATCTCCAGCATTGTCATACGCTCATACGCTGTAAACCATATGGCGGGGCCATACAGACTTCGAAATAAGAGAGTGTTAGACCTGTCAGCCCTAGGGTGGTCTTCCCCCGTTTTTTCTCTTTGCGCCTCATTTTTGTCACCATCTTTTTGTTGGACCTAGGTCTCTGGGCGCCTTACCACTGCCAAACAGTGCTGAGGTGCAGGTGCTCTCTCCTAACAAGATGGCTGCCACAGGCCCCTGCTACTGCGGAGTGGCCATTGTACATGCACGCACCAGTAGTCAGGATCAGGCTGGGACATAATGATACTGTATCCATGCCGTCCCACCTCTGGGCCTCATAGACAGACATGACGGAAGCTTCTAGAACCTTCCAGCGCAGGGAGGAGTTATGTTTTGCCGCCTTTCAGGAGGGTCACCTGACCTAGGGGTATAAGAGGTTTGGAGGGAAACCTAGTGAGTCAGTTGGGGCACCACTGGACCTGGGGGAACCTCTGCCGGAGTATAGGCTGTTGGGCCTAGGGGGGAGACCTACACTACTGGTACTGACTGGGCTGAGGTACTGCTGTGCTAAGATAGATGAGGAACACCTTCCACCTGCTGACCTTGCCCAGCGTGAGGGGACCCAGGGAACCACCTCCAGTGTGCCTGAAGGGCACCTACCTGCCTCTTGTGCCCACCAACTCAACCCCCTTTCCCCTCAAGTTACTGCAGCCAAGCAACCACAAGCCAACTGCTGAAGCGACCAAGAAACTGCAACCAAGCAATTCAACGTATATACGCTACTACTGGGGATCACTAGGTAAAGCGCTGTATGCTGTGCCCTGAAGAAGCGCTGTGACCTTGAGGTGCTGTGACTGTAAAGCGCTGTGGTTCTAAGCGCTGGGCCCCCATAGCCTGCGTCCTGCCACCCTTCCTATGCGCTCCCCTAGCGCTGTCACCCGCAACTGCTGCCCACGAGGTGCTGGCCTGAGGAAACTGATTGCTCCACCGAGCGCTGTGCCGCGCGCTCCTGCCGTATCCTGTAATCACCGCCGCAGCCCCTGCGCTTTGAAGTGTACAAGCGCTGACCCCGTAATCACCGCCGCAGCCCCTGCGCTTTGGAGTGCGAGAACGCTGGGCCCAGAACTCACCGCCGCGACCTCGGGGCCGCTGGAGAGGAAGCGGAGGACCAGGATCACCGCCGCTGACCGGGCGCCGCGTGACATTGAAGCCGCGGCTGGATCCAGGCCGCGCTAGGCCGGCCGCGTGAAGAAGGCGTCACCTAGTAACGAGGGCGCCGGCCGTGTCATCGGCCACGCCCCCCTCGAGCCGCGCTGCGATTGGCTCCCGGCCCGCGAGGCCTACAGAGGCCGGGGGCCGTCTCCGGCTGCACCTGTGGGGCTCCGAGTGGGCCTGGGAGCGTCTTGCCGCCCTCTCCCCTTGAAGGGAACCTCTCCACGTAGCCGTCGCCTCCTGCGCGCCGATCCACCCCCCCCCCCTCGGCCGAGGCCCCACAAGAGAAGAGGAACGGGCTGACCGGGGAGGAGGCGTCCGGCGCTACGGGTGCCTGCAAGAGGGTACTGAGACCGTGCGGTGAGTCGGGGAGGACTGGGGGAAATTCTCGACATCGCGGAGACCAGCTCCCGCGGCGACTCCCCGCTTTAAACTCTCTGCAATAGACATGCGTGGGAGTGGCTGATGCCCCAGAGTACTGCCATCCATGATTGACCCTCTGTGTTTGTGTGCAGGAAGCTGGGCCCAGTTTTAATGCTTAGGCCAGGCCTGCCCACTGAGTGTTAGTACCTGCCTTACACGGGGGGGAGGGGGATGGCCTCAAAAGTGAAACCCCGCTTGCTAATGCTCCTGCTGTGCGTTTCAGGGAGCTGAAGTACCTGTATTAAGTCTCTTATTGGGGGAGATGTTACCAATGTTGGGTGCCTATTTACATTAAGACCTTTCTTGAATTGAATGTACCTAGATGTATTGAGCATCTGTGTTCACCTGCTATGATTTAAAATGTTCCTATGTTGAATGCCTACCTGCATTGAGGCACCCACTGTACTGAATGTGGTTGCGCCTAGGTTGATACAGGTTCCTCCTCATCTACGGAGATAAGTGCACACCTGCATCTAAGTTCTTGCTAATTGAATGTACCTGAATGCATTGAAGCCTATGTTTTGACCTGCAACCTATGACCTACAGTGTTACCTGCTTTTCCAGGAGGTTATTGCTACTGCCTTTTAATGGCGTAAAGTTTCACTGTTATGATGTGCTTAAATGAATTACGCACTGGTTTTAGAAAGCTAAATGAATTGAAATGTTGCCCTGAGATTATCTGCCTCATCTACTGCTGATTTAAATTAGATAAAGAATCTTGTATTTACATAACAGCCTGGTGTGGTGTCTCTTCATTGCGTGCGCATTACTGAGTCAGTGTGAGTGTGTGCTGCACAACTGCTTAACACATTGCCTTCGGGTGCCTTCCTGCCTCGCGCCAAGCTACCGTGTCGGAATCGGCGACCCCGGTTCCAACATTGGTGTTCAGCGGTGGGATAAGGACTTGTGCTTGTGCAGCACCCTACAGGGATTCAGTGTGCGCCGCAATTGGACACCTAGTGAGACGCAAGCCTAGCAATTCGCCCTTCATTGCCTGACTGTACATGCTCCTGTGTTAACCTGTTGCCTTCGTCCTAGGAGTTTTTCCCTTAAGTTGTCTGGGGCCCCACCTGTCAGGATGGAGTTCGAGCTGGCCAACCTGGAAATGTATACGGTGGCGCAGCTGAGGGAGTTCTGTCGGGGGATGGGGGTGCCCGTCAAGCGAGGCGCCAAGAGAGAGGAGCTTCAGAAAGTCTTGAGGGCATGGGTATCGGCCCACCCGGGAGGGAGAGTGGTCGAGGAACAGGGAGAGCTAGACCTACTGCACATAGACATCAGTGAGAATGTGTTGCCAGGGAGACGTTCCAGGGCAGGCAGTAGTGTGTCAGCGAGCAGTGTGTCTGTAGAGGAGTACGAGGACAGGAGGGAGGAGAGGCAATTGAGGCTAGAGCTCGCTAAAATGGACAAGGAGTGAGAAGAGGCAAGGCTAGCCATGGAAGAGAGGAAGCTTCTGCATGAGCTTAGCCTGAAAGAATTAGAGCTCCGAGCATTGCAGATGGAGGCGCTGGGCAACTTGAATGGTGGCAGCGTACCCGCTGAGGCTCCACGAGAGCCTAAGTTTTACCTACCTAAGGAGGTGATGGCCAGTTTCAGTGTAGGGGATGACATTGATAAGTGGTTGGCGGCGTATGAGGTGTCTTTGGTGGCCCATGGGGTGCCTGAGAAGTACTGGGGGGGAGGCCTGTATAGGTACATACCTCCGTTGGCAAGGGACACACTCTTGACTTTAGACAAAGGTGATCAGACAAATTACCCTGTCATGAAAGAGGCACTGCTTAAAAAGTTTGGCCTCACTCCAGAGAAGTATCGCCAGAAATTCCGCAACAGCCACAAGCTTCCCACACAGAACTGGGTGGATTTTTTTGATTATGCCCGTAAGGCATTGGAGGGTTGGGTGCGTGGCAGCGAAGTGAGTGACTATGAAGGGCTGTACCATCTGTTTTTAAAGGAGCACCTTCTTGATAAGAGTTTTCCAGAGCTGCGCCAACACCTGGTGGACCGCAAGCTGACCGATCCTCGGGATCTTGCGGAGGAGGCGGATACCTGGGTTAGCACTCGGGTGTCCCACAAGGGATCCGGGGGAGACCCTCCGAAGGGTGGACAGGGTTTTCCCCAGAAGAGAGAGGGGGGAGATAAAAAGAAGGAGTTCTTTAAAGGCCCCCAAAATAGACCGCATGGGAGAGGGGTAGGTTCCCCACCCCAATCTGGATTCCAGAAACCCACTTACCCTGACAAAAGTCAGCAGACCAGAACTGTCCGGTGCTACGAGTGCGCGGAGGTTGGACACTACAAGGAGGATCCCCAGTGTCGCAAGAGGACCCCAGCCCCCACAGGAGGTAAGAGCCCCGGGGTGGCCAGTGTAGCGCTTGGGAAGGAGTTGTCCCTAGGTAGGGGAGGTGAGTGGACAGGCTTGACCTTGGTTTCCCTGGGGGATAGAGAGATGATCCCCCGGGTTCAGGTACCCTCGAACACTGCCAAGTACCGGCAGAGGGTCCTGGTGAACGGGGAGGAGGTGGAGGCTCTGAGGGACACGGGTGCCAGCATGACGATGGTAAGACGTCAGCTGGTGTCCCCAGAGCAGGTGATTCCTGAAGTATTCCACCCGGTTGTCATGGCTGATAATAGTCTGGGTCATTACCCCATGGCCCAAGTTCCCTTTGAGTGGGGAGGAGTCTCAGGCCTGTTGAGAGTTGCGGTGAGCCCTGCCATGCCAGTTGACTGTCTGCTCGGAAACGATTTGGAACATACCGCCTGGAAGGAGGTGGAGTTCAACGCCCACGCCGAGATGCTGGGATTACCAGGGTGGACTTGCGTGGTCACGCGGTCCATGGCTGCCCGGCAAGGAACTCAACCCGGGTTGGAGCCTGAAACAATGGCCCAGCCCACTGCTGGACAAGAGGACATCCCTGAGGATACACCTGGCGAGATGGATGGGGAGCCCGCGGAGGTAACCCCGGAGTCCGCTGAGGTGGATGTTGTTCCCGTGGGGGACTTGCCAACCCCTGCAGAGTGGCAGGTGGAAGGAGGGCCTACCCGGGAGGACTTTTGTCGGGCGCAGAGAGAGTGCCCCACGCTTGAAGGCATGCGGCAGCAGGCCGAAGCCCAAGCGACTGGTAAAGAGACCGGTAACTACCATGTCTACTGGGAGGATGGCCTCCTCTACAGTGAGCCTAAGGCTCCGGTGCATGGGTCATCAAGGGCCTTAGTGGTCCCCCAATGCTACCGAGCCTTCCTGCTGGATGTGGCACACGAGATACCACTGGCAGGACACCTGGGCCAGGACAAGACATTTGCTCGTTTGGTCCCACACTTTTACTGGCCCAGAATGCGAGTTGCCTCTGACACCTTTTGCAAGACCTGTACGACTTGCCAGGCAAGTGGCAAGACTGGGACTAAGTTGAAGGTCCCCTTGGAACCGCTCCCGGTTGTCGGTACCCCTTTTGAGCGGGTAGGAATTGACATTGTCGGGCCAATGGACCCGCCGACTTCTTCGGGACACAGGTTCATCTTGGTGTTGGTGGACCACGCCACCCGGTACCCGGAGGCAATCCCCATGAGGACCATCACTGCACCTGCGGTGGCACGGGCCTTGATGGGGATTTTTACCCGTGTGGGATGCCCCAAGGTCGTGGTGTCAGATAGGGGCACGAATTTCATGTCGGCCTACATGCAGGCCATGTGGAAGGAGTGCGGAGTGACCTACAGGTTCTCCACTCCTTACCACCCCCAGACTAACGGGCTCGTGGAGCGCTTCAATAGGACCCTGAAGGGGATGATCCGGAGCCTACCCGAGGACTTGAGAAGGAAGTGGGACGTCCTCTTACCCTGTCTGCTCTTCTCCTACCGAGAGGTGCCGCAGAAGGGGTCGGGTTCAGCCCCTTTGAGCTGCTCTATGGACACCCCGTTAGAGGGCCCCTCAGTCTTGTGAAGGAGGGGTGGGAGAAGTCTTCCCAGAAGCTTCCCCGTGATGTGGTCAGCTACATGCTGGCATTCCGCAGCCAGATAGCCAAGCTGTGGAAGGAAGCCTCAGACAATCTGGAGGCTAGTCAAGCCGTCATGAAGGAGTGGTACGACCAGAAGGCTCGGACAGTGGAGTTGGACGCTGGACAGAAGGTGTGGGTCATGGAGCCCGGAGAGCTTAGCGCCCTCCAGGACCAGTGGACTGGACCGTATGAAATTTTGGAGAGAAGAGGCCAGACCACTTATGTAGTAGACCTCAAGACCCCCCGTCAACCCCACAGGGTGCTCCACGTCAACCGCCTTAAGCCACACCAGGAGCGGTCAGAACTTACCCTCCTGATGGTGACGGATGGGAGTGAAGAGGAGGAGAGCGAGCCTCTTCCGGACCTTCTGGTGGCCCACGAGAAGGATGGATCGGTGGAGGCAGTGGTCCTCTCCCCATCCTTGACCCTTGAGCAACAGAGGGACTGCCGCCAGGTATTGGAGCGGTACTCCTCGTTGTTTTCCCTCACTCCTGGGATTACGCACCTGTGTACCCATGATGTGGACACAGGGGACAGCCTGCCTGTGAAAACCAAGTCTTACCGGCTGTCCGACAAAGTCAGAACCAGCATCCAGAGTGAGGTGGCCAAGATGTTGGAGCTGGGGGTGATTGAGCCTTCCATCAGCCCTTGGGCTAGTCCGGTGGTGTTGGTGCCAAAAGCGGCCCCACCGGGCACCACACCAGAACTTCGGTTCTGTGTGGACTACCGTGGTCTGAATTCCGTGACCCAGACTGATGCTCACCCGATCCCTCGGGCGGATGAGCTCATTGACCGACTGGGAGCAGCTCGGTACTTAAGCACAATCGACCTGACGTCAGGATATTGGCAGATTGCCATGACGGACGGAGCGAAGGAGAAGACTGCGTTCTCCACCCCCGAGGGCCACTTTCAATTTCGGGTGATGCCCTTCGGGCTGAAAAATGCTCCGGCCACTTTCCAGCGGTTGGTTAAGCAGGTACTGTCTGGCCTAGAGGCCTTCTCTGCTGCCTACCTGGATGACATCGCTGCCTTCAGCAGCAGCTGGGAGGACCATCTGGAGCATCTCCAGGAGGTGCTACAGGCTCTACAGCTGGCTGGCCTACCATCAAGGCCAGCAAGTGCCAGATTGGACAGGGATCTGTCGTCTACCTGGGGCACCTGGTGGGCGGGGGTAAGGTGCAACCCCTCCAGGCCAAAATTGAGACCATCTTGGCCTGGGAGTCCCCCAAAACCCAAACGGAGGTCTGGGCTTTCCTTGGCCTCACGGGTTACTACCGCCGGTTTGTCAAGGGCTATGGGACCATCGTAGCCCCCCTGACTGAATTGACATCCAAGAAGCAGCCACGTAAGGTCATCTGGACGGCTGCCTGTCAAGAAGCGTTTGACACTCTGAAGCACGCGATGTGCACCGCTCCGGTGCTCAGGACTCCGGACTTTGGGAAGGAATTCATTGTGCAGACAGACGCCTCTGAGCATGGCATTGGAGCTGTGCTCTCTCAACTGAATGATGACGGCCAAGACCAGCTAGTGGCCTTTATTTCTCGAAGGCTACTCCCCCGGGAACAGCGGTGGAGTACGATAGAGCGAGAAGCCTTCACTGTGGTTTGGGCTTTGAAGAAGCTGAGGCCATACCTCTTTGGCTCTCACTTCCTTATTCAAACCGACCACCGACCCCTTCGCTGGCTCATGCAGATGAGAGGCGAAAACCCCAAATTGTTGAGGTGGTCCATTTCCCTCCAGGGGATGGACTTTCGGGTGGAACATCGACCCGGAGTAGACCACGCCAATGCTGACGGTCTCTCCCGGTTTTTCCACCTTAGCGATGAGAACTCCCTAGAGGTTGGGCAGCTCTCCCCACTTTCGGCTGGGGGGGACGCGTGTTAGACCTGTCAGCCCTAGGGTGGTCTTCCCCCGTTTTTTCTCTTTGCGCCTCATTTTTGTCACCATCTTTTTGTTGGACCTAGGTCTCTGGGCGCCTTACCACTGCCAAACAG
Organism: Calotriton arnoldi; assembly: GCA_963921515.1. Lineage (NCBI taxonomy): Eukaryota > Metazoa > Chordata > Amphibia > Caudata > Salamandridae > Calotriton > Calotriton arnoldi. The sequence continues at coordinate 2,663,623 of CAWUFW010000087.1, forward strand.
TGCTGAGGTGCAGGTGCTCTCTCCTAACAAGATGGCTGCCACAGGCCCCTGCTACTGCGGAGTGGCCATTGTACATGCACGCACCAGTAGTCAGGATCAGGCTGGGACATAATGATACTGTATCCATGCTGTCCCGCCTCTGGGCCTCATAGACAGACATGACGGAAGCTTCTAGAACCTTCCAGCGCAGGGAGGAGTTATGTTTTGTCACCTTTCAGGAGGGTCACCTGACCTAGGGGTATAAGAGGTTTGGAGGGAAACCTAGTGAGTCAGTTGGGGCACCACTGGACCTGGGGGAACCTCTGCCGGAGTATAGGCTGTTGGGCCTAGGGGGGAGACCTACACTACTGGTACTGACTGGGCTGAGGTACTGCTGTGCTAAGATAGATGAGGAACACCTTCCACCTGCTGACCTTGCCCAGCATGAGGGGACCCAGGGAACCACCTCCAGTGTGCCTGAAGGGCACCTACCTGCCTCTTGTGCCCACCAACTCAACCCCCTTTCCCCTCAAGTTACTGCAACCAAGCAACCACAAGCCAACTGCTGAAGCGACCAAGAAACTGCAACCAAGCAATTCAACGTATATACGCTACTACTGGGGATCACCAGGTAAAGCGCTGTATGCTGTGCCCTGAAGAAGCGCTGTGACCTTGAGGCGCTGTGACTGTAAAGCGCTGTGGTTCTAAGCACTGGGCCCCCATAGCCTGCGTCCTGCCACCCTTCCTATGCGCTCCCCTAGCGCTGTCACCCGCAACTGCTGCCCACGAGGTGCTGGCCTGAGGAAACTGATTGCTCCACCGAGCGCTGTGCCGCGCGCTCCTGCCGTATCCTGTAATCACCGCCGCAGCCCCTGCGCTTTGAAGTGTATAAGCGCTGACCCCGTAATCACCGCCGCAGCCCCTGCGCTTTGGAGTGCGAGAACGCTGGGCCCAGAACTCACCGCCGCGACCTCGGGGCCGCTGGAGAGGAAGCGGAGGACCAGGATCACCGCCGCTGACCGGGCGCCGCGTGACATTGAAGCCGCGGCTGGATCCAGGCCGCGCTAGGCCGGCCGCGTGAAGAAGGCGTCACCTAGTAACGAGGGCGCCGGCCGTGTCATCGGCCACGCCCCCCTCGAGCCGCGCTGCGATTGGCTCCCGGCCCACGAGGCCTACAGAGGCCCGGGGCCGTCTCCGGCTGCACCTGTGGGGCTCCGAGTGGGCCCGGGAGCGTCTTGCCGCCCTCTCCCCTTGAAGGGAACCTCTCCACGTAGCCGTAGCCTCCTGCGCGCCGATCCGCCCCCCCCCCCCGGCCGAGGCCCCACGAGAGAAGAGGAACGGGCTGACCGGGGAGGAGGCGTCCGGTGCTACGGGTACCTGTAAGAGGGTACTGAGACCATGCGGTGAGTCGGGGAGGACTGGCTGAAATTCTCGACATCGCGGAGACCAGCTCCCGCGGCGACTCCCCGCTTTAAACTCTCTGCAATAGACATGCGTGGGAGTGGCTGATGCCCCAGAGTACTGCCATCCATGATTGACCCTCTGTGTTTGTGTGCAGGAAGCTGGGCCCAGTTTTAATGCTTAGGCCAGGCCTGCCCAGTGAGTGTTAGTACCTGCCTTACACGGGGGGAGGGGGATGGCCTAAAAAGTGAAACCCCGCTTGCTAATGCTCCTGCTGTGCGTTTCAGGGAGCTGAAGTACCTGCATTAAGTCTCTTATTGGGGGAGATGTTACCAATGTTGGGTGCCTATCTACATTAAGACCTTTCTTGAATTGAATGTACCTAGATGTATTGAGCATCTGTGTTCACCTGCTATGATTTAAAATGTTCCTATGTTGAATGCCTACCTGCATTGAGGCACCCGCTGTACTGAATGTGGTTGCGCCTAGGTTGATACAGGTTCCTCCTCATCTACGGAGATAAGTGCACACCTGCATCTAAGTTCTTGCTAATTGAATGTACCTGAATGCATTGAAGCCTATGTTTTGACCTGCAACCTATGACCTACAGTGTTACCTGCTTTTCCAGGAGGTTATTGCTACTGCCTTTTAATGGCGTAAAGTTTCACTGTTATGATGTGCTTAAATGAATTACGCACTTGTTTTAGAAAGCTAAATGAATTGAAATGTTGCCCTGAGATTATCTGCCTCATCTACTGCTGATTTAAATCAGATAAAGAATCTTGTTTTTACATAACAGCCTGGTGTGGTGTCTCTTCATTGCGTGCGCATTACTGAGTCAGTGTGAGTGTGTGCTGCACAACTGCTTAACACATTGCCTTCGGGTGCCTTCCTGCCTCGCGCCAAGCTACCGTGTCGGAATCGGCGACTCCGGTTCTAACAGAGAGCATATGCACAGCTCAAATCCATCGAGCCGTGCTGCTCTTGGGACAAACATTTGTTTAAGCTGTGCATGAAACCACAAATGCATGCTTAATAAACCTACATTTGTGGGTCTTGTCTACCTGACAGCACTATCTATCTGTTCACGAAAAGACCTATTGTCAGCTTACAGTGGGCTTAAAGCCCTCCCACTGCTTACCATTGGTTGGCTCCGTTCGAACTCTCATTTGCTTGCTTCTAATTTGTTTGCTTTCCTTCCCCTTCTTGTGTTTGTCCCTCCTCTGGAGCATTTCCTCATTACTTGTGTCCTCCACTGCTTGCTTTTCAGGCACTACTTTTTTCCTTTTTGGTTAAGCACTCGATGATAGTGCATATATTTTCCAGCTGACTCTGTCATATGCTTCTCTTCTCCACCTCCACACACACTGTGCTGTGCTCTCTCTCATGTGCTTCTCTCCTGCCCCTCTATGTTGCGCTCACCCTCATGTGCTTCTCGTGCCCCCAAATTAATGTTTCTCCTGTATATTTCTCCCCACCAGCTCCATATTGCTCTCTCTCGAACATGTTCTTCTCCTCCACCCCACGCTCCACGTTGCTCTCCCCCTACTTTCTGTGTTGCTTCCGACCATGTTGCTTCCCTCCATCCTGCACCCTTAGTGTTCCTCTCCTGCCTGCTCCCTCCATGTTGCTGCCCCATCCACTTTAAAAAAACACTTTTGTGCAGCCTTTTTTTAAACTTAGATTGGCAAATACAATGGTAAAAAGTGCCCACATGGTGTGCCTGCCTACAAAAATGATGCAGCCGCAGCAGTATAGCTTTTCTACTCTAGCCATGCTGCATTACATCCGTGATGTTGTACAACATTGTTAAAAAACCATTGGCAAAGCCAATAGGTCCTAAAAACGAGACTTACTGGCTTTACCAATGCTTATTTAATTCTACCACTGTAACTTTGCATGGTTTGATTAGCATAAAAAAAAATCTCTTTCCACAGAGGCTGCAGATTTCAGTACAAAAACAAGAAGGCTATTCACCTAATTTGTCTGCAACTTTGACACCACTTTTAGGTGGCAAGAAGTTATTTATCTGTAACACTAGTTCTTCAGCATTTCATAGATGCACATATGTTTACTATCAGCCAACTCCATGTTAGGATCAGATTCATTCAATGGAGGAGCTTATGTCTGCAGCTCAAAAATGTCACACTGATGGGCAGATCTACATCTTCATGCACCACAGCAGCAAAAGGTGCTGAGCTGCGTTGAAGGGAGGGGAGATAGCAGAACAGCACCATATCTACTAAGACATGGCCCTGTTTCTCTCTACCTCTCTCTCTGCAGGTGCACTTTGGCTACCTTGCACCAGTGCACACACCTTTGCACTGTAGTATATGTGTGTGATGTGAAGCATAGGTTTTTGTAATTGAAGTGTAACCTTCTAGTACACAATACTATGCTTAGACATAGTTTAACACTTTTCCCACTTTGTAGGTTTGCTATACAGAGAAGCACACGTGCAAATTTGGAAAAGTTTTGAGAATAGAAAATTTACTGAAGCTTCACTTCTGCCTCGAGACGGTGTTCGGTTTTCACAAAAAGTCCTGTCTACTTTTTTAGAAGAAAGAGCTTTGTGTCAAAATCCTTGGATGGTTGCATGGAAACGGCCATGTAGTGCCCATGGAACACCCCCTTGACGCAAAGTAGTGCCAAGAGGCACAAAGCACTACTGTACATTACTTTAGGGCTTCTTTCCAACACAAATCAGGATTTGTGCAGAAAACTAAATCCCAAAATAACACTTTGCACCAGTTTGCATCGCTTTTGTGACGCAAACCCAGAGCAACGTGTTAGTAAATCAATCTGTCCCTTTGTGTGTTGTGAAGTCAATCAAAGTACAAACCGCTGCCACCTCAAACTTCGCGAAGCAAAGCAAAATAAGGTAGATTTGCTGAAAACAATGAGTGAATACCTAATAATTCCTATTTTCAGCTAGTTTTCACCCAGGAGTTCATGCTTATTTGGAAATAATGATAGATAACAATTCTGTTAAACAGTGTTACGGGTAAGTAACATTTTCCCCTGGCACTTTACCTTTTTTAGACTCCCATGCTTTGAAAAATGTTTTTTTTTAATCTGAGAAGGTTGTGAAGGCCTTCTTGAAAGTCAAACAGGTTCATAAGCACAGCTCTACCAAGCATGACGACAGGGCCTGCAGGAGATCTGAATGGACACCGCCCTCCACCTCTGATGGTTCCAGCGAGAAGCTTCCAGTTGAGGAAAGCTGCTGGTGTGGAGTGCTCTGGTATTCTGCTGTCTTGTTTTTTCAGGATATAATGTGGTATTACCGAATGTCAGCACTGCAGTAATTTTCCTGCCACAATTGGAATGTGTAGTATTTAATTACGCTTTCAGTTCAGCTCAAATTATGTTTATTTAGACCACAGTTTATCAAAGCAGAATAAATATACATATAAAATATAAAATGTGAGCTCGGGCAGATACAATTACATTCTGACTTTAAAGTAGTCTAATTTCTTAAACCCATCCTAGGCCAGTGGCCACATCTGGATATCTCAAACCCGCCCACAGTGGTTTGGAAGTCTCTCTAGTCACTCAGCCATACTTAAAAATTATAGACTTTAAAAACAACGTCTTATACTCCAGTAACGTACAATCTAATAACATATGCACCCCAGTTTAACAATACACCAACAGCTACCTTCATTTGAATTTAGTTGCAAGCCAAGATGACATTGACTAAAGGGGATTTGCTCTAGGCTTTGGCACATTTGTAATTTGGCACATGTGTAATTTGCGTAATTTTGGGAATTTCATGCTATGCTTGATTTGCTAGATTCTCAAAATTATGCCATTACGTCATGTGATTACGCGTCATTTGAGATAGGCCCCATTCACTGTAAATATTTGCTGTGAATGCACGGGAAAAATAGCAAATGAGCGTCTGTTTGTAGTTTTTTTGTTTTTTTTCATTATTTTTTTGTCTCGATAAGAATCCTCGAGGTAAAAGTTGACATGAGGATGCATTTTGCACTAAACTATAGTGGTAAATGAACGATTTGTACTTCATGCAAATATGTGTACTTTCTCGTAATTTTGCTGAAATTTTGCATAATTATGTGAAAGCAAATTCCACAAATTCCATACACCACTAATTTATTCCTACTCAAGTTTAAAAATCGTTCTTTTCATAGTTTGCTTTGAGAGAACTGAGAGAAAGGGAAAATGTATGTCAGTGGTCCACAAAGATCTAAACAGAGAGGCAGACTGGTTAGATTCCATTCATTACAGTCTCTTCGAGTTGAAACATTAAAAGCAAGAGATTTCAATTCAGATTTTAAAATATTTAGGAAGACCTACAAGCAGTGCTTAATTTAAGCTGGTGTTTTCCAGTGCTCCATACCGGCACTTAATTGGCAACACCAGCACGTATGACAGTCTGCCACATGGTGGCGCTGTTTGCCTCGTTTAAAGATCAGCATAACAACAGTTTATTAATTCAATATACTGTGAAAATGACTACTACCTGCCGCCCAAACTATTGTTATAGCTTTGAGGTCCTGGAATAGTCTGAACACCTCCCCTCCACACCCTCCCCCGACCCCAGTGAAATCCAGGAGTCGGTCGTCGTACCGAAATTGTGAAACCATAGTCATCCGATGATCACTGCCACTAGAATACGAATTATATCAGACATCTACGTCTGTTAGATGCCATTACTCCTTTAGACTCAGTACTCAGTCAGACACCCGCAGAGAGCACGCCGCCTGTGGACACCCTCCGTTCGGAGTCTGACTGCTTGAAAATGAGTTCGGCTGAGGGGGGACTCGTGGGAGAGAGGGTGACTTTGAGTGAAGGCTGGAAAGAAGACGCAGGGCCCAGGTCTCATTCTGACCCCAGGTCAGGTCTGTATCCTCAGCAGACACCTCACTATCACACCCAGACATCGGTGCCACCATCACTTATTCAAGGGGCCGGAGGTAACCGGGCCTCTGTGAAAGCCCAGACATGCATGTTCAATGGGAGAGTGAAAGACGACGCCGGGGGCGGAGGACGTGTAACTCAACCCGTGGGAGTGACACCACTATCAGACACCAGTGTCCCTGGGTGAACCGGGGCCCAGCCTCAAAGAGCAACCCCAGTGGGCATGCCTCGGCCAATAACTCACTTTTATTCAACTGTGACTGGCACAACGCTGCGCCAACCTCTCTGCAAGCGCCTAGAGTGGACAGAGGCGGGGATGTGAGCTATGTGTGGATAACACAGAGAATGACAGAACCGTGTCAGACGGACGTCACGTGACGTGTGACGTAAGCAGACAGCACCAGAGGGGCCAGAGGGTCCGTGAACGTGTACCAGTGGGTGGAAACAGCAGATCTGATCTAGTGTCCTCGAGGCCCCAGTACTAGGTACTGGGGGCACAGGGATACTGGAAGCACAGGGGTCGCCGGGGCACAGGGTTACTGGAAACAAAGCGATGACTGTGGCATAGGGGCACTGCGAGCATAGGGGTACCGTGAGCCCAGGGATACCAGAAGCACAGATGTACTGGGAGCACATGGGAACCGTGAGCACAGAGGTACCCTGAGCACAGGGGTACTGGGAGCACAGAGGTACCAGAAGCAAAGGGGCACTGAGAGCACATGGGTCATGGAAGCACAGCAGTACTGAGAGCACAGTGGTTCTGATAGCACAGGGGTACTGAGAGCACAGGGGCAGTGAGAGCACAGTTTCACTGAGAGCACAGGGGTCAAGGAAGCACAGGTGTCACGGAAGCACAGGGGCACTGAGAGCACAGGGGGTCATGGAAGCACAGGGGCACTGAAAGCACAGTGGGACTGATAGCACAGGGGGACTGAGAGCCCGTGGGTCATAGAAGCACAGGAGGCTTGATGGCACAATGGCACTGATAGCACAGGGGTACTGATAGCACAGGGGCAGTGAGAGCACAGTTTCACTGAGAGCACAGGGGTCAAGGAAGCACAGGGGTCATAGAAGCACAGGGGCACTGAGAGCCCAATGGTCATAGAAGCACAGGGGCACTGAGGGCACAGGGGCACTGACAGCACAGGAGGACTGAAAGCACAGGGTGACTGAAGCACAAGGTCCCTGAGAGCACAGGGGTCATGGAAGCACAGAAGTACTGAGAGCACAGTGGGACTGATAGCACAGGGGGAAAGAGAGCCCGTGGGTCATAGAAGCACAGGAGGCCTGATGGCACAATGGCACTGATAGCACAGGGGTACTGATAGCACAGGGGCAGTGAGAGCACAGTTTCACTGAGAGCACAGGGGTCATGGAAGCACAGGGGTCATAGAAGCACAGGGGCACTGAGAGCCCAATGGTCATAGAAGCACAGGGGCACTGAGAGCACAGGGGCACTGACTGCCAGGAGGACTGAAAGCACGGGGTGACTGAAGCACAGGGTCCCTGAGAGCACAGAGGTCATGGAAGCACAGGGGCACTGAGAGCACAGTGGTACTGATAGCACAGGGGGACTGAGAGTCCATGGGTCATGGAAGCACAGGCGACCTGATGGCACAGTGGCGCTGATAGCACAGGGGTACTGAGAGCACAGGGGCAGTGAGAGCACAGTTTCACTGAGAGCACAGGGGTCAAGGAAGCACAGGGGTCATAGAAGCACAGGGGCACTGAGAGCCCAATGGTCATAGAAGCACCGGGGCACTGAGGGCACAGGGGCACTGACAACACAGGAGGACTGAAAGCACAGGGTGACTGAAGCACAAGGTCCCTGAGAGCACATGGGTCATGGAAGCACAGCAGTACTGAGAGCACAGTGGGACTGATAGCACAGGGGGACTGAGAGCCCGTGGGTCATAGAAGCACAGGAGGCCTGATGGCACAATGGCACTGATAGCACAGGGGCAGTGAGAGCACTGTTTCACTGAGAGCACAGGGGTCATGGAAGCACAGGGGTCATAGAAGCACAGGGGCACTGAGAGCACAGGGGCACTGACTGCCAGGAGGACTGAAAGCACGGGGTGACTGAAGCACAGGGTCCCTGAGAGCACAGGGGTCATGGAAGCACAGGGGCACTGAGAGCACAGTGGTACTGATAGCACAGGGGGACTGAGAGTCCATGGGTCATGGAAGCACAGGGGCCCTGATGGCACAGTGGCGCTGATAGCACAGGGGTACTGAGAGCACAGGGGCAGTGAGAGCACAGTTTCACTGAGAGCACAGGGGTCACGGAAGCACAGGGGCACTGAGAGCACAGGGGGTCAAGGAAGCACAGGGGCACTGAAAGCACAGGGGTCATAGAAGCACAGGGGTCATAGAAGCACAGGGGCACTGAGAGCACAGGGGCACTGACTGCACAGGAGGACTGAAAGCACAGGGTGACTGAAGCACAGGGTCCCTGAGAGCACAGGGATCATGGAAGCACAGCGGTACTGAGAGCACAGGGGTACTGGGAGCACAGGGTCACTGATAGCACAGAGAGACTGAGAGCACAGGGTCACTGATAAAACAGAGAGGCTGAGAGCACGGGGTTTTGGAAGCACATTGGCACTGGGAGCACAGGGGCACTGAGAGCACAGGGGTCATGGAAGCACAGAGGCACTGATAGCACAGGGGCACTGAGAGCACAGGGGTCATGGAATTACAGAGGTACTGAGAGCAAAGAAGTACTGATAGCACAGGGGTACCGAGAACACAGGGGTCATTGAAGCGCAGGGGTACTGAGGGTACATAGGTAAAGATAGCACAGGGGTACTGAGAGCTCGTGGGTCATAGAAGCACAGGAGGCCTGATGGCACAATGGCACTGATAGCACAGGGGTACTGATAGCACAGGGGCAGTGAGAGCACAGTTTCACTGAGAGCACAGGGGTCACGGAAGCACTGGGGACTGTTTCTGATTGTGAAGCAGAGACGCAGAATCCAACACAATCAATAACCTCTTCTCGAGCGCGGGAACACAGACTGCGAGTAAAACACCAGAGCACGTGACAAGAGTACAAATGAAACACCTGAAATCACACTATGGAAGTCGTGATGAACTGGAGGCCTCGGTAAATGCTGCAATTTGCAGCAATTGCTTCAGGGAGCTGTGCCGAAAAAAACATCGCTAGACTGTGGTAGCAATGTGGGCAGGTGTGATAATACATGTATGCAAAGACTTCACCGAGCACCAGAGAAAATACAACTTACAGGTTAAACAACACGAGGCCAACAAAAGCACAAGCACCAGAAACAGACCCTAGGGCCCTCAGAAACGGTAGGGGTGAAGTCCAGGGGCCCAGACACACTTCTGAGCGAGACGACACAGCCTGAGCCAAACCCAAAGAAATGCGAGGACAACTAGTTGTAACACGCTCTGATGTCCTGGGTTTCTACCCTCCTAAAGGACCCACTACTGAACCCCAATTACAACACTTTCAGCAGGAGACCCTCAGGTGAGCTAGGCAGAGCAGTCCAAGGCTTACTCGTGGAGGTTAGAGAATCAGAACTCGACCAAGGCAGTGTGTTAACTTAAAAGGAGAAAGTACTTTAATCACTGTACGCAATGACGTAGAGTACACACACACTCTGACATACACACACACACACACTCACACACATGTAAATGGGAATTGTCGGTGGGAGAGGGAGACAGCCAGTAGGAATCACACGCTGCTCCCAGGCTCCTACCAGTACCTCTAACTCTTACAGGCCCCATCAAAAGCCAACGACAGCCCCAGGCCTCTGTGCTGTGTGTGTGCATGCCACTCTGGCTCCAGAAAGAGAGGGCTGCATGGGCTGAGCTCTGAGCCTGCGTGTAACCGGCCCCTCCAGTGCGGTGAATGGACGTCTCGCGCCAAGCACAGAACCGAGACTTGTTTGAATGATCTGCTATTGAGAGTGATTGATCAGCTTTTCTGATTGATTTATGCGCAGCTCTGATTCTGCTGTCAGCAAATATTAAATCAGCCTCGCGGAACACTCCATCACCTGATGAACCACAAACATAATTCCTCGCTCACCCTGACAGTACGGAGACCGTGGCAGTGGGTCCGGTGGCACCGGCACTGCACGGCTGTGTGAGTGACAGTCTGGATGTGTACATGAGATGAACTATGTCCTCCTGTGAAGGGGCACTCCTCCATCCCAGATCTGTGGTGCATCCCGGGTTGCCATAACAACTGCTGTGATTAGGGAGAAAGTATTTTTCTTTGTGTTTTTATTCAGTTTCGCCAAACAAAGCGTGGGAACGAATCGTAAGATGTTACCAGCACTTTAGAAATCAAACCCCTTATAATGTCTTGTTGGTCTTATGTTTGACTTGCATCTGAAATACAGAAATGAGACAGGCCAGCGCTAGCCTCGGACCTTCCTGTGTGGGAAGGAGGCTGCAGACAGACACTTTCAGGCTTCTACCTGCTGCACCTGGGAGGACCTCTGACACCTCCTGGGCAATGAGCTGCAGACTTGTGTCTCCCGTAGCCTGGGCCAGAGGTTGAAGACCTGCACGTGCCCTGATGCTGTCTGAGAGGAGATCCCCAGTGTGCCCCAGGGGGACGAGGTGCTGCGCACGGTGCCACCTGCTGCCTGGGAGGAGGTCTCCGGTGTGCCCCAGGGGGACGAGGTGCTGCGCACGGTGTCAGCTGCTGCCTGAGAGGAGATCCCCCGTGTGCCCCAGGGGGACGAGGTGCTGCGCACGGTGTCAGCTGCTGCCTGAGAGGAGGTCTCCGGTGTGCCCCAGGGGGACGAGGTGCTGTGCACGGTGCCACCTGCTGCCTGAGAGGAGATCCCCCGTGTGCCCCAGGAGGACGAGGTGCTGCACACAGTGTCAGCTGCTGCTGACAGTAGAATAGCCCCGCACAGCTATAGGCGCTAGAAACGGCCGCGGGGGACGGGGTGGGGGGGGGGGGGGAGGGGGCTCTTCAGGATGAAAGGCATCTGTTGCACACCTGAGGGCGTGGAGGGGGGGATGGGACACCATGTGTAAATTCGGGTGAGCCGCTAACTTCAGCAGCCGGAAATTACTCGACTGTAATTACGAAATGAGTGTGCGCAACATCTTAGAGAACATGCCGCAACGCTGCTGTTTGCACGCATCTCACGGCAGGATTGTGCATCGAGAAGTCTGTATCTGTGTGTGCAGAGTTCCTGTTACTGAGCTGCAGAGACAGAGGGCCCGATTCAAAAAAGCAAACTTGGACCTGAAGTTTAAGGGCCTGATTCACAAAGGGCCTGAGTCATGGCGCGGTCACCACACTGGTGGCGGGGGCCTCACACTCTTGCACTGCAGTTACTCATTGCGGAGGCCCTGCCACAAGTGCCCACCTCTCCCCCCCAGCCCCTCGCGTCTTCCCCACGTCAGGACTGCCTTTGTGAATCAGGCCAAGAGGCTTGCATGTCCACTGTCTGTGTGCTCTGTCCATGGTGCTGAACTGGAGCCAAACCCACAGACCTGCTCGAATGTTCACTGTCTGTGTGCTCTGTCCATGGTGCTGAACGGGAGCCATACCCACAAACCTGCTTGAATGTTCACTGTCTGTGTGCTCTGTCCATGGTGCTGAACGAAAGACACACCAACAGAGCTGCTTAGATGTTCACTGTCTACGTGTGTTCTGTCCATGGTGCTGAAATAAAGACACACCCACAGACCTGCCTGGATGCTCACTGTCTGTGTGCTCTGTCCATGGTGCTGAATGGGAGACACACCCACAGACCTGCCTGAATGTCCACGGTCTGTGTGTTCGCTGTCCATGGTGCTGAAATGAAGACACACCCACAGACATGCCTGGATGCTCCCTGTCTGTGTGCTCTGTCCATGGTGCTGAATGGGAGACACACCCACAGACCTGCCTGAATGTCCACTGTCTGTGTGTTCGCTGTCCATGGTGCTGAAATGAAGACACACCCACAGACATGCCTGGATGCTCCCTGTCTGTGTGCTCTGTCCATGGTGCTGAACAGGGGACACGTCCACAGACATGCTTGGATATTCCTTGTCTGTGTGCACGGTCTATAGTACTGAAAGGAAAACACACCCACAAAACTCCTACATGTTCTCTGTCTGTGTGCTCTGTCCAAGGTGCTGAATGGGAGACACACCCACAGGCCTGCCTGAATGTCCACTGTCTGTGCGTGCTCGGTCCATGGTGCTGAAATGAAGACACACCCACAGACCTGCTTAAATGTTCAGTGTCTGTGTGCTCTGTCCATGGAGCTGAATTGGAGACACACCCACAGAGCTACATTGGGTGTCCACTGTCTGTGTGCTCTGTCTATAATACTGAAGAAAACACTCCCACAAAACTGTCTGTGTGCTCTGTCCAAGGTGCTGAACGAAAGACACACCCACGGAGCTGCCTGGATGTTCGCTCCCTGTGTGTGCTCTGTCCATGGTGCTGAAAGGAAGGCACAGCCACAGAGCTCCTAGAGGCAGAGAAGTGGGCGTTAACCATGAGCTGTTTCCCGTGTCTGTTACAGTCCAAGACTGAGAAAGTCAGCCGAAGTCCATAGGGTGAGACTACTTTTTATCTGTTTTGTATCAAAGTTATTTCTGATTTTTATGTGTGTGTATATTTCAATTCTTATAATGTTTGTCACCGTATTTTTGTTTATTAGGTTACAGTAAATTAACCTTTTAAATTCCCCCACATTCTCCGGTATCATGCCACAAAGCGGGCTCGTCCCCAGCCGTGATGTGGAGTCAGCAGAGCGCCCCTGGAGGTGTTTGGGGCTCAGCGGTTGCAGCTCCGGGGAGGGAACCGCCATCACCACTCCAGCTGCTGCTTCTGCAGCCTCTTGAATTCCACCAGCCCCTCAGACTAGGAGTAAAACATGACCAATCCTCTGCAAAAGGAGGCACTGCACTGAGGGGAAGCCCCCACTGCCTGCACTGTAGGCAGGACAGGGTCACCACCCACAGCCCCTCATACCCAGAGAGGCTGCTGCCCAGAGGCTCGGAGTTATACCTTACCTTCTCATCTCCGCCCTCGTCACCATCCTTACTCGTGAGAGTGCCTCATCTCCAGGACAGCGCCTTCTGTAGTTTTTTATAAACCCTTCACCCATGGCCTAGCGCCCTGCCCACTAGCCGCCCGTGTACTTCTGGCTGCTTCTTTTCAGCCCCTGCGGGAGGTGGTTTATCATTTTTGTTCATTAAGACCATTGCCCTGGTGCCTGTCAGCTCTGCCAGAAGGCGCAATGAGCAGAGTTCCAGAGTGTACAAGACTTCCTGTGAGGAATAGGAGGTAGGGCTAGGGCACCCGTGGGCTACTGGGCCTCAGCTATGACAGCGGGATAGGGCCAGGGTATCCATGGACTTCTGGGCCTCAGCTGTGACAGCCTTGTTCTTGCGGGGTAGGGTTAGGGTGTCCATGGGCTACTATGCCTCAGCTGCAGCAGCTGTGTTCGTAGGGGGTAGGGCTAGAGCGTCCATGGGCTACTGGGCCTCAGCTGTAACAGCCTTGTTTCTAGGGGGCAGGACCAGGGTGTCCAATGGCTACTGGGCCTCAGCTGAGGCAGCTGTGTTCTTAGGGGCAGGGCTAGGGTGTCCATGATCTACAGGGCCTCAGCTGCGACAGACTTCTTCTTAGGGGGTAGGGCCAGAGGGTGGGTGGGCTGTTAGCCCTCAGCTGTGGCAGCCGAGGTCATTTACTGCTGGTGTCCTGGTCTCCCCAAATCATATACCAAGCACCCGCCTTCCACACTTGTCTCTCAAGGCTGCACGTGCAGAAGCATCTAAGGTGCCATTAGGGAGGTGATGGTGGCTGAAATATCATAACTTAGTACGGAAGATAATAATATTGGATAAATCATTTTCCATGCAGCGCTCTTACTTTTAAAACTAGAACAAGGCTATCACAGCTGAGGTCCAGTAGCCCATGGACGCCCTGACCCTACCCCCTAAGAACAAGGCTGCCACAGTTGAAGCCCAGTAGCCCACGGACGCCATGACCCTACCCCCTAAGAAGAAGGCTGCCACAGTTGAAGCCCAGTAGCCCATGGACGCACAGGCCCTGCCCCCTAGAAACAGAGAACACTCAAAAGCCTACTGCCTTTGGCAGTACAAAAGACATATTAGACTTGAGCTTATTGGCTTTACCATAACCATTTTTGCCCTGCTGGGCAGGTCTGTGTGCCATGAAAACACTGGCACACTGACTTGCGTTTCTCGCCAGTATTTATTTTGAGCACGCAGACAGCATTGTATATTCCACTGGTTCCCCTCTTGTGGCCCATCCTGGCATTTTGTGTATCCCTCTAGACTCGCCAAGTGACCGTCTTTGTCTTTTAGTGTCAGCAGGAAGGATGGATGGGGCTAGGATTTCTTATCCATGAGAAACCCGAAACAAATGCACAAAAGAGGGGGAGGCTTCTTCAGTCAGCTCACTCTTAACTTGTTGTCAGTAACACCTCTGGAGGAAGAAGGAAGAAGGAAAGGGACAGAGCCTTTCCCTGCACTTGAAAGGATCGTCTGTCTCCCTCTCTCCGCTCACAGATGCCTGGTCAGCTTTAATGGGCATAAGGAATGTCCCTGCAATCTGCTTCCCTGTCACACAGGCTCTCTCCATCCTCCATCTTCTGAACCACTCACACGCAAGGCATCCGGAATGGATCCCTGTCAGGTGAGCACTACCAATAGACTCCAAGCTTACCATAGTCCACGCATGGTACTTGTAGAGTGCACATGCACTCTCCATACATGTCTCCTGCACCTACCCACAGCTCCTTACCCTAATCGGTCACAGTCAGCTCGCCTTCTATTAAAAGGCCTAACATGCAGGTGCTACAGCTGACACATCATAATGAGCTTCCAGTGTATCCGGGTCCATCTGGGCAGCTCGCCTCACAGCAGACGTCAAAATAAAGGAGGTCTAAAAGCAGAAAACTGGGAGGTATCACAGGTTAGACCCCATTTCCTAGCACTCCCTATCTCCGTTCTACGGCTGGGTCTGGGACCTGTGCCTAAATTTACCAGTACGTTTCCCATAGATTTCTGAGTTATGCTCCTGTATTTCACTTTTATCCTGTCTCCCCTGAGTAGATTGCTCTGCATTCGCTTGGTGTGCCTAAAGCTGTCTCTATTTGTCTTGAAGGCAGTGAAAGTCTCTTGGTTCTCCATGGCTTCTCCTGTGAGGGCCTTTTTTTTTTAATTTGAGTTGTGAATTCTATCTCCTTGGCTACAAGGTGTCTGGCAGGATATGCCTGACCAAACTCAAGGCTATTCCATAAAGGAAATCACAGCCTCTTGGGCAGAGGGCCAGGGTGCCCTCCTTGGAGACCTCTGCCAAGCTGCCACTTGGACAGCATGTCTATTTTCATGGCCTCCTGTAGACTGGGTGTCAGTTCAGGATTGATTGTCATTTGGGTCTGGCGTCTTGTCCGGTATCCCAGGGTCTGGGTTGGATTGACCTGCTGCCATTAAAGCTGTACTGGGTGCTGTATCCTGTTTCGGTGTCTGAGAACTCTTTGTCTGGTGTTGTTCCGAACCTTGGGTGTCTGTATAAGTAATGACGGGCACGAGAAAGGGGGACGTCTAGAATACTTAAAAAAATATATATTTTATTTATCAGGTAGAAAAAGCCAATTGCAAATATTTATCATGATTCAAAGCTTTAGAAATTTTCACATACAATTTTTTTGTTATAAATATGAAAATAGCAAAATGCATGGAAAGAGAAAGAAAACCCCCAATAGCATTCCATAACCAATAATCATCAATACACAGGAAAATTTACACAGGAAATGAGGAAACCTGCGTGTCAAAAAACGGTCGAGTGCATAGACACGTGACACAAACACTCAATCTAACATGTCGTCCCAGATCTCCCTGAATGTTTTAAGAGCACCTATAGGTCTAGAATACTTATTGGTGAACACATTGCTCTGAGTCTTCCTTCCTCTTCGCAGACCTTACCACTCGCTCTCTCCCGCACCCAGTGTCACTGCAGTGGGGTCCAGCTGCTGCCTCCAGAGGCTGCTGCTGTCCCATGTCTAGGTACAATGTCCGAGTGCCCTGGCAGAGCTGAGTGTCAACAAGTCCCTCTTGGGTACCACCGCTCAACGCAGGGGGTATTTGGACAACATATCGGAAAACCAAATACCGAGGGACGGAATATCGTTTCAAAACTATAGAGGTCAAGAATATTGTGTAGGTCATTTTCTATGAGTAAGTAAAGTATTACTATCTCTCACTCCACCTAGATCTACCTTGACAATATATATATATATCTTCAAGGTACGTAGATGTGGAGTTAGGAATAGTAAATGTATACTTACCTATTTGCACCTAACTTCATGACATTCTTGTGCTTGATATGTTTGACACAATATTCTGTGCACAAGATATTTGTGTTTCCGATACTCTGTCACTGATCCAGACAGGGAACATTTGAGCCATCCAGGCCCCTCACGCAGAGGTGGCTAAAGAGGGCTTCTTATGACAGCGCCAACCAACACCCATCAACTTTCAGACAGCTGCCAAGCTCCTCTGGAAACTATCAGACAAGTGGCAAACTGCCCCTGTAACTTCCAGGTCACTGTCAAACTGCCCTAGAGACTATCATACCATTCATAAGCTGTCCCAATAACTGCCAGATCATCGCCAAACCGTCCCAGTGACAACTTAACCATAGTCACTCTGCTTCTGGAACCCCCCAGGTCATCGCCAAACTGCCCTTCTAATTACCATTCCATCGCCAAACCTCCCCAGTAGCTTTCAGACCACAGCCAAACTGTCCTATTACCTACCAGTCATTGTCAAAGTGCTCAAGTAACTATTAAACAGTAAACAGACGTCCCTGGTAAAACTACCAGGCCATGACCAAATTACCCCAATAACTAGCTGGTTTTCACCAGGCTACCCCCACCCCTGTAACTATCAGACTGCAGACCAGCTGCCCGAGTATCATACAGGTGAACATCGGCGACTGCCCGGTTACAGTAACCCCCTAGACACACCATGCTCCCCATCTTGTACAAACAAGCAACACTATCTCAACCGGTATTATTGAGAAGGCTGATTATCAAGCATGCACGAAACATTGCAGGAAAGGAAAAGAAGGGAGACTCAAAGGAGATTTTAAATGTGCCAAAGGCATCATATATTTGATGAAGGGTTGGGAAAATCGGGAACAGTTGTATCAACACTGTAAGCAATTGTTGTGTAAGTAACCCGAAAACTTTGTGCACGCAAGTGCTCGTGACACTCAAAGGTGAACGGCGCAGGTGACAAGTGGAGAACACAGCGATGGCGCAGAGTGAAAAAGTGACAAAAATTATATATACATAGGTACTTGTGGTTCGTAGTCAATTATTTACATACATTTTTACAAATTAATAACATTTTTAGTGAACCACAGAGAGAAGGCGCCGGAGGTTGCGCTGTTATGTCGACGGCATTTCGATCCGGCGTTTGTGATCACAGCGTGACGGCTTCCTGCGGATCCGGTTGTCGACCCAGGTCCAGCGCACCGGAATTCAGCTGCCTCTGGCTCCGGGTGCTGCTTCCAACTCGGCAGCGGTACTGCCGACCGTCCTTCAATTGCCGGTCCTGACAGACTGAGTCCTGCCCATCGGGGATCCACTCCAGGGCCTGGTCCTGATCTCAGAACCCTTGGATCTCCAATCGCCACTGCTGCCCCAGGATTCTAACTGAACCGGGCCGGTCTTGTCCTCTGGGGATCCGCCTCAGGGTCCCGACTTGCCCACGCACTTTTTGGACTCCTAATGTGGCTTCTCCTTCATTTCAGCCACCTCCGCCCTCAGATTTCCTATGAACTGGGTTGTGCCTCCGCCTTCTTCACATCCATTGATGAGGGTTCTTATTCACACAGATCCACGTCCCTCATTGCACTTTACCCCTTGCACCTTCATTCAGTAACCCGGTCCTGATGATGATCCTCAATCGCTAGGATCGAAACGCCATCGACATAACAGCGCAACCTCCGGCGCCTTCTCTCTGTGGTTCACTAAAAATGTTACTAATTCGTAAAAATGGATGTAAATAATTGACTACGAACCACATGTACCTATGTATACATAATTTTTGTCACTTTTTCACTCTGCCCCTTCGCTGTGTTCTCCACTTGTCATCTGCGCCGTTCACCTTTGAGTGTCACGAGCACTTGGGTGCACAAAGGTTTCGGGTTACTTACGCAACAATTGCTTACAGTGTTGATACAACTGTTCCCAATTTTCACAACCCTTATTATACTTCATCAAATATTTGATGCCTTTGGCACAATTAAAGTCTCCTTTGAGTCTCCCTTCATTTCCTTTCCTGCAATGTTTCATGCATGCTTGATAATCAGCCTTCTCAATAATACCGGTTGAGATATTGTTGCTTGTTTATACTTCCTTACCCAGATCTCCACCTGGTCTATGGGTTTACTCCTGTTGTTTGTACTTTTCCCCCATCTTGTACAAGCATTCCTGCAGAGCTGGCTTGTGAAGAACGTCAGTTCACTGCCGGTGACTTGGACAACTTTGTGTCCACTGGCATAGAATTGGGGGGAGACATTCCGTCCACTGCCTTAAACTCGGGGGGAGACATTGTCTCCACTGCTGCTCGCTAAGGGAGACATTACGTTGACTCCTGGTGACTCTGGGAATATTTCTGTTGACTCTTAATGACAATGGAAGACTTTTCATCCACTACAGGTGACTTGGGAAGGCCTTCCGTTCACTGTTTGTGACTCAGTAACATCTTCTGTTCACTGCTGGAGACCCAGCAACACCTTCTGTTCCCTGCCGATGACTCAGTAACACCTTCCGTTCCCTGCCGGTGACTCAGTAACACCTTCCATTCACTGTCGGTAACTTAGTAACACCTTACGTTCCCTGCCGGTGACTCAGTAACACCTTCCGTTCACTGTCGGTGACTCAGTAACACCCTACGTTCCCTGCCGGTGACTCAGTAACACCTTACGTTCCCTGCCGGTGACTCAGTAACACCTTACGTTCACTGCCGGTGACTCAGTAACACCTTCTGTTCCCTGCCGCCGACTCAGTAACACCTTCCGTTCACGGTTGGTGACTCAGTAAACACCTTCCGTTCCCTGCCGGTGACTCAGTAACACCTTACGTTCACTGCCGGTGACTCAGTAACACCTTCTGTTCACTGCTGGTGACTCAGTAACACATTCCGTTCACTGCTGGTGACTCAGTAACACCTTTCGTTGACTGCTGATGACTCGAGGAGACCTTCTGCCTACTGCTCATGACTCTGAAAGACATTCCGTCCACTGCTGGTAACTCTGAGAATCCTTCCGTTCACTGCCATTGACTCTGAAAGACGTTCCATCCACTGCTGGTAACTCTGAGAATCATTCTGTTTGCTCCCAGTGACTTGGGAAGACATTTCATCAGTTGCTGATGACTCAGGGAGACTTTTCATTAACTCCTGGTGACACTGGAAGACCGTCCATCCACTGCTGGTGTTATGGGGAGGCCTTCCATTCACTGCCAGTGACTCAGAGAGACCTTTAGTCCACTGACAGTGACTCAGGAAGACATTGTCCTCTGCTGGTCACTATTGTAGACATTTTATCCACTGCTGGTTATTTGGGAAGACCTTTTATCACTGTTGGTGACTCGGGGAGGCCTTCTGCCTACTGCCATTGACTTTGAAAGACGTTCTGTCCACTGTTGGCAACTCTGAGAATCTTTCCGTTCTCTGTCAGTGATTTGGGAAGATATTCCATCAATTGCTGGTGACTCGGGGAGACTTTCTGTTGACTCCTGGTGACACTGGAAGCCCTTCCACCCACTACTGGTGATATGGGGAGGCCTTCCATTCACTGCCAGTGACTCGCTGGAGGCCTTCCCGCCACCAACAGTGACTCAGAGAGACCTTTAGTCCACTGCCAGTAGCTCAAGAAAACCTTATCCACTACAGGTCACCATTGTAGAAATTGTATCCACTGCTGGTGATTCAGGAAGACCTTTTTATTACTGCTAGTGACTCTGGGAGTTATTCTGTTCACTGAAATTGGCTAGGGGAGACCTTCCATCCACTACTGGTGATTCGACCAGTTCACTGCCAGTGGCTCAGGGAGACATTCCGACCACTGCCAGTGACTCAGGGACACATTGCATTCAGTGCCGGTGACTCAGGGGAGGTCTTCTGTCCACTTCCAGTGACTCTGGGAGATCTTCTGTTCACTGCAAGTGGCTAGTGAGACCTTCCATCCACTACTGGTGATTCGACCAGTTCACTGCCAGTGGCTCAGGGAGACACTCTGTCCACTGCCAGTGACTCAGGAAACACATTGCATTCAATGCTGGTGACTCACGGGAGGTCTTCTGTCCACTTCCAGTGACTCTGGGAGATCTTCTGTGTACTGCAGGTGGCTAGGTGATACCTTCCATCTACTACTGGTGTTTCGACCAGTTCACTGCCAGTGGCACAGGGAGACATTCCGTACACTGCCAGTGACTCAGGGGAGACCTTCTGACCACCTCCAGTGACTCTGGGAGATCTTCTGTTCACTGCAAGTGGCTAGGGGAGACCTTCCATCCACTACTGGTGATTCGACCAGTTCACTGCCAGTGGCTCAGGGAGACATTCTATCCACTGCCAGTGACTCAGGCACACATTGCATTCAATGCTGGTGACTCATGGGAGGTATTCTGTCCACTTCCAGTGACTCTGGGAGATCTTCTGTGAACTGCAGGTGGCTAGGTGATACCTTCCATCTACTACTGGTGTTTCGACCAGTTCACTGCCAGTGGCACAGGGAGACATTCCGTACACTGCCAGTGACTCAGGGGAGACCTTCTGACCACCTCCAGTGACTCTGGGAGATCTTCTGTTCACTGCAAGTGGCTAGGGAGACCTTCCATCCACTACTGGTGATTCGACCAGTTCACTGCCAGTGGCTCAGGGAGACATTCTATCCACTGCCAGTGACTCAGGCACACATTGCATTCAATGCTGGTGACTCATGGGAGGTATTCTGTCCACTTCCAGTGACTCTGGGAGATCTTCTGTGCACTGCAGGTGTTTAGGGGAGACCTTCCATCCACTACTGGTGTTTCGACCAGTTCACTGCCAGTGGCTCAGGGAGACATTCCGACCACTGCCAGTGGCACAGGGAGACATTCCGTACACTGCCAGTGACTCAGGGGAGACCTTCTGACCACCTCCAGTGACTCTGGGAGATCTTCTGTTCACTGCAAGTGGCTAGGGGAGACCTTCCATCCACTACTAGTGATTCGACCAGTTCACTGCCAGTGGCTCAGGGAGACATTCCGACCACTGCCAGTAACTCAGGGGAGACCTTCTGTCCATTCCCAGTGGCTCTGGGAGATCTTCTGTTCACTGCAGGTGGCTAGGGGAGACCTTCCACCCACTACTGGTGTTTCGACCAGTTCACTGCCAGTGGCTCAGGGAGACATTCCGACCACTGCCAGTGACTCAGGGACACATTGCATTCAATGCCGGTGACTCAGGGGAGGTCTTCTGTCCACTTCCAGTGACTCTGGGAGGTCTTCTGTTCACTGAAAGTGGCTAGGGGAGACCTTCCATCCACTACTGGTGTTTCGACCAGTTCACTGCCAGTGGCTCAGGGAGACATTCCGACCACTGCCAGTGACTCAGGGACACATTGCATTCAGTGCCGGTGACTCAGGGGAGGTCTTCTGTCCACTTCCAGTGACTCTGGGAGATCTTCTGTGCACTGCAGGTGGCTAGTGAGACCTTCCATCTACTACTGGTGTTTCGACCAGTTCACTGCCAGTGGCACAGGGAGACATTCCGACCACTGCCAGTGACTCAGGGGAGGTCTTCTGTCCACTTCCAGTGACTCTGGGAGATCTTCTGTTCACTGCAGGTGGCTAGTGAGACTTTCAATACACTACTGGTGTTTCGACCAGTTCACTGCCAGTGGCACAGGGAGACATTCTGTCCACTGTCAGTGACTCAGAGACACATTGCATTCAATGCCGGTGACTCAGGGGAGGTCTTCTGTCCACTTCCAGTAAGTCTGGGAGATCTTCTGTTCACTGAAAGTGGCTAGGGGAGACCTTCCATCCACTACTGGTGTTTCGACCAGTTCACTGCCAGTGGTCAGGGAGACATTCCGACCACTGCCAGTGACTCAGGGACACATTGCATTCAATGCTGGTGACTCACGGGAGGTCTTCTGTCCACTTCCAGGGACTCTGGGAGATCTTCTGTGCACTGCAGGTGGCTAGCGGAGACCTTCCATCTACTACTGGTGTTTCGAGCAGTTCACTGCCAGTGGCACAGGGAGACATTCTGTCCACTGCCAGTGACTCAGAGACACATTGCATTCAATGCCGGTGACTCAGGGGAGACCTTCTGTCCATTCCCAGTGACTCTGGGATTTCTTCTGTTCACTGCAGGTGGCTAGGGGAGACCTTCCATCTACTACTGGTGTTTCGACCAGTTCACTGCCAGTGGCACAGGGAGACATTCTGTCCACTACCAGTGACTCAGAGACACATTGCATTCAATGCCGGTGACTCAGGGGAGGTCTTCTGTCCACTTCCAGTGACTCTGGGAGATCTTCTGTTCACTGAAAGTGGCTAGGGGAGACCTTCCATCCACTACTGGTGTTTCGACCAGTTCACTGCCAGTGGTCAGGGAGACATTCTGACCACTGCCAGTGACTCAGGGACACATTGCATTCAATGCTGGTGACTCACAGGAGGTCTTCTGTCCACTTCCAGTGACTCTGGGAGATCTTCTGTGCACTGCAGGTGGCTAGCGGAGACCTTCCATCTACTACTGGTGTTTCGACCAGTTCACTGCCAGTGGCACAGGGAGACATTCTGTCCACTGCCAGTGACTCAGAGACACATTGCATTCAATGCCGGTGACTCAGGGGAGACCTTCTGTCCATTCCCAGTGACTCTGGGATTTCTTCTGTTCACTGCAGGTGGCTAGGGGAGACCTTCCATCTACTACTGGTGTTTCGACCAGTTCACTGCCAGTGGCACAGGGAGACATTCTGTCCACTACCAGTGACTCAGAGACACATTGCATTCAATGCCGGTGACTCAGGGAGGTCTTCTGTCCACTTCCAGTGACTCTGGGATATCTTCTGTTCAGTGCAGGTGGCTAGGGGAGACCTTCCATCCACTACTGGTGTTTCGACCAGTTCACTGCCAGTGGCTCAGGGAGACATTCTGTCCACTGCCAGTGACTCAGGGATGCATTCCGTCCACTGCCAGTAACTCAGGGGAGACCTTCTGTCCATTCCCAGTGACTCTGGGATATCTTCTGTTCACTGCAGGTGGCTAGGGGAGACCTTCCATCTACTACTGGTGTTTCGACCAGTTCACTGCAAGTAGCTCAGGGAGACATTCCGTCCACTGCCAGTGACTCAGGGGAGACCTTCTGTCCATTCCCAGTGGCACAGGGAGACATTCTGTCCACTGCAGGTCACCCAGGAGACCTTCCATTCACTGTCTGTTGACCCTCTCAGCGGACTCGAGGTGCAGCTGGTTCAGCTCCATTAATGGACCTGGTGTCAGACCCTCCCCACCCTTCATATGAGTGATGACACTCACTGCAGAAGATCACACAGTCCACCAGGTCCCTCTCGCAGCTCCTTGTGCAATCCTCGCTGTCAGGCTGCTCACAGCTCTCTCCTTCCTCACCTTTTAGCTAATATGGATGTCTTTCCCTTGCTTGACCCCCTCCAGTCGCACAATGTCTCTTAATCATACCCTGATGACATGTACATTCATCTCCACCCAGACAGCCTGCTCCATGGTCTGATGGATGAAGTGTCTGCCTCTGCCGTCAAAGCGTGGATGGTGTCCAGGCAGCTCTAGCCTGCTCCAAACACAGCAAAACTTTCCTTCATTCACCCCTCCTGAGTTCTGGGGGTGCGGAAGAGGGAATTAGGAACCTATGGGGAACCCACATAAAGAAATGGCACCTCTCTGCCGGAGCACCACATTCAGAGGGAGACTTGAAACGGGCCTGGGACTGACTCTCCCTGGGTACATGGTTTCTGCAGGGCCCTAAAAGGCTGTCATTAGAGTCTGTGTGTCTGCCATTAGTATCTACGCATCTGTCATTAGTATCTATGCATCTCTCATCAGTGTCTGTGTGTCTGTCATTAGTATCTCTGTGTCTCTCCTTAGTGGCTGTGTGTCTGTCATTAGTATCTATGAGTCTGCCATTAGTATCTATGCGTCTGTCATTAGAGTCTGTGTGTCTGTCATTAGTATGTAGGCGTCTGCCATTACAGTCTGTGTGTCTGTCATTAGTATCGATGCATCTGTCATTATAGTCTCTGTGCCTGTCATTCGTATCTATGCATCTGTCATTAGTATCTATGAATCTGTCATTAGAACCTATGCATCTGTCATCAGTGTCTGTCATTAGTATCTCTGTGTCTCTCCTTAGTGGCTGTGTGTCTGTCATTAGTATCTATGAGTCTGCCATTAGTATCTATGCGTCTGTCATTAGAGTCTGTGTGTCTGTCATTAGTATGTATGCGTCTGCCATTACAGTCTGTGTGTCTGTCATTAGTATCAATGCATCTGTCATTATAGTCTCTGTGCCTGTCATTCGTATCTATGCATCTGTCATTAGTATCTATGCATCTGTCATTAGTATCTATGCATCTGTCATTAGCATCTATGCATCTGTCATTAGCATCTATGCATCTGCCATAAGTATCTATGCATCTGCCATAAGTATCTATGCATCTGCCATAAGTATCTATGCATCTGCCATTAGTATCTATGCATCTGTCATTAGTATCTAAGCATCTATCATTAGTGTCTGTGTGTCTGTCATTAGTATCTATGCATCTGTCATTGGTATCTATTCATCTCTCATTAGTGTCTGTATGTCTGTCACTAGTATCTTTGAGGCTGTCATTAGTATCTGTGCATCTGTCATTAGAGTCTGTGGGTCTGTCACTAGTATCTAAGCGTCTGTCATTAGTATCTATGCATCTGTCAATAGTATCTATGCATCTGTCAATACTGTCTCCGTGTATGTCATTAGTATCTAAGTGTCTGTCCTTAGTGTCTGTCATTAGTATTCATGCGTCTGTCATTAGAGTCTGTGTGTCTGTCATTAGTATCTAAGCATCTGTGATTAGAGTTTGTGTGTCTGTCATTAGTATCTATGCATCTGTCCTTACAGACTGTGTGTCTGTCATTAGTATCTATGCATTTGTCATTAATGTCTATGCATCTGTCATTACTGTCTGTGTGTCTGTCATTAGAATCTATGCATCTGCCATTAGTGTCTGTGTGTCTGCCATTAGTATCTATGCATCTGTCAATATTATCTATGCATCTGACAGTACTGTCTGTGTGTCTGTCATTAGTATCAATGCATTTGTCCTTAGTGTCTGTGTGTCTGTCATTAGTATCTATGAGTCTGTCATTAGTATCTATGCACCTGTCATTAGAGTCTGTGTGTCTGTCATTAGTATCTGTGCGTCTGTCATTAGAATCTGTGTGTCTGTCATTAGAATCTGTGTGTCTGTCATTAGTATCTATGCGTCTGTCATTAGAGTCTGTGTGTCTGTTATTAGTATCTATGCATCTGTCATTAGAGTATGTGCATCGTCAATAGTATCTATGCATCTGCCATTAGTGTCTGTCATTAGTATCTTACCATTGGATTCAAGCTGCCTGGCTGATGAGGGGTGTTACCCCGAAACCGGTCCCAGGATGCATCTTTCCGGTCCGGGGAAGACCTGGCTTGGCAGTTCGGGCTGGACTGTTCCCATGAGGCACAGGGTCAAGACTGATTTGCATATGGCTGGGTCTGAACTGGGGTGGCGAAGTGAGCTAAAGAACGATGGATTTAACCCAGATCTGTGACTGTGGGTGAGTGTCTGAAAAGTTTCAGCGCTCCCTCCATCCTCTCCTTGTGTTTGATTAGTATCTATGTGTGTCCTTAGTGTCTGTTATTAGTATCTATGCGTCTGCCATTAGTGTCTGTGTGTCTGTCAATTGTATCTATGAGTATGTCATAAGGGTCTGTGTGTCTGTCATTAGTATCTATGAGTCTGTATTTAGAGTTTGTGTTTCTGTCATTAGGATCTATGCGTCTATCATTAGAGTCTGTGTGTCTGTCATTAGTATCTATGTGTCTGTCATTGGAGTCTGTGTGTCTGTCATTAGTAGCTATGCGCCTGGCATTGGAGTCTGTGTGTCTGTTGTTTGTTTCTATGGGTTTGCCATTAGAGTGTGTGTGTCTGTCATCAGTATGTATGCGTCTGTCATTGGAGTCTATGCGTC
The DNA here is from genome assembly GCA_963921515.1 of Calotriton arnoldi. Taxonomy (NCBI): domain Eukaryota; kingdom Metazoa; phylum Chordata; class Amphibia; order Caudata; family Salamandridae; genus Calotriton; species Calotriton arnoldi. The sequence continues at coordinate 2,690,166 of CAWUFW010000087.1, forward strand.
TGTCATTAGTATCCATGCATCTGTCATTAGTGTCTGTATGTCTGTCACTAGTATCTTTGAGGCTGTCATTAGTATCTGTGCATCTGTCATTAGAGTCTGTGTGTCTGTCAGTATCTATGCGTCTGTATTTAGAGTCTGTGTTTCTGTCTAACTCTTGACAAAGTTGCCAGGACTGGGAGACCCATGAAAACCATCTGTCCTTACCCCCGCTTGCCCTCCCATTAGCCCTTAAGAGGCAAACAGGAGGCTAAGGGTGACCAATGAGTCAACCCTGTGACGTCATAAGTGTCAAAGGATATGTGATTCACTTCCGCTTCCTCAGCACATTGGTAAACAAACGAGGCAAGTTCAACAACAGCCTTTGGCAAAGGGTACGGATGAGCTAGCCTGTAGCACAGCTAGACAGAAGGGTAGCGGGATTCCATGACATGTGACTGGCTCAGTCCCAGCCCTACTGACCCTCCTACCTGTCTCCCCATCACAAATGCTAAAGCCTCGAGACTCTGCCAGCTTTCCTGTGACCAGCACTACTTGAAGACACGCCCATGTCAATGAAAGGCGTCTCCCATTCAGCGAACGCAGACTCATTAAAGATGGATGCCATGTTGCGGCTAATTTATAAACTGATCAGCTGCCTGAAACACTCTTTCAGCAACAAATGGCCATATGTCTGCCATGAAGCCCCCTTCAGTTTGATGTTTAGTATTCATCTGTGCAGCTCAGGATCAGCTGGTAGCGCGCACGCACGCTCGTTAAAGGGAAATAAAGGAAGAATTGTGTGCAACCCTCATACCTTCTGTAGGACTGTTTGGGCCTGAAGCCCCTTCTGTTCACAGGACCACTTAAGGACACCAGTACCCCGGGTACTGCAGTGAAAGGGGCTACTGCCCCCCTGTGTCCCCTGGGCATGTGGCCACGTGTCCCCTGCAAGTCTCAGCATGAGGGGCTCCTTAACAGGCCCTTGCACCCTCTACCCTGCTCTGGACTGGTCCAACAGGGGTACTTGTACAGCCAAGAGGACGAGGTTTACTCGTTGGATAAGTACCTGTTTCCTACTCTTCAGTTCGGCTCCACAACCATTTCAAACTTTTGAGAGTTACAAAGCAGGCTGTGGAAGGGAGGATGGCTACAGAGGGAGTCAAGGTGGGGAAGGCATGGAGGTTCCTGAGGCTGTCTGTCAAAGCTCGGAGCCAGCCCTGGGAGTGGTGCCCAGGGAGAAGTGCTTTCAATAAGCATGGATACAGTCCAAGTGGCTGCCTCGCAGATTACAGAAACAACGGCATGCCTGTGAATAGTGACTCAAGTAGGCTTTGTCGTGGTGGAGTGGGCATAGATGCTATCTGGAAAGGTGGGCCCCTGGATGGCGCAACATTTTGAAATGCAGGGGTCACTTCATCGAGCAGCCGCTTCCTCTGTAAGTGACAAAGGGCCTGATTGCGATCTTGGCGGATGGGAAACTCTGTCACAAACACGATGGATATCCCGGCCGCCGTATTACAAGTTCTATAGGATATAATGGAATTGTAATTTGGTGGACAGCATACCCATCACATTCAGGGCCAGACTGGGAACCCAAAGCAGCCCTGGCAATTTTGCAGGACCACCCCCAGGCAGAGGGGGGTAGAGGGGGTGCAAGTGTGAAGCACTGCTGCTTTTGGCACCTGGGGCCGATATTGCAACACCACTGCAAAACCGGCCTCCACTGCTGCAAAACCAGCCCCCACCCTTCCAGTCCTCCGGAAAAACACCGGATGCCCACTACGAACAGTCCAGCCCTGGTCACCTTTGTGATGGAGAAAACCCCGCCCCCCAAGATTGTAATCAGGCCCAAAGTCTGTGGCAGCGATCAAGTCTAGTGTGAGATTCACGTAAGGATTCAGTGCTCTCTGAACTGTGCAGATTCTTGTGACTGGGTGAAGGGACCGGGGAGGGAGGATGAAGACAGGAAAATGAAGCTCTTGATTCATGTGGAAATCATAAAGTGCTTTCACAGTAAGTCGGTGAGTTAAGAAACCACCTTATTGTCATGAAACAGTTTACAGCTCTGATGCGCGAAAGTGTTTGCAACTTGTTTACATGATAAATAGACGCAACAGCAACTACACAGCTGTTTTCAATAAAACTCCTTTAATGTCACTGGCTTTGGCTGCTTCAAATTTGCTTTTGCTGTGATCATCCGGGAAAAAGGGTTGCTGACAATGAAAAGGAGCAGTAGACCATCAAAACTTTGTTTGGCGAATTAATTCAAGAAAGAAATGTCTCCTGTGATGCCAAACAAGGTTTGCATAATTTAACATAATCCCTTCCTGGCGAGGTGACGAGCGAGTGAAAGATCATTAATGGAAGGTAAGTTAATACTCCTCTAAGGCCCCTTCATAGAAGCAAGGACACTTTCGTTACGGTGACCTGGTGGCAGCGTCATCGCCGCAGTGCTCTCGGCATACAGGGCCATGCGTAATGAGGACTTCAAAAGCTGAAACTTTGTGTTCAGAAAGTTGGGGAGACCAGCCTCTGTGGAGATTCACCTTCTGGAATAGGAAGATCCATCTGGGGTACATGTAGGATCCGGAGTTTTACGAGCGATGTGAGATCAGGTCTGAGGTGGCATAAGTTTGATAATGTATGCATGTATGTATATGTTATTTCTATAATGCAAACCTAGTCAAAGGCAGCGGAGTGCTGTACATGGTCAAAGGCAAGGTGTCCTCAGTCCGAGCTTCAGGACCTCAAAGACGGCAGCACGATAGACATGGAGTGCCTCCTGGACCAATCCAACAGGAGGTGTCCTCAAAGCAGACCTGTGTCCTGTCCATCCAAGATGTGTCTATCCATGGCTTGTATTGCTATCAGTCTTGGTTACAGGCTAATGTCGACCAGAGGGGGTCCCAGAACTCGAATGCTGGGGTTCGGATCCTAGTGGGGTTGAGTGTGCTGAACCAGAATGTCCTCAAAGAGACGGTGACCAGGGAGATGTTTGTGTTCAGCACTCAGTTTTGCAATGTCATGGGCCGCCGATTATGCAGGACAAGCTCGGTATTGTGTGTTCAGATCAAGCGCGTTTGGGTGATCTTACTAAAGAAAATAATAATCTTCGTTTCAAGAGGGGGATAGTGATTTCAGAATGAGGCATGTTCTCAGATCGGGATTGCTGTCTGCCCAAGAACTACTACAGAGATTGGCAGAAGCATCACGAAGTCAGGTGACAGAACACAGTCCCTCGCGGGGATCTAGATTCCCATAAGGGAAACAGTGAAACCTCTTGTCGTTGGTGTGAGAAGTTGGCCTGGTATATGCTGTCCACTAGTTATAGTGGGCACCTTGCACCAGTCCAAACAACCTTTATTGATGATAGGTTTAAAGACAACCTTTATTGAAAGCTATCCTAGTGGTAGCTATGGAGAGCAGCCTTAGGCTAAGTCTTGAAGGAGTGTAAAGCAGCTTGGTTTACCAGATTATAACCTCTTGAATAACTAAATGAAAGGAGAACCACACAAGATATATATAAAATATATGTATTTATTTCTAAACACTAACTACTAATCCCTTTATGAGATTAGAGTTCAAGATACACAGTATCACAGTATTAAAACGACAGTAAATAGCACAATACACAGTGGGCTCCAGGGGGAGACCAAACCATATACTAAGAAAGTGGTATAAGAACCACGACTTGACTAGACACAGTGCCTAGAGCACGTAGAATCGCTGGGACCCCAAGGAACCACCCTAGGTAGTGACACAGGAGACCCACGGGGGACGTGTGCAGTGTGAGAACACAGCCGCGAGCGCCGTAGGATTCAATGCGGAAAGTCGCGGTTGGAATTTTAAAGTTAAAGGACACTTAGGAGAGGACTTTGAGCAAACCCCTTTAGACTTAAGGGTTTCTAGGGCCAACACCCATGGGAGCACCGGAGTACTCGAGTTACCTCACCCAGGGAAGCCGGGTGCATAGGTGCCAAAAGGTGTCAGGAATCGTCGTCGTTTTCAATGGCGATCTGCTGCAAAGTGCTGCTGCCGTGAAGGAGAAAAGTTTCCGGTGTGATCCAAGCCTGGATCGAAGATGTAAAGAACCTGAAAGCAGAGGGGACAGAGTCTGGGTCACTAGCCAGTGACCAGGAGCGGAGCAATCGAATGCCCACCGATGTCGGGTGCTTCAGGTGTGAAGAGGTGAAGCTTGACTCTGCAGCCACGGGGTCCCGGAGACGTCGACGATGACCAGGAGCCAGATTCGAGCTGTACCACAAAGGATGTCGAGTGCTGGGGTGTCGGTGATCGGATTGACCACAACAAGCCTTGGCAACAGCAACCCACGCAGGAAGAGAAAAGATGATTCTGTGCGGACCAGCAAGGTCTTTGGGACTCCCCAAGCGATGGAGAGTCAGGGCACGTCTGGAGCAACCAGGGAAGCCCAATAAAAGATAGAGTTGCCTTCTTGGGGACCCACAGGTCAATGGACCAGGGATCGCGAAGGGACCTCGAGAGGAATCACAAAATGGTGGCCCACGGAACACTCGTTGAGTGTAGGCCTGCAATCTTCGGTGCAATTACTGCACGGGATCAGGGCTACAAGTAACCCAAAACTCAGCCTCAGGGGTCGCCGGAAAGCTGATGCTTCTGCAAATGGTCACGGTGTCCAGGGGTTCGGGTTGCACTGTCTTCCACGAGGGATACGGGCCTCAGACTTGCTGTGGGCACAGATCGACCTCAGAGACCTAGGAACACCCACCTCCTGTGTGGCAATATTCTTTGGAGTCCGTCGGAGCTCGGAGATGCCAACTGGTCAGTCGCTTTAAAGGTGCCTGCCTTGCAGGGGAGTAACTCCTTTACTCCAAGGGAGATTCTTCAGTCGTCCAGCGTCGTGCAGATCGTCGAAGTACTTGGTTTCTGGTACCAGTATTTAGTCCAGGTGTAATCTAAAGTCCTGTAGTCAGGGGTTCCTACTTTATACCCAAGGAAGGGGTGGGACAAACTCTGGGGACCCACCTATGGGAGGGTCAGGAAAGAGGGGTGGCTACACCCATTTCCTTTGTCCAGTTTCGCGCCAGAGCAGGGGCTGTGTGCCCCTGCAACTGGTTTGAGCTGGACTATGCACAGGGACACCAAATGTGCCCCCAGTGCAGACTTCAAAGCACTGAGAGTGCACCCACCCAGCCCCAATACACTAAAGCCTGTCTGGGAGGTGGTCACACCTCCCTGTGACAGGAAACCTATTGTCCAGGCCTCCCCTGCCGGAGTTTCGTCCAGCAGCAGGAGGGCAGACTCGTGTCTGTGGCTGCAGCATCCATTTTGTGATGCCAGGGCTCTGTTAGCTGGTAGCGGGTATACCGGTGCTGCCATGTCTCTCCCTCTAGAAGGGTGGGATCATACTCCCACACCAGTTACTGGTGTGGGGGTATGATTCCAAGGTGTTTGACACCAAACACAACAGTTTTCCATGCAGCCATTCCAAAGTTAGCATTTACCGTTTGGTTATAATGCACTTAAGAGTATATGGTCTGGCTGCATCACAAACAACCCCGGAATAAAGATTCCGAGAGCTGCAGAGGGGCTCTGCTCATGCATGGGCACCCTCTCACATGAAACCCAGCACCCTGCCTTCAGGATTTTTAAGGCCTGCCATAAGGGTGACTGATGGGTTTACATGTGCAGTGATATGGAGAGATATAGGGAACCTATATCTCAGTAAGGGGTGGATACACCACCTTACACAGGCTGCTGTAGCAGACCTGTTGTGTCATTTTAAAAGGCTTCCCAGGGGTGGTACAATACATGCTGCAGCCCCTGGTAGGCCTCTGGGGTACCTATGCCCTGGGTACATAGTATACCATATACTAGGAACTCACAAGGGTACCCCAGAATCCAATCTGGAGTGTACCTAAAGTACATACAGTCAATTTAGAGTAGAAAGCAGATAGACTGGGGTCCTGATTAGCAGGGCCACAGTCTGGCTAAATCGAAAAACAGTGAAACATCAGCAAAAAGTGGGGGTAACTATAAGAAGCAGATCCTACTCTCCTACAGTTGGCAGTTTGGGGTCGCTACAACCAAGCTTTCTATGACTACCGTGAAGTCGAAAGGAAGAGCTCGGATTGGACAATGGGCAAAAAACACATGGAGTTAAGAAAATGTGTGTTTCACCGTCACTTAAGTGGGAACTTGTGTCCATGGTGTCAATAAACACAGACGCGCTCAAGAAAGAATGGATGAAGGACCACTCTCAGGCAGCCATCTTGAATCTGTGACAAATAAGTCCACCTGGGGAGGGAGATCTTTGAAGAACAAAACAAACGGTTCCTAAAAGCAGCCTTAGCCTGTCTTTTAATTGAAATTATCTACTGTCAGATGGAAAGTACATAGCCAAAGGGAAAACCCGTTTCCAGCTTTCGCTTGAAGACAGAGAAGGAGACGGCTTTGGGTCCAGTGGTAAGGTGTTCCCAATGGCTGGACCTGACTTGAAGGGGGTAAGTTTAAACTGAGGAACAGCTTGTGCACAGAGACATATGTTGGGGCACTGAAAGCCCAGATCTGGGCATGGAACGGACAGGCAATCTTCAATCAGCTCCTGGAAGTGCAGGTAGGGATGTGTGGGCGCCTGAAATAAGAAGCCTTTTGCTCTCAAGTGTATTCAGTGCCCTTTGCAGCCTGTTGAGCAAGACCTTGTCAAGCCGCTAGTATACTGCTAAGATGTACTTTGTAGACAACAGTGCTCACATCATGCCCAGTGCCACTCTACGCAGAAAACATCAACAAATGCTGAGCTCGCAGAGGACAATTCTGCAAACATCTTCTGTTGTGCATAGAAATGCTTCACAAAAGGTTAACCTTCAGAGAAATGTTCTGCGTGTACTTTCCAGAGGGCCTTTGTTCAATTAGAGTGAAAATGGATAATGATTAAATAAAGACTCAATTCAGGCAAAGAAAAAGGTAAACTGTAAAACTTTACCAAGGCCGAAAATCAGAAACTTCGCAAAACACTGCTGGCACAAAAGTATGCTTATTCCCACACTCAACACAACTTCACTTCCTTCTGTAGAATCAATGACCAGATCGAGACATAATGCAAGGCCCAGATATACAAAGAAATCACGCAACGCAGCAAGTAAAGATGTGGCGTTGCGTGAACGGAGGAGAGCAGAACACCGCAATATCTACTAAGATGTGGCACTGTTCTGCCCCGTCACTGGTCTGATGCATTTTTAGCTGCCTTTAGCCAACGCTGACGACCTTGTGATACTTTTTGGTTACAATCCAATGCACTTCAGGATGAGTTATTTTGTAAATATCAACACAAATCTTTGCATCAAGTTTGTGTTAAAAAGCAAACACTAACCCAATGCACGTCTTTGTGGCATTTGCGCTAATAGTCCAAAGACTGAGGGCAGAGCCACAGTCGGGATCAGAGGCTGGACAGAAGAATGTTCAGAAGATGTTGGTCTTGCAAGTATATGACTCACGGTGGAGAGCTTTTTGTTCAAGGGTATCCTTGTCATGGGCGCAGCGGGCATAAGTGCCCTACTTGGAAACTACACTTGGTGAAAGATCCATGTGCCATGCCCAAAGAGTGATCAAGGGGGAAGTAACTGAGGCCAATGACTTCCAAGAGAAGTAAATGCTTCTTCGACCAAAAGCCCTACAATGGTCAAGGGGCGATCCTTGGCAAAAGTTTGCAAGGCCGATGCCTACGACTCCCCAGCTTCCAGGGTCATAGAGAAGCTGGGGCGGAGAGACATTCATGCCTCCCAAGTCCCCAGATGGCCTTTCATTCATTCAATGTGAGCCTACAGGAATGCCATCAAATTGGGTAACAGTAACCCCATCATAAATCAAGAGGGGGAGACAGAAGCGGAAAAAGGGTTCAGTCGGCTTCCAAATACCATACTACACAAATCAAAATAAGTGAACCACACCGTTCTTGAAATCACAGTCTCACGACTGTTGTCTCTGAAACCCTCACCCACTGCTTACCACCAGCTGTATATATAATCTCCACTGGAGTGGCATAGTAGGTAGAGTTATCATCGGGTTCGGCACCTGGGTTCTGTCATCTCCAGGTGAATAACGCCTCCAATAAGAGGGAGAGTGTCTGGAAGAACCAGCCATCCCGGCCATCTTGCGAGTCTGGTGTGAGTACCTGTGCACCAGCCCTCCCAGCCATCCTGCGAGTTTAGTGTGAGTACCTCTGCACCAGCCCTTCATGCCATCCTGCGAGTCTGGTGTGAGTACCTGCTCACTAGCTCTCCAAGCCATCCTGCGAGTCTGGTGTGAGTACCTGTGCACAAACCCTTCCAGCCATCCTGCTGGTCTAGTGTGAGTACCTCTGCACCAGCCCTTCCAGCCATCCTGTGAGTCTGGTGTGAGTACCTCCGCACCAGCCCTTCGAGCCAGTCAGTCAGTCGATCACTGCTCGCTGAACGGTGAGCTCCGATCTCAGCGGCCAGGTAGCTTGGCTTTTAGCTGAGCGCAGACCAGCGGAAACAAGCATTGGCAACGCCACTCTACGTCCCAATATCACTGGGGTGACCTATTGTCTTTACTGATGCTTGTTACATATGGTGGCTGCGGACAGGTCATTTAAGGGGCGAAAACACCACTGAAACGTGTAAAAAACATCCGTATCCGCCCCTCTGATCTTTACTTGCGCCTACCCCCAAAATTAACAAATTCCAAATATGCGGCTTTCTTCTTTGCGTCTGATTGACGTACTAAAAAGCAGAGACCCGTAAAAAGACCACTCCCCATCCGGTGCTGTCCCCTCCACTCACCAGTAAGGGACCCTACATGCACAGAAGGTGAGAAGAGCCTATCTGTGTGCCTCCGTGCTCCCTGGAACATACATGTATTGTTTCTGAGTTTTACATAGCGCCTACCTGTCGCCTTACGTCCCTTCGGACGCGCTGAGACACTGGGTGCATGCAGAAATGAGGCAACAAAGTGGGTTTCGATAGTCAAAGTCCCCAGAGTACAAACACTGAATCTGATCTGCGTTGTGGGGGGACAGACTCCCCCTGCTGGCTGCTGAAGCCAGCCACGCGCGGGGGAAGCACCCCTGGAAGCCGGCTCTTTTTGAGGTGTCAGCTGATCCACTCCAGGATCAGGAGAGGGGTTTCCTTCCCTCTGTTTTCCCGCCATATTCTGGCGCAGGAAAAGGCTGGTTCGCACCCCTTCTGCCTGAGGCCTCTCCTGACCCCAGCATCGAATGAAACTGGGTTGGGTGTGCCATCCTTGAGAAAAGTCTGGGAGCTCAGCATTTCACCAAGAAACGCACTTGTCTGAATACTAAAACCCAGCACAGCCCATGACTGGAGCCTCCCAAAACTCGTCAGACACTGTCTACTGGGCTGGGCAGACCTTATCTTGGCGGCGGCCTGTCAGGCTGTCCGGAGCTGATGCCCCTCTAGACAGACCCCCTCGGTGCCTCCCACTCCTCAGCTGTGGTCCAGCGGAGCAGGTGACCACTCACATATCACAGCTGGCTCACTGTCAAACACTTACAGCTCGCTTGCAGCTCGTCCACTCACACCTCACCGCTGGGTCACAGTCAAACACTTACAGAACACTTACAGCTAGACCACTCACATCTTACAGCTGGCTCACCGCCAAACACTTACAGCTCGCTTGCAGCTAGACCGCTCACATCTCACAGCTGGGTCACCGCCAAACACTTACAGCTCGCTTACAGCTCATCCACTCACACCTCACAGCTGGCTCACAGTCAAACACTTACAGCTCGCTTGCAGCTAGACCGCTCACATCTCAGAGCTGGCTCACCACCAAACACTTACAACTCGCTTACAGCTCGTCCACTCACATCTCACAGCTGGCTCACCGTCAAACACTTACAGCTCGCTTGCAGCTAGACCGCTCAAAGCTCACAGCTGGGTCACAGTCAAACACAGCTCACTTGCAGCTCGTCCACTCACAGCTCACCGCTGGCTCACCGCTGGCTCACCGTCAAACACTTACAGAACACTTACAGCTAGACCACTCACATCTTACAGCTGGCTCACCTCCAAACACTTACAGCTCGCTTACAGCTAGACCGCTCACATCTCACAGCTGGCTCACCGCCAAATACTTACAACTCGCTTACAGCTAGACTACTCCCACCTCACAGGTGGCTCACCGTCAAACACTTACAGCTCGATTACAGCTTGTCCACTCACATCTCACAGCTGGGTCACAGTCAAACACTTACAGCTCACTTGCAGCTCGTCCACTCACACCTCACCGCTGGCTCACAGTCAAACACTTACAGAACACTTACAGCTAGACCACTCACATCTTACAGCTGGCTCACCACCAAACACTTACAGCTCGCTTGCAGCTAGACCGCTCACATCTCACAGCTGGCTCACCGCCAAACACTTACAACTCGCTTACAGCTAGACTACTCCCACCTCACAGGGGGCTCGCCGTCAAACACTTACAACTCGCTTACAGCTAGACTACTCCCACCTCACAGGTGGCTCGCCGTCAAACACTTACAGCTCGCTTACAGCTCATCCACTCACATCTCACAGCTGACTCACAGTCAAACACTTACAACTCGCCTACAGCTAGACCACTCACATCTCAGAGCTGGCTCACCACCAAACACTTACAACTCGCTTACAGCTCGTCCACTCACATCTCACTGCTGGCTCACCACCAAACACTTACAACTCGTCCACTCACATCTCACTGCTGGCTCACCACGAAACACTTACAACTCACTTGCAGCTCGTCCACTCACATCTCACAACTGGCTCACCGCCAAACACTTACAACTCGCCTACAGCTGGACCACTCACATCTCACAGCTGGCTCGCCACCAAAAACTTACAACTCGCTTGCAGCTCGTCCACTCACATCTCACAGCTGGCTCACAGTCAAACACAACTCGCTTACAGCTGGACCACTCACATCTCACAGCTGGCTCACTGCCAAACACGTACAACTCACTTGCAGGTAGACCGCTCACATCTCACAGTTGGCTCACCGCCAAACACAACTCGCTTACAGCTCGTCCACTCACATCTCACAGCTGGCTCACAGTCAAACACAACTCGCTTACAGCTGGACCACTCACATCTCACAGCTGGCTCACTGCCAAACACGTACAACTCACTTGCAGCTAGACTGCTCACATCTCACAGCTGGCTCACTGCCAAAGGCTTACAACTCGCTTACAGCTAGACCATTCACACCTCACAGCTGGCTCACCATCAAACACTTACAGCTCGTCCACCCACAACCCAAAGCTGGCTCACAGTCAAATACTTACAGCTCGCTTACAGCTCATCCACTCACACCTTACAGCTGGCTCACAGTCAAACACTAACAGGTCGCCTTACAGCTAGACCATTAAGACATCACAGTTGGCTCACAGTCAAACAATTACGGCAAGACCACTCACATCTCACAGCAGGCTCACCGTCAAACACTTACAACTCGCTTACAGCTAGACCACTCACATCTCACAGCTGGCTCACAGTCAAACACTTACAGCTCACTTGCAGCTCGTCCACTCACATCCACAGCTAGCTCACCGTCAAACACTTACAGCAAGACCACTCACATCTCACATCAGGATCACCGTCAAACACAACTTGCTTACAGCTAGACCACTCACATCTCACACCTGGCTCACAGTCAAACACTTACAGCTCACTTACAGCTCGTCCACTCACATCCACAGCTGGCTCACCGTCAAACACTTACAGCTCGCGTACAGCTAGACCACTCACATCTCACAGCTGGCTCACCATCAAACACTTACAAGTCGCTTACAGCTCGTCCACTCACATCTCACAGCTGGCTCACAGTCAAACACTTACAGCTCACTTACACTCACATCTCACACCTGGCTCACAGTCAAACACTTACAGCTCACCCACTCACATTTCACAGCTAGCTCACAGTCAAACACTTGCATCTCACTTACAGCTAGACCACTCACATCTCACAGCTGGCTCACCGTCAAACACTTACAACTCGCTTATAGCTCGAACACTCACATCTCACAGCTGGCTCACTGTCAAACACTTACAACTCGCTTACAGCTAGACCACTCACATCTCACAGCTGGCTCACAGTCAAACACTTCCATCTCACTTACAGCTAGACCACTCACATCTCACAGCTGGCTCACAAACACTTACAGCTCGTCCACTGACAGCTGGCTCACAGTCAAACACTTACAAATCGCTTACAGCTAGATCACTCACACCTCACAGCTGGTTCACAGTCAAACACTTACAGATCGCTTACAGCTAGACCATTCACACATCACAGCTGGGTCACAGTCAAACACTTACAGCTCACTTAAATCAAGACCATTCACACATCACAGCTGGCTCACAGTCAAACACTTACAACTCACTTACATCAAGACCACTCCCACCTCATCGCTGGTTCACACTCAAACACTTACAGCTCGCTTGCAGCTAGACCATTCACACTTCACAGCTGGCTCACAGTCAAACACTTACAGCTCGCTTGCAGCTCGCCACTCACACCTCACAGCTGGCTCACATTCAAACACTTACAGCTAGACCACTCACAGCTCTCAGCTGGGTCACAGTCAAACACTTACAGCTAGACCACTCACAGCTCGCAGCTGGCTCACAGTCAAACACTTACAGCTAGACCACTCACAGCTGGCTCACAGTCAAAAACTTACAGCTAGACCACTCACAGCTGGCTCACAAACACTTACAGCTCGTCCACTGACAGCTGGCTCACAGTCAAACACTTACAAATCGCTTACAGCTAGATCACTCACACCTCACAGCTGGTTCACAGTCAAACACTTACAGATCGCTTACAGCTAGACCATTCACACATCACAGCTGGGTCACAGTCAAACACTTACAGCTCACTTAAATCAAGACCATTCACACATCACAGCTGGCTCACAGTCAAACACTTACAACTCACTTACATCAAGACCACTCCCACCTCACCGCTGGTTCACACTCAAACACTTACAGCTCGCTTGCAGCTAGACCATTCACACTTCACAGCTGGCTCACAGTCAAACACTTACAGCTCGCTTGCAGCTCGCCACTCACACCTCACAGCTGGCTCACATTCAAACACTTACAGCTAGACCACTCACAGCTCGCAGCTGGCTCACAGTCAAACACTTACAGCTAGACCACTCACAGCTCGCAGCTGGCTCACAGTCAAACACTTACAGCTAGACCACTCACAGCTGGCTCACAGTCAAAAACTTACAGCTAGACCACTCACAGCTCACAGCTGGCTCACAGTCAAAAACTTACAGCTAGACCACTCACACCTCGCAGCTGGCTCACAGTCAAACTCTTACAGCTAGATCACTCACAGCTCACAGCTGGCTCACAGTCAGTATCTGCTCTTTCAGATTTTGTTTCTGTAGTTTCTTTTCATGTAGCCTATGGCTCTTGTATAGTCCATTCTGTTAACTGATTCGCCTCCAGGTGTCTGGGTGAGTTCAGGTTGTAGGGGGGGTTCATGACGGCTCTGGAGCTGCCGCTGATGACAATGTGATGTCCTAACAGTGCCTTCCTGTGGCTCATAAAGGTTTTCAAACCTGCGCTCATCCACTCTTTGGCCTCTCTCCAGAGCGCACAGAGCAAAGTTAACAAATGTCCCATTGTAACTGTGATTCTATGAGGATTGTGTGAAGAAGGTACACATCTGTCGAAATACTGACAACAGCTAGAGAACAGAAAATGCATTGCTTACAGGTGAGTGGGTGGGATGTGTGGGGGTGGTTAAGTGGATGTGATTAAAGGAGTTGCGTGCAGGAGGAAAGAGTGAAAAGACAGCGTTGAATAGGAATAAAAAGACATGTGAGATAGGCAGACAGAGGATTTGCAGAATGATGTGGGGAGAAAAAGGGCAGAACACAGTGAAAGCCTGCAGAGGACACGGTGAGAAGGATAGAACAGGAGTGACTGAGACACTCTGACAGCACAACCCTGCTCACCAGGGCCGGACTGGGAACTCAAAGCAGCCCCGGTAATTTTGCCAGACCAGCCCCCCCAGGGGGGTGGGGGGGGTCGCAAGTGAGAAGCACTGCTGCTTTTGTTACTGGGGGCCGATATTGCAGCACCACTGCAAAACTGGCCCCCGGTACCAAATCCGGCCCCCACCGCTGCAGAACCAGCCCCACTTCTCCACCCTCCCGGGGAGACGCCAGATGCCCGCTATGGCCAGTCCGGCCCCGCTGCCCACAGTGCTCAGTAATCTTTAATTCACAGTCTCATATTTTTAGAATTGGAATATTTTCAATCCTAATTATTGACAACAAAATCATTGCTGTTACTCAGTTATTTTATACTGCTAACTAGCACTTGTAAAGCCAACAGGCCTGGCTTGTTTTAGGCACAGGTCTGTTGTTGTGCTATATGTCTGGATACAATAACAGGAGCTCACAAAGAGGCACTCATGTATTGGTCAGGTGGCACGCTGTGTGAAGCAGAGGGTTGTGGGTTACATGTTTTTAGCCATGCATCACATAAGCCACACCTCTTGGCATAGATTTCAAGGTAAGCTTCTTTGGCCACTCCCCTTTTTGAGACCCCCTCACTTTTTTAATCCACTTAAAGCCCCAACCTTGAGTCTCTTTCCCTTCTAACACTGCATCCTACCTGGTCTCAGCTCTTCCATGTCTGTTCCTTCTCTTCTTTAGCTCACTGATTCTGCACCTCTGCTTCTCCACTCCCTCTTGCCTGCACACCTTGCTCCTCCTGCACCCAGGGGCTCAGCTCTTCCATGTCTGTTCCTTCTCTTCTTTAGCTCACTGATTCTGCACCTCTGCTTCTCCACTCCCTCTTGCCTGCACACCTTGCTCCTCCTGCACCCAGGGGCTCAGCTCTTCCATGTCTGTTCCTTCTCTTCTTTACCTCACTGATTCTGCACCTCTGCTTCTCCACTCCCTCTTGCCTGCACACCTTGCTCCTCCTGCACCCAGGGGCTCAGCTCTTCCATGTCTGTTCCTTCTCTTCTTTAGCTCACTGATTCTGCACCTCTGCTTCTCCACTCCCTCTTGCCTGCACACCTTGCTCCTCCTGCACCCAGGGGCTCAGCTCTTCCATGTCTGTTCCTTCTCTTCTTTAGCTCACTGATTCTGCACCTCTGCTTCTCCACTCCCTCTTGCCTGCACACCTTGCTCCTCCTGCACCCAGGGGCTCAGCTCTTCCATGT
This sequence comes from Calotriton arnoldi, assembly GCA_963921515.1. Lineage (NCBI taxonomy): Eukaryota > Metazoa > Chordata > Amphibia > Caudata > Salamandridae > Calotriton > Calotriton arnoldi. Next base: position 2,705,340 of record CAWUFW010000087.1, read on the forward strand.
CTGTTCCTTCTCTTCTTTAGCTCACTGATTCTGCACCTCTGCTTCTCCACTCCCTCTTGCCTGCACACCTTGCTCCTCCTGCACCCAGGGGCTCAGCTCTTCCATGTCTGTTCCTTCTCTTCTTTAGCTCACTGATTCTGCACCTCTGCTTCTCCACTCCCTCTTGCCTGCACACCTTGCTCCTCCTGCACCCAGGGGCTCAGCTCTTCCATGTCTGTTCCTTCTCTTCTTTAGCTCACTGATTCTGCACCTCTGCTTCTCCACTCCCTCTTGCCTGCACACCTTGCTCCTCCTGCACCCAGGGGCTCAGCTCTTCCATGTCTGTTCCTTCTCTTCTTTAGCTCACTGATTCTGCACCTCTGCTTCTCCACTCCCTCTTGCCTGCACACCTTGCTCCTCCTGCACCCAGGGGCTCAGCTCTTCCATGTCTGTTCCTTCTCTTCTTTAGCTCACTGATTCTGCACCTCTGCTTCTCCACTCCCTCTTGCCTGCACACCTTGCTCCTCCTGCACCCAGGGGCTCAGCTCTTCCATGTCTGTTCCTTCTCTTCTTTAGCTCACTGATTCTGCACCTCTGCTTCTCCACTCCCTCTTGCCTGCACACCTTGCTCCTCCTGCACCCAGGGGCTCAGCTCGGTCAGTAAGATTGGGGGGGGTGGGGAGGGGGCTTCAGATTTTCCAACAATCAGGCTGGCATATAAGGTTAAAATACATTATACGCCAGACAGGGTTCATGAGAGGGGCCTACGGGGAAGTGGAAGGGGAGAAGAATGTAGATTGGTGTGGGTACAAAGAAATAAAACAATATTTTGTAATAACCAACATTTTTGAGGACTTTCAAAGCAGAGAGGGAGAGAGTGTGTGCGTTTTTGTCTGTGTGTATGTAAAAGTTCCTGGTGAAATCTGACAGACATCTCAGCATATCCAACTGAAAACACCTGTACCCAACTATTTTATACAAAGTACATATGATATGGGGGTGTTACACCCCAAACATCCCTCTTGAAACTATGCCCCTGCCTGCACCTGTGCTCCTTCACAGTGGTGGAATTGGAAAAAAAGAACTCTGGAAACCCTCCCATAGGGAGGCTGTGGAGGTGAGATTAAAGGGGGCGGGGCAGCAAGAGGGTGGAGTCACGCAGGGCAGAGTCAGAAGGGATGCATCGAGTCACCGCCAGCCAAGTAGGTATGCATTATTATGGTCAACTCTGCTCCAAAAGAAACTGACAAGTAGAAATGCAATCTTAAAGCTGTACTGGTATAATTTGTTTCTCTCATATGAACCAGATTTTACAAAACCCACACACTTCCACTTTGCCCCCAAGTTGAACAAAGACCAGGTGGCAAATTTACAAAGAATTCATGCAACGCAGTGCAGCAATCACAGTGAAGAGCAGTGCCTAAATACTAAGCAAAGGTGGTGTTTTTCTCTCCCTGCACTGGCACACTTTGGGCAGTCTTGAACCAATCCACACACGCTTAACCATGGTACAAGTGTGTGTGCATGATGTGAAACATAGGTTTTGTACTGGAAGGGGGCCTTTTCAGCACAAGCTACTGTGTTTTGACATTTTTAACTTGGTCTGATGCTGTGCAGTACAGCACACATGCAAAGTTAGAAAGGTTTTGAGAAAAAAAAACAATTCTGTAACATTACACCTGCCTCGAGGAGGCAAAAAACTTTTCTGTAACATCACACCTGCCTCGAGGAGGCAAAAAACTTTTCTGTAACATCACACCTGCCTCGAGGAGGCAAAAAACTTTTCTGTAACATCACACCTGCCTCGAGGAGGCAAAAAACTTTTCTGTAACATCACACCTGCCTCGAGGAGGCAAAAAACTTTTCTGTAACATTACACCTGCCTCGAGGAGGCAAAAACCTTTTCTGTGACATTACACCTGCCTCGAGGAGGCATACATTTTTAATGCACATCCCTGTCTACCAATGTAGTAGACGGTGTATCAAACCCATGGGTGGTTTCTTGGGAGCGCTCATGTGCCATCCACGGTGTACCCTCTTGACGCAACGTAGCGCATGGCACTACTTCATGGTACTCTGGCGCACTTGAATTCCAAAAGCAACACTTTGTGCAGGTTTACGTCACTTTTTGAATGCAAACCTAGTGCTAAATGTTGATAAATTGGAACCAAATGTTGCACTTTGTTAGGGAAGGTCTAACTGGACCGGAAGCATTGGTATACAAGTAGAATCTGGGTCTATTCCAATAGTAAAAACCCTGAAATACAATATTGTTTTTTAATTTCTTGTTTGGTGAAGTGCCTTGTGAGGGGTCAGAAGTGCTATATAAATGTAACTACACTATATTGGAATAACACACACACACACACACACACACACACACGCACGCACGCACGCACGCACACACACACACACACACACACTCACACACACCACCCCCCCCCGCAAGAGCAACCTAAACAACAACAACTCAGATGGCAAAGACAATTGTTTGTCAACATTTGGCCACTGCCATGGAGGAAAGGGAGAACGCCACCACCCCCCTGCAGGCAGCTGCTCCCACGAAGACACTCACAGTGAGTGTGAGAGCGCTGCTGCCTCCCTCAGGGCAGACTGTGTCAGTGCACCAGGGCACATACAGGAGAAACTGCTGGGACTGGCCTGGAGTTTGGTCCCTCCTCAATCACACCTGCTGGCCCTGGAATATGGCAGGCCCTGCCTCCCAGTTTGCTGCTTCACGACCTTTGCTCTCATTCCAAGATTCACCCCTTCTGGGTGTGCGTTCCTCCCACTTCTGGTCAATGCCTTGACTGGCGCTGACAGAGCTTTAAATGGGCCAGTACCACCAGGGACTGAGCACCTGCACTTTATTTTGAGGGGGAGTGTGCCTGCACTTCTCAGCAGAGGTGCAATACAGGAGCAATACTTTTAATTGGAGAGTACCAGCACTTCTAAGCAGAGGTTCAATACTTTTAATTAGAGTGAACTGGTACTTCTCAGCAGAGGTGCAATACTTTTAATTAGAGAGTACCAGCACTTCTCAGCAGAGGTGCAATACTTTTAATTAGAGTGAACTGGTACTTCTCAGCAGAGGTGCAATACTTTTAATTAGAGAGTACCAGCACTTCTCACCAGAGGTGCAATACTTTTAATTGGAGAGTGCCTGCACTTCGCAGCAGAAGTTCAATACTTTTAATTAGAGTGTACTGGTACTACTCACCAGAGGTACAATTCTTTCAATTGGAGAGTACCTGAACTTCTCAGCAGAGGTGCAATACTTTAAATTGGAGAGTACCTGCACTTCTCAGTAGAAATTCAATACGTTGAATGGCAGAGTACCTGCACTTGTCAGCAGAGGTTCAATACTTTTAATTGGAGAGTACCTGTACTTCTCAGCAGAGGTGCAATACTTTTAATTGTTGAGTATCAGCACTTCTCAGCAGAAGTGAAATACATTTAATTGGAGAGTACCTGCACTTCTTAGCAGAGGTGCAATACTTTTAATTGGAGAGTACCTGTACTTCTCAGCAGAGGTGCAATACTTTTAATTGGTGAGTATCAGCACTTCTCAGCAGAAGTGAAATACATTTAATTGGAGAGTACCTGCACTTCTTAGCAGAGGTGCAATACTTTTAATTGGAGAGTACCTGCACTTCTTAGCAGAGGTGCAATACTTTTAATTGGTGAGTATCAGCACTTCTCAGCAGAAGTGAAATACATTTAATTGAAGAGTACCTGTACTTCTCAGCAGAGGTGCAATACTTTTAATTGGTGAGTATCAGCACTTCTCAGCAGAAGTGAAATACTTTTAATTGGAGAGTACCGGAGCTTCTCAGCAGAGGTTCAATACTTTTAATTGGAGAGTACCGGAGCTTCTCAGCAGAGGTTCAATACTTTTAATTGGAGAGTACCTGCACTTGTCAGCAGTGGTTCAATACATTTAATTAGAGTGTATTGTTACTTCTCAGCAGAGGTGCAATACTTTTAATTGGAGAGTACCAGAACTTCTCAGCAGAGGTTCAATACTTTTAATTGGAGAGTACCAACACTTCTCAGCAGAGGTGCAATACTTTTAATTGGAGAGTACCTGCACTTCTCAGCAGGGGTGGAATACTTTTAATTAGAGTGTACTGGTACTTCTCAGCAGGGGTGCAATACTTTTAATTAGAGAGTACCAGCACTTCTCAGCAGAGGTGCAATACTTTTAATTAGAGTGAACTGGTACTTCTCAGCAGAGGTGCAATACTTTTAATTAGAGAGTACCAGCACTTCTCACCAGAGGTGCAATACTTTTAATTGGAGAGTACCAACACTTCTCAGCAGAGGTGCAATACTTTTAATTGGAGAGTACCTGCACTTCTCAGCAGAGGTGCAATACTTTTAATTGGAGAGTACCAGCACTTCTTAGCAGAGGTGCAATACTATTAATTGGAGTGTACCAGAACTTCTCAGCAGAGGTTCAGTACTTTTAATTGGAGAGTACCAGCACTTCTCAGCAGAGGTTCAATACTTTTAATTGGAGAGTACCAACACTTCTCAGCAGAGGTGCAATACTTTTAATTGGAGAGTACCTGCACTTCTCAGCAGAGGTGCAATACTTTTAATTGTAGAGTACCAGCACTTCTTAGCAGAGGTGCAATACTATTAATTGGAGAGTACCTGCACTTGTCAGCAGAGGTGAATACTATTAATTGGAGAGTACCTTCGCTTCTCAGCAGGGGTACAATACTTTTAATTGGAGAGTACCAACACTTCTAAGCAGAGGTTCAATACTTTTAATTGGAGAGTACCTGCACTTCTCAGCAGAGGTCCAATACTTTTAATTAGAGTGAACTGGTACTTCTCAGCAGGGGTGCAATACTTTTAATTGGAGAGTACCAGCACTTCTTAGAAGAGGTGCAATACTATTAATTGGAGAGTACCAGCACTTGTCAGCAGAGGTAAATACTATTAATTGGAGAGTACCTGCACTTCTCAGCAGAGGTGCAATACTTTTAATTAGAGTGAACTGGTACTTCTCAGCAGGGGTGCAATACTATTCATTGGAGAGTACCAGCACTTCTCAGCAGAGGTGCAATACTTTTAATTGGAGAGTAGCTGCACTTTTCAGCAGAGGTGCAATGCTATTAATTAGAGAGTAGTGCTACTTCTCGGCAGAGGTGCAATACTTTTAATTGGAGAGTACCAGCACTTCTAAGCAGAGGTTCAACACTTTTAAATGGAGAGTGTCTGCACTTCTCAGCAGAGGTGCATTACTTTTATTTGGAGAGTGTCTGCACTTCTCAGCAGAGGTGCATTACTTTTGATTGGAGAGTACCTGCACTTCTCAGCAGAGGTGTATTACTTTTGATTGGAGAGTACCTGCACTTCTCAGCAGAGGTGCAATCAGGGCCGGACTGGCTGCCGGGCGTTTTTGCTGGGGTGTAAGAGTGGGGTCCAGGTTCACTGATGAGGGGCTGATTTTGTTCCTGGGGAGCTTCCGGTGCTTCTAAATGAACAATGCAAAACAAATAGCTTTAAAGCATACTTTTTAAAACATTTGTTTTGCATTGTTTATTAAAGAAAGCCCGGTAGCCAGTCCGGCCCTGGGTGCAATACTTTTAATTGGAGAGTACCCGCACTTGTTAGCAGAGGTGTACTACGTTTAACTGGAGAGTACCTGCACTTCTCAGCAGAGGTGAATACTATTAATTGGAGAGTACCCGCACTTCTCAGCAGAGGTGCAATACTTTTAATTGGAGAGTACCTGCACTTCTCAGCAGAGGTGCAATACTATTAATTGGAGAGTACCTGCACTTGTCAGCAGAGGTGAATACTATTAATTGGAGAGTACCCGCACTTCTCAGCAGAGGTGCAATACTATTAATTGGAGAGTACCTGCACTTGTCAGCAGAGGTGCAATACTATTAATTGGAGAGTACCTGCACTTGTCAACAGAGGTGAATACTATTAATTGGAGAGTACCCGCACTTCTCAGCAGAGGTGCAATACCATTAATTGGAGAGTACCTGCACTTGTCTGCAGAGGTGAATACTATTAATTGGAGAGTACCCGCACTTCTCAGCAGAGGTGCAATACTTTTAATTAGAGTGTACTGGCACTTCTCAGCAGGGGTGCAATACTTTTAATTGGAGAGTACCTGCACTTCTCAGCAGAGGTGCACTACTTTTAACTGGAGAGTGCCAGCACTTCTCAGCAGAGGTGCAATACTATTAATTGGAGAGTACCTGCACTTCTCAGCAGAGGTGAATATTATTAATTGGAGAGTACCAACACTTCTAAGCAGAGGTTCAATACTTTTAATTGGAGAGTACCTGCACTTCTCAGCAGAGGTCCAATACTTTTAATTAGAGTGAACTGGTACTTCTCAGCAGGGGTGCAATACTTTTAATTGGAGAGTACCAGCACTTCTTAGAAGAGGTGCAATACTATTAATTGGAGAGTACCAGCACTTGTCAGCAGAGGTAAATACTATTAATTGGAGAGTACCTGCACTTCTCAGCAGAGGTGCAATACTTTTAATTAGAGTGAACTGGTACTTCTCAGCAGGGGTGCAATACAATTCATTGGAGAGTACCAGCACTTCTCAGCAGAGGTGCAATACTTTTAATTGGAGAGTAGCTGCACTTTTCAGCAGAGGTGCAATGCTATTAATTAGAGAGTAGTGCTACTTCTCGGCAGAGGTGCAATACTTTTAATTGGAGAGTACCAGCACTTCTAAGCAGAGGTTCAACACTTTTAAATGGAGAGTGTCTGCACTTCTCAGCAGAGGTGCATTACTTTTATTTGGAGAGTGTCTGCACTTCTCAGCAGAGGTGCATTACTTTTGATTGGAGAGTACCTGCACTTCTCAGCAGAGGTGTATTACTTTTGATTGGAGAGTACCTGCACTTCTCAGCAGAGGTGCAATCAGGGCCGGACTGGCTGCCGGGCGTTTTTGCTGGGGTGTAAGAGTGGGGTCCAGGTTCACTGATGAGGGGCTGATTTTGTTCCTGGGGAGCTTCCGGTGCTTCTAAATGAACAATGCAAAACAAATAGCTTTAAAGCATACTTTTTAAAACATTTGTTTTGCATTGTTTATTAAAGAAAGCCCGGTAGCCAGTCCGGCCCTGGGTGCAATACTATTAATTGGAGAGTACCTGCACTTGTCAGCAGAGGTGAATACTATTAATTGGAGAGTACCCGCACTTCTCAGCAGAGGTGCAATACTATTAATTGGAGAGTACCTGCACTTGTCAGCAGAGGTGCAATACTATTAATTGGAGAGTACCTGCACTTGTCAGCAGAGGTGAATACTATTAATTGGAGAGTACCCGCACTTCTCAGCAGAGGTGCAATACTATTAATTGGAGAGTACCTGCACTTGTCAGCAGAGGTGAATACTATTAATTGGAGAGTACCCGCACTTCTCAGCAGAGGTGCAATACTTTTAATTAGAGTGTACTGGCACTTCTCAGCAGGGGTGCAATACTTTTAATTGGAGAGTACCTGCACTTCTCAGCAGAGGTGCACTACTTTTAACTGGAGAGTGCCAGCACTTCTCAGCAGAGGTGCAATACTATTAATTGGAGAGTACCTGCACTTCTCAGCAGAGGTGAATACTATTAATTGGAGAGTACCTGCACTTCTCAGCAGAGGTTCAATACTTTTATTTAGAAAGTACCAGCACTTCTCAGATGCAAGCCTGTACTCTGGTATAGGTACCTGCACTTTTGTGTTTCCATTTCAAGCACTGCAGCCAATCGACCCATTCAAATCGACGAACATGCCCCACTCATTCATCACAAGAAGAGGTAGACTTTGGTCTGCGATGGGAACCGTGTGGCACTAAACCCGGACCTGAGAAAGCGCTGCGATGCCTGACCAGTAGCGCACTATGCGCAATAGCGCACTTTAGTTAAAACAGGACATGAAAATGAGCAGACTGCAGGCCTAGACAGCATCAGAGGCAGACTGGGACAGACACTAGGCCCAGGAAGCACACTACAAGGGGCCCCATTAGTGAATTAGATGCCTAAAAAGTGGCCCTGTTTGCAAACTGAAGCAGTTTGGGACTTTAGTTTGCTTTAGGCAATGTTTGTGGTAACATCAGGAAAATCAACAGCAAAAAGGGGTCCCCCAGAACATAAAACAGCCCCGCAAAGAGCAAAAAACGGCCCCCACATTGACCTGTCAGACCAGCCCTTCGGGCACTTCCCGATTGCCCTAAAGTCCAGTCCGACCCTGGGCAGCATGAGCGGATGGAAGCCTGCAAGTGACAAAGATGGACTCAGCAGACACTGAAAAGGGACAACCAAGCTTAGGGAGGCAGGTGGCACGTCTTGGAGCAGGGTTCGAGGCCCGCTGGCCCTCGGCTGTCCACCTCCGCTGTCCAACAGCCCCTGCCTGCCTCTTTGGGCAGCAGGTGGTGGGAGGGTTGGGGAGTGCAGCTGGATGCGACAACAGCACATGAAGGGTGTTGGAACCTGAGAACCTGAGATGCAGAGTGGAGACTTCTTTCCTGCCTTGATCCCTACAAATGGCGACGGCATGGCTGCAGCAGAGGGCGGCCCAAGGACGAGTGCGCGGGCGGGCGGGTGGCGCCGTGCCAGAAATGTCACTGCGCCTTAACGCAGGGGTGACAACACCTGAAGACGTCCTACAGAGAGAGCTGAGAATGGCCTCTAACCTGCTGGTGGATCAGGGTCGAAGGGGCGAGGCTGTTGTATCTGACCTTCTTGCATACGTCACACAGCTGCGGACAGGGAGGGCTCCGGTGCAAAGTGTTTTCTTCTTTGCAGATTATTTCATCTGAATGTTGAAATACACACCCTCTTTTTAATGAGCCCTGTTTTGTGTTTTACACCGTTATGGTGAGCTAACTAGAGGCTCGAAGACCTCCAGGAGGCCTGGCGCTGGAATCATGGCTAGGGCTTGCGGATGGGCCAGTAAGTTGCGCACTTTAAGGGAGAGTTTGTGGCCTCCCTGGGCGGCAGCAGGAGGCCCTCAGTAGCAGCCAGCCCCAGTCACACGACGGATGAAGGGGCAACAGCCGGTACCCCAAGGTGAAGTACTCAACAAGAAAGCGGCGGAGGAGGCACCAATTCTGGAGGTTCTCTAGTGTCGCCCAATGCCCGAAGAGCCAACCGCGGGGAGAAGAAGGCGCAAAGATGACGCCCCGAGGTGATATGTTCTCCAGAGGCCCTTGAGCTACAAGCAGCTGTCACTCAGGAAGGTGTCAGTGCCAGACCTCACCCTGGCGCCTCTGAGGGCAGAGGTCAAGAACCAGGAGGGTACAGGAACAATCAGCTAAGCATGAGATATATTGGAAAGTACTAAAGAGACATCCCTTGTAGGATTCGGGTGCTGGCTGGTGATTCCAGAGTCCTGCAGGAGGGGGAACCTGAGACGTGCCTGTGAGGTTCCAATTGCTAACCCCTGGGCTTGGCTGAGGGTCAAAGTGATCACCAGTTCTGGTGCCAACATCCATTATGAGAGGGACTGAAGACCTGCAAAGCGTGCAATGTATGTCAAGGTTCTCTTGCTTCTGGTTCCAGTGGTTGGGGTGCACATCCAAAGGGCAGGGGTGAACACTGTTCCACGATTTACCACCAACTCTCCTCACAAACAGAACTGTTGCGGTGGCCCAGACATCAGTCACATCCAATCAGAGTCTGATGATCGGATACAGGCACTTCTCAGGGTAGGCTTTTCAGGTGAGGTCATCACTCATGGGGTCTCAAATCATAAACAGTGTTATGCACAGTCTAGTCTCTGATACATCAACAGGGAGAACCACCGCCCAAGCACTAGTTATCACCCTGAGTCAAATAGTCTCTTAGAGTGATCCAATAGGTCCCTAAGAAGTACTTGGGACACGCTTACCAAGTTGCTCATACCTGCCGTGAGGGGAAGGGCTCTGCAGTTTCTGTTCTCGCCGCCGTGAGGGGAACGGCTTCTATCTACTCCACGCCGTGAGGGGAACGGCCTACATTTCCCAGTTGCCCCAGCATCGGCGCCGGGACACAGCGTCAGCACAGGCGCCTCCCGCCAGGACAAAAGTGCGGCTGCCCTCCCGCAGCGCGGGACTCGCTTACCAAGTTGCTCATACCTGCCGTGAGGGGAACGGCTCTGCAGTTTCTGTTCTCGCCGCCGTGAGGGGAACGGCTTCTATCTACTCCACGCCATGAGGGGAACGGCCTACATTTCCCAGTTGCCCCAGCATCGGCGCCGGGACACAGCGTCAGCACAGGCGCCTCCCGCCTGGACAAAAGCGCGGCTGCCCTCCCGCAGCACGGGACGCGCCCGGGCGAAGCCCGGGCCCGTCTGAGCCCGTCTGTGACCGACAGAGGCCGGGCCGGGCCACCCCTCTGACATTGCTCACCCTCCTAGTCATCAGTGCGGTGAGTGAAGTAAGCCCAGTTCCTCTGGTGTTAATATGTATTAATCATGGCTAAAAGGCCTGTTGTATCCAGTTTACGCGGCTCTGCCTCCATTGATAGTATGCTGGAGAGAGTTGTTAACATTGTCAGCACTGAAATAGAGCTGACTGAGAGGCGTATGTCCCTGGGCTCAACTACTTCCCACCCCACCCCCCAAAACATGACTCACTCTGGCCTGCCAAACAGTCCTCTTTCAATGCTAAATCCGTTAGTTCTCTTGCCAGCTGCGGATGGTGAACTGGTTAATGAGCAAACCTGGGGTAACAAAGACACTGGAGCTCATGTGGGGACTATGGATCTAACGGACCTAATGTCACCAACTCGCAGTAAGGTTATTGCTGCAGCTGTGAATGTTTCTCCAGACCCAGCAATCACGGGGGCAAAGAGGAAAAAGAAAATAACGAAGCCCGCTTGCCCAAAGAGGAAACAACCATTGCGTTCAAAGTCACAGCGTACTGCTTTGAGCGCATGGATGCAAGGGTCAGCAGCCCAAACTGAAACAGTGACTGTCAATGCCTCTGTCAATGCCTCTGACGTTTTAATGTCTATTAGTCTGTCTAGTCAATCAATTCATACTCAAACTGAATCTATACCAGCACCTTTTAATACTTTTAAATTGGGGGACACTGCAATAGATATTATTATGGACACCATGTTTGACCGCGTTAAGGAGCTTGTTGACAAAAAATTTACAACCCTGTGGAAACGTTTAGATCGATTAGAATCATTAATTAGTAAACCTAACTCACATAGTAAGGCATTTAATACGCTGCTAACACAGGGGGTGCCACACATTCCGCAAGCCTTAAATGGCTTAGTCCCCAATACATCACAGCAACCCTCAAATGCCTTACAATCCCCGTTAACTGGTTCTCGTGATGCTAGTGATGTTTGCTGTAAAGTCAATAAATGCACCCTTCCCAAGGTCCTTACTTCTCAGGATGGCGATTTAAATTTGGGCAATAATGCCTTACATTTACCTCGCCAACAAGATGGGCATGCATCTATTAAAGCCCCAGTAAAAGATGCAAATCAAACACATAATTTACAGAGCACAGCTTCCTTACCTAGGATTAACGTCTGCAGGCCTCTTAATGCAAGAAATGATGTTTTAAGTTTACCTCCTGAGGCGTGTCCTTATGTATTGGTCTTAGCTGGGGTGCCACCTTTAATGGAAAACCAACAAGAGTCCTGGGACCAATTGCGTAATAAGTGCACTAACTGGCTCATGAAACATAAAGGTTTTAGGGTGTCTAACATCAACGAGATTTTGATGGTACGCAGGGTTGGCTGGGTTGGACCATCAGAGAAGTTAATAAAGGGAGACTGTATTGTTGTTAATTTCCGACAACCCGCCCTTGTAAAATCGATACTATCGCAGAGAGAGCATGACAGTTCTACTGATGTCTGGTCACTGCCCCTTGGCTATTTTATAAACCCAATGTCATTCATAATACGCAAGCCATTTTCCCGCTCATGTTACAAAATAGATTTTCCTCCCTCTCGGATTTAGATACTTTAGACTGACTGGCCCCGTTATCAGTGCCTTTTGAATTGGCCCCCTCCATAGTAGCACCTGTACCATTGTTAAGAGATGCCTCTAGGCAGTCCGACCAACTCTTGCAGTTACTAAGTTGGAACATTGCTGGCCTAGCCTCTAAAGTAAATAATGAAGACTGGGCCAGGCTGGTAAACAAATTTGATATTTTATTGCTTCAGGAGACCTGGGCTACAAGTGAGATACATTGTGAGGGCTTCCAATGTTTTAATGTGTGTGCACTGGCTTCTAAATATGGGCGTCCGTCTGGTGGCCTTTCTATTTGTGTCAAAATATCGTCAGGTGGCTCTATTAAGACTATCTCGACAAACAGCCCTAATTACCAAGCTTTGATATATACACGTGGGGCCTCAATTTGTTTTATTAATTTTTATAATAATGACTTTTTAAGTGTACCCAATAAGATTGTTGAAAAACTTTTTAAATTTGTTTCTAATATACACAAAATCAAAATTTAGCTGGAATTTGCCTGGGGGGCGATTTTAATGTTAAGATCTCCAGGGCATATAATTTGGGTACTGGCTATATACAACATGAAAATTTGACCAAAAGGGGAACTGAATTAATGGATTATTTGTCGATGCATGATTTGTCAAATGCGATGGACATTGCACCCATAACCTATAGCGATAATCAGACAGTGCCAACATATAGAGGCCGAGGGTGTGCCTCAATAATTGATTATGTCTTTATATCTGCCCCACTTGAAGACATTTTAGTTGGTGCAGAGGTTATACCTACTATGTTTGGGGATCACAACCCAATCTCGGTATTGTTTAGGGTTGCCCCCAGACATATTTTTAAGGGAGAACCCGGGGCCTGTAACATATCTTCCTCAACCGATAATTTAAGAATTATCTGGAAAGGAATTGATAATAGCACGCTGTTTAAGAACATGATAATATCTTATCGATCAATTGTCGACGTATGTCTGTCATCCATTGACCCTAATTTTGAGGTGGTTGCAGCCTTTACTCAGTTATGTGCAGGTATTAAACAGATGATCTCTAAACCTGCGTTTAACAATAACCATCATCCTAAGTGGTTCAATAGTATATGCTCCCTGGCTAATAGAGATCTTCGTGCTGCCTTGTCGGCAACACCTAGGAATGCAATTTTAATCAGATCACTAAGGAACCAATATAATAAAGTGGTATAGCAAAGGAAAGAGGAGATTTTGAGAGATCAATGGGATAACTTGGCTTGCGCTGCAAGATTCAATAATACAAATGGCTTTTGGGCGGTGGTTAAAAATATGAGAAACACTGGTCAGCACTTAAGTCCCATAAGCTGTAATATAACCAGTGATGCCTGGGTCTCTCATTTCTCTAAAATATATTCTGCAACATCGCTGGACGAGGTTCACATAGATCTTTACGTCGCGTCACGAGTCCAGATATCGCTCTCAGAAGTGGTAGACGCAATTGACCAGAGCTTAGGTAACAAGGCCCCCGGCCCCGATGGGTTTCCCATCGACCTCATTAAATACAAACCAGATTTCTGGGCCCCGATTTTACTTAATGTTTTTAACAATTTAACAAACTCCCAAATTCCTAGCACATGGTCGTCCAGCACCATAGTACCGATTTTTAAAAAGGGGGACAGGGCTAACCCCAGTTGTTATAGACCAATTTCTTTGATCGACAACACCTTAAAGATACTTGGGAGGGTGCTATTTAATAAAATTAGGAGTTGGGCTGAGGATACGCATATTTTAAATAAATGTCAGTTAGGTTTTAGAAGCAAATTAGGAACCGTAGAGCAATGTCTCAATTTAAATTTGATTGTTGACAAATATACAATAGCTCGGCAGTCTCCTATTTACCTAGCTTTCATGGACCTCACCTCAGCCTTCGATTATGTGAATAGATCGCGCCTATGGTCATGTCTCCTAAATTATGGGCTAGACGAGGCCTTAGTACACTTTCTGGCCTTTTTACACAAGGATTTGGGGGCAAGGGTGAGGATTAGTAGGGATGGGGCCGTATCAGAGAATATTGTCATCGGCCGAGGGGTCAGGCAGGGGTGTGTGCAGGCCCCCCTGCTTTTTATTTTATATATTAATGAGTTGCATAACGAGTTGTCAAATTTGACTACGGATGTCCCGGTGATTAATGGCAGCAAAATACCTGCTTTATTATACGCGGATGATGCGGTCCTAATGGGCCGCACACCCAATGCACAACGCACTTTAGTTGGGCGCTTTGTTGATTTTATGTCTAAATTGGACTTGTGCACAAATTTAAAAAAATCTTTTTTAATGAGTTGTGGTCCAAATAAACATCGGGTTAATGTAATTAGCTCCGGGTTCCGAAAAACTGTTTTGCACGCGCACTTTCCCATATTTGGGGCTGGTTTTTGCTGACAATGGTTCCTGGACTGCCCATTTGACACACAGCCGGAACAAACTCTTAAAGGCCTCCAACTTAATTTTATGCCTCCCTCAACCCAGAAGAACTGAGGTAGTGCTATCCTTACTGAAGATATATAGAACTCAATGCAGACCAACTGCAACTTATGGAGCTGAAGTGTGGGGCTACGCGAATTGTAATAATATTCAAATAGAGGAAAATAGATTTTGTCGGAGAGTCCTGGGGGTTCCAATTAGCTCCTCTTCCTTTGTTTGTCATCGGGAGCTAAAACTGTCCTATATTGAAGATTATATCAGGGCTCGTCCAACTATTTTTTGGATAAAAGTATGGCAAAACCCGGCAACCACTCTCACTAGAGAAATCATAGCTGATTCTCTTAAATGTGATAAGGGCAGTAGCATACCTTGGCTGGCAGCTGTTAAGGACAGCTTGTCCGCTGTAAATTTGCCACACATTTTCTCAAATCCAAGTGATATATCAGGTATTAATAAAAAGATTATACAGGAGACCCTGTATGGGTATTATGCTAGTTTGAGACTTAGGCATGAAACTTCGAAAAGCTCAGTCGCCCGTTATATAACGATGTCGGACGCTGAGGGTCCACCGACAATATTGCCAGCCCGTTATCTTTTAATGGCGACCAATCGTTGGGAAAGAAGTTTGCTTTTTCGCCTTAGGGCTGGTACTTTAAAATATTTATTATGTTTTCCCCTTGGGCATAACAGTAACCTTGAGCAAATTTCTTGTCCCTGTGGTAATCGTGGTAATCAATCTATGTTACATTTTCTATTCTTCTATAACTTTTATCAGTTATATAGTAAACAGTTGCTGATTCCGTTTTTTAAGGTAGCAGCTATCAGCAACTATAAGGTGGCATATAGAGAAATTGTTGAGCTCAAGGACGAAAATTTAATTTTCCGCGTTAGCACTTTCTTGCGTCTGGCTGTCCGCTCACGTGCTTCCATGAGTTTGGTATAATTGGTTTGGATTGCCCATTATTAATCTTTCACTTATATGCAGGTTGCATAATTTTATTGTGTGTATTTCATTGTTACATAATTTTTGATAAACTGCTCGCACTTTATAATATTATGCTGCTAGATTTAATGAATTTGTTCGATTTTAACGTTGGTTTAATATGATAAACTGTTCGCATTTTACATTATTATGCTGCTATATTTAATGAACTTTTTATCTTCATCTCAATATGTGCTATTATCTTAGTCTGATGTTATTTATCAAAGCAGTGGATATTGGTTGCCTGTATCAGATGATTCCAGGAACAATTATACTATTGCCCCTAACAAATTATAAGTGTAAGACAAACCCCCTGAGCATTGCGTACGTATATGTTTTGTGTATTTACTGTTTTTAGCCTTGTGTTGGCTGTCTTAAATTTTTATTCATGTATGTATTGTCTGTTTGTTTTTAAAATTTTGCTGGTATTTTTATTTTGTTCTTTTATGGATATTTTCTTATCCGAATAAAGATGAATTGAATTGAATTGAAGTACTTGGTTCAATTTGTTGAGAAGAATGGAGAAGGTTTGGGAAATATCTTTTCTCTGACTGTTTCCTACCTTGAGCAAGCACACGAGTGCACTGTCCTTCAAAGATTGAAAGGTTCTCTTTTAGATTATCCCAGATGGCCAGGAAGGGAAGTTTGAGGCCAGGCTGTAACCCACTATGTGCTCACTGCAAGGATGTCAAGAGAGCCCTCAGCTTAGCCTCACTGAAGCTAACTCCGAATTTCTGTGAGACTGGCCGGTCAGAGATGCAGACCCTACTGTACACGTTTAGGGATACCTGTTCTAGTCACCCCAACACGGTGATGTGGACACTGATCACACAACCAGCAGGGCCTCAACACCAGTCCAGGAGGGCCTACAGAAGGATGTACAAGAGATACAGGGGATGAGAGCCCGCATCAGCTCCTGCAGTGACGGGACAGCCATATCATTCTCTTTCCAAAGACGGATGGGAGCATGACGTTTTGCACTGATTGCAGGTAACTGAAAGCGATCATTCATGAGTAACACACAGGAGAGAGCTCAAACCAGGCCTGTGGCTGAGCAGGGAGGTTTGGCTGATGCCTGTGTTCCGAGAACACTGCAGCCATACACACACAACACATAATGACCTGACCAAACAGGTCATCCCCACACCTTGTTACCCTCCTTGGGCGATGATAGTAGGACATACTTAATGAGGTCCATGGTGCTAGAGAGTGTGCAGGGTCTCTGTGGCATGCAGAGCTGGCACCAAGAATACCAGTGCAATGGGCCATCGCAGATCTTGAGGTGGAGATCATGTGTAGAGACAAGGCCTCTCTAGTCTGAAGGAAGTTTGATAATACATCTGGCATTGAGCGGTCCAGGCCTCTCCAGTCTGAAGGAAGTATATCAACACATCTGGCATTGAGCGGTCCAAGCCTCTCCAGAATGCAGGAAGTGTGATAACACATCTGGCATGAAGTGTGATAACGCATCTGGCATTGAGTAGAGCAGGCCTCTCTAGTCTGCAGGAAGTGTGATAACACATCTGGCATCGAGCGGTCCAGGCCTCTCCAGTCTGAAGGAAGTGTGATAACACATCTGGCACCGAGCGGTCCAGGCCTCTCCAGTCTGGAGGAAGTGTGATAACACATCTGGCATTGAGCGGTCCAGGCCTCTCCAGTCTGGTGGAAGTGTGAAAACACATCTGGCATTGAGCTGTCCACCCTCTCCAGTCTGGAGGAAGTGTGATGACACATCTGGCATTGAGCGGTCCAGGCCTCTCCAGTCTGCAGGAAGTGTGATAACACATCTGACATTGAGTGTGATAACGCATCTCGCATTCAGCGGTCCAGGCCTCTCCAGTCTGCAGGAAGTGTGATAACACATCTGGCACTGAGCGGTCCAGGCCTCTCTAGTCTGCAGGAAGTGTGATAACACATCTGGCACTGAGCGGTCCAGGCCTCTCCAGTCTGAAGGAAGTGTGATAACACATCTGGCACCGAGCGGTCCAGGCCTCTCCAGTCTGGAGGAAGTGTGATAACACATCTGGCATTGAGCAGTCCAGGCCTCTCCAGTCTGGTGGAAGTGTGATAACACATCTGGCATTGACCGGTCCAGGCCTCTCCAGTCTGAAGGAAGTATATCAACACATCTGGCATTGAGCAGTCCAGGCCTCTCCAGTCTGAAGGAGGTATATCAACACATCTGGCATTGAGCGGTCCAGGCCTCTCTAGTCTGGAGGAAGTGTGATAACACATCTGGCATTGAGCGGTCCAGGCCTCTCCAGTCTGGTGGAAGTGTGAAAACACATCTGGCATTGAGCTGTCCACCCTCTCCAGTCTGGAGGAAGTGTGATAACACATCTGGCATTGAGCGGTCCAGGCCTCTCCAGTCTGCAGGAAGTGTGATAACACATCTGACATTGAGTGTGATAACGCATCTCGCATTCAGCGGTCCAGGCCTCTCCAGTCTGCAGGAAGTGTGATAACACATCTGGCATCGAGCAGTCCAGGCCTCTCCAGTCTGTAGGAAGTGTGATAACACATCTGGCATCGAGCTGTCGAGGCCTCTCCAGTCTGGAGGAAGTGTGATAACACATCTAGCATTGAGCGGTCCAGGCCTTTCCAGTCTGGTGGAAGTGTGATAACACATCTGGCATTGAGTAGAGCAGGCTTCTCCAGTCTGGAGGAAGTGTGAAAACACATCTGGCATTGAGCTGTCCCGGCATCTCCAGTCTGGATTAAGTGTGATAGCACATCTGGCATTGAGTAGAGCAGGCCTCTCCAGTCCTCAGGAACTGTGATAACACATCTGGCATTGAGCTGTCCAGGCCTCTCCAGTCTGGAGAAAGTGTGATAACACATCTGGCATTGAGCTGTCCAGGCCTCTCCAGTCTGAAGGAAGTGTGATAACACATCTAGCATTGAGCGGTCCAGGCCTCTCCAGTCTGGTGGAAGTGTGATAAGACATCTGGCATTGAGTAAAGCAGGCCTCTTCAGTCTGCAGGAACTGTGATAACACATCTGGCATTGAGCTGTCCAGGCCTCTCCAGTCTGGAATAAGTGTGATAACACATCTGGCACTGAGCTGTCCAGGCCTCTCCAGTCTGGAGGAAGTGTGACAACACATCTGGCATTGAGCGGTCCAGACTTCACCAGTCTGGTGGAAGTGTGATAACACATCTGGCATTGAGCGGTCCAGGCCTCTCTAGCCTGGAGAAAGTGTGATAACACATCCGGCATTGAGCGGTCCAGGCTTCACCAGTCTGGTGGAAGTGTGATAACACATCCGGCATTGAGCGGTTCAGGCTTCACCAGTCTAGTGGAAGTGTGATAACACACCTGGCATTGAGCGGTCCAGGCTTCACCAGTCTGGTGGAAGTGTGATAACACATCTGGCATTGAGCAGTCCAGGCCTCTCTAGTCTGGAGGAAGTGTGATAACACACCTGGCATTGAGCGGTCCAGGCTTCCCCAGTCTGGTGGAAGTGTAATAACACATCTGGCATTGAGCGGTCCTGGCCTCTCCAGTCTGGTGGAAGTGTGATAACACATCTGGCGTTGACCAGTTCAGGCTTCTCCAGTCTGAAGGAAGTGTGATAACACATCTGGCATACCAGGCCTCTCCAGACTGGAGGAAGTATGATAACACATCTGGGATTGAGCAGTCCAGGCCTCTCCAGTCTGGGGGTGTGTGATAACACATCTGACATTGATTATTCAAGGCCTTTCCAGTCTGGAGGAAGTGTGATAGCACATCTGGCATTGAGTGGTCCAGGCCTCTCCAGTCTTGTGGAAGTGTGATAACACATCTGGCATTGAGCAGTCCAGGTCTCTCCAGTCTGGAGACAGTGTGATAACACACCTGGCCTTAAGTGTGATAAACCATTTGTCATTGAGTGGTCCAGGACCCTCCAGTCTGCTGGAAGTGTGATAACACATCTGGCATTGAGCCATCCAGGCCTCTCCAGACTGGAGGAAGAGTGATAATACATCCGGCATTGGGCAGTCCAAACCTCTCCAGTCTGGTGGAAGTGTGACAACACATCTGGCATTGAGCGGTCCAGGCTTCACCAGTCTGGTGGAAGTGTGATAACACATCTGGCATTGAGCGGTCCAGGCCTCTCCACTTTGGTGGAAGTGTGATAACACATTTGGCATTGAGCAGTCCAGGCCTCTCCAGTCTGCTGGGAGTGTGATAAAACATCTGCCATGGACCAGTCCAGACCTCTCCAGTCTGAAGGAAGTGTGATAACACATCTGGCATTGAGTGTTCTAGACCTCTCTAGTCTGGGGGAAGTGTGATAACACATCTGGCATTGAGTAGCCCAGGCCTCTCCAGTCTGGAGGAAGTATGGTAAAACATCTTGCATTGAGCAGTCCAGGCCTCTCCAGTCTGGAGGCAGTGTGATAACACTCCTGGCATAAAGCGTGATAACACATCTGGCATTGAGCGGTCCAGGCCTCTCCAGTCTGCTGGAAGTGTGATAACACAGCTGGCATTGAGCGGTCCAGGCCTCTCCAGTCTGGAGGAAGTGTGATGACACATCTGGCATTGAGCAGTCCATGTCTCTCAAGGCAGGAGGAAGTGTGATAACGCATTTGGCATTGAGTATCGTGGCACTTTATTCTGCATCATGCTCAGAGACATTTTGATCTGTGTCTATCCTCTTCGGAGTTTGAGGTGCTGGAGGGGTGAGGGAGGGGTCTAACAGTACTCTAACTAGGTGGTGACACCATACCGAAAGAGGGATGTATGCACTTACAGCTAATTTAATGTGTTGTGGTGGTGCCTCTGTCCTGTTTACACATGAGGAGGGGACTCGGGGTCTGACAGACTAGTGTGGAACAGCAACTCTTTGCATGTTGGCAAAGCAAGTCAGTCACCTTGTGAAGCTTGGCAGTGACGGTTATGTGTGTAGGTGATCAGAAACAGGGCCCCAGATCTGCCAACGGTACGTACTGTGTGTCCATACCAGGCAGCTCTCTCCATAGGGTGCATGATTGTTGACAGTTTGATGTCTCATTGGCAGCCTTGGTGTTGCAGCTTGACAACTCTCTTCATCTGTTTGTCTGTGAAACTGGCATTCATATTCTGCTCTGCCCAAGCACAGGGTCAGTCCACTCCAGCCATTGGCACTCTTGCACTGAAAGTGACGCCATATCCCAAATCACACATGCACATTGTCCTAAAAAGTGATACACTTTAGTGCCAGGGCTCTCCTAATCATGTAGCTTTTTTTAATTTACTATTTTATTTTTGGCTTTATCAATGATTTCTTTTGTGTTGAAAACCTGGCAGCTCCCCGCATACTCTTACTGGGACTCCTGTTTGCTATGCAGCTTTACGTTTTTTTGGATTTGCAATTTTATTTTTATTTTCTTTGTGATGGGCGCGACAGCTTCCGACGCATTACTACCACACAACCCTCTTGCTGCATTGCGTCTTTCAGTGCGTCACACCACCTATGGGAACTGCCTTAATGGGCAGCCCTCTTAGAAGGGTATTTGTATACTTTATTGTTCATTTACCATTCCAAAATGGCTGCTGCATTTAGAAACAACAGTGAAGCCATTTTGAAGTGGTACAACAATGACACAGTATGCACAATGCCATTCCAAAATCGTCTGCCAATACTGTATTTGCTACGTGGCCATCTTGGAATGGTACTGTGCTTAGTGTATCATTGTTTTACTGCTCCAAGATGGGCATCACATGGCTTTTTAAAAGGGCAGCCACTTGAAATGGTAAAGCAATGATAAACAATACAGAATACCATTCCAAGAGAGCCAGCAACTGCAATGGTTCGTTTTCGACAAAATGTGTTTAGCTAGCACATGCCTGCTAACTTTAGACTGCAGCATTTGTATTATTTTTTGGGATTTTTTTTTTCAATTGCAAACTTGGTCAAAAAATAACTTTAAAAAGATTCCAATTTTGCCTAAGCCATACCCATTGGCTTTGCCAGTGCTGTTTCTTTCCTTCACACTATGTTAGCACGTGCCTTCTCTTGATAACGCCTCTTTGAGGTTAGGCCGGATCTGTGTTGCATTGTGCTCTGTGACATTACATCTGACTTGCTTGCCTGTGGGAGGGAGCTAAGATAAGATCCCTTTCCTTTTGATTTCTTGCGTGTATATAATTATTGCAGAATTTAGTAATACAATCTATATTTATAGCGCACCAGCGTTTTTTCATACTTGGATGAGTCACTCTAAGCTTTAAAACACAGAGAAACCCTTACATTTCGATCAAGGATCTGGAATAGGGTGGGCGACCCATGGACCTGGCACTGTGGGGTCCCTGCGTCACAGTGAAAGCTAATTTAACGAATTTCGTGTTGCTAAGTCTTTACAGTACGCTTACGTCAGTACATTGCTAAGTACGTCATTCAACATCTGGAAGCCCTGGTAAATGCAAACCGTCAGGGCTATGTCGTGCTAGAACGTTAGAGAGCAGCCGCGCATGCGCAAGACACCTGTCTCTAAGGGGGTCTGGGATGTCGGCGCCGTCAGGGCCTCTGACACAGTGGGCGTGGCTGTCTGGCTGTGAAAGACATGTTGCGGGCTTAGCAAGAGCATACAAGGGCTTGGAGCCCGCCCTTTGCTCACCTTTGGTTGGCTTTCCTGTCACTCTCATTTGTCTGCTTCCTATTCGTGTCCAAGCTCGTCAGGCCTGTGTTTGTCCCTCATACAGAATAGCCGCTTTTTCATATGTTTTGATTGGTTGGATTCTATGCTTCTTCTGCTTAATTTTCAAGCACTACACAAGAGTGCATGTATTTTCCAGCTGTCTGTCTCGTGTACTTCTCTCCCCCTGCACTCTGTTTCCCGTGTGCTTCTTCCTACACCCCTCCATGTTGCGTTCACTCTCGTGTCCTTCCGCTGTTGCTTACTTGCCTGTGTGATTTCCCTCCACCTTCTTTCCTTGCTCTATTGCCTGTTGCTTCTCCTCCCCACCCCCCTCGGTGTTGCTTCTGTCCTCCCATGGGTGTTGCTCCCCCAACTGTGCCCTCCTTGTCTGTTGCTGGGTGCATCTCCTCCCCACCCTCTGCATTGTGTCCCCCACCTGCGCCTTTTGTGTTGCTACCCCACAACCGTGCTTCAAAAACACAGATTCGCACATTTTTTACTTTTGATTTGCTGATCCAACTGGGATCAGTAAATTTAAAAAAGCCACCACATCATAGGCTTTTGTTTATTTCTTATGGACCCATCCTGCACAGCAACTGGGATGATGTACAGCATGGCTAAAAACCATTGACAAAGCCAATAGGTCGCAAAACCGAGACCCATTGCAATTGCCAATGCTTGTTTAACATGCTGCAGGTGACGTTTTCATCACCCCATTAGCTCTCTTCCTTGCCTTCTGTTCTCCTGCTGACCTGCTACTGCTACTCACCAAGAACCCCCAGACCCCTAAAACCTGCAACTTGGCACTAGAATGAGGGAGCTAAGCTGTGGGTGAGTTGGGGGAGGATCAGAGATGTTTGCGTTCTGAGGCCAGTCACTGTTCCAGTGCATAGTGCCATTATCGGCAACTTCTCCCACCCCCCGTCTGAGCATGCAAGAATAAATAAATACACAAGACAACTTTGTAGTGGGAAAATATTGCTGCAGGTTTATTCCATACAGGAGTATGCAATATGTGGGTTATCTTACGGGCGATCCAAGGGCGGGGCAGCTGTACCAACCTATGCTGCCCCCGCCCGCCTGGTGAGCCAGCACTGTGGGGCATCCCGTCAGTGCTACCTTTGATGATCCTCTTCCGGATCACGTGACACGTTGGTCTGTTCTACTCACGCCCATTTCAGGGCGGAGCGTAACAGGGCAAACCCCCGGTTGGTCAGGCCCCCAACCGCCCGAAGGACTAACGGGGCGCCGTCGCGGTTTTCCAGGAACCTGCCCTGAGGCTCCTGGTCTTTGGCTCTGGCACCCCTACTGTGCCGCGCAGAGGTACCCTTACTGTACCGGTCTGCCGCAGAGGTACCCTTACTGTACCAGTCTGCTTCCAGATCGCCCTGTAACTCCGCCTGCAACACAAAAGGAAAACATTAAAGCATTCAGAGTACCCTGTCCACCAGCCAGGACGCCGGGTAAGAGGTGGGGTGGGAGACGGCGTGGCTGGCGAACAGAGACCGCCAGGAGGGGCAGAGGAGGCATATATGCCCTCCCCCCCCCTTGTCGCACCGGAAGGACGTCACAGAGGCGACCTAGCTAGAGGGCTCCACAGAACCCCTCCAAAGACTAGAGTGGGTGGGCAGTGCCAAAATGGCACTAAAGGGCCGCCCAGCTGAGGTGGCCCCCTGCGGGGGCCGCGGACAGCCGCAATCACGGGGACTGACCTGTGAAAAGGGGTTCCCTGCTGCCTCAGTTTATTCACCAGCAGCAGCAAAGGTGACACATTGCTTTCCGTCCAGGGCGCTATCCTAGCGAAGGCCAACTCTGCGCTTCAGGCCTTTGAGAGCGCCGTCTTTTTTAAATATCTCTTTATTCAATTTTCACGGAGAAAAACAAACAGTATAGCATACCACCCCAACTGTCGAGGACATGTGAGCGAAACATATGGCAACTAATTCATAGGTCTTCCCGAGACAGTTTAAGTTGTGGCTCCAGCCTGCTCCACCCTCCATTTGCTCTACATCTCCCGCTTTTCCTCACTCTCCCTTTCCTCTCACTTGTCTCCAGGGACCCCAGATCTTCTCGAATTTGCGTGGGCAACTCCTCGCCTGAGACATTAGTTTTTCTGCCCCTATACACCAGTCCATGCCTTCCTCCCACTCCTGTATGGAAGGCACTCAAGGCAGAGTTAGCGCCCCCCCCCCCTCCCCCACGCCCCCCTGTACTCCAGTATATCCCTACGAGCCACCGTCAGGGCCGGGAGGCCCGGTCTTTGGTTTACTCTCTTCCCGGGAGCAGTGGCGTTACAATAGCCCCAGCATCCCCGGCGGTGCGGGGGGGCCCCCAAGCTCCAGGGACCCCCCTCCGTCACCGTGCACGTGCAGCGGCTGAGAGCTCCTGACTGAGTCCGGAGCGTGGGGGGGGCTCAATGTACTTGCCCCCCTCAAGTTTCGTTACGCCACTGCCCGGGAGCACCGAAGGAGGGACTTCCTGTGAGGATGGCCTGGATACTGGGCAGGCCAGGCTGCCATTTCTTTTCCCGGCAGCTAGAATGTCAGCTTCCTTCTTCCAGGAGTCAGTCCATGATGGATGACTCGGAGACTCAGCAGTATCTACCCCAGCCTGACAAGTCATTAGCAGCTGGAGATTGGCTTCCGCTCCGGGCCTGGCAGTGATGAGGAGACGCCTTCGTGGGCCAAGAGACGTCAGGCTGAAGATGGAGGGGGAAGCGGGTCCAGCCTGTGCTTCTATTTCAGGACAGCTGCTACCCCTGGCTTGCCCTTTGCTGCCCCTAACACAGTGCTGCTGCAACCCCTGATGTCCGGCTCACGAGGACAGCTGGAAGGGCCAAGCTAACCTCAGCAACTAACACAAACCTGTTGACGTCACAAGATGGTGGGATGGGAACTAAAGGGAGTGTGATGTCACTTCCGCTACACCTGGCATTTCGTGGATCGATGTCCATGGGGCCCAGACCTGGCACAAGGGTGCAGGGAAGATAGGTACGGCAGATCCGAAGGCAGGCCTCTGTCGAGGGTTAGCGGAGGCAGCAGCAGGTCAGGCTACTGGTATCCAAGGCAGACGCTTGCAATCTGAGACGGAAACAGTGGCAACGGAAGTCCTAAGTCCGTTTTTTATATAGCGCAGCTACTCACCCTTACGGGTCTCAAGGCGCTGGGGGCCGTAGTGGAAATTAAGTGAGCTATTGCCCAGAGTCACACGGTGCTGAGCTGCCGCCGGAGCCGGGGATCGAACCGTGAACCCTGTGCTCCGAAGTCAGCTGCCCTGGCGTAGCTAGGCCTAAGGCTGCCCGTGGCGGCCCCTGCGATTGCCGCCCTCGGCAAAATTATAGAGGAGCGGGGGGGGGGGTAGCGGCCGATTCTTGCGGCCGCAACGGCCGCAGGTAAGAGCGGGGGGGGGGCACTCTCTGCCGCCCCAAAACTCGTGCCGCCTGGGGCGGTCCGCCCCCATCGCCCCCCCCTAGCTACGCCACTGCTGGCCGCTGCACCACACCTCTCCTGAAGTCCTACAGTCCCAATACCTTGAATAAATAGGTTTTCAGCTCTTTCTTGAATCTAGTTTCCTCCGTAAAAGATCTTAGATGACCCAGGATATGATTCCACGTGATAGCTGCCCTGACTGTGAAAGAGGAACCCACTCTTCTCTATCATTGTTGAAGAGCGTTGAGAGGTCTGACAATGTCATTGTAACGAGGTAACGCTATCGTTAGTCCGTATTTCTCAGGGGTCTAGCTTGGAACCCCGTGAGAGTTTGTGCACCCAGCCTCAGCACTGCTTCAAGGGTGAGACCTCCCATGAAGAAACAAGTGACTTGAAACACCGGCCGGCTCCTGGGAGCCGGGGCAGGTTTCGCTGAAGGCCAACACAGGATTTTGTAAGCCACAAGAGGTTTATTGGCCTGATGCATTGCAAGTGTTGAATCTCCCCTAGAACGGAGAGAAGGCTGCTTAGAACAGGTTTCTTGACCCCCATACTCCTTGTTTGCCTATCTTGCCAGGGGGTGAGCTGCGACAGATGAGGAGTTGGGTTCGGACGCCCTCTTCACAGATCACCTGTCTACCTGGAGGGCAAGAAACCCTGTGGCGTCTAAAGAGACTGGTATATTGTGGCCCGGACTGTCTCCCTGAATGGCCGACATCGGCTGATACACTTCAAATATCTAAACCGCGTCTACTATACCCCGGCTCGGTTGTTTCGATCTGGTCTGCACGACAATTCCTGGTGCCCAGGCTGCACCGCTGACGATGCTGGCTTTGTGCATGTGGCTTGGCTCTGCCCTGGTGTACAGCCCGTCTGGCTTGTGGCGGTGGGGGCCCTGCAGGAGATTACAGGCAAAAATATTGCATGTACCCCCCTGCGCTGGTGGCTGTGACAGGGACGTCCTGAAGTCCTGCAGGCGCCTAGTTGCTCTGGGGCTTTTACTTGCAATGCGCTGGATAAAGGACCCTCTCTCAACTATACAAGATTGGTGTAATTATATGCAGGGCTTTAAGTGGGCTGGGTCCTGCTGGTGCTCAGCACCGGCAGTTCTAAAAAGCAGATGCTGAGACGGGTCCCTATCGGGCTCTCCATTTTTGCCCTCACCTTAGGATGAAAAAAATAAATCTTAACACTGCAGCAGTCCCACCCTTCACTGCCTTTGATGTAACTTCAAAGAGACACCGTATAGTTCTTTCACAGTCTCATCATTTCAGAACTGAAGCATTTTCAACATGCTATACAACGAAGCCACGGTTGTTGCTTATTGTCAACCATTGACAAAGCAACTAGTACTGGCTTGTTATAAGTGTAATATTACTTGCTGTATTATATATCTGGATGTAATGACAGAAGCAGCAAAATACCAGTCGAGCGGCACACTATGCTAAGCATATATTTTCAGCTTATGTGCTTTTAAGCCACGCCCTTAATTACATCAGCCACGCCCCTTTGAGAGACCCCCCCCAGTTTTTTCATCCCAATAAAAGCCCTGATGATATGACCTACTGCAACACTCACTTGGACGCTTATCATGACCTCATGCCTCTCCGCAGCCGCTCCAGGGATATCTGGGGAACCTACCAGGCATTTCTTGTGCGCGCCAGGGCTGATGACGTTACTGACGTGGAAGAGGGAGAGAAGAAGCATCTTGAATCTCGCATTGAGTAGAAGGCCGACTGTTCTATGGGTATGCATTGGGGCAGATGTTTTGGTGAACAGTGCTGCCCTGGGTCCAGGAGCAGCTCGCTGCACAGATGGTGGTTGGTTGTCTGCCTGGGCTCTCCTGGGTCGGTGGGCGCGTTGAGTGCTGTGCCTGTACTTGACACCTCCTGTTCTCCTGCTGTGTGAGGTCCCCTGTGATGCCTGCCCTACCTTGAACCGTGCACTGTTCACTGACAGCCTGCACTCTTTGCTCTTGTGCTCTGAGTGACTCACCAGTGTATGTCTGGCTATAATACACTGTCTTGTTGTTTTGCAAAGTAAAAATAAAGTTTAAAAAAATAGACTAGTATAGACCCTAAAAGCAAGAGGTGAGAGATATCTTCCTGTGTTTGCCCCGCCCCCTTTTTCAATAACAAGAAAGAACATCAACTTACACTTAGGGGCCGATTACGATGTCGTCCGGAAAGCAGTCCTACCGAATCGGTTTCGGAATGCTTTCCGAACGACTCGGGTCTGGTGAGTCCAACCAACCGATTACGGTGTGTCCGAACACCGTTCGGTCAGACTCCCATTGACTTCAATGGGAGCCTGTGCTCCGAACGAGAACACAAACTCCCATTGAAATAAGGAGTGGTTGGGGAAAACCATGCACCCTGTGTCGAGCACCCCATGATGCCTGCCACATTGTGCATGCATGGAAAGGGGAAACCCATGTGTACCCCCACAGGCCCGATTCGGAGGGCCCAGGCTGAAGGGTGGCCTGCTACGGGCCCCAAAAGTCAGATTCCGGCTGCCGATCCATGTCGGAATAACCGATTTGGAAAGGCTGTCCAAATCGGACATCCTAATCGCTCATTCGGAAATGCGCTCCGTAGGCCGCTACGATTCGGCTTCGACCGACTCGGATACTCCGAATGCCATTCGGAACCGAGTCGGACAGTCAGGACGGTTTCCGAACATCCTAATCGGTCGTCCAGAAATGCTTCCAAGTTGATCAGGAACAAGGCTTCTGAATCGGATTTGAACAAATCGAATGCCGTCCGGAGCCTTTCCAGACGACATCGTAAATGGCCCCTTAGTGTAGACTTTAAAATGTGCATGGCCTGTTATATAAATATGATTGGTTGTGCCCTGTATGTTTCCATCAGTATATCTTCCCCCATTCTAGACTGCATCCCTCAGTAAATTAGAGGCTGTGGATCTGTGTGCATGTGCGGATGTGGGACTCTCTATATATCAGCATAGATGGATCGATCTATTTAACTGTTTGCATATTGCTAAATAAATGTATTACATATTACACACCAACATGAGTGTGTAGACATAGCCCTACTTACATGCACACTCAAATGACATCATTTAATATAGAGTTGTTAAACAGTGCACTCTAGTGCATACATGGATTTTCAATATTTGTTGTGCTACATTTTTTACGTTGTGATTTAGTATAAAGATGTATAGAATGCACAAGCACATAGGCGCCTATGCGTAGGTCACGTGGCCTAACACTACAAAACCTTTACATAAATGTTACATGAATTGTTCTAACCATGAGGCAATCGCAGTGACGGTAAAAGGCTGCCAATATCCTTTCACTAAGCTAACTGTCACATGCACATCTACCACCACATACACGCACCCTCACACTCTCTCCCACCAGCCCACCTGGCCCAGGTATGCACCTGTACCCTCAAGGGAGAATGGGGTCCGCACACTGCCTTGTCTGCCTAAATCCCAGTGCGCTGGATGTTAATGTACAGCGTAACCTGCAGGCTGAACAAAAGTCTCTCACACACTCTCTTGCACTCTTTCACAAACACACTCACCAGTGTTTCTCTGTGCCTCTTTTACACACCTATACACAAGCCATTTCACCCTCTCTTTCTCACAGGCAAACCCACGCACACATATTATTTTTCTACTCCAGGAATAAACACACCCTCCCACATACACACACTGAAACAAATACACACTTTGCGACTCACACACGCACAAACTCTGACTGCACACATTCTAACACCTTTCTTCCCCACGTGCACTCTCTCTTTCATGCACACACACACACTGCCTCTTTTGCACACACATACACGTTATTTGTTCTGTAAAAAAAACGGACACACTCAAACACACATACACACACTGTCAGACATACACAAAAAATTCTCACATGCATACAGTTTGTTTACCTCACTCACAAAGTCCTCCCCTTTCTCTCGCACACACCATCAGTTATATTGCTGCCTCTCTTTCTCTCACACACATGCACAAGCACACACACACACCACGCTCCTTTTCTTTCTGCCTCTCTCTCTCGCACACCACACTCCCTTTCTTTCTGCCTCTCTCGCTTTCTCTCTCTCACACAGACCACGTTCCTTTTCTTTCTGCCTCTATCTCTTTTTCTCTCTCACTCACACATACATACGCAGTCTCACACACATTCTCCTTGTCTCTTTCAAGCCCAGGCACACACTGCCAGTCTATTTCTGTCTCTCACACACAGTCCCTGTTCTTTATATTTCTGTGTCTCTCATAGACCCTCGGGCAGTGCCTTCAGCTCTCCCACCCTTTTCTCATCCTCTCCTGTCTGGTTTCTCTCACTCCACCTGTCTGGCTCACGTGTAGGCCTGTGTAATAGTGAAGAGTCGAATTGTGAAGGCCATGTTGCTATATGTGTTTAAATCAAAAGATATTGTATATTAACATGGTGCATGCAATAATGTTTTACACGGGACATAATTCAATAAAGGGGCCCCTTTCTCTCTACGTACACGCTTTTCTCCTTCTCTTCAAGATCACCATCGGAAAACACATCAAACATACCCAGCCATCCCCCTCTCTCTCACACACACATAGATACATTGTGCACCCTGTCCACGGTACTGAAAGCGCCTTCTCTTTCTTTTAACCCCTTCGATGCGCGTGACGAGCTCAGCTCGTTATGCTGCGCGGTAGCGCTGTGCGCATGACGAGCTGAGCTCGTCACGACCACACCCGCGATCGGAATGTCCAGCACACGAGCGGAATTCCGATCGCGGTCAAGGGGTTAAACCCACACAAACCCAAAATACACCCTGTCCATGGTGCTGACCTCTCTCTCTCTCTCACTGCTCAAATTTATGTAACTCCTCCCACCCGCTCATCCGTTGTTCCCCAACTCCTGTGGTTTATAAAAGTACCTAATAGTTTTTGGTGGGCCTGCCACCCTACTTCCAAAAACGCTGTCAGTGCTGCAATTGGCGTAATCTATTTTGAATCAGTAACTTAAAAAAAATAATTTTGCCTAAGTCATGATGGGTAGACGACGACGTCATCATGCTTGCGCACGCCAATGAAATGAAGCCGTGTGCAGCTCAGGGTTCCCTCAGTGGTCCCCACCCCCAAGTGATGAAAGGAGGCGCCCACCCGCCCCCAGTGATGAAGGGAGGTGTTCGCCCACCCATCAGCAGTGGTCCTCACCCCTGGTGATGAAAGGAGGCGCCCACCCACCCCCAGTGATGAAGGGAGGTGTTCGCCCACCCATCAGCAGTGGTCCTCACCCCTGGTGATGAAAGGAGGTGCACACCCACCCCCAGTGATGAAGGGAGGTGTTAGCCCACCCCTAGTACACCTCCAGCCCTCAGTCCTCAAGGTAGGTGCCCACCCACCCCCAGTGATGAAGGGAGGTGTTCGCCCACCCATCAGCAGTGGTCCTCACCCCTGGTGATGAAAGGAGGCGCCCACCCACCCCCAGTGATGAAGGGAGGTGTTAGTCCACCCCTAGTACACCTCCAGCCCTCAGTCCTCAAGGTAGGTGCCCACCCACCCCCAGTGATGCAAGGAGGTGTTCGCCCGGCTATCACCAGTGGTCCCCACCCCCAGTGATAAAAAGAGGTGCCCACCCACCCCCAGTGATGAAGGGAGGTGTTAGCCCACCCCTAGTACACCTCCAGCCCTCAGTCCTCAAGGTAGGTGCCCACCCACCCCCAGTGATGCAAGGAGGTGTTCGCCCGGCTATCACCAGTGGTCCCCACCCCCAGTGATAAAAAGAGGTGCCCACCCACCCCCAGTGAGAAAGGGAGGTGTTCGCCAACTCTTAGTAACACCTCCAACCCTCAGCCCTCAAGGGAGGTGCCCACCTCCCCCAGTGCTGAAGGGAGGTGCCCATCCATCGCCTGTGACGAAGAGAGGTATGTATGTATGCATGATGTGATATGGTGTTTCTAAAGCGTGAACCGAGCCATAAGTAAGCGGAGAGCTGTACATGGTCAAAGACAAGCATATGGTCAATGAGTGATAGGAGAGTTTGCTGGGTTGTGGACGGTCAACGCATTGTGGTGCAGTGTTCCTTAAAGAGGTGAGTTTTCAACGCTTTCCTAAACTGGAGCCGTATTGTGGAGGTTCTGATGGATACAGGAATGCCTTCCCTGATTATGGGTGCATTGGTGTACAAGGCCTGCTGTGTTTTTCTTTTTTTTCACTTCTTAGTCTGCAGTCGGATGGTATCCCGGATGTAGGTGTGCAGAGAACCACCAGGGATGGTGAGCTTGTCTTCAGGATAGCAGGGGTGCTAGTTGGGATGGCTTTGTAAATGATGCAGCTGGTTTTGTAGATGGTGCAGGCCGGCACGGTAAGCCAATGGAGTTTCATCAACAAGGGGGTGATGTCATGTTTCTTCCAGCCCTAGATGAGATGTGCTTTGGCATGTAGGATGACCCAATGGGGTGCCTGTGTGCAATCTGAGAGGCCATGGAGCAGGGTTTTTCCACCATCCAGATGTGAGAGTATGACATGTTTGAGCAGCAAATCTGAAGTCACTTTCTGGAAGAAACAATTTGACTTTCTTTGTTTTTGAAGCGAGAGCTGGTACCAGGCTGTCTATGCTTTTTTGGCAATGTGTCCCTTGAGGGTGATATTGCGGGCCAGGGTGAATCCGAGTGACGTGGCGTTCAGTGAGAGTTGGGGTTCGAAACTGTCAAGGTTCATGTCATTCAGCCAGGTTTGTACTGTATCTTGTTTGTTGTTCTTTGCAAACAGCAGGAATTCTGTGTTGGCTGGGCTGAGCTTCAGGTGGGCGCTGGACATCCAGGTCTGGATGATGTGCAATCAGTGTTTGAGGTGTTGGACGTCTGGTGCAATAGAGACTTTCGAGTTGTGAGAGGTGCTAACAGACAGCCCCATCACTTCTCTATGCCAACCTGTTCCATTACCAGACAAACCCTTCACTAAGCTTTAAATATTGCAGACCAACTTCTTCACCTCACCGGCAGCCGCTTCACCAATATTACTATCTCACTGACAAACCCTGAGTGCTGAGTCAGTCTTGAGGCCTGCAGACAATGTCCTGAGACAAAGGGTCACAGTATGCATCGTGAGATCAGTGTGATGATGGGACCCACACTGACGCTGCTTAGTCCCGCTCTCCAATAGCGTTAATCTAAA
Organism: Calotriton arnoldi; assembly: GCA_963921515.1. NCBI lineage: Eukaryota > Metazoa > Chordata > Amphibia > Caudata > Salamandridae > Calotriton > Calotriton arnoldi. The sequence continues at coordinate 2,737,866 of CAWUFW010000087.1, forward strand.
AAAAAAAAACACAATTTGCCAGACTTCAACACAGCTTCCACCAGCGTATTGGGTGTGCGGCATCTGCAACCAGCTTAACTGCAAGATCTTGCCAGTTCACTGAGACTAACTTAGAAAACTGCCTGACTTTAAGATGGTACCCAACTCCATTAAATTCTGGTACAAGGTATAGCCTGGACTCAACATGGCAGTCCATGCTGCTACGTGCAGGAGGAGCACTCTCCTTGCAGTGATACCCTGCTAGAATACTGTAATACTACATACTATTGATGTAATATCTGGCACTGTTGTGCCAATCATCCTGATTCTCAACTTATGGATGAATAGAAAGTTACCCGCGTATCAGCCCTGAAGAAGTCGACGTGTTACCTACCTATCGACGAAACGCGTGTTGGCTGTAAAGTTCTATGTTGGCTGTACCATCGTTTTCTGTTTGGAATGCATACTGGCTGTGAGAATTTCTACTAGCCCAATGTGAAGATTTTGGACAACACCATCTTGGCTCGAACAGAGGAATTGGATTAAAGTGGACTGTTATCTATTATTACTGGACTTGAGACTGATTTTCTAACTTTTCTGAGTGCTCGGATTTGCATGCTTCAAATTAGCAGTTGTTCAGCACACCTTGCACATGGCTACTTTAAACTGGGATCATACCCCCCACGCCTGCCCGATCATGACGAAGACATCTGAGACGAAAACTGTTCTTCCTGTGTTAGTTTCCCAAAATGTAAACATAGTGAATCTGATGCCAGAAGACAGATAAAAAAATTCGCTTTGGATTGTGCTACCCCAGCTGTTTCACAGTCTCTGCTCTATAAGTCAATTGTTTTCACAAATCCTATTAAGTTTGAGGTCTTCTGCAGCTCAGCGGCGCTGCTGTGCGAGCTCCGTTGAGTAGAGAAATCCTCGCGAGAAGTCTCTGCAGTTGACAATTTGGAGGTTTGTTTGTACTGTTGTGCTAGGTTGATTGAACTGAACTGAGACATTCTTCGTAGACTTGTCTGCAATCAACAATTCGGTTTCTGAATGGTATCGCTGTGCCAAGCCGAACGAAAGTATAAATCATTTGGAAAGTGGGTTTGTAACAAAGATTTTGTTTTCTGATTGGTTCTGATATTCTAAATTGGCTGAACTGAGAGATCACACAGGAAGTGAGTTTGCTATGTATGGATTGGTTTTCAACTAGAACATTTATGCTAAGTCAATTGCATTTAGAGATTCCCTGGTCCAAGTGATGTGTCAGCAATGAACAATTGAAATTCACATTAGTATTCTGCTAAGATAACTGGATTTATATATAATTGGCAGATATGTCAAAAATGAATAATTTGCTTTCTTGTTGGTATTGCTGTCCTAAGCCAACCTCATTTAAAGACCACCAGGCAGTGCGTCAGCAACGGAGAGCGCAAGTCCTTATTAGCACTGATTTGCCATATCTAGTGAATTTAAAGATCACTGGGAGACGCGCCGGCTGCGAGCCCTCGAGGTTTCTCAGTGGCACGGCTGTGCTGAGTCTATTTGATTTCATGTCCTTGGGGGTTGTGTCAGTATGGAGCAGTCGGATTCCTCAGTGGCACTCTTGTGCTGAGTCCATTTAATTTTCACATCCATGGCGACGGTGTCGGCACCGAGCATTCCGCTGTATCGGAGGCGCTCCCGCGTGGGGTCTCCATTCTGCATAAATTCTCAGGAGAATGGTGAGCACTCCTGTTTCTCAGAAGAACTCGTTTGAAAAGTCAATTTAATTTACAGATCCTTGGCGCAGTGCAGCTGATTCGCAGGGGATAGCGCCTTTTGTAAATCCCCATGGAAAGCGTGGGGTGTTTGAAGTGCTTTTCATTAAAAAGTATCAGAGTGAGCATGAGAACGCGTGGCCCTGGAAACTACTGCTATCTAAGGAAGTATAGAAATAAAATTCTCAAATCTTCGCTCTTGCATGCAGTGGTTTAGAAAGGAGTGAAACCCTTGAATTTTCCTCTCAAACTGCTTTCTTTTGATATGTGCCTAAATGCACTAACGCAAACGAAGGGCCTGATTTCGATCTTGGTGGAGGGGTTACCCCGTCACAACGGTGACGGATATCCTGTGCATCGAAGTATAAATTCCATTATATCCTCTGGGATTTATATTTTGCCAGATGGGATATCTGTCATCATTGTGCCAAGATCTAAATCAGGCCCTCAGTCTCCTCCTCTTTTATGTCCCCAAACCATGTTTGTGCTGTGACATGTTGCCCCCACTCTGCTTTTTTAAATCCCCTTCTTGACTTTTAAAAGTACCTCAATAAGTTCCAACTGTGCGCTACATGGACTCACTTCTAGCAGAGCCCTTATGTTCTTAGAACAGCCCCTCTCACCCTGACCTGCCCCGCCTCTCTCATCACACCCTTTCTCCTCTCTGGTCTCCTCCGAAAGGCAGAAGCTTGCAGCTGCCTGGGCCTTCCTCAGGCCTCGGACCTTGTGGGCGTCACGCTCGGATATATCTAAAGCTGCACAAACCTTGAACTTAAGGAAGCTCCTGTAATATTCTCTTCCTCTCAATAAAGGCGCTGCACACTCAGACTTGTGTAACGTGTATTTATTTATCTAATTACTTCTTTGCAGGAGAGCGCCGGGAAACGCGTCCGTACCGCTCTAATCTCGGCGCCGAATCGGCGCCCAAAATGGCGGCCGCGCTCCACGTCATCGCGCGGACGCGTGACCACTAGAGCGCGACACTACATATCTCCCTTCTTTACGGGACACAACAACAACAACAATAACATATGGATGAGAGTCTAAGAGTCCCTCGGCCTGAAGTTACTTCACTTCTCCCAGATCATAGTCTCTGTATTTGGCAGGCCTTACCACTGTTCTCCCTGCCCGTGTACGTCTTACCGGAGTGGAGGTGGAACTTTCCGCCCTTCCCTCTGCTCGGCTTGCCTGTGTCTCTCCAAGTCCTTTAGGGCTCTCTCTCTCGGGAGTCTTGCCTTTGTCCCCCTGCCATTCATCTGCGATGAGATTTTCGTCCTCTTCCTGCTCCGCTCTATTTCCTTCTATCCCAAGGTCCCTCTCTCCTTCTCCTGGGGCTGCGTTACCTGCAGGTGAACTTGGGTTTTCTTGTGTCCTTGATCTTTCCTCTCTGTCCCACTGCAGTATCTTATTGCACTTGGACATGCGATCTTGCGACCAGACGTTCCCATCACTTAGCAAGGCTGCTCTGTTATACACTTGTTCAACTTGCATTGGCAAGCTGTATTTGCTGTCTCCTTTCCTCCTTAATTGGGCAAGTTTGACTCTGACCCTCTCCCCTCTTTCCAGGGACGTCCCCTTCACATTGCGTCTCTTATTGTACTGCTCAGTGTATGTTCTCTGGGCTCTCTCCAAGTTGTGGTGAACTACTGCCGGGGACCATTTACTTGTGACAGTCTTTTCCTTCCATGCTAGATTGTCCTTAGTGAACGGATCACGTCCTCTTAGGATTTGGAACGGGCTGTATCCTGTGACAGTTGGTGTGATTCGGTAGGCCCACAGCATACTCCTCACTTCCTTCTCCCAGTCCTTCCCCACTCCTATGGCTGCTTGAATGGAACTCATTATTACTCGGTTAAACCTTTTGGCAAGGCCATTTCCCGCCGGATGGTAGACAGATGTGTGTTTGATTTGGACGCCATTTCGTTCCATGTAATTGTTCCACTTATCCGATGTGAATTGAGGCCCATTGTCACTCAAAATGGAACGGGGGATGCCCTCTCTGAGGAAGGTAGCTGTGAGAAACCTAAGAACTGTCTCTGTGTCCATCACCTCCTGTATATCCATTTCGGGCCACTTTGAAGACCGATCTATGAGAACTACTACATACTTCGGGGTTCCCTCTGCATCCAACACTGGACCAAGAATGTCTATTGACAGTTCCTCCCAAGGGTTGGCAGGGTTGTCGAACTTCCCTAGTGACGGGCGTAGTAACGTTTGTGATTTATCCGCTCTTTGGCACTGGTCACATTCCCGAACATGCCTCTCAATATGACTGTCCATTGCGGGCCACCAGTACATCTGCTTGGTTCTCAACTTCGTTTTCACGATGCCCAAGTGCCCTTCGTGCAACACTGCTAGTAGGTGTGGTATTAACGACGCGGGGGGAACTACTCTCTCTCCTCTAAACAGGAATGTTCCCTGGTCTCCTATGGATAACTCCTCCCGCACTTCAAAGAATTTCCTTTGTTCCGCCTTCAGGTGCCTTTTTTCTGGCCACCCTTGTAGTATGAATTCCTTGATGTCCTTGACATCCTTGTCAATTTCATAGGCTTGTTTCCATTCCTGACCGCTTATCACTATCTCATGATCTTCTGTGAATTCCACCCTGACTTCGTCCTCGTCCGTACCTGCAGGAGCTTCCTCCATGGCTGAAGCTCCGCTGAGGTAATCTGCCACCTTATTCTTGGCTCCCGGGATGTATTCCACATCATACCTGTAGTCTACCAATTTCAGGGTCATTTTGGCGATGCGGGGTGTGGCGCTCGCGTGCCCGCAGGACGTTAGTACTTTTACTAGGGGTTTGTGGTCCGTTTTGAGTTGAAATCTTGTGCCCCATATAAATTGGCGGAATTTCGCCATGGCCCATACCACGGCCAGCATCTCTTTTTCTATCACGCTGAACTTCTGTTCTGTTGGCGATAATGCTCTTGATGCAAAGCTGATGGTCGCCAGCTCTCCGTTCATCCTTTCCTGCATAAGAACTGCCCCTAGGCCTTTGTCGCTCGCGTCTGTGGTCAAAATGGATTCTCCTTGCGGATCATATCCTTGTAGGGGAACTGCTTTGCTGATATCCTCCTTGATTTTCTGAAACTCCCCTTGCGCCTCCTCTGTCCACCTGAAGGCCGTTTTGTCTCGTATGAGTAGTCGCAGGTGGTGTCTTGGTGGCGAAGTGTTGCACGAATTTGCTGTAATATTCGGCCATCCCTAAGAATGATCTCACTTCTTCCTTGCTCGTTGGTGCCGGTGCTTCACATATCTCTTTGACATTGGCGTGTTTGGGTGTGATGCCTTGGTCACTGATCTCATGACCCAAGTATGTGACCGACGCCATTCCAAATCTGCACTTCTCCCATTCTGCCGTCAGGCCGTTCCTTTCCAAGATTTGTAACACCGTTGCTAGCTTTTTGTTGTGGTCGGCTTGGTCTTTGCCCATTACCAAGATGTCGTCTTGGAAGTATTGTACTCCCTCTATATCCTTGAACAGTTTGTGCATCAACTTCTGGAATACCGCCGCTGCTGATGCCAGGCCAAAAGGCATCCGGCGGAATTGGTAGCATCCAAATGGTGTTATGAAGGATGTAAGTTTACGGCTCGTGTGATGCAGGGCTATTTGATGATATGCCGAGGCGAGATCCACGGTAGAAAACCATTTTATACCCTTTGTCCTTGCCAGCATTTCGTCTATTCTGGGTAATGGGAATTTTTCCACTATTATGCACTTGTTCAATTCGCGCAGGTCCACGCACAAACGAACTTTGCCGTTGGGTTTCCTCGCTACCACCAACGGGGCCAGCCATTCCGAACTGTTTATTGGTTCGATGATCCTTTCGTCTTCCAATCTTTGTAGCTCTTGTTGTACTGCTTCCCTGATTGCTAGCGGTATGTTCCTCACCTTGTGGGATACTGGTTTGGCGTTTTCCTTAAGATCAATTCTGTGTGTAAATTTCGTTAGTTTTCCCACTCTGCCTCCGAACACTGTGGGGAATTCGCCATTCATTTTTTCGAAGTTTGATTGGTTGTCTGCGCTGGTCATCAGGACTTGCGTGTCCCCTCCTGGGTTCAATTGTATGCCTAACTCGCCTTGGTCCATCCATCCAAGAACAGAGGGCCCCTTTTCAGCCACGTATAATTTGCACTCTGCACTGCGATTCTTGAACTCGAATTTCAGGACTCGATATCCCACCATTGGGATGGGTTCCCCTGTGAATGTGACCGGACGTATGTCTGGGGGTTCGAGGTGTGATCCCAGGCTGGGTTTGAAGTTCTCGCTCCACACCGTCCGTTGAATGATGGTATACGGAGATCCGGAGTCCGCCACCATTTTGATCCGAACTCCTCCCACTACCATGTCGCATTGTGGTTTCTTGGAGCGACTACCTTCTATGCCTAGCACCTGTCCTTCAATGCACAGCACATTGTCTTCTTCTTCTTCTTCTCCCCCGTCTTGTGCTATGTACTTGACCGTTGGCCTCTTCACCTTGCGGCGACACACCTTTTCATAGTGTCCTACGATTCCGCAGTACATACATTTGGCTCGGAAGGCCGGACATCGTTTATCATATGCCGCGTGGGATGGACTGCCGCACCTGTAGCACGTGGTCGTGCCCTCCTTGTTCGGTTTCTGTGCCTGTGTGGATCGTGGAGTCCATCTGTTCTGTGCTCTCCCTTCTGCCGCCATCTTTTTTCCTCTCTCTGGCGGTTCTGTTTCCGTGACTCTGTTGACCATGGGCCGCTCTGTATTTTCTTTCTTCGCTGCCTCAGCACATCTCTTCGATAGTTCCGCCTTTTTCACCATGGCTATGACTTCCTTCAGGGTAGCGTCCCCATTCACCCACAGTTTGTCTTGGATCGCTGTGTTCTTCGTGTGCATGACAATTTGGTCTTTGATAAATTCGTCGTGCAAGGCACCAAATTTGCATGTGATCGCTAACTTCTTTAACGCCGCAACGTAGTCGTCTATGGACTCATCCCCTGCTTGTTTCCTCTGTTGGAAGTTATATCTGTCAATGGACGTGCACACTGCCGGTCTATAATGGTTGTTTAGGTCTTCAATCGCGTGTTGGAATACGTCGTCGTCTGCGTCCGGCCGTTGTGTGGGGACCAGGTTCTGGAAGACTCTGATTCCCTCCGGGCCTAAGTTGTGGAGTAATATTCTTTTCTTCCTCTTGCTGGGGAATGCTTCTCCACTTTCATCTTCTATGGCCTCTAGGTAGTTCATGAAGTATTCTCTCCAATCTTCCCATTTCATCAATGGGTCGCCTGGTTTTGGTAGGAATGGTATTGGTGTCGTGAGTGAAGACGCCTGCGCACACATTGTAGCGCTTCTTTCTGGTATAGCTTCGTCTCCCCTTGGACTGCCCGGTGCACTTGTTCTTCTGGGGTGTGTGTGGTCTTGATGGGGCCCTGAGGCTCCCCCGTCGCTGTGCTGCACCGCTTCCGCCAGGGCCCTGGATGTCCTATAGGAGGATCTGGAGGGGTGACGTTCTGCTTTCGAGTGTGTTCTACCCTCCTATGTTGTAGGCTGTGTACACTCCCTTGATTGCGACTACCTGATCTGTGGGTGCTGGCTTGCGGTAGTGCTATCCTCTGCCACGCTCTCCTGCTGTGACACGTCCTTTAGCCAGTGGTCCTCGTGGCCTGCCTTGCTGAGTACTTCGGTGGGTCCTTGTGTTGCTCCTCTAGTTGTTTTTTTTTTTTTTTTTCAGTCTCAGTCTCGTCGCCACTGTAATGTTCTCTTCCTCTCAATAAAGGTGCTGCACACTCAGCCTTGTGTAACGTGTATTTATTTATCTAATTACTTCTTTGCAGGAGAGCGCCGGGAAACGCGTCCGTACCGCTAAAATCTCGGCGCCGAATAGGCGCCCAAAATGGCGGCCGCGCTCCACGTCATCGCGCGGACGCGTGACCACTAGAGCGCAACACTACAGCTCCATCAGTCTTGGGTCTGCGTCGGCCAGTTCACGTCACTCGCAGTGAGCCCTCCATAGTTACTGCCACACTGGACTCCCCGTACGCAGTGCAAACTCCACAAGCCCCCTAGTCACAGGAGGAACCTGCACTTGGAGGAGGCCTTCGGCGCAGCTGAAGCGTACGCCTGGATTCCTGCATATTCATTGGCTGCCGCCTCATCCAATGATATTCATTGGCTGCCGCCTCATCCAATGATATTCATTGGCTGCCGCCTCATCTGATGATATTCCATGGCTGCCGCCTCATCCGATGATATTCAGGAGGATTCTGCATATTCATTGGCTGCTGCCTCATTCGATGCATGTGGAGGCAGGAGGATTCTGCATATTCATTGGCTGCCGCCTCATCCAATGCATGTGGAGGCAGGAGGATTCTGCATTTTTATTGGCTGCCGCCTCATCCGATGCATGTAGAGGGAGACGGCAGATCCTGCATATTCACTGGCTCCCGCCTCATCCGATGCTAGGTGGAGGCAGGAGGATTCTGCACATTCAGTGGCTGGTATATTTTTTTTTAATGAGGGTAACCCCCTCCAATCTCCCTATTTTAGTTCAAATAGATTACAACGATGACGCCAGAGAATGGGATGCATAATTTGCTTTTTTTCCACCTAACTCAGATACCCTTGTTACCTTATAATTGAAATAAACTTTCGGAATAATCCTAGTGGCCCTGACAATGGTAAAGTTCTGCAGGGAAGTTTGTGGGCTGCCATTATGGGGGGCTTGAAGTGCCTACCCTAGGTGGATGTCAGCAGGAATACCGAAATGTGCCCAGGTCCACCTGAGCGACGGCAGCTCCCCATCATGAGGTAATTAAGAGACAGACACAGAGATGGGGTATAGCAAGCCTTTCTCAAGCCCTCTGGCATTACCTTTTTCTAGTAAACTGAATTAAAATGAACGTCTTATTAGAATAACCTCTCTGCCGAACCTGTTGGAAGCAGGGACATTTATACCAAATGATGACAATTAAAAGTAAATTGAACTAAACCTGCAGTAATAAAGTATAAAGAGCTGCAGGGCAATGCACTCTATCTTCAGGTTATACATGGCAATTTATGTCCATCACGTATATAATCTAGCATTGACACCCCAGACATTGCAAAATTCTCATAATTTTCTTTCACATAATTACACAAAATCACAGCAAAATTATGCAAAAATACATGAAATTAAACAAAATTATGTGAAATGTAAATCCATCATGTCACACTACATTTTAGGGGCCGATTACGATCTCGTCCGGAAAGCATTTCTACTGAATCGGTCCCGGAATGCTTTCCGGACGACTCGGATCGGGTGAGTCCGTCCAAGCGATTTGGATGTATCCGGACGCTTCCGGATACGATTCGGTCGGACTCCCATTGACAAAAGGGGTGGCTGGGGAAAATCGTACACCCTGTGGCGGGCAACCCTTGGTGCCTGCCACACTGTGCATGGTTGGAAAGGGGGGTCCCTTGGTTACCGCCAAGGGCCCGATTCGGAGGGCCCCGGGTAAAGGGGGGCCTGCTACAGGCCCCCAAAGACAGATTCCGGCAGCCGTTTCGTTCCGGAGAAACTGATTCGGAATGGCTGTCCGAATCGGTCATCGTAATCACTCGCTCGGAAACCGAGTCCATACAGCAGCACGATTTGGCTCCGAAAGACGCGACCTGTCCGAATACCTTTCGGAACCGATTCGGACAGCCCTAATGGTATACGGGCATCATAATCGGTCGTTGGGAAGTGTGTACGATTCGGTGGGAAACAAGGGCTCCGAATCGGATTTGGCAAACCCGAATCCGATTCGGAGCCCTTCCGAACGGCATCGTCATCGACCCCTTAGTGTGAAATGTAACCTTTCGTCAATTTTTGGTGCGAGGATGCATTTAAACAAAAGCACCAAAAAAAGCAGTCGCTCACATTCTGTTTTTCCTGTGCATTTGAAGTACATTTTCACCCCAAATTCACAAATTACGCCATTCACAGTAAATATTTTTTACTGAGAACGGTGCATAACTACATGAAGTGGCATAATGGTGTAATTTTGGATATTTCACGTAACAAGTGTAATGAGTAATTACGTAAATTGCACCAACATAATTTAAATGTTGTCCAGGCCTGAGTGCTGCGTGCTGTCAGACATGTGCTCACACTCTTTCCTAAACTTTAAGATTACAATGGAAGGATGACGTTTGCATGGTGCTATGTGCTGCTCGGCTGACGACCCCAAAGCCCTGTGAGATGCGAGGACAAGTTATTTCACCTCCAAATCACGGACGTCAATATATCAAAATGCCAGGGGTAGTAGAAGGGACATCACATGCCCTTTGGCATTCTCTTTCACTCACACACATATTCACACATACACACACTCTGCTTACGTATACACACTCACTCACAAATACTTACACTCCCGCAAGCATACACACAACATACAATCAAAAGCATTTTTTCCAACTTACCACGTCTGTCAAGAAAAGTAATTTTCCAGCTATTTGTACTCCATTTTTATAACCCTAATAGTGAACAATGCAACATTATTCACAATCAGTAAAAAAAGATTGACAGAAAACAAGGAGAGCTGGGCCCCTACCAATGACCTTAAGGACAAGCTGCCCATGTGCTCCTGGTGCTGATTTCACCACCTCTGAATCCACGGTTTGCAAAGGCAGTGCCAGGGATCGCAGGAGCAACCCCTGGCGACCCCTAAACGACCGTCGGGAGGAGGACAGGGATATACGCTAGGTATCCAGAGAGGGAGTACCTTGACGAAGGTGTGACTACAGCACTCCCTCCGCCTCCCTTCCATGAGGTATAATACCTAAACATTAAGGATAAGGTTCCTACAGATACTGAAGAAACCCGGTTTGGACCAGGTGTCAATCGATATTTGTACACAGTGTGTAAGGAAGTACAATAGGGACATATTGGGTTCAGTACGGTCCTGAAGAAAGCCCAGGACCCCGCAAGGGGCCACGACAGGGCTGAAACATGTCAACCTAGTGGACAATTAGCACCATAACAGGGCTACGATTGTCCTATACTTTGTGTTTTTAATTATCCTTCCACCACCAACTAATAAAAACTAAATAAATCACTGGCAGGTGGTAGGGATTTTTACCTGAAACCCCCCTTTTTTTCCTTTTCTTTTTCACCTTAGTTTCCTACTAATATTGGAACTATAGCCCTAATACGGGCTCGTTCGCCATTAGAGGATTCTTTGGCGAACTAGGGATGGCCGATGATGAAGCCTGACACCTGGGAGGTGTGTGAGGCCATCCTGTATATTTTTTAGCACACTAGTGTGCTGGTCCAAAATATTGGAATGTGTTAGTAGCCAGAACTATTCCTCGGTGAAGGTACACCTTCATAGTAAGGTGGGATGAAGCCACAATAAGTGAACTTGAAAATTAAAGGGCCCGTTTGTTTTTTGGTGGAAACGACATTGTGAAGGGAGGGCACGAACGTTGGTCCCTTGCCCTCCAGGCAAACTTGCTCCCACTCCCTCTGACCCTTCAGTGATTGGGTTACGTGTGATATAGAGATCCCTAAATGACCCCATGCTCCAAATGTTCTTTTCATTTCAAAAAGTTTTATTAAACCTTTGCAGCAGCAAAGATGGCACAGCAGTCTGCCGAAGACGTATCATATTGGTTATACCATGTGAAATCATGTACTGTACAGACTATGCACATTCCTAGCATATAGCACGTTATGGCAGAAATATCATACAACATTCACATGCAACAAAAAACAAGCATTGGCAAAGCCAATAGGTCTCACCTTTAAAGAGCAATTGACTTTGGCAATGTGTTTTGCCGATGCGTTTGGAAAAAAAATGCTGATCTAAAACAACAGAAAGAAAGTGAAGCAATGCCGATCTGTGCAGAAAAAAAAATGCCGATCTGAAATGATAAAAAGAAAGTGAAGCAATGCTGATGTGTGTGGAAAAATAAAATTGCCTAAAAAAGTTATTGGTGAAAATAACTTCTCCAAAGCACAAGTACAGTGCCAATTGCGATACGACGGAGAAGCAAAAAGCAATGCCAGTGCGTGCAGGAAAAAAATAATTAAATGCTAATCTGAAACGATAAAAAGAACGTGACTTAAATGTCAAAATGAAATGATAAAAACTTAGGGACATATTTACAAGCCCCTATCGCCATGGGAACGTCACTTTTTGTGATGTTTCTGTGGCGATAGGGGCTTCGCCTTATTTACAAGGCAACGTTAAGCCACTTAACATGGCTTAACGCTGCCTTGTAAATAAGGCCCCCTTTCACACTATACTTAGCGTGAAAGGGGTGGGCAGTGGATGTTGCGGTGGGCGTTTCACCGCAACACCCACTGATTTTGACGCTGCCCCCTATTTACAAGGGCAGCATAAATTAAAGGCAGCACCAAAATTAAGACCAGGGAAAACCTGGTCTTAACTTTGCGAAACGAGGAGAAATGCTTTATTTCTCCTCGTTTTTGCCTTTTCCATGTGTGCTGCCTTGTGCAGCACACATGGAAAAAGCAAAACGCCTTGGATTGTTTATGTTCAGGAAGGTGACCCTTCCTGCAAATAAACAATCCTTAAAAAAATGACATTTTGTAACTTCCATGTGTGCTGCACCATATCCTTGTAAATATGGTGCAGCCTTGCGTTTCTGAAGTAGCGGAGTGAGGCGTTGAGCCATGACGGCTAATGCCTCACTTCGCCACTTCTTTGTAAATATCCCCCATAGTGTTCATAGAGGCAGACGTACAGCGCCAGCAGCGAGGGATACAAATGAAACTAAATTAATTAGTACTTTGTCCGTGCTGCAGAAAAGTAAAAGGAAGTGATGTCAGACGTATGGTGGCCAATTAGGATGCAGCTCCAGTGACTGACAATCAAGCCTGCAAATGGTAATTGACGGAGGAGTCCAAGCCCTTTGCTGCATACTATACCCCTCGCAGCAACAACACATGTACGCTGTTAGGCGAGACCTAAAAAGACAACAACAACTGCACAAATATTTGTGGATTACAACATGGTGAGATTGAGTATTTCTCATTATTTTTACTGCCAACCGGGGCCTGAAAGGACTTTAGAAAGTAACATAATAACAAACACACAAGGTTATTAGTTTACGGTGAAAAGGGGGGGGGGGGGACTAAGGACTGAAACAAGCAGGATATCACCAAAAGTGACTATGAATGCTTTTAGTGAGAATACAACTCTGCTCTGTTAGTGGCAGTGTCCTCACTCAGTGTTCACTATTGTAGCTGCAGGGCAGGGTCTTTATATAGGAGCCTGGCACCACTCGGGTAGGAGGTAAGTTCTTTATTCCATGTTAGGCCCTTAGGTTACAGCAGCAGCAGGTAGGTCCTGTCAGGAATCCATCCTCTCTCCAGCTGTCCCTATCTCCTAGCTTCAACTGGAGACCACACACCCACAGGATGTGACATCATTCACTCTTAGCATTCTAGACACCAGCTCAGACTTACAGGGAGTGTGGACATGCAAAATACTACACTTCAGCTGAGACATACAGTGAAAGGGGACACACAGGATATTCACTACATACCAGCTCAGCCATACATGGAGTGTGGAAATACAGGAAACTACACACCACTTCACAGAAACAGGGAATGTTGAAACACAGGACACTACACATCAGCTCAGGCATACAGGGAGTGTGGAAACACAACATTCTACACACCAGTTCAGACATACAGGGAGTGTGGAGACACAGGATAGTCACTGCAAACCAGATCAGACATACAGGGAGAAGGGACACACAGGATGGTAGAAAGCAGATCAGACAAACAGGGAATGTGGACACACAGGATACTCACTACCCACCAGCTCAGATATACAGGGAGTGTGGAAACACCGAATACTACACACCAGCTCAGACAAACAGGGAATGTGGACACACAGGATACTTACTACACACCAGCTCAGACATACAGGGAATGTGGAAACACCAAATACTAGACACCAGCTCAGACAAACAGGGAATGTGGACACACAGGATACTTACTACACACCAGCTCAGACATACAGGGAGTGGGGACTCCGCATCGCACTACATCCTACTCTCCCAACTACACGACATGAGTATCCAGGGTCCAGCACTCAACTGGATCCCTTCCTTCCTTACGGGAAGAACCCAACAGGTACGCCTGCCGCTTTTCACCTCTAAGAGCAAGAACATCATCTGTGGTGTCCCTCAAATCTCATTTCTCAGTCCAACCCTTTTCAACACATATATGACTCCACTAGCCAACATCGTTTGGAACCATGGACTCAACATCATTTCGTACACAGATGACACCCAACTCATCCTCTCCGTATCCGAAGACTCCAACATCACCAGAACCAACTTCCTCAACTGCATGACATGCGTTGCTACCTGGATGAAGGAAAATTGTCTGAAACTGAACACTGACAAAACTAAGGTTTTGATCTTCGGCAACAAACTCTCCTCATGGGACAATTCTTGGTGGCCTTCGGAACTTGGACCACTACCCCGCCCCCCCTCCCCCACCGACCATGCCAGAAATCTAGGCATTCTCCTCGACAGCAAGCTCACCAAGGAGTTCCCAGATCAACGCTGTCGCCTCCTCTTGCTTCTACATCCTTTGCATGCTGCACATGACATTCAAGTGGCTCCCCCTGGACTCCAGATGCACCGTCACTCAAGCCCTCATCACCAGCCGACTGGACTACAGCAACACACTTTACATCGAGACCTCCACTCACCTCCTTCACAGACTCCAAACCATCCAGAACACCGCTGCCTGACTAGTTCTTGACCTCCCGCGCCGAACACACATCACCCCTCAGCTAAGTAGTCTCCACTGGCTCCCAGTCCAGAAGAGATGCCAATTCAAGATCCTCACCCACACGTTCAAGGCACTGCACAACTCCAGGCCAGCATATTACACTTCCACCATCTCACCAGGAATCTACGCTCCACCTTCCTCTCCCAGGCCGACACCCCTGGATACACTGTCAAAGGACCAGAGGCTCTTCCTTCTCCTACCTTGCAGCGGCGGCCTGAAATGGCCTCCCCTCCACACACGGAACAATACCACCTTGTCGTAATTCCGAAAGCAGCATAACCCCTGGGTCTTCAAAAAAAGCCTATACTCCCTTCCAGCAGCTGGAAACCCTTACGAGTGATTGGTTGCGCTTTATAAATTAACTGATTGATTGATTGACACACAGGTCACTCACTACACACCAGCTTAGACATACAGGGAGTGTGGAAACACAGGACACTACACACCAGCTCAGACAAACAGGGAACGTGGACACACAGCATACTCACTACACACCAGCTCAGACATACAGGGAGTGTGGAAACACAGGATAGTCACTACACACCAGCTCAGACTTACATGGAGTGTAGAAACAGAACACTACACACCAGCTCAGACATACAGGGAGTGTGGAAACACAGGATACTCACTACACACCATCTCAGACAAACATGGAATGTGGACACACAGGATACTCACTACACACCAGCTCAAACATACAGGGTGTGTGGACCCTGAAGATATAGTGTGGACACACAAGATGCTGCACACCAGCTCAGACATACAGAGAATGGGGACACGCCGTTCAGACATATGGGTAGTGGGGAGCAGGAGACACACAGGATACTACACACCAGCTCACATGTACAGGGAATGGGGGCCCACATGACACTACACTTACCCTACCTCACTCAGCACTCAAAATGCCTCAGTCACTTACCTGGCACCTCACTCAGCACCCAGGCTGTCTCACTCTGGCTGCCACACTGAGTGCCCAGCCTTACTTAATCAATGCTCAGTCTGGCTTGTGCAGTGATCATCCTGCCTCAAACATCACTTACCATGACTCTGCTCAGCCCGCTTCACTCGGAGCCCAGCCCGCTTCAATCATTACTCTGGCTGTCCCACTCAGTGCCCAGTTTCCTTCACTCACTGCTCAGCCTCCCTCAAATAGTGTTCAGCCTGACTTGCTCATTGTTCTGCCTTCTTCACTCACTGCCCAGCCTGGCTCAATCCCTGCTCCGGAGTCTACGTCCTTCAGTGCCCATCCTGGCTCAATCACTGCTCTGGAGTCTCACTCACTGCTCAACCTACGTCCTTCAGTGCCCATCCCAGCTCAATCACTGCTCCGGAGTCTCACTCACTGCTCAGCCTACGTCCTTCAGTGCCCATCCTGGCTCAATCACTGCTCCGGAGTCTCACTCACCGCTCAGTCTACGTCCTTCAGTGCCCATCCTGGTTCAATCACTGCTCTGGAGTCTCACTCACTGCTTAGCCTACGTCCTTCAGTGCCTATCCTGGCTCAATCACTGCTCCTGAGTCTCACTCACTGCTCAGCCTACGTCCTTCAGTGCCCATCCAGGCTCAATCACTGCTCCGGAGTCTCACTCACTGCTCAGCCTACGTCCTTCAGTGCCCATCCTGGCTCAATCACTGCTCCGGAGTCTCACTCACTGCTCAGCGTACGCCCTTCAGTGCCCATCCAGGCTCAATCACTGCTCCTGAGTCTCACTCACTGCTCAGCCTACGTCCTTCAGTGCCCATCCAGGCTCAATCCCTGCTCCAGAGTCTCACTCACCGCTCAGCCTACGTCCTTCAGTGCCCATCCCAGCTCAATCCCTGCTCCTGAGTCTCACTCACTGCTCAGCCTACGTCCTTCAGTGCCCATCCTGGCTCAATCACTGCTCCGGAGTCTCACTCACCGCTCAGCCTACGTCCTTCAGTGCCCATCCCAGCTCAATCACTGCTCCAGAGACTCACTCACTGCCCAGCCTATATCCTTGCCCGGCTTGGCTCAATAACTGCTGAGCCTGCCTCACTCACTGCTCAGCCTACGTCCTTCAGTGCCCATCCCGGCTTGATCACTGCTCCTGAATCTCACTCACTGCTCAGCCTATGTCCTTCAGTGCCCATCCTGTCTCAATCACTGCTCTGGAGTCTCACTCACTGCTTAGCCTACGTCCTTCAGTACCCATCCCGGCTCAATCACTGCTCTGGAGTCTCACTCACTGCTCAACCTACGTCCTTCAGTGCCCATCCTAGCTCAATCACTGCTCTGGAGTCTCACTCACTGCCCAGCCTAAGTCCTTCAGTGCCCATCCCGGCTCAATCACTGCTCTGGAGTCTCACTCACTGCTCAGCCTACGTCCTTCAGTACCCATCCTGGCTCAATCACTGCTCTGGAGTCTCACTCACTGCTCAACCTACGTCCTTCAGTGCCCATCCCGGCTCAATCACTGCTCTGGAGTCTCACTCACTGCCCAGCCTAAGTCCTTCAGTGCCCATCCTGGCTCAATCACTGCTCCTGAGTGTCAATTACTGCTCAGCGTATGCCCTTCAGTGCCCATCCTGGCTAAATCACTGCTCTGGAGTCTCACTCACTGCTCAGCCTACGTCCTTCAGTGCCCATCCAGGCTCAATCCCTGCTCCAGAGTCTCACTCACTGCTCAGCCTACATCCTTCAGTGCCCATCCTGGCTCAATCACTGCTCCTGAGTCTCAATCACTGCTCAGCCTACGTCTTTCAGTGCCCATCCTGGCTCAATCACTGCTCCGGATTCTCACTCACTGCTCAGCCTACCTCCTTCAGTGCCCATCCCAGCTCAATCACTGCTCCTGAATCTCACTCACTGCTCAGCCTACGTCATTCAGTGCCCATCCCGGCTCAATCACTGCTCCGGAGTCTCACTCACTGTTCAGCCTACGTCCTTCAGTGCCCATCCTGGCTCAATCACTGCTCCTGAGTGTCAATTACTGCTCAGCGTACGCCCTTCAGTGCCCATCCTGGCTCAATCACTGCTCTGGAGTCTCACTCACTGCTCAGCCTATGTCCTTCAGTGCCCATCCAGGCTCAATCCCTGCTTCAGAGTCTCACTCACTGCTCAGCCTACATCCTTCAGTGCCCATCCTGGCTCAATCACTGCTCCTGAGTCTCAATCACTGCTCAGCCTACATCTTTCAGTGCCCATCCTGGCTCAATCACTGCTCCGGAGTCTCACTCACTGCTCAGCCTACGTCCTTCAGTGACCATCCTGGCTCAATCACTGCTCCGGATTCTCACTCACCACTCAGCCTACGTCCTTCAGTGCCCATCCCAGCTCAATCACTGCTCCTGAGTCTCACTCACCGCTCAGCCTACGTCCTTCAGTGCCCATCCTGGCTCAATCACTGCTCCGGAGTCTCACTCACCGCTCAGCCTACGTCCTTCAGTGCCCATCCTGGCTCAATCACTGCTCCGGAGTCTCACTCACCGCTCAGCCTACGTCCTTCAGTGCCCATCCTGGCTCAATCACTGCTCCGGAGTCTCACTCACTGCTCAGCCTACGTCCTTCAGTGCCCATCCTAGCGCAATCACTGCTCCAGAGACTCACTCACTGCCCAGCCTATATCCTTGCCCGGCTTGGCTCAATAACTGCTGAGCCTGCCTCACTCACTGCTCAGCCTACGTCCTTCAGTGCCCATCCCGGCTCGATCACTACTCCTGAATCTCACTCACTGCTCAGCCTACGTCCTTCAGTGCCCATCCTGTCTCAATCACTGCTCTGGAGTCTCACTCACTGCTTAGCCTACGTCCTTCAGTACCCATCCTGGCTCAATCACTGCTCTGGAGTCTCACTCACTGCTCAACCTACGTCCTTCAGTGCCCATCCCGGCTCAATCACTGCTCTGGAGTCTCACTCACTGCCCAGCCTAAGTCCTTCAGTGCTCATCCTGGCTCAATCACTGTTCCTGAGTGTCAATTACTGCTCAGCGTACACCCTTCAGTGCCCATCTTGGCTCAATCACTGCTCTGGAGTCTCACGCACTGCTCAGCCTACGTCCTTCAGTGCCCATCCCAGCTCAATCACTGCTCCGGAATCTCACTCACTGCTCAGCCTATGTCCTTCAGTGCCCATCCCAGCTCAATCCCTGCTCCTGAGTCTCACTCACTGCTCAGCCTACATCCTTCAGTGCCCATTCAGGCTCAATCCCTGCTCCAGAGTCTCACTGACTGCTCAGCCTACATCCTTCAGTGCCCATCGTGGCTCAATCACTGCTCCGGATTCTCACTCACTGCTCAGCCTACGTCCTTCAGTGCCCATCCCAGCTCAATCACTGCTCCTGAATCTCACTCACTGCTCAGCCTGCGTCAATCAGTGCCCATCCCGGCTCAATCACTGCTCCGGAGTCTCACTCACTGCTCAGCCTACGTCCTTCAGTGCCCATCCTGGCTCAATCACTGCTCTGGAGTCTCACTCACTGCTCAACCTACATCCTTCAGTGTCCATCCTGGCTCAATCACTGCTCCGGAGACTCACTCACTACTCAGCCTACGTCCTTCAGTGCCCATCCTGGCTCAATCACTGCTCTGGAGTCTCACTCACTGCTCAGCCTACGTCCTTCAGTGCCCATCCAGGCTCAAATCCTGCTCCAGAGTCTCACTCACTGCTCAGCCTACATCCTTCAGTGCCCATCCTGGCTCAATCACTGCTCCGGAGACTCACTCACTACTCAGCCTACGTCTTTCAGGGCCCATCCTGGCTCAATCACTGCTCCTGAGTCTCAATCACTGCTCAGCCTACGTCTTTCAGTGCCCATCCTGGCTCAATCACTGCTCCGGAGACTCACTCACTACTCAGCCTACGTCCTTCAGTGCCCATCCTGGCTCAATCACTGCTCCGGAGTCTCACTCACCGCTCAGCCTACGTCCTTCAGTGCCCATCCTGGCTCAATCACTGCTCCGGAGTCTCACTCACCGCTCAGCCTACGTCCTTCAGTGCCCATCCTGGCTCAATCACTGCTCCGGAGTCTCACTCACTGCTCAGCCGACGTCCTTCAGTGCCCATCCCAGCGCAATCACTGCTCCAGAGACTCACTCACTGCCCAGCCTATATCCTTGCCCGGCTTGGCTCAATAACTGCTGAGCCTGCCTCACTCACTGCTCAGCCTACGTCCTTCAGTGCCCATCCCGGCTCGATCACTACTCCTGAATCTCACTCACTGCTCAGCCTACGTCCTTCAGTGCCCATCCTGTCTCAATCACTGCTCTGGAGAGTCTCACTCACTGCTTAGCCTACGTCCTTCAGTACCCATCCTGGCTCAATCACTGCTCTGGAGTCTCACTCACTGCTCAACCTACGTCCTTCAGTGCCCATCCCGGCTCAATCACTGCTCTGGAGTCTCACTCACTGCCCAGCCTAAGTCCTTCAGTGCTCATCCTGGCTCAATCACTGCTCCTGAGTGTCAATTACTGCTCAGCGTACACCCTTCAGTGCCCATCCTGGCTCAATCACTGCTCTGGAGTCTCACTCACTGCTCAGCCTACGTCCTTCAGTGCCCATCCCAGCTCAATCACTGCTCTGGAGTCTCACTCACTGCTCAGCCTACGTCCTTCAGTGCCCATCCCAGCTCAATCACTGCTCCTGAGTCTCACTGACTGCTCAGCCTACATCCTTCAGTGCCCATCGTGGCTCAATCACTGCTCCTGAGTCTCAATCACTGCTCAGCCTATGTCTTTCAGTGCCCATCCTGGCTCAATCACTGCTCCGGATTCTCACTCACTGCTCAGCCTACGTCCTTCAGTGCCCATCCCAGCTCAATCACTGCTCCTGAATCTCACTCACTGCTCAGCCTGCGTCATTCAGTGCCCATCCCGGCTCAATCACTGCTCCGGAGTCTCACTCACTGCTCAGCCTACGTCCTTCAGTGCCCATCCTGGCTCAATCACTGCTCTGGAGTCTCACTCACTGCTCAACCTACGTCCTTCAGTGTCCATCCTGGCTCAATCACTGCTCCGGAGACTCACTCACTACTCAGCCTACGTCCTTCAGTGCCCATCCTGGCTCAATCACTGCTCTGGAGTCTCACTCACTGCTCAGCCTACGTCCTTCAGTGCCCATCCACGCTCAATCCCTGCTTCAGAGTCTCACTCACTGCTCAGCCTACATCCTTCAGTGCCCATCCTGGCTCAATCACTGCTCCGGAGACTCACTCACTACTCAGCCTATGTCCTTCAGTGCCCATCCTGGCTCAATCACTGCTCCTGAATCTCACTCACTGCTCAGCGTACGCCCTTCAGTGCCCATCCTGGCTCAATCACTGCTCTGGAGTCTCACTCACTGCCCAGCCTACATCCTTCAGTGCCCATCCAGGCTCAATCCCTGCTCCAGAGTCTCCTCACTGCTCAGCCTACATCCTTCAGTGCCCATCCCAGCTCAATCACTGCTCCTGAGTCTCACTCACTGCTCAGCCTACGTCCTTCAGTGCCCATCCCAGCTCAATCACTGCTCCTGAGTCTCACTCACTGCTCAGCCTACGTCCTTCAGTGCCCTGCTTGGCTCAATCATTGTTCTAGTGCCCTGGTCACCTCTCCTCATCATGGCTGGCTCAGTCGTGCAAACACAAGGAGATGATGGACGGAGTGCTGAAACTTTTCAGACACTCACCCCCAGTCACAGATCTGGGTTGAATCCATCATCGTTCTTTAGCTCACTTCACCACCCCAGTTCAGACACAGCTATATGCAAATCAGTCTTGACCCTGTGCCTCATGGGAACAGTCCAGACCGAACTGCCAAGCCATGTCTTCCCTGCACCGGAAACAAGCATCCTGGGACAGGTTTCGGGGTAACACCCCTCATCAGCCAGGCTAGCTTGAATCCAGTGGCAAAGTGAGCAAGGGACCCACGTCTGGGCATACCCTGCCAACTTAGGGCGAACAAAGCAAACACAAGGAGATGATGGACGAAGCGCTGAAACTTTTCAGACACTCACCCCCAGTCACAGATCTGGGTTGAATCCATCATCATTCTTTAGACGTGCTGATCAATCCCGATTAACCCTCCTTATATTGCCTCTTTTTAGAAGTTGTTGGACAGAGTGGCCCCTATTTTGCAGAAACCTGTTATTCTCACGCTCTTCCTCCTCCAGTTGTTCCTGGCCCTGGGCTTGTATTATATTTCTGATCAATGCCTCATTTATTGCTGAATGTAAACGTTGCAGCGCCACTTTTATGGGCAATAAAGTGAAGCAGAGGTATTTAAACTTCATGTTTCTGCGAAAATGCGCACAGCAGTACCTTAATCCCATAATGGTATTATACTTTTCTGCTTATATGTCACCATGCGGCAAACACAACCAATGCAAGCAGATTACCTCACAGCATTTAGGCACTCGAATTACATTGCGTAAACCTAACTCATCTGTGCACAACCCTACTCCCCACACTTCCAGTCTGACCCCCATCTGCCTTCAACACCCCATGAACCAGGGCAGGATGCTGGAGCCAGACCGGCATCGAGGGGGCCACTGATGCTCCCACATGGACACTATGGGGCCGATTCACCAAGGCATGTGTGAGTACATGAAGCAGTGCTACAGAGTACTCTACACATACATGCCTATCAGTGGCGTAAGGAGACTTGAGGGACCCCCCCTGCAATGTACATGGAGGGACCCCCCCCCCGGACTCACTCAGGCGCTCTCAGGGCAGGGTACTGTGCTGAGGGGGCCCCTGGAGCTAGTCCCCCCTGCACTTCGGGGGCCTTTGTTATGCCACTGAAGCCTATGTAAATCAGCCTTGAAAGGTCCAACTTGCTATTGTTAAAAGTGCATTTAGGCACAGTCCTTTTATGGACTTGTAGTAATTGTAGATCAATATTCCCGAAATATTCCTATTTTATTCCTGCTTTAGATGTTTTGGGGCCAATTCACAAAGTCAGGTAAGAGTGTGTAAAAGGGTATTTTACAAGAAGAGTTATACTCCTAACAACCACAGACCACAATATGTCCTTCATGTTTGTGTTGGTGTTTCCCAAACAGCACCCGCCTGTTGAGAATATTGCTGACACAAGTTCACAAGGTACACAAGATTAAAAGTTAGAGGGAACCCAGTTTGTTATCTTGAGTTACTTTAGTCACCGTAGTCCTCAATATTTTCACAATACTCTTTATTTATATCTTGTCTCTTAAACACAGCCAACACGTTTCAATCCAAAGGACTTCTTCGGGGCAACTCTATAGTATATCACAGTTTTGTCAGTTCATTTAATCGGTCCACATAGTAGGATAATAGGGCTCCATCATTTGGCTCTGCAGGTAATGTACAGATAGTCACCCAATTGGCAAATTCACATATTGAGAATTAAAATGTCACAGATGTAACAACACTGATTGTTTGTTCTCAGCTCCACATGGTATAGCGACGTTATAGATGGGGTGCACCGCCTACGTCCTTCAGTGTCCATCTCGGCTCAATCACTGCATATAATAATAATAATGCTCCACATACGCTTCTTCATTACATCGATTCCAACTGTGCCAATATACATTGTTTTCACCACGGCCCTGTATTATTCCACTGTCTTTTCTAGTTTACATGGACTGCACCTGTGCCATTCTTGTTCTCCACTGATGTTTCCAAATCATGTAGAATTTTCTGGCCTACATGGACTGCACCTGTGGCGTCCTTGTTCTCCACTGATGTTTCCAGATCATGTAGAATTTTCTGGCTTAGATGGACTGCACCTGTGGCGTTCTTGTTCTTCACTGATGTTTCCAGATCATGTAAACTTTTCTGGTTTACACGGACTGCACCTGCGGCGTTCTTGTTCTCCACTGATGTTTCCAGATCATGTAGAATTTTCTGGCTTAGATGGACTGCACCTGTGGTGTTCTTGTTCTCCACTGATGTTTCCAGATCATGTAGAATTTTCTGGCCTACATGGACTGCACCTGTGGCGTCCTTGTTCTCCACTGATGTTTCCAGATCATGTAGAATTTTCTGGCTTAGATGGACTGCACCTGTGGTGTTCTTGTTCTCCACTGATGTTTCCAGATCATGTAGACTTTTCTGGTTTACATAGACTCCACCTTTGGTGTTCTTGTTCTCCACTGATGTTTCCAGATCATGTAGACTTTTCTGGTTTACATAGACTCCACCTTTGGTGTTCTTGTTCTTCACTGATGTTTCCCGATCATGTAAACTTTTCTGGTTTACACGGACTGCACCTGCGGCGTTCTTGTTCTCCACTGATGTTTCCAGATCATGTAAACTTTTCTGGTTTACACGGACTCCACTTTTGGTGTTCTTTTTCTCCACTGATGTTTCCAGAGTATATAGCTTTTCTGGTTTACATAGACTACACCTGTGGCGTTCTTGTTCTCCACTGATGTTTCCAGATTATGTAAACTTTTCTGGTTTACACGGACTGCACCTGCGGCGTTCTTGTTCTCCACTGATGTTTCCAGATCATGTAGACGTTCCTGCTTTACATGGACTGCACCTGTGGCGTTCTCATTCTCCACTGATGTTTCCAGATCATGGAAACTTTTCTGGTTTACACTGACTGCACCTGCGACGTTCCTGTTCTCCACTGATGTTTCCAGATCATGTAAACTTTTCTGGTTTACACGGACTGCACCTGCGGCGTTCTTGTTCTCCACTGATGTTTCCAGATCATGTAAACTTTTCTGGTTTACACGGACTGCACCTGTGGCGTTCTTGTTCTCCACTGATGTTTCCAGATTATGTAAACTTTTCTGGTTTACACAGACTGTACCTGTGGTGTTCTTGTTCTGTTTCCAGATCATGTAGACTTTCCTGCTTTACACGGACTGCGCCTGTGGCGTTCTCATTCTCCACTGAGGTTTCCAGATCATGTAAACTTTTCTGGTTTACACGGACTACACCTTTGGTGTTCTTGTTCTCCACTGATGTTTCCAGAGCATGTAGACTTTTCTAGTTTACACGGACTGCACCTGCGGCGTTCTTGTTCTTCACTGATGTTTCCAGATCATGTAAACTTTTTTGGCTTACACAGACTGCACCTGCGGCGTTCTTGTTCTCCACTGATGTTTCCAGATCATGTCAACTTTTCTGGTTTACACTGACTGCACCTGCGACGTTCCTGTTCTCCACTGATGTTTCCAGATCATGTAAACTTTTCTGGTTTACACGGACTACACCTTTGGTGTTCTTGTTCTCCACTGATGGTTCCAGATCATGTAGACTTTTCTGTTTTACATAGACTCCACCTTTGGTGTTCTTGTTCTCCACTGATGTTTCCAGAGCATGTAGACTTTTCTGGTTTACACGGACTGCACCTGTGGCGTCCTTGTTCTCCACTGATGTTTCCAGATCATATAAACTTTTCTGGTTTACACGGACTGTACCTGTGGCGTTCTTGTTCTCCACTGATATTTCCAGATTATGTAAACATTTCTGGTTTACACGGACTGCACCTGCGGCGTTCTTGTTCTCCACTGATGTTTCCAGATTATGTAAACTTTTCTGGTTTACACGGACTGTACCTGTGGCGTTCTTGTTCTCCACAGATGTTTCCAGATTATGTAAACCTTTCTGGTTTACACAGACTGTACTTGTGGCGTCCTTGTTCTCCACTGATGTTTCCAGATTATGTAGACTGCACATGTGCCAGTGTAATTGTTCAGTTACTTTTCCAGATTGCACGTATTTCAGTGCTGCAAGTATCTTTTTCTGCTGACATTTCCTGGATTACACAGCTTGCATCATTGCCAGTCTAGTTTTGTGCTTATGTTTCCAGATTACACACACTGCATATTTGACTGTGAAATTCTGCACAGAAGTTTCTGGATTAACTTGCAGCCTTCAGTGTAATTTTCGAATCATTTTTCTGGATCACAAAAATTGCAACTCTGCAGACAAATTTTGGGCTGAAATATCCGGACTACACAAATTGCTTCTCAGTCAATTTCATTTTCCAATGACGTTTCCAAATGATATACATTGCACATATGCCAAAATACATTTGCAGTGATTTTTCTGTATTCAGTAGATTGAATCTGTGCAGTGTACTTTTTCACTGTCTTTCCTTGGGCATTGAAATTGAACCAGACAGAGTAATGTTACATTGCCATATATGGCTTACACGTCACGCACTGGTGGAGGTGTAATTTCCGCTGATGTAGATTACATTTCCTCCACCCGTGTCAGTATCATTTTGTACTGAGATTACTGTATTACATATTCTAAACCCTGCACTATAATTTTGCACTGGCATTGCTGGATTATATATCTCAGTTGTGCCAGTTTAATGTTCCAGTAATGTTACCCGACTACACACATTGCTGCAGATCTAGTGTAACCGCACACTGACATTTTTGTATTGCACAGATTCGAGATGTAATTTTCCACTGTCACCTCTGATTTACATAGACTGCGCTCCTCTCAGTGTAATTCTCCACTGTCACCTCTGATTTACATAGACTGCGCTCCTCTCAGTGTAATTCTCCACTGTCACGTCTGATTTACATAGACTGCGCTCCTCTCAGTGTAATTCTCCACTGTCACCTCCGATTTACATAGACTGCGCTCCTCTCAGTGTAATTCTCCACTGTCACCTCCGATTTACATAGACTGCGCTCCTCTCAGTGTAATTCTCCACTGTGACCTCCGATTTACATAGACTGCTCTCCTCTCAGTGTAATTCTCCACTGTCACCTCCGATTTACATAGACTGCTCTCCTCCCTGAGTAATTCTCCACTGTCACCTCCGATTTACATAGACTGCGCTCCTCTCAGTGTAATTCTCCACTGCCACCTCCGATTTACATAGACTGCGCTCCTCTCAGTGTAATTCTCCACTGTCACCTCCGATTTACATAGACTGCGCTCCTCCCTGAGTAATTCTCCACTGTCACCTCTGATTTACATAGACTGCACTCCTCTCAGTGTAATTCTCCACTGTCACCTGCGATTTACATAGACTGCTCTCCTCTCAGTGTAATTCTCCACTGTCACCTCCGATTTACATAGACTGCTCTCCTCCCTGAGTAATTCTCCACTGTCACCTCCGATTTACATAGACTGCTCTCCTCCCTGAGTAATTCTCCACTGTCACCTCCGATTTACATAGACTGCGCTCCTCTCAGTGTAATTCTCCACTGTCACCTCCGATTTACATAGACTGCGCTCCTCCCTGAGTAATTCTCCACTGTCACCTCCGATTTACATAGACTGCGCTCCTCCCTGAGTAATTCTCCACTGTCACCTCCGATTTACATAGACTGCGCTCCTCTCAGTGTAATTCTCCACTGCCACCTCCGATTTACATAGACTGCGCTCCTCTCAGTGTAATTCTCCACTGCCACCTCCGATTTACATAGACTGCGCTCCTCTCAGTGTAATTCTCCACGGTCACCTCCGATTTACATAGACTGCGCTCCTCTCAGTGTAATTCTCCACTGCCACCTCCGATTTACATAGACTGCGCTCCTCTCAGTGTAATTCTCCACTGTCACCTCTGATTTACATAGACTGCGCTCCTCTCAGTGTAATTCTCCACTGTCACCTCCGATTTACATAGACTGCTCTCCTCTCAGTGTAATTCTCCACTGTCACCTCCGATTTACATAGACTGCGCTCCTCCCTGAGTAATTCTCCACTGTCACCTCCGATTTACATAGACTGCGCTCCTCCCTGAGTAATTCTCCACTGCCACCTCCGATTTACATAGACTGCGCTCCTCTCAGTGTAATTCTCCACTGCCACCTCCGATTTACATAGACTGCTCTCCTCTCAGTGTAAGTCTCCACTGCCACCTCCAATTTACATAGGCTGCGCTCCTCTCAGTGTAATTCTCCACTGTCACCTCCGATTTACATAGACTGCACTCCTCTCAGTGTAATTCTCCACGGTCACCTCCGATTTACATAGACTGCACACCTCTCAGTGTAATTCTCCACTGTCACCTCCGATTTACATAGACTGCGCTCCTCTCAGTGTAATTCTCCACTGTCACCTCCGATTTACATAGACTGCTCTCCTCTCAGTGTAATTCTCCACTGTCACCTCCGATTTACATAGACTGCTCTCCTTCCTGAGTAATTCTCCACTGTCACCTCCGATTTACATAGACTGCACTCCTCTCAGTGTAATTCTCCACTGTCACCTCTGATTTACATAGACTGCACTCCTCCCTGAGTAATTCTCCACTGTCACCTCTGATTTACATAGACTGCTCTCCTCCCGGAGTAATTCTCCACTGTCACCTCCGATTTACATAGACTGCACTCCTCTCAGTGTAATTCTCCAGTCACCTCCGATTTACATAGACTGCACTCCTCTCAGTGTAATTCTCCACTGTCATCTCTGATTTACATAGACTGCACTCCTCCCTGAGTAATTCTCCACTGTCACCTCTGATTTACATAGACTGCTCTCCTCCCTGAGTAATTCTCCACTGTCACCTCCGATTTACATAGACTGCACTCCTCTCAGTGTAATTCTCCACTGTCACCTCCGATTTACATAGACTGCACTCCTCTCAGTGTAATTCTCCACTGTCACCTCTGATTTACATAGACTGCACTCCTCCCTGAGTAATTCTCCACTGTCACCTCCGATTTACATAGACTGCTCTCCTCCCTGAGTAATTCTCCACTGTCACCTCCGATTTACATAGACTGCACTCCTCTCAGTGTAATTCTCCACTGTCACCTCCGATTTACATAGACTGCACTCCTCTCAGTGTAATTCTCCACTGTCACCTCCGATTTACATAGACTGCGCTCCTCTCAGTGTAAGTCTCCACTGCCACCTCCAATTTACATAGACTGCGCTCCTCTCAGTGTAATTCTCCACTGTCACCTCCGATTTACATAGACTGCGCTCCTCTCAGTGTAATTCTCCACTGTCACCTCCGATTTACATAGACTGCTCTCCTCTCAGTGTAATTCTCCACTGTCACCTCCGATTTACCATAGACTGCTCTCCTCCCTGAGTAATTCTCCACTGTCACCTCCGATTTACATAGACTGCTCTCCTCTCAGTGTAATTCTCCACTGCCACCTCCGATTTACATAGACTGCACTCCTCTCAGTGTAATTCTCCACTGTCACCTCTGATTTACATAGACTGCACTCCTCCCTGAGTAATTCTCCAAGGACCTTTCTAGATTCCACATATTGCAACAGCGCCTGGGTGATTTTGCACTGACATTTCTGGATTACATGGATTGCTTTTTTAAGTGTGTCATTTTACACGGTCACTGGATCTGTGTTAGAGTAAAGTTATTCTGGTGTTCCCAGATTACATGGATTGCACCTGCATTCGTATAATCTTGCACTGATATTTCTGGATTGCGTAGATTGTACCACTCTCATTGTAATTTTGCACTCATTTCTGGATTACAGAGACGTTTCTAGGTAACATCGATTGCACCTTTGGCACTGCAGTTTTAGACTACCATTCCCGGTTACATACAGTGCACCAATGCCACTGCAGTTTTGCACTGACATTTCCATTTAACATGCAGTACATATGTACAGGTGTAATTCTGCACGGACATGTCAGTTTTACATAAATTACATATGTGGCGGTGAAATTCTCCAGATTACATAGGTTGCTCGGTACCGGGATATAAATATGGTTTTGACATATACTGGGTGCTCTCTTGTGTCTGGACAAAGCTATACCTCTCTGGAGAGCTCTAATGAGAGCGAAACACGTGTCAGGGGTTGCTTTCATGCATTCCAGGTTGGCTTGGATGGTATTCTACCAATCCAAAGCTGTAATACTGTACATCGAGTGGTAAAATACTTTTGTCATTTCACAGCTCGGCATGGATAGCACTTTGCTAATCCTATGCTTAAAGATTTTGCTGTGTAAATGACAAAAGGCTTTGTCTCTTTCTAGCTCGGCGTGGATGGCACTGTGCTAATCCTATGCTTAAATACTTTGCAGGAAAAACAGACATTTGAGATGAGCAGGTTCAGAGTGCCTCAACTGTAGTTTGACAGGCACAATGCCCTCCACCTGACTGGTGCTCAAATACTCTTCACCCCCCAACTGACCAATAGAAGTGCAAAATCCTGGCTGCATTGTGCACGAGTCCGCCTGCCCATACGTCACTGCACCATTACCAGTGCAGTCTGTGAAAACCGGAAATGCTGGTGCGGAATCGCACTGGTGCAGGATATGTAATGCAGCCCTCCTTTTGAGGCGTTGACTGAGGGGTGCCGGCTGGGGAGTTCGTTGCACATGATGAACAGTTTTTGGGGCGCCCTCAGGCAGCGGTAACACAGCTCCAGGACCACAATCCCATAAAATCAGTGCTTCGTGGTGAGCCGGAGACCCTCCTGCACAACCCCCCTCCCCCATTAGTCCACACAGGACCCTCCCACCCCGTTCTGTAATATGCCCTCTCTGATTATATCTAATTGTATTGTGCTCTAGTGGCCCCCCACACACCCCGGAGGAGAAGGGGGGGCCCCTACCCCAGAGGAGGCCGAAAATTGAAAAATGTTTCCACTAAAAGCATTTTATTACACGCCTGAGCAGCTCTGCGGATACTGCAGCCCTGAAAATACCCATCAGGGGAGGGGGAGGGAGGGGGAGAAAGAGAAGCGAGAGAAGAGGGGCCAGGTCTGGGGAGAAGGGAAGGATGTAGGAGGGAGAAACCTATGGGTGAAGTGGGGGTGCACAGTGAGTGGCTTGAGGATGGAGGGGAGGGAAGAGATAAGGTGGGGGAGAGAGAGGGGGAGAGAAGGGCAAGGAAATGTTGTGGAAATGGAGGAGGAACAGGGAACGGCGGAGGTGCTGAGGAGCAGAGCGACAAGGTGGGTGAGAGAGAGGGGGAGAGAAGGGCAAGGCAATGTTGTGGAAATGGAGGAGGAACAGGGAACGGCCGAGGTGCTGAGGAGCAGAGCAGGCGCCATGCATAAAACTCAATCAATCTGGATTTCTATAGCGCCGCTATTCACCAGTGAGGGTATCAAGGCGCTGAGTGCTGCTGCAGGGGGGTCAGATGAACAGCCAGGTCTTGGGTCCCATTGACTAGAATCCTACATCACAGCGATGGAGCCCACGAGCGCCCCATGACAAACCCGGAAGTGAACTGTAAACGGGCCCACCAGCGCACCATGACAAACCCGGAAGTCAACTGTAAACGAAGGGACGACATCAAAATAAATGGAGAAATAGAAGAGAGAAAATGAAGGTCTTGGGGGAGATGGAGGGGGACTATACAGGCGGTAGGCGAGAAGCCACATAAATGAAGAAAGGAGGTTGAGAGAGAGTGGAGAAGCAGAGAAAGAAAATAAGCGATGTAGCTGGCTCGAGACACAGAAGACAGGCGGGGCCAGAAGTGAGTCACACTAGTGTGGATCAGGAACCCCTACAGCAGACCCAAGGCACCAGCTCTGACAGCCGTACTTCAGAATGAGATCTCACTGATGCACGGAAGTGATTCTCACTAGTGCGGATCAGGGACACCTACAGCAGACCTAAGGCACCAGCTCTGACAGCCGCACTTTAGAAGGAGATCTCACTGATGCACGGAAGTGATTCACACTAATGTGGATCAGGGACACCTACAGCAGACTCGAGGCACCAGCTCTGACAGCTTTACTTCAGAAGGAGATCTCACTGAAGCACAGAAGTGATTCTCACTAGTGCAGATCAGGGACACCTACAGCAGACCCAATGCACCAGCTCTGACAGCTTTACTTCAGAAGGAGATCTCACTGAAGCACAGAAGTGATTCTCCCTAGTGCGGATCAGGGACACCTCCAGTAGACCCAAGGCACCAGCTCTGACAGCTGTACTTCAGAAGGAGATCTCACTGAAGCACGGAAGTGATTCACACTAATGTGGATCAGGCACACCTACAGCAGACCCAAGGCACCAGCTCTGACAGCTGTACTTCAGAAGGAGATCTCACTGAAGCACTGAAGTGATTCTCACTAGTGCGGATCAGGGACACCTACAGCAGACCCAAGACACCAGCTCTGACAGCTGCACTTCAGAAGGAGATCTCACTGAAGCACAGAAGTGATTCACACTATTGTGGATCAGGGACACCTACAGCAGACCCAAGGCACCAGCTCTGACAGCCGTACTTCAGAAGGAGATCTCACTGAAGCACGGAAGGCGCTGAGCGTGCTGCTGCATGGGGGTCAGATGAACAGCCAGGTCTTGGGTCCCATTGACTAGAATCCTACATCACAGCGATGGAGCCCACGAGCGCCCCATGACAAACCCGGAAGTGAACTGTAAACGGGCCCACCAGCGCACCATGACAAACACGGAAGTCAACTGTAAACGAAGGGACGACATCAAAATAAATGGAGAAATAGAAGAGAGAAAATGAAGGTCTTGGGGGAGATGGAGGGGGACTATACAGGCGGTAGGCGAGAAGCCACATAAATGAAGAAAGGAGGTTGAGAGAGAGTGGAGAAGCAGAGAAAGAAAATAAGCGATGTAGCTGGCTCGAGACACAGAAGACAGGCGGGGCCAGAAGTGAGACACACTAGTGTGGATCAGGAACCCCTACAGCAGACCCAAGGCACCAGCTCTGACAGCCGTACTTCAGAATGAGATCTCACTGAGCACGGAAGTGATTCTCACTAGTGCGGATCAGGGACACCTACAGCAGACCCAAGGCACCAGCTCTGACAGCCGCACTTTAGAAGGAGATCTCACTGATGCACGGAAGTGATTCACACTAATGTGGATCAGGGATCCCTACAGCAGACCCAAGGCACCAGCTCTGACAGCTGTACTTCAGAATGAGATCTCACTGAAGCACGGAAGTGATTCACACTAATGTGGATCATGGACAACTACAGCAGACCCAAGGCACCAGCTCTGACAGCTGTACTTCAGAATGAGGGGTCACTGAAGCACGGACGTGATTCACACTAATGTGGAAAAGGGCACACCTACTGCAGACCCAAGGCACCAGCTCTGACAGCTGTACTTTAGAAGGAGATCTCACTGAAGCATGGAAGTGATTCACACTAATGTGGATCAGGAATCCCTACAGCAGACCCAAGGCACCAGCTGTGACAGCTGTACTTCAGAATGAGATCTCACTGAAGCATGGAAGTGATTCACACTAATGTGGAGCAGGCACACCTACAGCAGACCCAAGGCACCAGCTCTGACAGCTGTACTTTAGAAGGAGATCTCACTGAAGCACGGAAGTGATTCTCACTAATGCGGATCAGGGACACCTACAGCAGACCCAAGACACCAGCTCTGACAGCTGCACTTCAGAAGGAGATCTCACTGAAGCACGGAAGTGATTCTCACTAGTGCGGATCAGGGACACCTACAGCAGACCCAAGGCACCAGCTCTGACAGCTGCACTTCAGAAGGAGATCTCACTGAAGCACAGAAGTGATTCACACTATTGTGGATCAGGGACAACTACAGCAGACCCAAGGCACCAGCTCTGACAGCTGCACTTCAGAAGGAGATCTCACTGAATCACAGAAGTGATTCACACTAGTGTGGATCAGGGACACCTACAGCAGACTCAAAGCACCAGCTCTGACAGCTGTACTTCAGAAGGAGATCTCACTGAAGCACGGAAGTGATTCACACTAGTGTGGATCAGGCACACCTACAGCAGACCCAAGGCACCAGCTCTGACAGCTGCACTTCAGAAGGAGATCTCACTGAAGCATGGAAGTGATTCACACTAGTGTGGATCAGGGACACCTACAGCAGACACAAGGCACCAGTTCTGACAGCTGCACTTCAGAAGGAGATCTCACTGAAGCACGGAAGTGATTCTCACTAGTGCGGATCAGGGACACCTACAGCAGACTCAAGGCACCAGCTCTGACAGCTGCACTTCAGAAGGAGATCTCACTGAAGCACAGAAGTGATTCACATTAGTGTGGATCAGGCACACCTACAGCAGACCCAAGGCACGAGCTCTGACAGCTGTACTTCAGAAGGAGATCTCACTGAAGCACGGAAGTGATTGGCGGCAGGCTGCTTGCAAACGCCTCAGCCACCGGCAATCATGTGTGCTGCAATCCACCCCACAGTTCTTTTAACCAGTATGCCACACCAAAAAGTGAGCATTAATATGCAAATAAGACTTTGTCCTGTTTAGAGCATACCTGTCTTTGCAGTTTGAGTTGGACTGTTCTTACTGTAGCAGGGTCAAGATTGAATTTCATATGGCTGATCCGTGTATTGAGAGGCATAGTGGATACCCCAGGACACTGGATCCAACATATATATCTCACGACAGACAGGCAGATTGGAGGGATCAGAAAGACCGTGGCTTGAGGCTCTGTAACTCACAGACCCAAAGCAAGGGTGGGTGGCAAACTCCGCTATGCCAGCGGAGTTTGCAGAGTTTTGCCAACTCCGCGCTCTGCTGGGAACATGGAGTTCAGCAAAAACTCAGAATCAGCGGCATGGCAGAGTTTACCTCTGCCACACCCCCTAGCGAGGCCGCTGCGGCTCACCTGGTGCGTTCTCGCCGTGCCCGGGGTGTTCTCCTCCTCCTGGCTGTCTCCTCTCCTCTCCAGGCTTGTCCGTGCAAAACGAAACCCCTATGCTGTACGTCTTGGGAGGACTGCACCTGAAGAGGAGAGGAGACAGCCAGGAGGAGGAGGGCCCCCCGGGCATGGCGAGAACGCACCAGGTAAGCCAAGCAGGTGGCGGTCTGGGGATCAGGAACCCTCCAGGTCTGCTGCCTGCATCAGGCTGCATGCAGGGGGCGGAGCGGAATTCCATGGAGTTTTTAGGCAACTCTGTGGAATTATACGTAGTGGCACTCCGCCAACTCTGCCCTGGGTTAGTCCAAAGGACTTCTTAAAGTTATCATTCTCATGAAAATCATCTCTAACAACTCAGCTGGCCTCTGCAATTCAATATCAGATAGTTGGCAGTTGAATGTAGTGAACGGCAGTATGATAGGTCCGGAACAGCTCGTGCACTGCAGTTGTTCAATGTGTATAGTCTACTGACACAGTGCTTAACTTGTAGAAAAAGAAGTGCTGGGGGAATTGTCAGGAGGCCACATGCATCTTGCACCACACATTGTCCCTGCCATGCTGCCAATGATAGTAACAACACAACTACTAAGCATCACACTCCTACCAGTGTGATAATTCAGACTATTTTAGGCCCTCAAAGCCATAAGAATGGCTTGGGCGGCAGGTAATAGCCATTTTTAATGTATAATGAATGAATAATTAACTGTTGTTGTGGTCATCTCTAAATTAGCCGGGCAGCGCCACCTTGTGCCAGACTATCACAAGTGCTGTTGTTGACAATTAGCTGCCAGTGCCGAGCACCAGAAACCACAGGCTCAAATTAACCACTGATTGACACACTACCGGGTCAAATTAAGCACTGACTGACACACTACCAACTACAGTGATTTGTCCTCTGATGAGATTGAAATCAACATGCAATATCTCTCATCCTTCATACATGCTTCTCCCCTGACTGGGTTGTATTTGTCTTTCACTATGCCCCACCTTTCTCTGGAGCAATGAGGCTGGGCTTCTATGTTCACAGCTTTGAGCAGCAAGGGAGGCCTCTGCCTCAGCATACCCTGAACAGAAAGCCCTTTATCCATAAAGATGTACGTGGATTGAAATGAAAATTAAAGAAATTTCAGCAAATGCCCAGTCACGTGGATTCACCCTGGACAGCAACCCTACCCCTAAGGAACACATTGCCTAAAAAAACAAAGACAGCCTGGTATCAGCTCTCTCTTCTAAAAAAAAAAAGAGTCAAACTGTTTCTTCCAGAAAGTGACTTCAGAACTGCTGTTCAAGACCTTGTACTCTAGCATCTGGGTGGTGGTAATGCTCAACTTCATGGCCTCCCTGACTCCACATTGGCGCCCCTTAGGGGCATCCTACACCAGCAGCATGTCTCATGCAGAGGCTGCAGAAATATGATCACATCAACCCCGTTCTGATGGAACTCTGTTGGCTCTCCTTGCCGGCCCGCCCAATCTTCAAAACCAGCTGCATCGTTTACGAAGTCATCACAACCCACACCCGCTTATCTTGCAGACAAATTCAGTATCTCTAGTGGGTGTCAACACACCTGCAGCCAGGACACCATCAGACTGTAAACTAAGAAGTGTAAAAAAAAGAAAAAAACAAGACAACAGGCCTTTTCCATCTATGCATCCTGGATCAGGAATAACATCTTCGTATCCATCATGATGGTTCCAACGCTGCTCTAATTTAGGGAAGAGTTGAAGACGCACCTCTTTAAAGAAGAATCCATCACAATGCATTACCCGTCTACAACCCAGCTCTCATTTCTATCACTCGCAGACTTCAGGCTTGTCTTTGACCATGTACAAGCCTCCGTTGTCTTCTGCCTCGGTTCATGCTATAGAAATACCATTTACATCTAGATACATGCATACATACATATATAGAAACCCAGATGGAAAAGATGTTTTTATCGAGTTGTTGCAACAATGAATGAGAGCGCCCTATTACAAATGGTCCCAGCTCAAGATTTAGGGCAGTTAGAGTGAAGAACTGAGAATGCTTAAAACTAGAGCTAGATAAGGAGAACAATCATAGTGAAGAAATAAAACTAATAATAATGAAGGAAAATTCAAATATTATCATGAGGCAATAGCAAAGGCTACTTATAATGGACGCCTAGAACAAGCCGAGAAAGAGCAATAACAAAACAAGAGAATTATTTAGAATCCTTGTAGAATTTAACTCAAAATTGCTGGATGATGTCCGAGGGAGCACAAAAGAAGGAAGCCTGGAAATTCTATCCACCCCTTAGAAATCGCTCCAAAAATTCAAGAAGAATATCCCGATCTAGAAGTATAAAAGGAGAGCGCTGCCTAGGAAAGCAAACGTATCCTGGCCCAAGACACTCAAGGCCAGATTTACTAGGTTCTCACACAGCGCAGTGCAGCAGCCGTAAATGCTGCATTGCGCTGCAGGAGAAGGAGAGAGCAGGAGAGCACCAAATGTATTGAAATATGGTACTCTCCTCCCCTCTCCCTAGTGCCGGCGCTGAAATCAGCCGTCGTGCGCCACAAAGACTCCTTTGCGCAATGGTGCAAGGGTGTCTCTGTGAGTCTAGCATAGGTTTTGTACTGGAAGGCCCTTCCAGTACAAAATACCATGCATAGACTGACTTTAACCCTTTTCCGACTTTGTATGTGTGCTGCACACTGCAGCAGACGTACAAAGTCAGAAAAGGAAGGAGAAATGAAAGCATTTCTCCTTCCTTGCACCTACTTAAAAGGGCGCAGCTTTCTGATGCTAAACCCTGTCTACTTTGTTCAGTAAATTGGATTTAGCGTCAGAAACCTTGGGTGGTTGCATGGGAACGCCCATGCACCACCCAAAGTACGCCCCCTTGGCGCTAAGTAATGCAAAGTAGCGCTATGTGTTGCTTTGAGTTACTTTCACGTTATTTCTAGCGCTAAACAAGTTTAGCGCTGGAAAGTAAATTGGAAAAAAGATTTTGAGCCGATTTGCGTCACTTTTGTGACGCAAACATGGTGTAAAATCTTAGTAAATCTCCCCCTAAGGGGCTTATTTTCAAGCCCCTTGCGCCGCCGGTACGTCACTTTTAATATTGGAAAAAGTGACATACTGGTGGCACAATGGGCTTGCAAACAAGCCCCTGAGTTTCATTGCCCTGGGGAAGTACTATTTCTACCAACCTTTGCTCTAACTGACCGGTGCTGGGGCATTGCACTGACCAACGTGCATGTACATTCCGTTTTTGTACCGGGTGTTTTGTTCATGTATCTCTGCCCGCTGGAAGAGGGGTGTGCTTCCTTGATCTCTCTGCGGCTTTTAACAGAACTGAATGCCTTAGCCTGATGTATAAAGCTTCACAAACCCTGTGATTGGCAAAATTTTACAAGTCGTCAAATTATTCCCGACTCATAAAATGGCTTTTGTGATCCTTTCCGAATTGCAAATAGTAGTGAGCGTGAAAGGGGCTTCACCCTCCCATTTTCAATTCAAGGGAATGAATCAATTGTTTGTGGCCACAACTGCTGATGAGTAACCGACACACACGTTAGAGAGGTGTGGTGCAGCGGCCAGGGCAGCTGACTTCGGAGCACAGGGTTCACGGTTCGATCCCCGGCGGCAGCTCAGCACCTTGTGACTCTGGGCAAATAGCTCACTTAATTTTCCCGACGGCCCCCAGCGCTTTGAGACCCGTAAGGGTGAGTAGTTCGCGCTTTACAAATACGGGTTTACATTTTTTTACATTTTAGTTGTAGTACCAGCTACCTTGGGAGAAGTCCATGAGACAACTGCCTGCTCCCCCTGACATTTTCCTAAATGGGAAACTTTTTTTAAAGGAGCGCCAGTTCTTTTTTAAGGAACATGCTCTGCTTTAAATGAAGGCTTCCCGTGGGGGAATGCACACACAGTAATGATGGCCCACTGTCCCTTGCAGGCCACCATCCCTGTGTTTGTAACTAATCAGAAGGGGTCCCAAATTGCGATCTGTCATGCCTCATTAATATTCTTTAGTAAGGTTGTTCTGCAGCGCCCTGTGTCTGGAGATCTTCTTTCAAGAACTTTTCGTACAAAGGTCACTTTGCAAAATCAGAGACTAGTTGCAAATAGCTGTGAGCAATTTGCAGCCATTACTTGAAATGTGTCTCTATATTCATCGGGCTCCGTGTTCTCATCTCCATCTTGGGGAGCGGGATGGGCTCTGGTGTCCAGGCACTGGACTGGTATGCCTCCCTCCTGTACACTGGGCGTCAGCAGGTCATGACTGGATAATGATGCTACTATCAAGTCCACACCATTGTTGGGACCAGGACTCCATCCAGATGCCAGTGTTGTTTAAGATGTCTGAGAGTCTTCACATGCTGTGGGAATCGCAGCTGCAGAGGGATGCCTGCACAAGGCACCAAAAAGCCAAGTAATTGGCGAACACTTCACTATCTCAATACTCAGTGACATAACATAGCTCAAATGTACTCCTCTTCGCATGACAATCAAGATATTTAGGGATTTTTGACTAAGATCCCAGCTAAGGCTGTTCCTGCCCCACCCAGTCTTTAAACGTAATACTCCCTTAGGATTGTGCTTGCCTGTGCTTTGACTCAGCCCTCAGTAACAAAAGCATCAAGCAAGCGTTTCTAGCCTCCTGGGTCAGGCAGTGCTTCCCCAGGGGCTGGTCTGAGAAAATTGCCAGGTCTGCTTTGGGTTCCCAGTCCGGCCCTGGGTCCATGCATGGCCCTGACGGAGCATATTCATACCAGTGCAAAATCTGCCTCTTGCCAGCACTGCTCCTGAAGGAAATCATGCCTTTCCCTCTGCAGATGAACTGCAGGACAGTGGTTGAGGCCCTGGGTGGACTCCATGTGGGATTTAGGAAATAAAACTATGGTCGGCCCACCCAAAGCTTCCACTGTGCTTCTGTGGTAGTATTGCATACTGCAGGTGTGTTTATACCAAGCACAATACCGCATCAGACCAATCCAGAGGGAGCTCAGTGGCCCCCCCTGCAGGGCAGACCACTGCTCAAGGAGCTGTGTGTCCATCTGACAGGTGCGTGGCCAAGAAAAGAATCTTCTTGGTAGCATCAGATAGTTGAGGTTCAAGGAGTCCTTGGTGCCGGCACCCATAGATTTAAAGACTCCGGACCAATTACAAAACATTTGTAGCTGGCGCTGTAGTGTGTCCTTGGTGGAGAGTAAGGCAGGGCTTGGTAAAAACACCTCTTACTACCATATTATGAAAAAGAAATTCTGGAAGTGGTAATGTGGACATCAGTGTACATATTTGTTATGTTGTTTTTATGCTGCTGGATTTTATGCAGCATTATGGCATTGTGTTATTGTTGTGCTGTCAGGGCTTTTGTTCTGTTTTGACTGTTTTGTTGTATTGTGCACTGCTATATTTTAGTTGTGTTGTTATGCTGTTTTGTGTTATATTAGTGGCTATTTAGTCTAGAGAAGCCAACAAACACTGCCACATTTCCAGCTAAGAGCAGCACATTCCTTTAATGTTCCAGTAAGTAAAACACTTAGCACTGCTTTAGATTGTACAATAGAGTTGCTTTAGCTCTTCAATTATTTAAGATGCCAATCAGCCAAAACTGTGGCAGAGACCTGTCTTATATTATGACTTGCAGTGCTAGCTTTATGTGATATAGTCCATGCCTCCTGTTTCTGCTGCATGAACCAGCCTCAAATGCGACCTCAGAGCTAATGCCCGTTATTAATGCCAGAAAGGAGTATGTATGTATATATGTATGTATGACTGTATGTATAAAACAAGTTACTTACCTGTACACTGTGGTTCTCCAGTATTGATATCTTTCATTGATTCACATGCTAGAATCTTACCCGTCGCCGAGGTGGGAATCTCATGGTAATTATAACCAGCAGTGCCAACCAAAGTCTCATACAGTAGATCTCAAACAGATGACATTGTAAGTCAATTCACATCATTTTAGAAAGAACCGAACTGTGGCCAATCAGAGAGCAGCTCTCAAATCAGCAAATCATCCTTTCCCACCAGGGCTAGCATACCTCAGATTTTCAAAGCACAAGTGTAATATATATATATATATATATATATATATATATATATATATATATATATATAATAGGTATCCAATGAGGTGAGCCACCTGAAAGAGGAGGTGGGAGGGTCGCATGTGAATCTATGAAAGAAATCAATACTTCAGAACCACAGGGTTCAGGTAAATAACTTGTTTTTCTTCAGTATTGAATCCTTCATAGATTCACATGCTTGAATCCAAATAGTAAGCGGTATAGAAGTAATTTGTGGAGGTAT
Organism: Calotriton arnoldi; assembly: GCA_963921515.1. Classification (NCBI taxonomy): domain Eukaryota; kingdom Metazoa; phylum Chordata; class Amphibia; order Caudata; family Salamandridae; genus Calotriton; species Calotriton arnoldi. The sequence continues at coordinate 2,778,122 of CAWUFW010000087.1, forward strand.
GTAAACTTTCTGTACTACTGTTTCACCCACAGCCCTGTCCTGACACAAACAGGCATCTAGACCATAGTGTCTAGTTAATGTATGAATGTATTTCCATGTTGCAGCCCTACAAATGACAGGTAATTAAACGCCAGAGAAAAAGGCCGTAGAGGTTGCCACTCTCCTTGTGGAATTAGGTCGCACCTTTGTAGTTAGTGGCCGCCCAACTTTTTTGTGACAAAAAGCTACAGCTGCTGAAACTCCTCTGGCTATAATGCCTCTTGTTAATGCTTGCCCCTTTCTTGGAGTCGCAAATGCCACCATAAGCTGATCAGATTTTCTGAAGGATTTAGTCCTTTCAATATAGAATTTAAGACATCTTTTAACCAGCCGCGGCCGTTAGCGGTAAGAGCGGTGGGGCGGTGGGGCCTGCTGCGGGGGATTTCGAGAGACAACCACGAGGGAAAATGAATTATTTATTTAATTTTCCCTTGTGGTTGTCTCTCGAAATCCCTCCCTAGCCGGCCCCACCGCCCCACGGCTCTTACCTGCTGCGGCTGCTTTTAACATCCAAAGCTTGAAGTGCTCTTTCTGCCTGCTTGGATTGATTTTTGAAGTAATTCTTTAGAACAACAGGTTCGTCAAGGTGAAAGTCCATTGGAACCTTAAGAATGAAACGAGGATTAGTTCTTAAAAGAACCTTGTCAGCTTGAAACTGTAAATATGGACTATGAATCGTAAAGGCTTGTGTTTAATGGAAATTCTTCTGGCTGACGTGAAGGCTAATAAAAGAGCTCTTTGCATGATAGATACTTCATTCAGCCTTGTGGATTGGTTCAAAACACCCTCATAAGCTGGGTTAAAACCGAGTTTAACTGCCAAGATATCAGCGGCTTCTTTACTGGAGCGTAAGCTGTAAAGGTTCTCATAGAAGTTATAGTCTTTTTGACTATAAGGAATTCTGGCTCCAAGATCTTCTGAATCTGGAAATTGCTGCGAGTGGAGCTTTTATTCAATTATGTGAAAGCCCCAATTATGCTTCCTTCAGAGAGTATGGCAATATCTGAGCCCGAGTGGAGGAAAAAGGATGGCAGTCAATGTATAACAGCAATTGTAAAACTGAGCACATTTTCGCTTTATAAGCCTTGTTTGTAGATTCAGCCAATAAATTGCTGCACTTTTTATGAATATTCAATTGGTGGAACTCATTGGGTTCAGGAGCCGAGCCACTAAATTGAACGATTCTGGTGTTGGGTGAAGCACCTGTCCATTGTTCATCAACAGCATTCCTGGGACTGGTTTGAGGGGAATGTGTGGCTGTTTGGACATGAGGAGCAGATCTGAAAACCAGAACTGTCTTGCCCACTCAGGGGCCACTAGAAGAATGTAGCAGTGTTCCCTTTCCATTTTGTTGAGTATCCGGGAAGTTGAAGGTAGAGGGGGAAAAGCATAAGTGAATATTCCATTCCATGCGAACTGGAAGGCATTCCCCATCAGTTCCTGTGCGGAAACCTGCTTGCATAGAGGCTACATTTCCGGTTGAGAGGTGTGGCGAATAAATCTAGGTCTTGCCTTCCTCAGGTGTGAAAGATTGTGTTTAGGTGCGTTTGAGGCAACTCCCGCTCGTGACATTATTTTGATGATCTGCTCAGATCGTCCACCCACGGATTGTTCACTCCAGGTACATGTTCTACTTTCAAAGAGATTTGGTTTTTCAAAACCTAATTCCAAATTTCCTGAGCTTCTGAGGAATGAAGGTCGGATTTCCTTCCTCCATGTCTCTTTAGATAAAACATGGTGATTGTATTGTCTGTATGAACCAGGACAGACGAGCCCTTTATCCTTGGAAGGAAAGCATGGAGTCCGAAAGCCACAGCCTTTGATTTCAAGACGTTTATGTGTCTCTTCTTTTCTTCAAGTGTCCATCTGCCACACACTTTGAGGTTTTGAAGATGAACACCACATCCTTCCATAGATGCATCTGTTGTCATGATACAATGCAGTTGTTTGTTTAGGAATGTTAGGCCCAATGATAGATTGGGCTTCTTTAACCACCATATCATGGCTGATTTCATTCCTGGTGTTGATGTGAGGACATTGTTGCATGATCCCATTATCTGCTTCCACTGTTTATCAATCTGTTCCCGTGAGGGTCTCATGAATAGGCGACAAATGGGAATTAGTGGATTGCATGATGACATAGTTCCCAGGAACGATTTTTATTGTCTCAGTAAAATGAACTGTTTTCCTGCTAGAACCGTAGCTGCTGCTATTATTTTTGCAATTTCTTCCTTTGTGGGAAATGCTTTGCTATCCTTAGTGTCTAAAATTGCTCCTAGAAAAGTAATTTTCCTGCTCAGAATGAATCAGGATTTCTCTTTGTTCAGCCTCAGTCCTACATTGTTGATAATTTGAAGACATGCTTTTGTCGAACGAGCTGCCTACATGGATGGGTTGCTTTTATGAGCCAGTCGTCCAAGTATGGGAATATCTGGTGCCCATTTCCTCTGAAGTATGCTGCAACTGGAGCCATGCATTTTGTAAATATTCTTGGAGCCGACATTATACCAAAAGGTAGAACTGTGAATTGGTAGTGACATCCGGCCACCTCAAATCTGAGGTACCTCCTGTGTTTGACGTGAATGAGACTATGAAGTACGCATCCTGGAGATCCACAGATGTAATGTAGTCGCACAGATTGAGTAGCTGCAGTATATCTTCGCAGTGTGACTATTCTGAATGTCTGTTTTTTGAGGTACATGTTGAATTATCTCAAATCCATCACTTGTGTCAGGACCTGATCGTATTGCGCCTACCTAATTGGGCCGTAACTATTAAAACTACAAGTCCCATGATGCCCAGCGTAGGAGGGGCTATTTACAGGAAGGACGCACACCGGCCGGTGTGCGTAATTCTGCATCCGGTTTTCTCTTTCGGCTGAGAGAGAGGTTCGTAACATTTCCTTTCCCGTTTGGGTCGAAGCGGCAGGACGGAAGTATTTTGGCACCTGGATCCTGGAGAGGTTCACCGACGAGTGCGGCTGGAGAAAGGAGCATTGTCGATGTTCGTCCTCACCTTGAGCGCAGTGAGTTCTCTGGTTTGTCACGGAGAGGCTTCCCCGTGAGCAAGCCCTTTTTTCAGCATATGTTCTCTTGTATGCTCGGAAGTATCGAAGCTTGTTGACATTCGTTTCTAAGAGCGGAGTGCGGTGGTGAATTCTAACCACGCATTGCCGTCTTGCAGGTCATCGGAGTGACTTGCTGGAAAGTATTTCAATATTGGATCTCCTCAATTTACCAAGCGGAATGTAGTGGTGAATCAACCACGCATTACCGTTGTTGGGGTTAAATTTCTTGGTTTTTCTTGGTATTCCTTTCACTCCTAAAGCGGAGGACAAGCATTAGTACCAGAGCGGAACGTAGTGGTTAGCTACCACACATTACCGTGTCTGAGTAAGTGCTCTTAACTTTTCCTTATTATTTTGAGTTCATTCAAAACCTTGTGGAACATTGTGGGCTTGTATTATTCCTGGAGAATTATCCAGGGCATTCCGTGGTCCATGTACAGTAAAGAAAAACTACTCAATCCATGGTAGTTCATTGTACAGGTGTTCTCTCTTCCATATACCGAAGTATTGTTTCTGGTAGGTATGTGGAGTGATTGATGTATTGTCTTCTGAAATGAATAGGGATAACCTACGAGTACCTTCATGTATGCTTTCTTTGTGTTATAGAGGTATAACGGATTTATGTGAGACCACCAGTTACCTAGAGAATACTGAACAACAGTCCATAGCACAAGGTATAAAGCGAACCTAGCGAGAACATATGAGGGTAGAATTACCAATGCCTGTTGTTTTATGCACTTGTTCTTTCTTGTTACAGGTTCTGTTCCCTGCTGTCCCTTCCCTATCCTTTTCCCTCACCTGATCGCTCTAATACTCTGTGTTCATGTTCAGAGTTGGGGATGTCAGGAGGTGGACTCTTTATTGCTGCACCTGGATTCTGAGGAGTGTCCTCTTTTTATGAAGAGGAACCTGACAACTTGCTTCTATTTCCCTGACCCTTTCTTTAGTAGAAAGAAATTGCAGTAAAATCCCTTGTTTCGCTGAACATAAGGAACATTTTCTATGGCACCTTTGATAATGAGTGCGTGAATTTCCTTCTTTCTGCGATTGTCATGTTGATGTGTTCTTTTGTGAGGTGGTTTTCTAGGAGGTTTTCGAGTAAACTCTAAAGTGTAGTAGTGCTTCATGATATCTAGCACCCAACGATCCGTTGAGACAGAACTCCAATTTTTGTAAACATTTGCGATGCTTCTGCCTCCTCTCAAAGATGTTGTAGGCAAAGCGGTGACCAACGTTGAAGGAATGTCAATGTCTTCTGGAAGAGTCATGTCCTCTTCCTGCACCCGATGACTTCCTTCTGGGCGCCTGTTTGGAATAGGCCGCATCCGATGGTGGTATATATTGTGAAAACTGCTGCCGATATCCGCGTTGGGACTGATTGTATGGTTGAAACCTGCTTGTCTGAAACCACAGCTGAAAGAGTACAGGCCTCTTTCGCTCCACAAAATGGCTGAAACCTCAGCTGGTGAAGCACCCCCAAAGGTCTTGACGTCGCGTCTCTGTATCAGTTTTTATTGACGGGAGAGTCTCATTCACATGTTTTCTAGAAAGTTCCTCTCCATCACAGGGCATGTCTATGATCCTTGAAAGAGGTTGCCTTTAGCCAGCCTTGACGTCTTACAACTGCAGCTCCCGTCATTTGCCTGTAAAGGCCACATCCATTGCGGTATCAATGATCTCCGAAGATCATTTTCTCTCCCTCCCTCTCAGTTTTTGCCTCCTTTTGTTTGTCTTCTGGTAGGGAATTAATGAATGCTCTCATTCATTAATTTGGCGAGTATATCTCTAAAGCATTAGATGCTCTTATGGTCCTGGCGGCTGCGACAGAGAAACGCTTTCCTGTGTTATCCAATCTTTTTCTTTCTTTATAAGGAGGAGCTGAGTATGGTGTGGTATGATTTGTGGGCGCCCCCTTGAGCGGCTTGCATAACCACAGAATCTGCCTTAGGATCGCTGATTAAACACACTGGAGAACTCTCTGTGGCTTTGTATTTTTTATCTAATTGTGGGATCACTGCTGTCACAGTTGCAGGGCTTTTTATAACTTTGAGACCTTCTGCCCATATTTAATCTATTATTGGCATGGATTTCAAGAACTTCCTGGCAATGGCTTTAAAGTCATAGAGGAAGCACTCTGTTTGTTGAACTGGTAATGGTAAGTCAAAGGGGGCGATTTACTAAGATTTTGCGCCGTGTTTGTGTCACAAAAGTGACGCAAATTGGCGCAAAATCATTTCTTTCCCAATTTACTTTCCAGCGCTAAACTTATTTAGCACTGGAAATAATGGAAAAGTAATGCGAAGCAGCGCATAGCATTGCATTACTTTGCGTCATAGGGGCATACCAATGGTGGTGCAAAGGTGTTCCCATGCAACCACCCAAGGGTTCTCATGCTAAACCCAATTTAATAAATAAAGTAGATTGGGTTTAGCGTGAGAAAACTGTGCCCTTTTCAAGTAGGCACAAGGAAGGAGAAATGCTTTCATTTTCTCCTTCCTTTTCCGACTTTGCATGTGTGCTGCGCCTTTCAGCATACATACAAAGTGGGAAAATGGTTAAAGTGAGTCTGTGCCTAGTATTTTGTACTGGAAGGGTTCCTTTGAGTACAAAACCTATGCTAGACTCACGGAGACACCCTTGCACCGTGGCGCAAAGGTGTCTCCATGGCGCACGGCAGCTGATTTCAGTGCCGGCAGTGGTGAGAGGGGAGGAGAGTGCCTTATTTTAGTAAATAGGGCGCTCTCCTCGCATTTGTGGCTGCTGCAGTGCGCCATGTGCAAAAATAGTAAATCTCCCCCAAAGTGTTTACCCGCTTGATCTAGGATAGCGTGAAACCCCCAAATGTCATCTGGCGGAGAACTAACCAGAGGCGGTGTTAAAGGAGATGAATCTAGTGAAAAGTAAACATCCCAATCGTCACTGATTGTGGTGCACTGAACCTGTACTATTTCCCCTTCTTCAGGTTCATCATTGTCATCCTCTCCCTCCGTGTAGACATCATGAATAGTGATGGGGTCTAGCAAATGTGGTTGAGGGGAGTACGCTGATGAATAGTCAGATTTTTTTGTTGCAGAGGTAATAGAAGCGTAGGCGAAGACATAACCTGTTAGGGTGCAGGTGTGTGAGTTGAGCACTGAGGCATATCTACTTTTTCCGGAAATCTCTTGTAGAAATCTTACAGCATATCTCTGAGATCCATAATGAGTGCAATTGGGACCCGCATCGTAGGATCTATAAACTGATGTTATTCAAACCTCTCCTCAAATAGATATTGTTCCTGGAATACCTTTAATCTGTTTGTCATCTATGTCTGAATGAGAAATCTCCTTGACGGTAACCTGTTTTCTGGTTATCCTCTTCATCCGTGTCTTGACATTTTACATGAAGTTTGGAAAGACTACTTGAGAAGCCGGGTGGACCATCATCATCCTCATCCATATCTGCCAGTTTCAGAAGACGAACTGGTGGTAAGGGACACCTTACTTGTCCTTACTTGGTCTGGCCTCAATGTAACTTCAATTGGTCTTGTCAACGGCCCTGTCGATGGTTCCATCGTCGATGTTGTTGACAGCTGTTTTGCTATAAAAAAGCTTCTGTTTCTGTTGAAAGCGTCAACGGAAGAGGTTGACTTGCCGATCGTAGTGCCATCGACAGTTTCGTCTTCAAAATGTTAATCGACTATATCGTCATTGAAAAAGGGCCGGTTGTAGATGGACTGACCGCCAATGGCTTCGTCAACGCAATACTCATCGACAGTCTCGTCGATGAAGCAGTTGTTGTCATTATTGCTGTGAATCTTAATGATGAGGAAACCATAGTCGTTGACGTGGCTGTCATGACTGCGTCACCGACGGAGTTGTCACCAGTTTTCCTGTTGATGCATGCTTTTTGGATGGAGGGTCGGAAGAAGATTTCCTCAATCCTGAGGAAGTCAAACATTTTTCCAGAGGAGTAGATGGTTTTGACGTAATTTTTGTTTTGGAAGACCCAGGGGATGAAGAATGCTTCAGTTGAATTTTGGGATCCCCTTAGGTTTTCTCTCCTCTTTTGCCTTTGACATCTTTTTGGGAGGTTCATCTGACAATTGACACTTGTTTTTCTCTTTTCAAAGTCTTTTTAAATGAAGGTGATGTTACTTCCTCCTCATTTCCTGAGACTGATGTTTCTACTCTTTTTTCTTTTGCAGCCACAAAAGAAGTCTTGCCTTCCTATCCTTAAGGGTTTTGGCAGAAAATGCCCTACAATGTTTGCACTCCTTATGAGGGACTTCTGAGACGAGCCTAAGTTTGCCACAGGACTTTCATGGTCTAAGTAATATTTTAAGAACCTTCTGACATGATTTCTGCTGTTAAAAGGCAGTAAAGTTCAAGTAAAGGTCAATAGTAACAGTTTTTTTTACTGAAACTGAGCAGACCTTATAGAGACTCTGCGTCACTCGCAGTAGAAAATCTGAGGTATGCTGTCCCTGGTTGGAAAGGATGATTTGAGACCTGTTCTCTGATTGGCTACAGCTGGTTCATTCTAAAACGACGTGAATTGATTGACATTCACCTGTTTAAGATCTACTGTATGAGTCTTTGGTTGGCACTGCTGATTACAATTGCCGTGGGGCTCCCACCTCGACGATGGGGAAGATTCAAGCTTGTGATGCTATGAAAGATTCAATACTGGAAAAGTGTGTATGTTTGTATATATGTATGTATGCACGTATATAGTATTTGGATAGGCAGTAAAGAGATGTCAGATGCTTAGAATATTATCATGTCAAAGAATAGTGCAATGTAGTTTCTTCCCTTCTCAGCTTGTGCACCTGACTGTTTACTCGACAGAACATTTTAACAATCTGGACTGCTCGCCTTGTTTTTATCGTTATTGGAATGTTAAATGTCACGTTAACTGCTTTTGTAGAGCACACTGACACAGACGGGCTATTACACTCTAGAGGTAAAACTGTAAAATAATTCATGAAACCAGAGCGCGTGTGATGTTACTAGTCCGCGGCATCAGAGGTGTGCTTGACATGTGACTGGCTCTGCCCCAGCCCCACTGTCCTTCCAGGGGCAACGGTCCTTACAGTAATATCCTGGTGGTCTGATAGGCCAGTCCACCTCTGGTCCCAGAGCCCTGTGCTTGTAAATGGACACATAATGGTAATAAAAACCATACAGACTCTGGTCTGTAAATCTTGGCAGAGGAGACTCCATGCTGAAATGGAAGTGGGGGGGTCCCATGGAGCCATGTTCACGCTGATGGAGGGGAGGAAGGCAGTGAGAGAGGGGTCATTTCAGCAGGAAAGACACAAGCATTTTCAGGGCTCCAGACTAAATAGCATCTTTACTCCTACAGTACTCCCCACACACTGCAAAAAAGCAATGTGTCGGGCCTTGAGCACTTTGGTGCCAGCACGAGTTACCGCCCTTGCACTGCTGCCTTACCTTGCCTTATGGAAGCACTTGTCCTGCACTTCAGAGAGCCCCCACATACCATGAGACAGAGAGTGACCGCAGGCAGCCCAAGGACTGGCGCGGATCTACTTTCAACAGCTCTCTGCCTACTGTGCCCAGAGCTACTGTGGGGAAGCATGGCACTATGGCCCCCCGGGGATTTCATCCAGTATGGCCGTCTGCTTCCCCAGCTCTTCAGCTGGGAGCCAGTTTCACTTTCTGGACACTGAACCCACTACAACTAACCCTTTGACATTCCACCTACCCCAGCCCTGGTACCTTAGCTGTAAGCCTCCATCTTGTAGAGCAATCATACAGCTTTCCTATATCATGCCTGGGGTTTCCCGTTCTATCTGATAGTATCAATGCTCGAATGAATGAATAAATGTTTGCTGTTCTATCTTATAGCTCCAACACTCTAATATCTCCAAACAAGAACACCTTAGCAACCTGGACCCTGCAATCTACTTATCAATTTGCTATGTACCGGCTTTTGTATAGCACACAGTGGGACCATGGTACAGCCAGCAGTAAATTTGATAGTATGCGGGTGACTTTCTATACAGTTCTGAAGTTTCTATTACATACCAGAGACTGATTCAGCTTGTGATGACCTGTTATGGAGACTGTAACCTGCTGTGTCTCATGGTTCCATGGTCCTATCTTATTCGCTGAGCTGTGGTATGTCCGTTGACTCTATACAGCTCTGAAATTTCTATAACATACCGGAGACTGATTCGGCTTGTGATGAGATGTTACGGGTATTGTAACCTGCTCTGTCTCTTGGTTCCATGGTCATATCTTATTCGCTGAGCTGTGGTATGTCAGGTGGTGTCCGTAGGGTTTTGCCAATTGCTTGTATATTTTCTATGTTGGTAGACGTGCTCATTGCCTGGGCGATGGAAATAGTCTGAGTGTGCTATGGCTGGTTACCCACATGGAGGAACACCAGCACCTTGGCTTCGTGGCTTCCCACCTGTCACTCCCACTTTACGAACCTTCTGAGAGCATTAGCATAGGACATGTTGCCCACTCCAAGATGTCTGATGTCTACAATTGATGACCATAAGTCCTTCTGATCCCCCTAAATGCTGCTTTGAAGATCACCTGCAGATTAACCAGAGGAAATCCGAGGTCAAGGTTCATGGTGATTACAAACACCAATTACTCTTGTGTAGGTCTATTGATATTGTTTATAGAGCGTGCAAATGTCTGAAGGCGTCCAGGCGCTGGGTGTGTAGTAGTTGTGTCCTATCTTTTGTAACAGGTAAAGGAGTTAAGAACTCATAGGATCCTAGAAATGGTGGTATCAGGAGAGTAAAACCACGATAAACCATACGTCGGCCTGGATGGATGCGCCTCTGACAAATTTCTTGAGTATTCGAAAGCTGTGCTCCATGCAGAGGATGTGTAGAGGAAGCGACCTCCAGAAATGCTTTGTGGATAGTTTTTTTAATTGAGTAATGCAGCTGAAATGCTCATTTACAGTTTATAACTACAGAACCCAATACCATTTGAGGTTCAATGAATCATATGGAAGAGGTCAGCTAAGTCAAGTCAAGTCAAAAGTACTTTATTTCCAAGAAATATATTCTTATAGAAATATTACACACATTTCAAATTCATAAAAGAAAGAAAAGCATAACAAAGAACACAATTTTAGCGATCGAAAACAACAGTGCATGCTTGTATCCTTCTCCACGACCACTTGTAGAGTCTGCAATTTCAACTATATAAACATTAGCATTTTCCCTACCTCGACCCAATACAATTTACAGTCCAAGTCTCACATATATTTAAAACCTTTCACTAAAAATAATGGAAAAGTGATCAATATAAGAACAGTTCATTCTGCCCCAATGGCATTTTGAAGTGCAAAGTCCGTCTAACCAATATCAAGCCGTACGTTTTCCCCAATCAGGATTCTAAAGTGCAATGTGCATAGCAGCTTTTCACAACCTTCCTGTTTGGGGATCCTCTCATTTACTTAGCATTACCTTGTATTGTATTGTATTGTATATAAAATGTATAGAGCGCACTGCAACCCCACGGGTATCCTGGCGCTTGAGCACATAGGTCAGTTATCTTAGAATATAGGGACAGTTAAAAACACTATATTATACCATGGGAAAGAGCCAGGTCTTCAATTTCTTTCTAAAAGACAATAGATCATCTATCTGTCTAAGTTCGGTTGGTAATTTGTTCCACGCCGAAGCTGCTGCAACGCAGAAAGCTCTTCCACCAGATCTGACTTTTCTGAACCTAGGCACTCTCACCAGTTTTGCTGAGGAGGAGCGAAGATTGCGTAGAGGAACATACCATTCAAATCTACTTTGTAAGGGTTTGGGCCCAATGCCATGTAGAGCTTTAAAAACTATGCACATGGATTTAAATTGCACGCGCTGTACAACTGGGAGCCAGTGGAGCTCAGCCAGGGCCTGAGAAAGAGACGACTGGCGAGGTCTCATAAGTGCCAGCTTGGCTGCCATTGACTGAATTCTCTGGAGTTTCTCCATCAAATATTTGGGAGACTCCAGCAGTAGGGCGTTGCAATAATCCAGTTGGCTAAGGATGATACTTCTCACTATCAGTGGCCTGGTATACTTAGGCAACAGTGGGAGAATTCTACGTAACACCCTCAGCAGGGCAAAGCATTTCCCAACTGTCTGATTCACTTGAGACTCAAGGCTTAATTTACCATCAAAACTGATACCTAAATTACGAACCACATTTGTCGGGGTCAAAGGGGCTGTCACTGGTAGTGGCCAGAACCCCGTGGGTAGTGAATAAGGAACCTTCCCCACTGAACAGCACAGAATCTCAGTTTTCTCCCCATTGAATTGCAAATAATTATTTTGAAGCCAAAGAGCCGTATCTTGCATACAATTGTGAAATTTTTCGAGTGAAGTTGCCTGACAACCTTCCAGAGATAAGATCAACTGGGTGTCATCAGCATAGTTCACTAAGCTAATGTTATGTGACTTAATAACAGTCACCAGTGGCTTCATATAAATATTAAACAGGATGGGGCTGATTGCAGATCCCTGTGGTACCCCATGTAAAACTTTCCTATACATGGATTGATACGGGGGGAGAGCAACCACCTGTTCTCTGTCTGAGAGGTAGGATTGAAACCACTTCAGTGCCAATCCACTCACACCTATTCTAGCCAGCCTATCCAAGAGTACCGCATGGTTAACCGTATCAAATGCGGCGGACAGGTCCAACAAAATCAAGACGGAGGCTTGTCCCCTGTCCGCCCGCATTCGAAGATCATCTAATACGGTCACCAAGGCAGTCTCTGTCCCATGTCCAGGACGAAAACCAAACTGCACATCCTCCAGTTTATCATTGGCTTCTAGGAACTGAGAAAGTTCCCTACTAACCAATTTTTCGATGATTTTCACTGGGTAAGGCAGCAATGAAATAGGCCTGTAATTCTTCGGGCATGCTGGATCTAATGAATCTTTTTTAAGAGTGGTGTGATCAGTGCTTTTTTCCAACTTACTGGTACCATTCCACTCTCCAGAGATTGCATACAAATCAGCCTAAGTACCGGGAGAAGTTTAACTCCTAAGGTTTTCCATAATTTATGAGGTAATGGGTCCAAAGGAGAGCCTGAAGACACACTTACAGCTAGTTTAATAAAATCATCCACTTGTAATGTTGGAAATTGATCAAAAGCGACTGTAGTCTCAGTAATTTCCCATTCATATTCCTGGGAGATGCAGTGATTCTTAGATATCCCATTCTGGGTATCCTGTGTAGGTGCATTACTGGATTGTAGCCCTTTAATAATTTTGCTAATCTTTTCTTCAAAAAACATAGCTAGCCCATCACAGAGAATCTGTGTAGGGACAATTTCCTTTTTTGTGCAAGTAGGATGAGTGTAATTACATCCACACAGACCTAGATCTTAAACCCAATAGGGATGATAATGCCAGTTGAGACTTTATGATTTTACACAAATACTGACCAACGGCGATAGCTACGTCTTGGAATCTAAGACGATAAATCAGCTCTAACCCCGCATCCCTAGTTTGAATCCCATAGTTTGTAAACACAGACCGAAGGATCTTTTTTCTTGCCACAATGAAGAATACACAATCCAACAATAAATGGCTCACTGAATATTTCCTCCCTGTCTTACAGGGGCACTGGCTATTGTTCTTAGCAACCTCTGTTTTTGATCCTTTAATGCGCCCTCCAGGGTCAATTCCCACCCTCAAGTGCAAGACTTCATTCCGCAAGCACTTGTCTTGAATATTATTTAGGTATGGGAACAGGTCTGGGCTCTCTTGTGAAACTAAGAAAGGAATAGCTGAGCTCCAAATTCTAATATAATACAAATCCTCTATCCAGCTAGTTTCTTTGGCTCTTTGCCTGAGTGAACTCTTCATCTGGTTAGTCGAAACGGCTTCCCCTCCTTCTATACACCTCTCTGGGACATTCAAATGCTTTTGCATTATTGTCACCAGATTCCTTTTCCCAGAGAAAGTTGTCATCATCTCTGGTAAGATTTGCTCCGACAATTTGCTGCATGGGACCCATCTTCATGAGACACATAAAAGCGCAAGGCTCTGGCACCAGCCCGCACACTCCAGGCTACAGTTCTTAACTCCTTCCTTACAGCTTTGATCATAGTGTTTTTAGGGAGATCAAGAAGTGATTTTAAGGAATTACCTTCTAGTCCTTCCCATATAACTCGCCTGTCCAAAGCCAACACCCCTGCTCCGTATAAGGCCTGTGGAATTGGCTTACCCTGAATAACTTTGCTTAGCGGCTACAAGGTGTGACTGCTAAATTTACGGTCAAACCTTTTCACCCCATTCACTACTGCAGACAGGGCAAGCCTCCGAGCAGCCATTCGTTTATTCCACCTCAAATCATCCGAAAAGGTTAGACTTAGATATTTATACTCTCTGACCTGCTCTAATCTTACATTACCAAGGAACCACCCAAATGCCCTTTTCCTCCTAGCAAAAATATTGTTTTTATCTTAACATTTATTGTAAGTTTATTTTCAAGGCAGTAGCATTTAGTGCGTTTGATTTCCGTTGCAGCCCAGATCAGCTAAGAACAGAGGGAGGAGAACCTTTCAGTGTAAGAGACGTCCGCTCAAGAGGCAGGAGGAATAACGATACACGTCTTTAACAAAAAGATCAGCTCTGTGACAGGAGATGTCTTAGCCTCTCTTATAAAGGGCATAACACAGCTGGGGAGTTCATCCCATAGGAGTAAGGTTAGTATTAGAATAATATATCAGAAAGAAAAAAAACATGGACTTAAGTCATAGACGTCTAGAAATAGCGGGAAGAATAGAGAAGATTTATATAAAAATAAGATGTATATTGGAAGATATTCTTAGGATGCATAGGGATGAGCGAGGGATAGTGACAGAGAAGGGGACAGTTTATTGATAGGAAAGTTCACAGGCGCGACAGGTGAACAGTTGCTTCAGAGAGAAGAGCGAGAGAAGAGCGAGAGTCCACGCAGCCGCGGCCGCTGCAGGTAAGAGCGTGGGGCCAGGTGAGGGGGGATATTGAGAGACGACCACGAGGAAAATTAAATAAATAAATAATTTTCCCTCGTGGTCGTCTCTCGAAATCCCCCCTCACCTGGCCCCCCTGCCCCACCGCTCTTACCTGCAGTGGCCGCGGCTGGAGAGGCGGTAGTCTGCAAGAAATGTAAATGTCAGACTAGGGGGAGGGTAAGCAGTGGCGGCTCGCATAGGGCGTGCTGCAGGGCGGTGAGGCGGGGCGGGGGAGGGGCAGGGGCAGGGTGGGTGGGTAGCAAACACGGACATACGACGGAACGGAGGAAAGTAATTATTACGTTCCGTCGTATGTCTGTGTTTGCTACCCCCCCGCCCCTCCCCCGCCCCACCGCCCCGCAGCACGCCCTATGCGAGCCGCCACTGAGGGTAAGTGGAGGCTCCAGATCAAGTCAGTCCCAGGAGGGGAGCCTCTCAGGGGTGGCCACCCTAGGACTTTGGACTAGGGCTCTGCCAACCTCTTGGCTACTCTTGTGTGGTCTGAGGGAGGTCACTTACGGCATTCAGTTGGAGGCACCATGGAAGGTGCCAAAGCCAGTGTGTGTGTGTGTGAGTGGCTCGAGGCGCTGGGCTTGAATCTTGGCTCTCGAGCTCTGAGCCTGGCAGCCGGTGCGGCGGGTCCCAATGCACAGGCCTCATCACAAACAGATTGAAACAGGGGGATTTTAATAGAACTGGAAGGTTTTGGAATTGAAATTTTCAGTAGAATGAGTGGCTTTGTATTAGGAACCTGTTGGTATACAAAGATACGCAATGCAACTTCTGCATACATTAAGGCGCTGTTTCACTTCTCGAGCGCCAGCTCATGCGATATATTCCACAGATACGTGCCTAATACTTCCCAAATCAGAAAGAAATTGCAAATATTATGGGGAAATGTTGTGCACATGATGTTGCTATGGAGACAGTTGACAATAGTCAGTGGAAGGGTGCATATTGCCTTATAAGGGACTGCAGAAGACATCATGATATACCGCGTCTCTTGCTTGCAGTGACAAATGAACCCCTCCGCCTCGATATACAATATATTGGTGGGAGGGCACAATTGTAATCTCACCCGTGACCTTCTACAGTATTGACAAACTCCGAGCTTCATGTAGGTTGTCAGCTTCGCAAGTCTTTACATGGATGTGACAACTACAACTCTAAAGAAAACGTGTTCTTAGAAGAATCTTCTGGCAAAATATTGTTTGTGAGAAAATTCTCCTACTAAACCAAATTGTTTTGTAACCTTTGTGATCTGAATAAAGTTTGTGACTTGTGGAAGGTTTTGTTCGCAAGAACTTAACATTTCTTATCAAAAGACATTGCTCTGAATATATTTTAACAACCTTTCCGCTTTAAAAGATCTAAATAAGTTTCAGAAACTGCAGCTTCTTAACAAATAATGATGTCAACATTTAAAAAGTGAGTGTGTTTTATTGAGAGATTGAAGTCTTGTGTACATCCCGCCCAGATTTATAAAGAATTTTCATCGGGATTGCATTACCTTTTTAACGCAGACCTGACGCAAAGTGTTAGGTTGGCATTTACAATCCAACGCAAATCATGCTTCGCTTTGGATTGAAACCCAAAGTAACACAACAAAGCACAATATGCTGCCTTGCGTTACTTTGCATCAAGGGGGCGCTCCATGTGTGGCGCATGGGCGTTCCCATGCAGCCACCCACGGGTTTCGACTCGGCCTGGGCAGAACGCTCGTAATTTCACTCTGGGGAATCATGCAGAGTTACATATAAACTCTGTGAGATTCTGTCGCGTTCCGCCAGCGGGCAGGAAATGCACGTTCCTCTTCTCACGTTCAGATTTTACCACCAGTAGCGTGTTCCACACTGAAAAATCAGCATAAACGGCACCATGCTATTCTTAAGTTCATTTTTCTGTTGCTCAAGTAGAAAATCTGCTCCGGAAGCATCCCACTGACCACAACCACTCACGACCTCCCGCGATCGTAAAATCTCACCGGAAATTCTCCTAGCAACTGAAAATCACGTTAGAGGACACCAACTTTTTTTCGTGCTCGCTAGCTCGCATTCTGAAACCTCACATTGTTCTCGTTGTCATCGCGTTGCTCGAACGGTAAAAAAACTCTGCCACGCAGCGATTAGCAGAATTTAGCGGGAGGTCTGCATTACAAGAGTAACACATATTCGCCAAAATTCTCCAATTCCACTCGCAGAATTAAAATTCCACCCGGGCCTAATTTTGACACAAATCCCTATCTACAAAGAATAGTAGACAGAGATTTGCACCAAAATCCTGCACCTACCTGAGGCAGGCTTAACAATGAGAAATATTTTCATTTCGCCTCATTGTTTCCTCTTTATATGTGTGCTGCATTCTACTACACACATAAAAAGAGCGAAATGCCTTATATCATACTTTTTGTACAGGACGGGACCCCTTCCTGCATAAAAGCAATGCTGACCACAATGCAGACACCCTTGTACTATGAAGTAAGAGCGTCTGGTTTGGTACATAGCAGTCGCAAGGGTGTTGGAGCATGGAGAGAGCACAGCTGTGCCACTTCTGAGTAGATAAGGCACAGTTCTGCTCCCTCCTGTTGCTGCAACGCAGTGCAGCATTTTAATTGCTGTGCAGCATTGCGTTGTTTTTTGTAAATTTGGCACCCGATACATTGACTAACGCACACTTAGCATAATTTCCTGCTTTCCTATGTTTATATCCCAGTGTCGTTTTTCTCCACAAATTGGCAACAATTCAATGCAAGTGTTAGCTGTGGTTGGAATCAATGTTTTATTTTCTTGCAAATTAACATTAAAACAGTTTTCTTTGCAATTTGGAAGTTGGAAGGGTGCTCACAACCTTTTCTCATCTTAGAAACAACTCACAGGTGGGGTGTAAGGAAATGCCTCTTTCTGCATGATCACCCCTAAAGTTGTGGGTTGAGCTAAGGTTTTACAAAGGAGCCTGACTGGACCCACGATGGATCAGTGAGTTTATGACACAGTGAGGCCTCACAACCACACCATATAATAAACCGCTTTCCTCACAGGGGGTTGAACATCCCGATTTTAACATAAAAATCCACATGCAGAAAAGTTTGTGAACTAAAGGTGGAAATTGTATTCATGTGAATTTTGAGAAGTTTGCATTTTCAGTCTGTTTTTACTCCTGCAGTCTGTAAAGCGTGATAAGTTATGCCTCATGATGGAAATTCAGTAAAAGAGGGTGCTGTACGGGCCGCCACATCCTATTCCCAAGAACAGTTGGGAGAGTAATGCCCTCTGCATGACTTTGCAGAACATGTATCCCTGCTCTGAGCTTTCCATGTAGCAAGTCTCTGAATATTTTTCAGTTTCGTCCTCTGCAGAGCTGTCAATAGCACATTCATGCTGAGGGCTTGAGTAGAAATGGACTGAGGCCCCGAGCAGAGCTCTGTAGTCTGGAGGGGGATACTGTGTGCACCCCCTTTTCTAAGCATGATTGCTGCTAGCTCACCAGCCTGTGGAGGACTGTCCTTTGTGGCAGCGGGCTGCCCACACCGGCAGGACAGACCTTTGTACCTGTTGTTGGCACAGGGACCGTGACCTGCTCATCGCTCCAGTATAAACTGGTCTGCCAGTCCCTTCCCACTGGTCCTTTGCTTCATCTGTGTCTGGCATGGATGGATGTTTCATGTATGCTTACTCTATGTATCTGGAGCAGGGAGTGCATGTGCTGTGCTTGACTGTTGCAGCTCTGTTCTTCATTCTATATAGTCTGTGAATGTGTGGTACGCATCATAGAGCCTGCAGGAAGGGTACGCATCATAGAGCCTGCAGGAAGGGTACGCATCATAGTGCCTGCAGGAAGGGTACGCATCATAGTGCCTGCAGGAAGGGTAGACATCTGCAGGAAGGGTACACATCATAGAGCCTGCAGGAAGGGTACACATCATAGAGCCTGCAGGAAGGGTAGACATCTGCAGGAAGGGTACACATCATAGAACCTGCAGGAAGGGTACACATCATAGAGCCTGCAGGAAGGGTACACATCATAGAGCCTGCAGGAAGGGTACACATCATAGAGCCTGCAGGAAGGGTACGCATCATAGAGCCTGCAGGAAGGGTACGCATCATAGAGCCTGCAGGAAGGGTACACACCATAGTGCCTGCAGGAAGGGTACACATCATAGAGCCTGCAGGAAGGGTACACACCATAGTGCCTGCAGGAAGGGTACACATCATAGAGCCTGCAGGAAGGGTACGCATCATAGAGCCTGCAGGAAGGGTACGCATCATAGAGCCTGCAGGAAGGGTACACACCATAGTGCCTGCAGGAAGGGTACACATCATAGAGCCTGCAGGAAGGGTACACACCATAGGGCCTGCAGGAAGGGTACACATCATAGAGCCTGCAGGAAGGGTACACATCATAGAGCCTGCAGGAAGGGTACGCATCATAGAGCCTGCAGGAAGGGTACACACCATAGTGCCTGCAGGAAGGGTACACATCATAGAGCCTGCAGGAAGGGTAATCATAGAGCCTGCAGGAAGGATACACACCTTAGTGCCTGCAGGAAGGGTACACATCATAGAGCCTGCAGGAAGGGTACACATCATAGAGCCTGCAGGAAGGGTACACATCATAGAGCCTGCAGGAAGGGTAGACATCTGCAGGAAGGGTACACATCATAGAACCTGTAGGAAGGGTAATCATAGAGCCTGCAGGAAGGGTACACATCATAGAGCCTGCAGGAAGGGTACACACCATAGAGCCAGCAGGAAGGGTACACATCATAGAGCCTGCAGGAAGGGTACACATCAAAGATGCCTGCAGGAAGGGTACACATCAAAGATGCCTGCAGGAAGGGTACACATCATGATAGAGCCTGTAGGAAGGGTAATCATAGAGCCTACAGGAAGGATACACACCATAGTGCCTGCAGGAAGGGTACACAGCATAGAGCCTGCAGGAAGGGTACACACCATAGACCCTGCAGGAAGGATACACATCATAGAGCCTGCAGGAAGGGTACACATCATAGAGCCTGCAGGAAGGGTACACATCATAGAGCCTGTAGGAAGGGTACACACCATAGAGCCTGCAGGAAGGGTACACATTACAGAGGCTGTAGGAAGGGTACACATCATAGAGCCTGCAGGAAGGGTACACATCATCATAGAGCCTGTAAGAAGGGTAATCATAGAGCCTGCAGGAAGGATACACACCATAGTGCCTGCAGGAAGGGTACACAGCATAGAGCCTGCAGGAAGGGTACACACCATAGACCCTGCAGGAAGGATACACATCATAGAGCCTGCAGGAAGGGTACACATCATAGAGCCTGAAGGAAGGGTACACATCATAGAGCCTGTAGGAAGGGTACACACCATAGAGCCTGCAGGAAGGGTACACATTACAGAGGCTGTAGGAAGGGTACACATCATAGAGCTTGTAGGGAGACTGCTAGACATTGGGAGGTCCTGGGCTCCTCTAAACCATCCCTGGCATTCTTCACAGTGGACCAGCCTGCAGGGTGTGGAGGATAGGTGCCAGAGGACCCCTCTGAAGTACAGGGCAGCCCCGCCCCCTTCCTGCTCCATTCTTCCCCAGAAGTGTTACCTTCAGTAGCCTGTGAGGAGTGAGAAAGCCTCTCTGTCTTTTGTGCCTTTGTTTTGTGTCTCTCTGACAGGGAGCTCCCAGCTCCACTCCTCCTTCCTGCTTACACTAGAGGACAAAGAGGCTGATTTAGAGTTCAGGGGACTGGATACTCCATCACAAACATGGCGGCTATCATGTCCACCTTATTACAAGTGCCATTGGATATAATGCACTGGCAATACGGCGGATGGGATATCCGTCACGCTGGTGACGCAGTAACTTGTCCACCAAACTCTAAATCAGGCCAAAGACTGTGGACTGACAAGTCTGGGCTTATGCAACCATAAAAGGAACTGCCTGGGCTTGACCCCTGGAATCTAATGAAGGGGTTGAGACCCCCAGTCAGTGTGCCAGGACTTCTCTTCACCCACTGCTACGGGGCCAAGACCAGTGGAGAATGGGAAAGACAACTGAGCTCCAGGGTGAGGGTCCCAAATAGCCAACTCTCCTTGTAAGGTTCAGGAAGTAGAAACTGCCAGTTCTGTGCACTGATAGGAAGAAGCGCTTTGAAGCCACCTTGAGGCACGCATGGCACTGACTGCTGAGGCAGGAGGCAGAAGACGCCCCTGAATGAAGGCAGGGCTGCCTAGAAAAGGATGATCTTGTGGAGCTGCGCAGGACGAACAAATGTTGGTCCACAGAGCATAGTGAAGGAGCTGCACACCACACCATGTGATGAACCCTTGTAATATGGGCCCTTGCGCAGAGTGCCCGTGAGGCAACTTGCTCTCCCAAACTCGGCTTGAGTTAGGAAATTCATGATTCCCCCTCATCTGCCTGCTGAGACCTGCAGAAGGCAGCCAGAGAAGGCGAATGTGACCACAAAAATATTCTTAAAAGAAGTGACTCTGACAATGTGGTGCTAAGAAAATTCACAACCGCGTTCAGCGGATTCATCCAAAGAAGAAGACGCACCTGCGATAGGTAGGTGCTGGAAAAAACACATTTGATGGTTTCGTCTCGGAACCTTGAAAAAGATATCGCTGAGGCCCAGGATCAGCTCCTCATTTGCTTGTGTGGTGGGCTTGAACTTTGGGCCAGAAGGAAATCCCCCAATGGATATTTCAATCCCCACAACAAGCACAAGTAAATGCAGCCTCTGCCTACCTTTGCATGTGGTTCCACTCTAACTCTGACCCAGATGTGTGCACCTGCACACAGCCACACCATCAGAGAACACTTCTGGAGTCAGCAGGGCCTGATCTGAGCCAGCACTGCTGCTCCATGCGGACTATGTGCCATCAGGCCCACAAGCATAACAGCCACCACAGCTTCAGGGAGCAGGAGACAGAGGAGAAGACCATGCTTCACAAGTTAAAGGTACAGTGTGTACCTAAGGTTGCGGGAACCACAATAACCTCGACAGACATTGAAACAGCTACACAGGAAGCAGAGAGACAGCCATACTATACCAGCTCTGGGATTGTTGTATCTATAGCCATGGAAGAGGGAAAGGAGATTGTAGCCCACTAGTAATTGTGTCAACTTAAAGTATTTCACACTGTTCTTGGCACACCACTTGTGTGAACCTGGGAGTGGCCTGCTCTTACCACTGGTTTACTCCCTTACCCTCCACAATTCCCCAGTGATACCTGTGTGTACTTAGTGCCCTTTGCCTTTCATGTGAAGCATTTAGTTTGGTATGCAGTGTCGTAGCTCGACTCCCCACCACCGCTCTTACCTGCACCGGCCGTCACTGGGCAGCAAACTCAGGGACCACCAAAGCTCTAGCTACGCCACTGTTGGTATGGAGATTAAAGCATTTGTTGGGCAATGATTTAATTATGCTTTGTTATAGCTTGATTGAGCTCTCAGCCTCCAGCCACCACTACCTCCCCGAGAAGGCCTTGGACTGCTCTTCCCCACTGCCCTGAGGGTCAAGTGCCTTAGTGGCCAGTTTGGGGTCTGACAGTAGATAAGAAAGCCCCATGACACCAGAGGGAAAGGGCACCCTGTGTAACAGCTTGAGCCCAGTAAACTCACTGTCCTGTGAGAACGTGAATCGTCACACATGCCTTAACGGTTGCTTATATACTATGTGAATGTACACTCAGATGTGCCTCGTAATTTTGTTCTTGTAGCTGCCTGAAGCTCACTAAATCCTCTCATTATTTCACAGTTACATGTGTTTTGAATAAATTACCTTTTTGTTATGCTGTTTTGTTCATTGCATATTTTAGCTCAACTGTCCTAGTAGGTGTAGCCTAGTTCTGAAGCTGGCACAACAAAGAAAGGATTGTAGAAAGGAGATTCAGGCTCTTGCTCGAGAAACTTGCAACAGCTTCTCAAGGTCATCTCGCATTCATCCCACGAGGAGTCCAAGATCTGCCCTCTAGCGCCTGTCTGTAGGTTTCTATCATGTGTTCCTGCTTCAATTCACGTGCATTGGGAAACAGTGTATAAATGTAGCACCAAAATGTATAGATTTTAGAATTGCATTGCTCCAACTGACCAGGGGCGAAACTCTGGTCTGTTAAGATGGCATGTTTTTGACTTATGTTCATGCTTGCTGGATAATGTGTGTTCAACAAGTGTTGGACTTCTGTGAGCTATCCCCAGTGTCTGTTTTCTTTTACACATGAGACTTTTGAAGAAGGTCTCTCAGAGTTGCTGAATCACTGTGGAAAATATAAAACCACTGTGATTGCACAAATGGGAAACAACATAGGAAAGGTGAGTGCACTCTTTAGAGCCTTACAAGGGATACTCTGTCCCCCCAATGAAGTATGTTGCAAAGTTAGAGAAAAAAAAAGTGGGCACAATTTTTCTAAAAAGTTACAGCCTTCAGGAAATAAACCCCCAGCAAAAATCTATTTTTTTGAGAGAATTTCCTTCCCAAGAAAGTTTTTGTGGGACAAATTTTTCCACAAAATCTTTTTTTGCAGAAGTTTTCACATGCAGCAGGTGAGGTTTTTTGAAGGGGTCAGACTTTGCAACCCTGTGGTGAAGTTCCAAAGTTTGCCACTAACAAATTTGCCTGGTGAAACTGTAATTCCACAAGTTCTTACTTCTCACTATCACGGTCTCTTGGGACCACAGAATGAAAGGTCCAACCAGCTTTTCCTGGGTTTAATGAGCTGCCCCAACACCTTTTCCCTTCTACGCTGCCTCTCACAACCCACCCAAGTCCTTATAGACTCCTCCACCTATGGCACCCCCCCCAGATAAGGCCTGTTACTGCACTTTGATCAATCTGGCAAGCTGGATGAGTTGTGTGCTCGCTACTGACATCTTCTGTGATCAGAAGGTCACAAGCATAAATCCCAACAAGGGCCAACCAGCCTACCATCCTTCTGAGGTCAGTAAGCGAAGTCCAAATAAATGGGGTAATAGTACCCCTGTCATTTACAGCCAGGGGTGATTTCTCCATTACGGCGCTGGGGTTGCGCCCCACTGAAATTCCTCCACATTCCTCCACAAATATTAAACAGATCGATTTATTTAGAGATACCATCCTATCTCAGAACAAATCGATGTATTTAAGTCTGGGCTGTCTGTCCCAGGCTGTCTGGCCCTCCTCGCTCTGAAGTAAGAGACGGAAGCCAGGCAGACGACGCGAGGCATACCGTTCTGAAGCCCTTCATTGCCAATTTAGTGTATGGCAGTATCCACTACAGGCCAGTGACGCCTTCAGCGTCACTATTTCGGGCTTCAGAGTCTGCTTCCCTGCGTGAGGGCAGCCGCCCGTCATTCACAGGCAGAGATCCCACCCTTTCCCATTCGTCACACGGAGGAGTGGATGCAAGCATGTGTGTTTTGGTGCCTTGTCCTCGGTAAAGGTAAGTGTTAGAATGCTAACCTTGTGTTATGTATATTGTGCTGAGACCCCTCATCATGGCCTGCACGTCGCTGGCCCCTTTAGAAGTGGGCTGCTCTATTTGTTCCCCCGCAAAATTGAACAGCAGGGTTCTTGTTCCCTTTCAAAGTTGATCCAAATATCCGAGTCAAGCGCAAAGGGAGAAATATGTGCTTACAGTAGACAGTTCGCTGATGTATGACATTAAACCTGGCCCTGTCTTCATGCCCCTAAGTTAACATTGATGCCAAAAACATGGATTGATTTAGGAACAATGAATGTTAACAACATTAAGGCTATGCATGTCAGTGATTTAACTCCTCTCTTATTTCACGTTTTACTTAATCTTGCATTCCCCAAGAGTTAGCTAGTTTATCCACTTATGGCCCCGGGGACCCCATCCCCCGGGGCCTGGCCTCTCGTTGGGGACTGTGGGGGGGTCCCCAAACCCCCCACAGTCCCGCCGGCTCCCCGTGTCCTACGTGTTTCTATATTTGTTTCCGTGCATACTTTGAGCTGTGCCAGATGTTTCTGAGAGGCTTTGATTGAGAGCTCTGACGCTGAAGCCAAAGCAAAGTGCCTGTCATAGGGTTGGCGTCTCTGCAGAGCACACAGAACAATGGTCATGTATTCCAGTTGCAGATGAAATTCTGTGGAAATGTGTGTGAAGGAAGTGCACAGATGTCAAAATATTTACAAGGCAAAAGCAAAAGGAAATTAATTGCTTAAATGTGAGTGAGTGCAGTGTATGTTTAGAAGTGGTGAAGTGAGGGAGATGCGAGAATGTGATTTGGGGAAGAGTGAAAAGAGGATGCTGAAGAGGAAAGAGAGGTCGTTGAAGATCAGCAGATGGACGAGATATGTAGAGAAAAAGAGCATACATATCTAACATAAAGCGCACATAACTGAAGGCCAAAACACCTTCCACAGCCCTCAATACTGATTAATTCACAGACTCACCATTTCAGAATTGAAACATTTCCAATGGTTTTTTTTACTTGTTTTTATTAGCTGTGGTGTAACATATATCAGGACAGTACAGTACATATGTGGGTATCATACACAGTAATGCATCACAGTCCAACACAGTCTTCAATCAAAATGAACAATTTGAACAATTTGAACAATTATCTACAGTTGGGGGCTGAGAACCCAGTACCGTAACCTCATCAGGTCCGACACACAACCACACATCCTCAGCCCGTATCTGGTTAACAAGCGAGACCACGCCTGCATTATTTCTGATCAAGCTAATGAAAAACAAAAAGAGTCTAACAAACTAACAAAAATAGACCGACAGCAGTAGCAGCATACACCCATAGTGGTATCCCCTCCCCCAGACCCACAATCTGTCTCCAAGAGGAGAGGGGGAGGCGGGAGAACGAATATGAAATCAGGGGGGGAGTACCATCCCAAGAAAAGGAGGGGAAGGGTGGAAATAGGCACAAGGCTCACCAGAGCCCAACACAAGGAGTCCGCCTCTAAATTCACCAACAGCCACACACATGTGCAGACACATAGCCTATAACTCTGGGGACCATTCCTATGTGTCCACTGCGGCCACCATCGAGCTCACACCCGGTGCGTGCTCAGGAGAAGCACTGAGTTGCGGCCCCTCGGCGACCAAACATTCCTACATATCACCCCAAATCTCCAGGTCCCTCTCCACATTCTTGATCATCCAAAAGTGTGGAGGTGCACCAGGTAAAGTCTGTGCGTACCAGTCGTAACCTCCACTCCACCACCACCCCCCACTCATGCAGGTCCGCCAACCACTGGCTCAACGCGGGTGGACCAGTACGCGTCCAGTGGAGGGCGAGGCGTTGCTTAACCAACACTACCCCCAACAAAGCGAACCTGTGTTTCATCCGAGTCCCCGCAAGATTTCCAATGTTAATTATTTACAACAAATCATTGTTGTTACTCATTTCTCTTAAACAGCTAACAACCATTGACAAAACCAATCGTACTGACAAGTTTTAGGTATATGTCAGTTGTTGAGTTATATAGCTGGATGCAATTACATCTCAGAGAGAAACCAAAATACCGGTCGGGTGACACACTAAGGGAATCCCAAAATTTATTTTACATGTTCCCTTTTAGAGAGCCCCCGCTTTTTCATCCCACTTAAAGTCCTGACTGCACATATTTCTGCATGAGTGATTGCAGCCAGCAGCTGTGGGTGCTTCCCGAAACCTGGTTAGAGCATGTTGTTTCCAAAGTTGATGTCGCATGCAGTGCAAGACACTGGGCAAGCGCACACTTTAAAGGGCCTGAAGTTGTCATTCTCTACAATTTGCACATTGCAGTAACTGTTGAACATATGAATGCAGTAAGAGATGGGGCAGTTTTTAATGTGTTTAATATTTCAAGACTATACGTTCCCACTGCTTTTTAAGCATTGCTTTATCGCTAAATTTATTTGCTTTAAAATGCACCATTTTCCAATCTTTTTTCAATTTTTTTCTCTGGATGAGGACCCACCCTGGACCCCCCATTTGTCCATTGAGCTTACTTGCGTCGCTTGGTATATAAAAGTCATACCCAACTTTTACGCCTCACCACTTTCAAATGTCACCAGCCGCCACTGTTTACATCTCTTAGAAATGGCAGAAGTATGGTATGAAGCAATGTAGAAACGCAATGTAACATTATTCTCTCTCTCCCAGCAGGAGCACATTGTGTGCCGTGGGATCCTCCCTGTAGTAATTCTCCTCTACAAGGCCCGCCAGTGGCATTAGGAATTCTCGCTCTCTCCTCCACCCTGCCCTGATTGCGGGGCTCCTCAACCCAACACCATGCAATGAATAGAATTACACGCACCCGGGGGCCGGCGAACACACCCCTCTGCCCTCCTCGCCTTTCCATCAGAAACAGAATGATACAAAAAATGAAAGAAGCTCGCGGCGAGGGGGTGATCAATAATTCAGAGGTTGTCATGTCCTGGCGGTGCAGACCTCCCCCACACGCACGCGCTCCCCACCCTGCAGACACACGTGGTCTCACCCAGAGGGTGACACCAAGATGCTCACGTGGAGGCCGCATGCAGACCTCCCCCACACGCACGCGCTCCCCACCCTGCAGACACACGTGGTCTCACCCAGAGGGTGACACCAAGATGCTCACGTGGAGGCCGCATGCAGACCTCCCCCACACGCACACGCTCCCCACCCTGCAGACACACGTGGTCTCTCACCGAGGGCTTTAAGTGGGAAAAAAAAACTGGGGGTGCTCTAAAAGGGGCGTGGCAAATCTCTTCAGGGGGTGTGGCCTATCCGAGTAGGGGCGTGGTCTAAATCAAGATAACTAGCATTGTGTGCTTAAGAAAATCATGAAGTCGCATCCAGCAAAGGATAATAAAATAGGCAAAAAGGTATATTTATTAAGTATAAGCCATAAAAATACCAAACACTTTAAAAAACATGTACAAATTATTTACATTACTTAGAAATCTATTGCAGGATTCCCCAAAACCCTTGAAGATATTCACTGTGTCTATTTTGCTGGGGTTTCTCGGCGGAGTCAGAGGTGTGGCAGAAAGAGCAAAATATCCCAATTTTTAGTATTTGTTTCCCATTTCACTAACCAGTTACAGCTTATTACGTTATTTAATTTAACCAATGGATACACATGTTTATTTAAGGTTTAATATGAGCTATTGACATTAAAATACATTCACAAAGTGGGATACGTTTCCAATCACAGAATGTCCCAAATATCCATAAAAGTGGAATCGCAAGCCATTTGTCTCCCAGCCATGGAGTTTCTGTCATCAGCACTTCCCCACCCTTTTCCCACAAGAGCAGTTCAAACATGAATGGCAAAATATCCTAGTTTGCAAATGTTTTCCACATAATTATGGCTCTGCCATATTTGCCACATAATACATCATCTGCTGCATAATCCGACGATTTTAACTAATAAATTGTTTATAGCTCCGTGCAGGTAACAGCGGTGGGGGGGGGTTTCGAGGGATGATGCTGAAGGAAAATTAATTATTTAATTTTCCCTCGGCATCGTCCCTTGAAATCCCCCTTTACCCGGCCCCTCTGCCCCACTGCTGTTAGCTGCACGGATCGCGGGTGGTCAGCGCCTGGTGCGGTCACACTGCGCTAGAGCAGAGTTCTTCAATCTGTGGGGCGCGCCCCCCCAGGGGGGCGCGACACCATGTCAGGGGGGGCGCGCACTCCACCCTAAAATCTTACCTTTGTTGTCTTCCACTGTCCCCGGGTCGAAGTCTTCACCCATTTCAAATCGGATTTTTTTTTTTCATTAGAGAACTCCGGTAACAGAGGGTTGGAGGGGGGAGGGAGGGGAAATCATGGGGCACGACGTGCCCATGCCTTTGTCTGTTAAGAGCTAACAGTTCACCGTCCCAGGAGGGGGTTAATTGGTAGAGCTGAAATGCTTCAGCTGCAGTGGGAGGCAGGAAGTCTCCTCTGCTAAAACCGAAAGCAAACGAACAGACAGTCCTGTTCCTTTGCATTCGATTTCATAGCAGAGGAGACTCCTTGCCTCCCACTGCAGCTGAAATGACTGATACTAAGCGAGATGTCCAATGAAATCATATGGGACGAAGGAGACTAAAGTGTATTCATGAGCCATGTTGTGGGTTCCGGACTCAAGGGCTCTTCTGTTGGGTTTAATAGCTCTGTCATTGTCCATTGTATATGCCAATTTGTTTTTGTTTTTGGTATAGTTAGTGCTATATATATATTCTGATTTTATCATTCGTATTTAAATGCATGTATATATTGCTTGAACATGAAGTGATAGTATATAAAACTGATCGTACTTTTGTTTGGTTCATCCCCATGTGTTCATTACCCAAGCACCTAACCATCCATTCACATCCACCCATTCTTCCATCAACCCACAACTAAACATATATCCATACACACATTGAATCCATTCATGTATATAACCACACCCACCCATTTTGTGCTCAGGCAGCCATCCGTTTATCCTTGCATACAGTCATTCAGCCATCGATCCATCCATCCAGGTATCTAACCAACATCCACCTAGTGCCAATATGGATTTTCTGGCTGCATGTGCATCTGTGTGTGTTTTGCTCTGCATGTATGTTTTCTTCTGGGAGTGGTATGTTTGCATATACATCTCTGGAAGTGTGGTTTCTGATTTTGTGTCTAGTATTATCAAACAACATACACCCATTCCAACAAACAACACATAGACCTAAAAAACGCAAGACAAAAGGCTTTACCAATGCTTGTTTCATTAATGCCCAACTGCAGCATCTACACTCTATTTAAGATGCAGACCACCACAGAGTATGCATTCCTTTAAAGACTAGCGATGGCAGGTTTGTCTGCACTGCTGAGCCCATACAGTAACTATTTTCAGGAAAAAATGTCTTCCCCCACCCCACGGCCTTTCTTTCCCATTAGTCGAGTAGATCCTTCCAGAAGACTTCTCTACAGACAGGCCCCAGCGTCTGCTAGGTATTGCTTTCCCTCCTTTGGAAAAGGGGGTGTTCAAGTGCCTCTCCCCTCCCCTCCTTCTTTCCCTGTGTTCCCTACATACATGGCCAAAGTTTCCTCTCATTTTGTGGAAGGATGCTCTGGCCTCGTGCATCTGTTGTCTGCAATGAACGTGGTAGTAGCTTGACTAATGCTGCTTGCTTTCTTGTACTTGTTTCTGGTGTGAGGGGTGTCTATACTGTTCTCGTTTGTGCTTTTCTGGTTCTTTGGATGTTTGAGGCTCTGCTGATGCTGCTGGACATTCCATGTACATTCCATGTTTGCCCTGCTGCTGCTTGTGCTGTCCTGCCACATGTGTGAGGCAATCTTACTGTGTTGCTGCCTGTGCTCTGCCTGTCTCGTCTGGCTAAGGAAACCTGGCTTACTGCTGCATTTGCTGTACTTGTTCTTTGCTTGAGGAAAGTATTTCCTGCTGCAAAGCGAGTTGTATTATTTGGCTAATGAAAGTTTGCACTGCCCCATTCTAGGGTGTATCTGTTGTCTTTGCATAAGTAAGCTTATAGTGCTGGTTCTGATACCATGTGTGTTCGTTGTGCGTAATGAAAGCTTGGGCTGTTTATGCTTACACCGCCTACTTGAGAAATACACTTGTGCCTTTTTTTACAGTACTTGTTCTATGTGACAGAGATTTGCATTGCTGCTGCCTGTGCTGCACCTGTTCTGTGTGTGTAAGGAAAGCTTGCACTGCTGCTGTTGGTGATGTGTCTGTCTCGTTTGCACTGCTTCTGTCCACGCTGCACTTGTTATGTGTGTGTGAGAGAAGCTTGCAGTGCTGTTGTCGGTGATGTGTCTGTATCGTTTGCACTGCTTCTCTCTGTGCTGCATTATTCTGTGTGTGAGAGAAGCTTGCACTGCTGCTGTTGGTGATGTGTCTGTCTCGTTTGCACTGCTTCTGTCCACGCTGCACTTGTTATGTGTGTGTGAGAGAAGCTTGCAGTGCTGTTGTCGGTGATGTGTCTGTATCGTTTGCACTGCTTCTGTCTGTGCTGCATTATTCTGTGTGTGAGAGAAACTTCCACTGCTGCTGTCGGTGCTGTGTAAAACAAAGAATCCTAGTAAAAACAATTTGCGCACATTTTATCTTGGAATATTGTGTTTTGAGCTGTGTAATAAGCCTCTGTCATTTCACCACAACCACTCACAAACCTGCAGTTTACTAAACACTCTTATTGTGTAGAACATTATTAGCCGGATATGGCCCGTGATATGCGCGTGGCAGTCGATTATGTAGTGTACCAGATTCCAGAAATTTCTGTCAGGTGGTGGGGGGGCCCAACATCTAAAAAAAATTCAGCTGGGGGGGCTCAACCTTCAAAAGTTTGAAGACCTTTGCCCTAGAGCCACCCTGCTCAAGGGTCCTTTGACCTCAGTGACAGAGTCACTGTCACTCTATGGTGTGCTGCTTCATAGGCCTGCCTGCAAGACTGGAGGTGAACTTCAGAATAAATTGTGGCGGACAGGCCTTCAAGGTTAACCCACACATGCCACTGCTAGGGTCCACCTGCTGGTGCTAAGACACGAGGGCTTTTAAGATCTTGCGGGCCTTCTAAGGTCTAGCATGGGAATGTGCTCCCTCAGCGGGAGTGGTCTGGTGGACTGGTCATGAAGGCTGAACCTGGTTCCCCAGTTCCGAATTCAGCAGCTCTGACCATAGTGCCACATCCTCTCCCCCACTGAACACCATACTGCTCCACTGAGAGAAACTTGCACTACACTGACCCGCTATAAACACCTGGATGTGACTCGATTCAAATTACGCACTAGACAAGAGCAATATGCTGCCTAAAAAAAATTTAACAACATCCTAGAAAAAGCAAACACTCATAGGGAATGCAAGATTAAGTAAAGCATGTGAAATGTAAGCAGGAACAACATGGTTACCTTTTTCTTTTTACACTCATTATTCAGAAATCAGTGAGTGCTTTTGCCTGAAAAGTTAAGGCCATGACTACAGGGCCCAGAAGGGACCCGTTTCAATGCCCATTGCTTATATCCTTACAAAACGTAAGCAGTATGGTTTAAAAAGACCTCATTCGTGAACGCACAGCCGCTGTACACATTTTGTTTTCCAATTCACCCATCAAGTAGGTATTTCAGTACGTCCAGGAATAGTGCACTTTCCCACCCAGGGAAAACAATGTTGTTCAAAGAGAGACGAGAAAACAAAAGTAGCGCTTCACTGGCAAACACTGTAAAGTGGCGCTAATGTGTTTAGGTGTGAATAAATCAATCTGGCCACCTTGCAACCACTCTGTCTTGCTTTAGCTAGTTACTTTTCATATTTTGAATGTTTTAGTTCTCTCCACCCCGAGGCTGCACTTAGAAATTGAAAAAAGTCAGAAAAAGAGGACGTTTCCAGCAAAAGTGTTTTTCTTTTTTGGATCCATTTCACAGGGGAGCAAATAAACGAAAGGAGGAAAGAGAAGGTAATACCTGTTTCTTGAAGTCTTGGTTTTCATCATCCCACGCTGGCACCACGAGGACGTTGCTCCTGCGCTGGAAAAAGAGAAGGTCCCACGCTGGCACCACCACGACGTTGCTCCTGCGTGGAAAAAGAGAAGGTGACGAAGGTCCCACGCTGGCACCACCACGACGTTGCTCCTGTGCTGAAAAAAGAGAAGGGAAATCCTGAGAGAAAATGGCTCTCTTAAAGGGTTTCCCTTCCTCCAACAACGCTCACCTGGCATGACGTCATGCCGTGGACGTCATGCCGTGACCTCCACTACTCAGTGAGGAAACTGAGCTCTCAGTGCAGTCCAGAAAAAAAATTAAAAAAAGAAAGGACTACCTTTGCCAGCCGCGAAAATAGAGCCCGATAGAGACCCGTTTCGAGGGCCCCAAAAAAAAACTGCCGGTGCTCAGACCCGGACAGACCCGGGCCCACTTAAAGCCCTTCTCTCACCCAGAGGTTGACACCAAGATGCTCACGTGGAGGCCGCATGCAGACCTCCCCCACACGCACGCGCTCCCCACCCTGCAGACACACGTGGTCTCACCCAGAGGGTGACACCAAGATGCTCACGTGGAGGCAGGGGCATGATATTCAGGGGCGTGTGTGCGTGATATTCAGGGGCGTGTGTGCGTGATATTCAGGGGCGTGTGTGCGTGATATTCAGCGACGTGTGTGCGTGATATTCAGCGACGTGTGTGTGATATTCAGCGACGTGTGTGCGTGATATTCAGCGACGTGTGTGCGTGATCTTTAGCGACGTGTGTGCGTGATATTCAGCGACATGTGCGTGATATTCAGGGGCGTGTGTGCGTGATATTCAGGGGCGTGTGTGTGTGATATTCAGCAACGTGTGTGCGTGATATTCAGCGACGTGTGCGTGATATTCAGCGACGTGTGTGCGTGATATTCAGCGACGTGTGCGTGATATTCAGCGACGTGTATGCATGATGTTCAGGGGCGTGTGTGCGTGATGTTCAGCGGCGTGTGTGCGTGTTGTTCAGGGGCGTGTGTGCGTGATGTTCAGGGGCGTGTGTGCGTGATGTTCAGGGACGTGTGCGTGATATTCAGGGGCGTGTGTGGGTGATGTTCAGGGGCATGTGTGCGTGATGTTCAGGGGCGTGTGCGTGATATTCAGCAACGTGTGCGTGATATTCAGGGGCGTGTGTGCGTGATATTCAGCGACGTGTGTGCGTGATATTCAGCGACGTGTGAGTGATATTCAGGGGCGTGTGCGTGATATTCAGGGGCGTGTGTGCGTGATATTCAGGGGCGTGTGTGCGTGATATTCAGCGACGTGTGTGCGTGATATTCAGCGACGTGTGCGTGATATTCAGCGACGTGTGTGCGTGATGTTCAGGGGCGTGTGTGCGTGATATTCAGCGACGTGTGTGCGTGATCTTCAGCGACGTGTGTGTGTGATATTCAGCGACGTGTGCGTGATATTCAGGGGCGTGTGTGCGTGATATTCAGGGGCATGTGTGCGTGATATTCAGCGACGTGTGTGCATGATATTCAGCGACGTGTGCGTGATATTCAGCGACGTGTGTGCGTGTTGTTCAGGGGCGTGTGTGCGAGATATTCAGCGACGTGTGTGCGTGATGTTCAGGGGCGTGTGTGCGTGATATTTAGCGACGTGTGCGTGATATTCAGGGACGTGTGTGCGTTATGTTCAGGGGCGTGTGTGCGTGATGTTCAGGGGCGTGTGTGCGTGATATTTAGCGACGTGTGCGTGATATTCAGGGACGTGTGTGCGTTATGTTCAGGGGCGAGTGTGCGTGATGTTCAGGGGCGTGTGTGCGTGATATTCAGCGACGTGTGCGTGATATTCAGGGGCGTGTGTGGGTAATGTTCAGGGGCGTGTGTGCGTGATATTCAGCGACGTGTGTGTGATATTCAGCGACGTGTGTGCGTGATGTTCAGGGGCGTGTGTGCGTGATATTCAGCGACGTGTGCGTGATATTCAGGGGCGTGTGTGGGTGATGTTCAGGGGCGTGTGTGCGTGATGTTCAGGGGCGTGTGTGCGTGATGTTCAACTGGTGCCCGCTTGGGGTGCTGCAGGGCAGTGCCGTAGCCAGTGTCTCCCGGGCCCTAGGGCAAAGAGGAAAACTGCCTCTCTGGCCGCTGTTTGAACTGTGAAATACAGCACTAACCAGGGTCCAGTGGGCCCCTACGACCTCTGGACCCCGGTGACACTGCACCTGATGCACATATACAAGCTACGCCCCTGCTGCGGGGTACAAGGTGAACAGGAGGGGGCAGACCGCTGCTGGGCAGATGCGTGGCTCTGACCCGGAGAAGGAGATTATTCAAACCTAGGGAGCAGAGAAGCCTCTTTTCTTACGGAAAGACAAGTTCAAACTTGATGAGAAAGACATCTGTGTAGTGTATTGTGTATTATAGAGCACGAGACCCCTATGCTTGGTTCTAATGTAAAGCGCTCTGACACCTTTGGGTAAAGTCCGCGCTATATAAAACTGCATTAAATAAATAAATATGCTCCCTGTCTGTCGGACTCGGTAGCAGAGGCGACGTGAAACCCCTCCACCCCGCCCCCCAGAAAACTGACCTTCGGGAGAGAAAGTCTGCACTTAAGGATAGAGAGGTCTGATCATAGGGAGGTTGAGGGGGTTGACCTTGAGCTGGTTAAGGGCTCCTTTGGCAGAGAGAGAGCTCCGATCTTATGAAGAGAGAATCCACATTTTAGCCAGAGAGGGTCCTCTAATACTGGTGGGAATGTCTGAGTTGAGATGAGTCCCATGACCTGCACCAGCATCTTTTCTTGGCATTACTAATGTTTTAGCCGGAAGTCCTCCCTCACAGCAGGCTGTGACTGTACTCATAGACCTCAGTTGCACCTACCACCCTTCCAGCCAGGCCCTCCCCCACACTGTCTCGTGTCGCCGGTCCCATGAAGCACTTCAGCACTTTCCATCACGGTGTGAAGCGCTACCTGAATGTAACCACAATACAACACACAACACTGCTACCCATGAGGTGCCAACCCCTGAGGGCCCCAGGTGCACAACAAACCCGTAACTGCATCCGTGGGATGCATTCCAACTTCCACAATATTGTATCCTTGCCCAGGAGGCCTGGGGCACCGACCTCTGCGCAGGCGCAGTGCGGAGAGATCCTCAAAGGCCCTGGGCCCAAGACTTTACGAAGCTCTACAAAGCGACGCCAGAGGATTTATTAAGAACTTTATTCCAAGATGTAAGCACCATGGGATACATGACTGCCAGCACCGGTGGCTCTCCGCCAGCTGTCCTCAAAGGGTTACGGCACAGACTCAACCATTCCAGAATGGAATATTAGGTTTATGCCGGCAACGAGGATACACACACAACACATCTTCCCCCTTTAATAAAACAAAACAAACAAAAAACAAAAAAACATGAGAAAAGCTTAGACTCTAAATTAAATATACAACTTATTCCTAATACAAGCAACAAAATCAGACATCCACCCGGGTCTCTTGCGAGTACGTGTGTCTTCCACAACACTGGGCAGAACCTCGTCAGAAGAACTGTGACCCTCCTGACCATCACCACTTGTGTCAAGGCGTTTTCTACTTGACTTTCGGAAACTTGTGTCATGACATTCTCTGCCTGTCCAAGTGCAACCACATCGTCCAAAGCGCTTTCTCCATCATCCAAACTCCCACTGAATCTGGGACATTCCCTCTCATACACATCTCTCTCCCGTTTCAGGACAGCCATTCTGCTAAAGTTCCACTCTTTGCTATCCGAGAGTCTCACTGCATTCTTCAAGACGTCCTTCACTACAAAAGGACCCAGGTATTGGCTGTCCCCCTTTCTCACTCTCCGCACCTTTTTCAACTTTTCAAGCAAACCACAACGAGCGACAGGATCCTTTTTGACACTCTTTTCAAATCAAATCTGCGTTTGTTGGTTACATGAGTTCTCTTTATTCCCTCTCTTACCATCTCTAAATTTGTGGACTTTACAGTGGACTTCACTAACCAAGAAGGATTGCTTTTAGTTCTAGGTAACCGGCCCCTCATAATCTCAAATGGGGAACAACCCATCGTGTAAATTGTTGTAGCCCTAGACATCCACACAGTCTTAAACACTTGTGTTTCCCACCTATCACTTTCCACACCTGCAATTTGTATGGCGCCTTTGAGTACTCTATTGAACCTTTATATAACACCATTCTTACTTGGATTATACAAAGAAGTGGTGCAATGTGTAATGCCCACCCTCTGAAAATAATTCTTCGCTTTATTTGACATAAATTGCACTCCATTATCAGTGATGATACACACAGGCAAACCTTCCTCAGTAAACACATCATCAAGGAAGGACAACACAGTATCTGTGTCTACCCTCTCCGTGACTTTTTTGACTGGCCATCTTGAAAGCACATCAATGACTGCCACAATATATTTGCACTTAGGACCAACTAGCCCCATAATATCCATTGTAATGGTCTCCCATGGATTGTTTGGAATAGCATGCTCTCCCATATTGGGCCTCAATATTTTCAAAGATTTGTCTGCATTGGCACAAATGACACAATTCCTAACCATACGTTCCACAAAAATGTCCAACCCTGGCCACCAGAAACCTTTCTTCACAGCCTGTTTGGTTCTTACAATACCACTGTGCCCCTCATGATCATGCATCTCTATAGTACGTCTTAACCCAACAGGAGGGACGTCTCTATCTCCTCTCCAAATAGTACCATTGACATTCGACAATTCATTTCTTACTTCCCAAAAACACCTTAACTTAGAACGAATCAACCTTTTGGCAGGCCAACCTCTACCAATACCATTTTGTACCTCTTGCAAAGTGTTATCTTTCAAATATTCCTCAGCCCAAACTTCCTTTTCAATAGACATAGTGCCTTCATCGTGAACCAATGCAATGTCAAAATCATTCCATTCACCCTGAATATTCTCTTTTATAGGTAAAGGTATTCTGGATAAAAAAATCAGCCATAACGTTATCTCTTCCTGGTACATACACTACTTTATATATAAAGTCTTGAAGCCTAGACATTCTAGCAATACGCATGGAAGCCTTGATCATCCCTTCCGTGATAAGTAATTGTACTAATAGTTTCTGATCACTCCTAATGTCACACTGTTTTCCCCATATCAAGGCCTGAAAGCTCTAATACCCAAAGACAGGCCACGGTCTCCCTCTCAACAGTAGAATACTTTTCCTCAGTAGGAGATAATGCCCTAGATACATACGCTACATTGGACTCACCACCCTTCTCAAGTTTCTGTGCTAACACAGCACCCAAACCTTTAGAGCTGGCATCAGTTGTGACGACACAGGTAAGTTGAGGATCAAATCCACCCAACGTAGCAGCTCTCGTTATTGCTACTTACACATCCTGGAACTCCTTCTCACACGCAACATCCCACGAAAACTTGTTTTTGTTTCTTTAGTATTTGCCTTATATTGAACGTCCTGCACGCAAAAATTCCGCATATACTTAGAGTAAAACTCAGTTAAACCAAGAAACAACCTCACATCATCTTTGGATACTGGCGAAGGAGCCGAACGAATGCCCTCAGCTAAATCCGGCTTGGGTTTAATTCCTTCCTCACATAGAACATGTCCTAAATATGTAACTGAAGAGACAGCAAATTTGCACTTTGAATGTTTCACAGTTAACCCTTTGTCGCATAAAGTTTTAAAGACCTTCTCTAAAGTATTATCGTGCTCCATTTTGTTTTTTCCACAGATCAGAATATCATCCTGGAAACATACTGCATTCTTACACTCCCCAAAAGATCATGCATAATGTGCGGAAATACAGCAGCCGCTGAAGCGAGCCCAAATGGCATCCTCTTATACTGGTAGCAGCCAAATGGTGTGATGAAAGCCGTATAATGTTTGCAACTGTCATTTAGTACGATCTGGTGGTAGGCAGCCGATAGATCAATGGATGAAAAAATGTTAGCTTTGTCCACCATTGCTAACATTTCAGAAATACTGGTAGGGGAAACTGATCAATAACGATATTATTGTTAAAGTGGCTCAAGTCAATAAATGATCTAATATTGCCATTAGACACCCACGCTGAAGACTCATTTTTTTCAATAATATCTCCCTCTACTAATTTTTTAAGCTCCATTTCTACCTCATTCCTCACCATTATGGGAATGTTCCTTGCTTTATAAATTTCGGGGCATGCAGTTTCCTTCAATATGATCCTATGTTTGAAATTGACTAACTCTCCAATTCCATCTTTAAAGACCTCAGGAAACTTTTTTAACATTTCCTCCCTACAGCCATTGCAATCACCAACAACCATAACAGGATCAGGACTGTTTGGATCTAGGATGATGTCAAGTTTCCCTTGCCCCTAAAACTGAAGGGCCTTGTTTTGACACATAGAGTTTTGCAACGCATAAAACCAACGTTCGGAAACCAATCATTTCTATTCTTTCACCAGAATAGCCCTCTGGATGGATGTCTGGCATCTCCAAGCTAGCTCCTAATCTCTCAACAAACTTGGATTTCCATACATTCTCATTGACAATAGAATAGGGAGACCCAGAATCGGCATAAATCTGAATCTCCACTCCTGCAATTGTCATGTCACACACTGGTTTCTTATCCTACGTGCGCTCACTTGCACCGAGGC
The DNA here is from genome assembly GCA_963921515.1 of Calotriton arnoldi. Lineage (NCBI taxonomy): Eukaryota > Metazoa > Chordata > Amphibia > Caudata > Salamandridae > Calotriton > Calotriton arnoldi. The sequence continues at coordinate 2,816,215 of CAWUFW010000087.1, forward strand.
AACAGCGGAAATCGGGAGGAACTCTCCCGTCCGGTCACTGCAGCACCTATTGAAGTGCCAGGCAAAAGGTGAATATCCCCTTCCTGAAATATGGATTTGGAGCAAATACCACAATATTTACCTAACCTACAAGGGGGTGGAATGTTATTCTGCGTTTTGACCTCCAATTGCCCTGTCATTCCGACGTTTCTCTTTGGAAATTAATGTCCCCTACCAGACAGTTTCTCATATGCTAGATAAACAAGAACAGACATTATTTATTGGCTTCACTGCAATCTCTTGCCCTGAAGAAGTCCACTGTTTGTTGGATGAAACGCGTTGGCTGGCTTTATCAGTATATTAAAGAAGCATCAATTAAAGAAGAATATGATTGGATTCATGGAAATTCGTTGTTATTAATTTTCCCAATTTTTTTTATGTGATCATTTTGAATATTTTGTGTATGTGGTGCACCTCTGGTTGTAATATCTGTAATGACTTCCCTATGAGAGGGGAGAATCCTTTTGGGCAGAAGGTGCATATAGGGTAGGGCACACTGTATGAAATATATTGTGCAAATTGGCTTTACTTAGGGTATAACTGTGTGGGTGCGGCAATCTGTTGAGGTCCACTGCCCACCTTTTTGCATTTTTCGATATTAAACACACTGTTGAGCACTGATTGTAATTTTCCATTGTGTCGCCTCATCAGACACAGGGAGGTATACACAATATTAAACACACTGTTGAGCTCTGATTGCAGTTCTCCATTGTGTCGCCTCATCAGACACGGAGAGGTATACACAATATTAAACACACTGCTGAGCTCTGATTGTAGTTTTCCTTTGTTCTGCCTCATCAGACACGAAGAGGTATACACAATAGTCAGCACACTGCTGAGCACTGATTGCAGTTTCCCGCTGTGTTGCCTCCTCAGACACAGGGAGGTATACACAATATTAAACACACTGCTGAGCACTGATTGCAGTTTTCCGCTGTGCTGCCTCATCAGACATGGAGAGGTAAACACAATGTTAAACACACTGCTGAGCTCTGATTGTAGTTTTCCATTAGGCTGCCTCCTCAGACACAGGGAGGTATACACAATATTCATCACAATGCTGAGCTCTGATTGTAATTTTCCATTGTGTTGCCTCGTCAGACACAGGGAGGTATACACAATATTAAACACACTGCTGAGCTCTGATTGCAGTTTCCCGCTGTGTTGCCTCATCAGACACAGGGAGGTATACACAATATTAAACACACTGCTGAACGCTGATTGCAGTTTTCCGCTGTGTCGACCAATCAGACACAGGGAGGTATACACAATATTAAACACACTGCTGAGTACTGATGGTAGTTTTTCATTTTGCTGCCTCATCAGACACAGGGAGGTATACACAATATTAAACACACTGCTGAGCTCTGATTGTGGTTTTCCGCTGTGTCACCTCATCAGACAAAGGGAGGTATAAACAACATTAAACACACTGCTGAGCTCTGATTGTAGCTTTCCATTGTACTGTCTTATCAGACACAGGGAGGTATACACAATATTAAACACACTGCTGAGCTCTGATTGTAATTTTCCATTGTGCTTCCTCATCAGACACAGGGAGGTATACACAATATTAAACACACTGCTGAGCTCTGATTGTAGTTTTCCGCTGTGTCGTCTCATCAGACACAGAGAGGTATACACAATATTAAACACACTGCTGAGCTCTGATCGTAGTTTTCCATTGTGCTGCCTCATCAGAACAGGGAGGTATACACAATATTAAACACCCTGCTGAATACTGATTGCAGTTTTCCACTGTGTCGCCTCATCAGACACAGGGAGGTATACACAATATTAAACACCCTGCTGAACACTGATTGCAGTTTTCCGCTGTGTCGCCTCATCAGACACAGGGAGGTATACACAATATTAAACACCCTGCTGAACCCTGATTGCAGTTTTCCGCTATGTCGCCTCATCAGACAGAGGGAGGTATACACAATATTAAACAAACTGCTGAGCCCCTGATTGTAGTTTTCCATTGTGCTGCCTCATCAGAACAGGGAGGTATACACGATATGAAACACCCTGCTGAGCTCTGTTTGTGGTTTTCCACTGTATCGCCTCATCAGACACAGGGAGGTATACACAATATTAAACACACTGCTGAGCTCTGATTGTAATTTTCCATTGTGCTGCCTCCTCAGACACAGAGAGGTATACACAATATTAAACACACTGCTGAGCTCTGATTGTAATTTTCCATTGTACTGCCTTATCAGACACAGGGAGGTATACACAATATTAAACACACTGCTGAGCTCTGATTGTAATTTTCCATTGTGCTTCCTCATCAGACACAGGGAGGTATACACAATATTAAACACACTGCTGAGCTCTGATTGTAGTTTTCCGCTGTGTCGCCTCATCAGACACAGGGAGGTATACACAATATTAAACACACTGCTGAGCTCTGATTGTAATTTTCCATTGTGCTGCCTCCTCAGACACAGGGAGGTATACACAATATTAAACACACTGCTGAGCTCTGATTGTAGTTTTCCGCTGTGTCGTCTCATCAGACACAGGGAGGTATACACAATATTAAACACACTGCTGAGCTCTGATCGTAGTTTTCCATTGTGCTGCCTCATCAGAACAGGGAGGTATACACAATATTAAACACCCTGCTGAACACTGATTGCAGTTTTCCGCTGTGTCCCCTCATCAGACACAGGGAGGTATACACAATATTAAACACCCTTCTGAACACTGATTGCAGTTTTCCGCTGTGTCGCCTCATCAGACAGAGGGAGGTATACACAATATTAAACAAACTGCTGAGCCCCTGATTGTAGTTTTCCATTGTGCTGCCTCATCAGAACAGGGAGGTATACACAATATGAAACACACTGCTGAGCTCTGATTGTGGTTTTCCGCTGTGTCGCCTCATCAGACACAGGGAAGTATACACAATACTAAACACACTGCTGAGCTCTGATTGTAGTTTTCCGCTGTGTCGCCTCATCAGACAAAGGGAGGTATAAACAACATTAAACACACTGCTGAGCTCTGATTGTAATTTTCCAATGTGCGGCCTCCTGAGACACAGAGAGGTATACACAATATTAAACACACTGCTGAGCTCTGATTGTGGTTTTCCGCTGTGTCGCCTCATCAGACACAGGGAGGTATACACAATACTAAACACACTGCTGAGCTCTGATTGTAGTTTTCAGCTGTGTCGCCTCATCAGACAAAGGGAGGTACAAACAACATTAAACACACTGCTGAGCTCTGATTGTAGTTTTCCATTGTACTGCCTTATCAGACAAAGGGAGGTATAAACAACATTAAACACACTGCTGAGCTCTGATTGTAATTTTCCATTGTGCTGCCTCATCAGACACAGGGAAGTATACACAATATGAAACATACTGCTGAGCTCTGATTGTAGTTTTCCGCTGTGTCGTCTCATCAGACACAGGGAGGGATACACAATATTAAACACACTGCTGAGCTCTGATTGTAATTTTCCATTGTGCTGCCTCATCAGAACAGGGAGGTATACACAATATTAAACACCCTGCTGAACACTGATTGCCGTTTTCCGCTGTGTCGCCTCATCAGACAGAGGGAGGTATACACAATATTAAACAAACTGCTGAGCCCCTGATTGTAGTTTTCCATTGTGCTGCCTCATCAGAACAGGGAGGTATACACAATATTAAACACACTGCTGAGCTCTGATTGTGGTTTTCCGCTGTGTCAACTCATCAGACACAGGGAGGTATACACGATATTAAACGCACTGCTGAGCTCTGATTGTAATTTTCCATTGTGCTGCCCCCTCAGACACAGGGAGGTATACACAATATTAAACACGCTGCTGAGCTCTGATCGTAGTTTTCCATTGTGTCGCCTCATCAGACACAGGGAGGTATTTATTTATTTATTTAAAATGTTTTATATAGCGCTGGCTGGACCCGAGGGTATCAGAGCGCTTTACATGGGTATTCATTGCAATATAGCAAAATTTACAATGAGGTAGAATTCAGAAACCAATACAAACGGTATAAAGCAGCTAAAATATTACACAATCTGAATACACAAGTTGCGATGGGCTACAGCAAATCCTGAGAGATTAGGCTAGTGAGAGAGGGAAAGGATGGAAAAGCGGGAGGTAGGGTATAGGAATGGGGAGAGGCTAGGGAGGGGGGTAGGTTAAGGCAATATCATACCGCTATACATGGATAATTAATTGTAATGTAACAGACTTACAATGAGGTAGTACTCAAAACCCATCCAGACAGTAAAAACAACTCCAGTTTTACACAATCAAATTACATGTATTGCAATGGGCTACAGCAAGTCCTGAGAGGTTAGCCTAGCGTGGGAGGGAAAGGATGGAGAAGAGGGGGGAAGGGTATGGGAATGGGGAGAGGCTGAGGAGGGGGGGAGGATTAAGGCAATACCAAGTGGGAAGAAGCAAGTCCTATGGGAAAGGCTAGTGGGAGGAGTTAGTGGGCGAAGGAAGATGAGGGAGGGGGAGGAGAACAGTAGGAGGTCAGGTGGGATGAGTGCTCAGGGAAGGGATTAAGGACCCCAGTATTTGTTGAGCAGGAGAAGTTTGAGGTCTTTTTTGAAGCTGATGTAAGAGGGGTTGCAACGAAGATCTTTAGGGAGGGAGTTCCAGATGTTAGGTGCGTTCCCGGAAAAGGAGCGAGATTGTGTGGTTTTCTTGTTTAACAGAGGAGGGACAAGAGCGAGGGTGTTGTAGCTCCTCAATGATCTAGAGCAGCCAGCTTTGTGAAGTTTGTCTGAGAGGTACTGCGGGGAGCGTTGATGCAGGGCTCTGTGCGTAATGCAAGCTGTCTTGTAGGAAGTTCTTCCTTCAACGGGAAGCCACTTGAGGGCTTTAAGGGCAGGGGAGATGTGATCGAACCGTTTGAGGTCGGTAATGAGCCTAGCGGCCAGGTTCAGAACAGATTTGATTGGGGCAAGGTGGGCTTTAGGGGTTCCAGCGAGTATGGCGTTACCATAGTCGATTTTCGACAGGACCAGCGATTGGACGACTAACTTAAAGTCGTCTGCAGGAATGAAGGGTTTTATTTTCTTGAGGTGATGGAGTGTGGAGAGAGCGCTTTTGGCCGAAGTTTTTATGTGGGGGATAAGAGTAAGGTTTTGGTCAATGTTAAAACCGAGGGATTTAACTGAGTTTGATATAGTGAGAGAGCAGTTGAGTGCGGTAAGGTCACAGATCCAGGATAGAATGGGGAGCAAGTTGTTCTGAGGGGAGAAAAGAATGATTTCGGTCTTTTTTGGGTTGAGTTTGAGGTGGTTGTAGTGGAACCAGGATTGGATCTTACTCAAGGCATCATTGAGGTGAAGAACATCCGAGCGGGATTGAATCTTATAGTAAAGTTGGGTGTCATCGGCGTATAGGGGGTAATTGATTCCCGCTTGTTTAAGGATAAGGGTGAGGGGTTCCATGAAGAGATTAAATAGAGAGGGGGAGAGGATAGAGCCCTGTGGGACCCCTAGGGAGACGGGCAGAGGTTTGGAAAGGCAGTCACGGATTTTGATTTGCTGGGTTCTGTGTTGGAAAAAGGAGGTGAACCATTTGAGGACTGAACCGTTGAGGCCAAAACGATCTTTAAGTGTGTTAAGTAGAGTAGAGTGGTTAACAGTGTCGAAAGCAGCGGAGAGATCAAGGAGAATGAGAAGGGAGGAGTCGCCTTTGTCGAGGGCGTGATAGATGTCATCAATTATGTTTAGCATGGCCGTTTCTGTACTGCAGCCCTTTCTGAAGCCTGATTGGAAAGAGTCTAGAAGATTGAATGAATCAATGTGTCTATCTAGTTGGAGCAGGGCGCATTTTTCAAGGGCTTTTGAGAGAAGAGGAAGGTTAGAGATAGGACGAAGGTTATTTAGGTCATTAGGGTCGCCAGCAGGATTTTTGAGGATGGGAGTGATTTGTCCCAATTGGAGGGAAGCAGGGACACAACCCAAGGTAAAGGAGGAGTTGATGATAGAGGTTCTATAGGGGGCAATGATATGTTTTAGATCTTGGACAAGGTTGGAAGGGAGAGGGTCTTTAGTGTGCGATGACGGTTTAAGTCTGGAGATGACGTTAAGGACATCAAGTTCAGTGACTGGTTGGAAGTCAAGCCAAAAAGCATTATTTTTTTGCTCAAGTAAGATGGGGCCGGGTTCAGGAATCTGGACGATAGGGGGGAACGATGAGGAGTCATGAGGAAGCGTAGAGAGTGAAGGAGAATTGGAGGAAATGTCCGGTGAGGGAAGTAGGTTAAGAGGGAGGGGAGTAAGGGCAAAGGATTGATCAATTTTGGAGATTTTTTCTGAGAAGTAGTTGGCAATTTCTTCGCATCTCTCGGTGGTGGCAATCACCTTGGGGGGTGCAGAGGATGTTTGGTTTTTAACAATGTTGAAGAGTTCCCTAGGTCTGTTTTTGGCCCGGTCGACTTGGGAGCGGAAGAAGGAAGTCTTAGCATTGAGGATGTGTTTTTTATAGTTGGATCTAGCGGATCTGAGGAGAGAGAGATTAAAGGGGGAAGGGTTTTGCCTCCATATGCGTTCAGTCGATCTAAGTGTGCGTCTCTCATTGTTGAGATCAGGATTGAACCAGGATTTGGAGGAGGAGTTTTTCAGTCGTTTTAGTCTGGCTGGGGCAATTTGGTCAAGGACCTCAACGATGGATTTATTAAAGTGTTCGGTGAGGTCTTTGGCATTTTGGGAGGGAGGAGAGAGTCGAAGTTGAGCTTTGACTTTGGTCTCAAGTTCGCCTGGGGGGATAAGATGAAGATTCCTGGTCAGTTTCATCTGATTGATGGTTTTGGGTGGAGGGGGTAGTACGGTGTTAGTGATCGTGAAAAGGATGAGGTGGTGGTCGGACCAGTCGATGGGAAAGATGGAGGAAAGGGAGGCCAGCTCATTGCTAGTAATGATAGCGTCGAGAGTGGCTCCTTTGGAGTGAGTAGAGTGGCATAGTTGTTTTAGGTCATTGATGTCAAGTAGATCGGTGAGGAGGTTAACCATAGGATCGTCCTTTTAGTTCCAATGAAGGTTAAAATCTCCGAGGAAGAGGTTTTTAGAGTTGGAAAGTGAGGATTGGGTAAGAAGGTCAGACAATTCTTCTACAAAAGGAAGAGGGTCGCCGGGAGGATGATAGATATTGTGTAGTCGAATTGGAGGGGAGCCCTGCACTTTAAGTTCCGCTCCGAGGTATTCAAAAGTAGAATGATCGGAGTTTGGCACAGGGGAGAGTTGGAGTTCGTTTTTAAAGATTATTGCTAGACCGCCTCCAATTTTGATAGGTCTATCTTTTCTGAGGATGGAGTAGCCAGGGGGAGAGAGCATATCAAGAATGGAAGAAGAGTGATCTTTAAGCCAAGTTTCAGTAAGAAAGGCAATGTCAATGGATTCACTAAGGATGGTTTCCGAAATTTCAGTCGCATGTTGGACAGCCGAGCGACAGTTAACCAGCATGCAAGTCAGGGGTATGGGGTTGGTTGTGGGGGGGGGGGGGCAGGAGTGGATAGTGGTGAATTGCGGGGGAAGTCTTGGAGAAGCTGGGGAGGTTGGAATTCTGCTAGTCCCAAGGATCACGGGGATAGGTGCCTGTGGGATCAGAGGGTCAGTAGTCAAAGAGCAGGGGGGGTAAGGATTACAGAGGTCAGGGAGTTCAGAGGAGGGGAGGAGGTTTGAGGCGCGGAATGTTCTAGGTGTATCGTTACCGAGGGGGGTAGTATCCCATTGCTGGGGGAATGTGGTGTTGTTTTGTTCAGTACACCGGGCAATAGAATGATTGGGGCGGTTAAGTGAGGAGAGGGAGTTGACATCATTTCCGAGAGAGGTGAGTTCAAACGCTAGGTTAGCGAGATGGAGTTCTATATTAAAAAGCGTCTGGGGAATAAGGGAGAAGGGGATGGAGGTTGGGAGTTCATGGGGACATGGAGGATGTTCTGCATTAGTCAAGACGAGAGGTCTAGGGTGAGGGAGGGGTGGGAGCCCAGGTGGGGGGTAGAGAGGGGAGATCCGATTGATGGCCGAAGGGAGGGAGGTGAGGTGGGACTGGGCAGTCACTGGAGACTGAAGAGAGTCAGGAGAAGGAAAGGGTGCCCGGGGAGAGTGAGGAGGGTTGGTATCCTGGTTAGGGAGGGGAAGGACAATTGGGGGGGAAGAAGTTAGAGTAAGTGATTGAGTCGTAGTGAGGTCAAATTGGGAGGGCTGGGAGGAGGAAGAAGAAGATAGAAGGGAGGAACTGATGTGAGTTGTTGGAGCCTCAAGAGGAGGAGAGAGAGTTTGGGTGGTTGAGTAGGCCGTTGGTGAATCAGTAGGAGGGAGAGTTGTTAAGGCGGGGGAGAGATTGAGAATCTGTGCTTGTGAGACTTCCAAGGTGTTTTCAATGTCTGTATGAGGAGGGGTTGGAGTAGGTGAAAGAGGAGGTGTAGGGTCAGACTGTGATTGGGAGGCTGATGGGTCAGAGTAAGGTATCGAGAGTAGGTAGGATAAGGTGCTGAAATGGTGTTCAAAGATGGTGAGTTGTTTTTCAGAGGCTTGAATGAGGATGTTACCAGATTTGAAAATGGAGATGTCTTTTTCACCAAGAAAAGTAGGGGAAGGGGTGGTAGATAGTTTCAAACCATATGGGATTTTGCATGACTTCGTGATAGGGAGGTGGTGGAGGAAGGTGCTTTTCCATTTAGAGGGGCGCTTGGAGTAGAAGATGTAGTTGGTTTTTACAATCGAGGTGAGACTTCGGTAGTTATCTACAAATAGCGTTTCTTGGTGACGAATTAGTAGTTTGTGTTTAAAGTTTTTCTTAGCATTTTTGGAGAGGTTGGGGGGATAAAGGATGGTCCAAGAGTTTGGGCCGTGTCTAGTGATAGGTGCATCCAGTGTAGTGAGGGGGTGAGTGAGGGGGGGCATTGTTATTCCGTTTAAGGCCGGGAAAGAAAGTGACTAGAGTAAACCCCGGAGTGGTCTGTGCTAGAAAGAAGTCATAAATGGTGTGAGGGAGCGTTAAACCTGTTAAAAAGGCAAAAACGATGGGGGGAGGGGACATAAAGAGGCAGAGAGAATGGTAGATAAATAAACTACACGCCCGAACAGTTCCCTAGTGCACAAAGAGACGGACGTGCAATGTGCTATAACGCATATTGTCTTGCTGTGGGTAATGTCGAATAGTACATTTTAGACGATCACAAAGAGGCCGGACAGTTAACAGTGTTTGTAGTGCAATAAGGATAGAAAGTCGTTAAACAGCTCGGCTAACAATAACAGGAGTATGCATCCAAAGTAAAAATTCAATACAATATGACGTCGTGATGTGGTAGGGCAATTAAGGAGCACGTGGAGCTTTAGGTTTAATAAACTACACATGTCATGCTTTTCAAGCAAAGGGGGCGTATGAAAGCGTAAGTAAGCCCGACTTCAAGTCAGGAGCTGGCTCCAGCCCAGGGGACGAAAGGTATGCCAGGAGTTAGGACAGAGGTAGGGTATTTGTCGAGAGAGTACAGTGTAAAATCAGACGGAGAGGATCCTGGGGTGAGGTCAGGGTGAATAGCAGAATCAATTTAGCTAGCAACGCGACCTCTGATTCCTTGGGGAATATCAAGACCCACGCGACCGGACTATCCCGGACCAAAAGACAGGAAGTTAGGTTGCGATTACTGGGAGGTAGAGCTTTAGAAGGGAGTACATCTTTATATGGGATGTAGTTCAGGCAAACCTTTCGCGGTCTTAAAGGAAATAACTACCTCAAGATATGAGGACAAAAAGGGCCGACTAAGCCAGGCCCCTCCAACTGTGGAGAAATTAATATGATTCCAGTAGGTAATGAGCACCAGGCGTTTAGTGCATGATCATGAGGGAACAAACAGATGCCAAGGGCGTTTGATCTCCCGGGAGGTACATGTGCTAGGCTGAAATATTCCTATTGGCCAATAGAAATGACTTATCAGTAGCCAAAATAGCAAAAACAAATTAAACAAAATGGGTGTTCCTCCAAGTATACAACAAGGCTAGGGAAAAAACCACACCAACCAAGCAAGCCCAGCAAGAGTCAAAGTATGGGCCAGGCTCGTAAGTCAACAGCAATCCGGTAGGTAGATCAGGAGCATCAGGCGACTCCTGTATGTAAGTCAGTGCAGTGGTATTAGCGGTATTGTAGCAGTATGCGACGTTCATCCGGAAGCCCCTAAGCCCAGATCTCACCTCATAAAGCTGGACAGGAAACGGTATGGAGGCAGGAGGGAAACACCGGACCCAAGAATCGGATGATATTAGGTGGTTCCAGTAAACAAAGCACGAGTGTCATTGTCTATTAAAGGAGATCGCAATAGTCTAGTATGTGGGGATGAAGTAGGTAGTCCAAACCAAGTGGCCGCCTCAGATTGAGGATAGACCATTCCTCTTTCTATTTCCATAGTTAATGGTGTGAGGCTCAGAGCGATGTGTGCGTTCCTCTTCTATTTCTATTATTCGTAGAGGCAGCACAAAATGGGTTCCAGCAACCGGGAGATTCAAAATTCAAAATGGGTGCTCAGCACCTATGGAGACCCCACAGAAGCGATTAGAAGGGTACCACAGCGTGACAGTGTAACATCCAGCACTGCATCCCGCAGACGGGACGCAGCCTCCATCACCAGCTCACCGGGCATTGGAGTCAGCGGGCAGCTCACGTCGGGGACCGGACCCCGGTCCTCACGGCAAGCCAGCAGGACGAGACAACCAGCACCAGAGCCCCGAACTTTCATGTGCGTCCTGCCGACGGCACGCAGCAGCCCACAGCAGGAACCCAGATGCTTCATATGCGTCCTGCCGACGGCACGCAGCAGCCCACAGCCGGCGCACACAGCAGGGCAGCGTGAGTCCAGAGGCTGAAAGCGGGGTCCGTCACACACTCACCAGGCAATGGAGCTGCAACACGGAACGTTCTACACGGAGCGCTCAATCGCTCACCATCGCCTGCAGTCATCCTGGACATCAGAGGACTCCATCCCGAACTCACCAGGCAACGGAGTCAGCGGGTAGTCCCCGAAGGAGAACGGGCCCCAGTCCTCACGGGGATCCCAGCACGACGTGGCAACCAGCACCAGAGCCCAGATCCGTCAGAAGCGTCCTGTCGACGACCCGCGGCAGCCCACAACAAGAACACACAGCCGGGCAACGGGGGTCCCAAGGCAGTCCCAGTAGCGGAGCAGACCTCGATCAGCAAGGTAAGGACAGTAGGGTAATTTGGCGTCAAAGACAGTTTATGATGTCTTGCAATACCGGGGATCAGATCAGAAGTTAGTGGTAGGCGGATGGCAAGGGCAAAGCAGGGATTTACACCGATAGTGATCCCAGCCCTCAGGAGCTTGTAGAGAGGGCTCCTGTCCGGTCGGCCAATTTGCCTCTTCCAGGTAGGTATACACAAAATTAAACACCCTGCTGAACACTGATTGCAGTTTTCCGCTGTGTAGCCTCATCAGACAGAGGGAGGTATACACAATATTAAACAAACTGCTGAGCCCCTGATTGTAGTTTTCCATTGTGCTGCCTCATCAGAACAGGGAGGTATACACAATATGAAACACCCTGCTGAGCTCTGTTTGTGGTTTTCCACTGTATCGCCTCATCAGACACAGGGAGGTATACACAATATTAAACACACTGCTGAGCTCTGATTGTAATTTTCCATTGTGCTGCCTCCTCAGACACAGGGAAGTATACACAATATTAAACACACTGCTGAGCTCTGATTGTAATTGTCCACTGTGTCGCCTCATCAGACACAGGGAGGTATACACAATATTCAACACACTGCTGAGCTCTGATTGTAATTTTCCATTGTGCTGCCTCATCAGACACATGGAGGTATACACAATATTAAACACACTGCTGAGCTCTAATTGTAGTTTTCCGCTGTGTCGCCTCATCAGACACAGGGAGGGATACACAATATTAAACACACTGCTGAGCTCTGATTGTAATTTTCCATTGTGCTGCCTCATCAGAACAGGGAGGTATACACAATATTAAACACCCTGCTGAACACTGATTGCAGTTTTCCACTGTGTCGCCTCATCAGACAGAGGGAGGTATACACAATATTAAACAAACTGCTGAGCCCCTGATTGTAGTTTTCCATTGTGCTGCCTCATCAGAACAGGGAGGTATACACAATATTAAACACACTGCTGAGCTCTGTTTGTGGTTTTCCACTGTATCGCCTCATCAGACACAGGGAGGTATACACAATATTAAACACACTGCTGAGCTCTGATCGTAGTTTTCCATTGTGCTGCCTCATCAGAACAGGGAGGTATACACAATATTAAACGCCCTGCTGAACACTGATTGCAGTTTTCCGCTGTGTCGCCTCATCAGACACAGGGAGGTATATACAATATTAAACACCCTGCTGAACACTGATTGCAGTTTTCCGCTGTGTCCCCTCATCAGACAGAGGGAGGTATATACAATGTTAAACAAACTGCTGAGCCCCTGATTGTAGTTTTCCATTGTGCTGCCTCATCAGAACAGGGAGGTATACACAATATGAAACACCCTGCTGAGCTCTGTTTGTGGTTTTCCACTGTATCGCCTCATCAGACACAGGGAGGTATACACAATATTAAACACACTGCTGAGCTCTGATTGTGGTTTTCCGCTGTGTCGCCTCATCAGACACAGGGAGGTATACACAATACTAAACACACTGCAGAGCTCTGATTGTAGGTTTTCACTGTGTCGCCTCATCAGACACAGAGAGGTATAAACAACATTAAACACACTGCTGAGCTCTGATTGTAGTTTTCCGCGGTGTCGCCTCATCAGACAAAGGGAGGTATAAACAACATTAAACACACTGCTGAGCTCTGATTATTGTTTTCCATTGTGCTGCCTCATCAGACACAGGGAGGTATACACAATATTAAACACACTGCTGAGCTCTGATTGTAGTTTTCCACTGTGTCGCCTCATCAGACACAGGGAGGTATACACAATATTAAACACACTGCTGAGCTCTGATTGTAATTTTCCCTTGCGCTGCCTCATCAGACACATGGAGGTATACATAATATTAAACACACTGCTGAGCTCTGATTGTAGTTTTCCGCTGTGTCGTCTCATCAGACACAGGGAGGTATACACAATATTAAACACCCTGCTGAACACTGATTGCAGTTTTCCGCTGTGTCGCCTCATTAGACACAGGGAGGTATACACAATATTAAACAAAATGCTGAGCCCCTGATTGTAGTTTTCCATTGTGCTGCCTCATCAGAACAGGGAGGTATACACAATATGAAACACCCTGCTGAGCTCTGATTGCAGTTTTCCACTGTATCGCCTCATCAGACAGAGGGAGGTATACACAATATTAAACAAAATGCTGAGCTCTGATTGTAGTTTTCCATTGTGCTGCCTCATCAGAACAAGGAGGTATACACGATATGAAACACCCTGCTGAGCTCTGTTTGTGGTTTTCCACTGTATCGCCTCATCAGACACAGGGAGGTATACACAATATTAAACACACTGCTGAGCTCTGATTGTGGTTTTCCGCTGTGTCGCCTCATCAGAACAGGGAGGTATACACAATATTAAACACCCTGCTGAACACTGATTGCAGTTTTCCACTGTATCACCTTATCAGACACAGGGAGGTATAAACAACCTTAAACACACTGCTGAGCTCTGATTGTGGTTTTCCGCTGTGTCGCCTCATCAGACAAAGGGAGGTGTAAACAACATTAAACACACTGCTGAGCTCTGATTGTAGTTTTCCATTGTACTGCCTTATCAGACACAGGGAGGTGTACACAATATTAAACACACTGCTGAGCTCTGATTGTAATTTTCCATTGTGCTGCCTCATCAGAACAGGGAGGTATACACAATATTAAACACACTGCTGAGCTCTGATTGTAGTTTTCCGCTGTGTCGCCTCATCAGACACAGGGAGGGATACACAATATTAATCACACTGCTGAGCTCTGATTGTAGTTTTCCATTGTGCTGCCTCCTCAGACACAGGGAGGTATACACAATATGAAACACCCTGATGAGCTCTGATTGTAGTTTTCCGCTGTGTCGCCTCATCAGACACAGGGAGGTATACACAATATTAAACACACCTCTGTGCTCTGATTGTATTTTTCCATTGTGCTGCCTCCTCAGACACAGGGAGGTATACACAATATTAAACACACTGCTGAGCTCTGATTGTAGTTTTTCGCTGTTTCGCCTCATCAGACACAGGGAGGTATACATAATATTAAACACACTGCTGAGCTCTGATTGTAGTTTTCCATTGTGCTGCCTCCTCAGACACAGGGAGGTATACACAATATTAAACTCACTGCTGAGCTCTGATTGTAGTTTTTTGCTGTGTCACCTCATCAGACAGAGGGAGGTATATACAATATTAAACACAATGCTGAGCTCTGATTGTAGTTTTCCATTGTGCTGCCTCCTCAGACACAGGGAGGTATACATAATATTAAACACACTGCTGAGCTCTGATTGTAGTTTTCCGCTGTGTCGCCTCATCAGACACAGGGAGGTATACACAATATTAAACACACCGCTGAGCTCTGATTGTAGTTTTCCGCTGTGTCGCCTCATCAGACACAGGGAGGTATACACAATAGTAAACACACTGCTGAGCTCTGATTGTATTTTTCCATTGTGCTGCCTCCTCAGACACAGGGAGGTATACACAATATTAAACACACTGCTGAGCTCTGATTGTAGTTTTCCGCTGTGTCGCCTCATCAGACACAGGGAGGTATACACAATAGTAAACACACCGCTGAGCTCTGATTGTATTTTTCCATTGTGCTGCCTCCTCAGACACAGGGAGGTATACACAATAGTAAACACACTGCTGAGCTCTGATTGTAGTTTTCCGCTGTTTCGCCTCATCAGACACAGGGAGGTATACATAATATTAAACACACTGCTGAGCTCTGATTGTAGTTTTCCATTGTGCTGCCTCCTCAGACACAGGGAGGTATACACAATATTAAACTCACTGCTGAGCTCTGATTGTAGTTTTTTGCTGTGTCACCTCATCAGACAGAGGGAGGTATATACAATATTAAACACAATGCTGAGCTCTGATTGTAGTTTTCCATTGTGCTGCCTCCTCAGACACAGGGAGGTATACATAATATTAAACACACTGCTGAGCTCTGATTGTAGTTTTCCGCTGTGTCGCCTCATCAGACACAGGGAGGTATACACAATATTAAACACACCGCTGAGCTCTGATTGTAGTTTTCCGCTGTGTCGCCTCATCAGACACAGGGAGGTATACACAATAGTAAACACACTGCTGAGCTCTGATTGTATTTTTCCATTGTGCTGCCTCCTCAGACACAGGGAGGTATACACAATATTAAACACACTGCTGAGCTCTGATTGTAGTTTTCCGCTGTGTCGCCTCATCAGACACAGGGAGGTATACACAATATTAAACACACCGCTGAGCTCTGATTGTAGTTTTCCGCTGTGTCGCCTCATCAGACACAGGGAGGTATACACAATAGTAAACACACCGCTGAGCTCTGATTGTATTTTTCCATTGTGCTGCCTCCTCAGACACAGGGAGGTATACACAATAGTAAACACACCGCTGAGCTCTGATTGTATTTTTCCATTGTGCTGCCTCCTCAGACACAGGGAGGTATACACAATAGTAAACACACCGCTGAGCTCTGATTATATTTTTCCATTGTGCTGCCTCCTCAGACACAGGGAGGTATACACAATATTAAACACACTGCTGAGCTCTGATTGTAGTTTTCCGCTGTGTCGCCTCATCAGACACAGGGAGGTATACACAATATTAAACACACCGCTGAGCTCTGATTGTAGTTTTCCGCTGTGTCGCCTCATCAGACACAGGGAGGTATACACAATAGTAAACACACTGCTGAGCTCTGATTGTATTTTTCCATTGTGCTGCCTCCTCAGACACAGGGAGGTATACACAATATTAAACACACTGCTGAGCTCTGATTGTAGTTTTCCGCTGTGTCGCCTCATCAGACACAGGGAGGTATACACAATATTAAACACACCGCTGAGCTCTGATTGTAGTTTTCCGCTGTGTCGCCTCATCAGACACAGGGAGGTATACACAATATTAAACACACCGCTGAGCTCTGATTGTAGTTTTCCGCTGTGTCGCCTCATCAGACACAGGGAGGTATACACAATAGTAAACACACTGCTGAGCTCTGATTGTATTTTTCCATTGTGCTGCCTCCTCAGACACAGGGAGGTATACACAATATTAAACACACTGCTGAGCTCTGATTGTAGTTTTCCGCTGTGTCGCCTCATCAGACACAGGGAGGTATACACAATATTAAACACACCGCTGAGCTCTGATTGTAGTTTTCCGCTGTGTCGCCTCATCAGACACAGGGAGGTATACACAATATTAAACACACCGCTGAGCTCTGATTGTAGTTTTCCGCTGTGTCGCCTCATCAGACACAGGGAGGTATACACAATATTAAACACACCGCTGAGCTCTGATTGTAGTTTTCCGCTGTGTCGCCTCATCAGACACAGGGAGGTATACACAATAGTAAACACACCGCTGAGCTCTGATTGTATTTTTCCATTGTGCTGCCTCCTCAGACACGCAGAAATGAACCAACGACATTTCCGAGCCTCGGGTCTCCCAGGATGCATTGCTATTGATTCCAAGACCATCAGATGCTTGACACAGGCTAAATTATCAGGAAACAATTGGAAGGAAGAAACAGAAAAGCGCAGATGTAGGTGCGGAGGAGTCCGAGGTTAGTGTTGGCTGGACGAGGGGCCCTCAGGGGGAGCTGTCAGAAGACTCTCGTTAGCTCGGCCAGGACGGAGGCAACAAGCCAAGGCTGTTGCAACAGGGGCTGCAGTCAGCAGCAGAACAGACCAGCCCCAGCCTGGCTCCTGCAGCCGCTGGGGGGAGCAGACATCCCTCTCTCCAGACAGGTGGAAGCCTGCCCTGACCCTCCAACCCCCGCCATGCCCCCCTCCCCCCTCCCGCTGACACTTTCACCTGCTCTGAGCAGGTGGAAAATGTCAGCGATTCTGTCTTCAGAACCAAGGAAAACCACACAGAAACCTCTATAAAGATTTGCAATACGTTTTTATTTTATTTTTTCCTCTACCAGGTGAGGGATTCAAAACCGGGCGCAGAAAAGTTTTTAACAATAATTGTATGATTTATTTATTGGCGGACTTTTTGATTCTTCCGAACGGATTCTTCAGAACCACTGGTGTGTAACGCATCATCAAAACAGGACTTTGCACCGCAAGAGGGGAGAGGATGTGGGCTAAGGCTAGGGCGGTAGACCTCAAATCTGGGGAACCGGGTTCGAGTCTCGGCAAGGACGCTCAACATCCTGTGATTTTGGGCAAATCACTTAATCTCCGCTAACAACAACAAAAAAATGAATGTGTCCTTATGTAACACAACTGGTGCTCATGCAAAGCACTCTGATACCTGATAACTTCGGGTCAAGTTTGTGCTATATAAAACTCAGAAAAAAATAAAAAGTCCTTCGTGGATGGCATCCTTGTTGATGCAGGGCCTGATTCACAGAACTAATTTACGTCAAAAACGTAAACGTAAACGTAAACATAAACGTATACGTAAAGTTAGTACTTTTTAGGTATTCACAGAATACACTTACTCATTTTGGTATTCACAGAATAGTACTAACTTTACGTTTACGTTTACGTTTTTGACGTAAGTTAGTTCTGTGAATCAGGCGATTCATAGAACTAAGTTACGTCAAAAACGTAAACGTAAACGTACACGTAAAGTTAGTACTATTCTGTGAATACCAAAATGAGTAAGTGAATTCTGTGAATACCTAAAAAGTACTAACTTTACGTTTACATTTACGTTTACGTTTTTGACGTAAGTTAGTTCTGTGAATCAGGCCCGCAGAACTTTATGTCGCAGCCTCGCAGTCGCTTGGAACTGCCGCTGTGCTGTGCGTCCTCGACGAGGGATCTCGTAACGCTCTGCAACTAGGATTTAAGATACTTTGTTCAGCGAGCCTAACCTGGTCCTCACGGTCGGCCTGAACTTGCGACTCTTTCCCGGTCCGGAGCGACCAGATACCCACAGTTGGTGCTCTGTGCTTTTCAGCACTATTTTCACTTAGATTTTTTAAATTGCATATCTCCAGTTCTACTGATTGGATTTTTATATTTTTGATTGTCAAATAATTTATAAAATTTTACTCTCTTTTTGTAAATTAGTGTGGGATTTTTCTTGTGTTGTGTTTTCACTTCATTACTGTTTGAAGTGCTGCATACATACTTTACACATTGCCTCTAAGTTAAGCGCGATTGCTCTTATGTCAAGCTACCAGAGGGTTGAGCACAGGTTAGTTTGGGGTTTGCTTGTGGCTTCACCCTAACAGACATCGGGGTTGGTGCTTCAGTAAGCTTCTGCCCCCTCAACCAGTAACCCAGTTTCCAACCCTTATACTTTACAATACGGAGACCTCTGCCTCGATTACAAAGGACTCTGGCAAGTGAGGGGAACGTGAAATACAGTTATAAAGTCAGTACTTGTATTAATTTAAAAGTCATATTCAATGTTTTTACGGACTCCACTCATATTTCACGGGGTAGGGACATGTAAGTCTACATTTTTGTGTATCTTTACACTCGTAAATGGTAAATAGCCAAAAGTAGTCTTGTTAGTCAAAGTGTAAGAGTAAATTTACTTGTAGTAAATCTACAAGTGTAGATTCACCTTTGTGGAGAGAGTTCAAAGAATTAACCTTTTGTGTAAACTGGAGAAAGAAATTGCCATCTAGTAGCTGAATTGCACAATGTGAAACCAGAAAAACTAGGATTAATTCTGAGGTCCCCGCGTGACCAAATTGTGTCAACCCAAATAAATATTTTATTTCACTGTGCCTCTTTTTTCTTCATTATTGCATTTGACAGCACCGTGACATGTGTGAGTTCAGGATGTGCGCTGTACAAAAAACCCTCTTGTTAAGAACAAAACACAATCATGAACATTCTGCGCCATCTTGTCTGATGAAAGTTCCTACGTGCACATAAACTACAGTCATTCTGATTGACCACAGCCATTTTGAACTCTGTTGGTCACCTTCATTTCACCCTGTCCTCTAGCAGCCTTCTGACTCTCTGACCAAACCTGATATGTGTGCTGGGGGCTATAAACTATTTCCACGACAAACATCAACATCACCTGCTGCCTCAAACTCGTCTTTCCTCTCATCCCTGCACAAACAGGTTACAAATACCAAACAGACTCTTGCAAGCAGGGTTTATTGCACTGCACACAGCAAGACTTGTTTTTTGCCAACAATGGGACCTGTTTTTATCAACAGAACGGACTCTTAGATCTGGCCGGTCTCACTTGTGTTTAGACCCTGAAGCAAGGTCCAGCTGCAATTAAATTGTCTGTTTTTGACCTGGGCGGGAGGAGAGTTAATGTTGGGCTTGTGTAACCATGTTGATGAAACAATGTTGGGCTTGTGTAACCATGCTGATGAAACAATATCAGGCTTGTGTGACAACCTGCCCGGGGTGGAGACTCCAAGCTTGTAACCATGATAAATGAAACAAATACATTGTGTAAAACCTGTATAAAAGGAAGAGCCAAAAGCATTGCCAGCAGAACACCTCCCTGAAGACATCCTGGTGTCAGCAGTTGACGTGGTCTCCTCTAAGAGTAATTAACTTTTTTCTTGCCTTCCAGCTTCCAGCGCCTGCCTCGTTATTTTAGATAGCAAAACCAAAGTGGATTAAAGGTGACCTTGTGCCGGGCAGCATTGGGGATCTCAGGAGACTCGCTGCTTTTCACAAATTAGCGGCCCAACGGGGGCCCATCAGAGACACGTGGGTCCAGTAGAGAGGTCCTAACGACGGAGTGAACGACTAAATGATTGGAGTGCACCTGCCTGAAAGAGACCCTCGTCTGGCTGCCAATCGACTGAACTTCACCGGTTCCGAACGGACCTCTCTCGAGTGACCTGCGGTCCTGACTGGGGCCTTACAGGAACGCCGCATTGATTGTTGGAGTGAGAGGACAACCAGGCGCTGGAAGGGGAAGACTAAGAACTGTCCATACGGTCCGGGTAAGGTCGTGAGAAAACATGACTTAAATTGATTGATTGATAGAAATACTAGTATTCCTTTTTGAGTTATTTGAGACATTCCCTGCTTGCAAACAACGTAGAATAGGAATATTCTCTCTTTGCAGACAGCGAAGGACAGGTAGTGCAGACTTTTGTCTAACATTAATTGAGATATTCATTTTGACCGCTAAATACGTCATGCCTGTTTTCTCTAGATTGTTTGATTGTTTTGGACCGGACCGTTTGTTAGAGGTCAGTCATCCGGCACCGCCGGAAGGCACCCCTAACAAGGACATGTACGTGAAATATGGATTAGCCACCGTAGCTTATAGCAAACTATGGCATAAGTACACTAGGAAGGACTGGGTAAATCAGTGGCCACTGACGGGATCTTTCGATCCCGCTAAAATAGAAACGTTAGAATTAGCTCTCCACAAAAAGAAAGCTAGACCAGCCATGTTTGATAGTTTTGGTTTATGGCGAAAAGAGGCAGCTCAACGAAAGAAAAGAGACAAAGCTAGACAAGATAAAGAAACGCGAAAATCAGCTTACCAAGCCTGTAAAAAGTTAGAAGAAGAACTAAAAGAAAAGGAAATCGATAAAAAGGAACAGGAATGAAAAATATCAGGTCAATGCCCTGTTAGAACGCCCTTAACTCTTTACCCCGAGTTAACAGCAAAACAGGGGGTAGATGATGAATTATTGTTAGGTCCCCCAATGATATACATGCCACCCCCTTACGCCCCTACTCATCCCATAGTACAACGCCAGGACCACCAAAGTATAGCCGGAGATGGCACAATCGCCTCAGTCTCCACCGCCTCTGCTCCCACCGAGTCACCCACACCAAATGCCTCATCAAAGGATACAGTAGTAGAGGTAGGATCAAAAGAAAAAGGAGCGCCCAGGGTCCCGCGATTAAGTAAAAATGAGCGAGCAGGCATTGATAAAATAGTTAAATCCCTCATAGATAGGAAGGAGACAGAAGAGCATGTAACTGACATATGCATCTCCTATGTTGAAAACCCCAAACGATACTTTATTGTACGTCTCTGTTACCACACCCTTACTGCATATGAAGAGAAGTACCAAGACGTAGGGCCCGAGCGATTAGTGGCTCTCTACAGGAAGGTAGACATCGGAGATGAAGGCGACAACGATGTTGCAGAACTATTTTCATCCACACTAGAAGTATTGCGTCACCTCATAGAACAAGGACAGATAGATAGGGACAGGACAACTAAGGTAGCAGGACCCCCAGTGGAAAAAACAGATAGCATGATGCCAATAAAAGAAGCTGCCCCTTACTGGATACCTCCTAGAGGACAAGGGACTAATGACGATATAAACCATCAAGACGCTAGAGGAAGGGTGGTCTACAATTGGGTGTATCAGCCATGGGACAGACAGGACATCCTGACCTTCCATAAATCTTTGCCGGATTTACGAAAGAACCCCACCGCCTTTTACACCGAGCTAGGTACCGCTCTGGGATCAACAATAATGACACTTGCCGACATAGACTTGTTCTTCGGGTTATGTTTGCCAGCAGATGTGTGGAAACAGGTTAGGAAAGTAGACCATACCGAACTGTTTGGTCATACCTGGGAACAACTCGACACACTAGATAAACAGCGGAACCCTGGTCAAAAACCAGTTAAAGCAATATTAGACCTCCCTGACAAAATAGTGCAGAAAGTGAAAACGCTGATCCCAGAGAAAAAGATAGACTGGTCCATAGTAACCGCATGCTGCCAGAAACCACAAGAGGACGTCTCAGAGTACTTCTCCAGATTTAAACTGTGTTCTCTGATTACAGTGGACAAGACATGTCCACCGCAACCGGACACCACTTATTTGTGCAGAACTACGTCAAAGGATTACTGCCAGATGTATCCCAGAAACTACAAGCCAGCGAAAGTAGTTGGGCAGCATCTAAACCGACGGCCATTACACTTTGCCATCACACTTATGGGCTAGGGCTGATTCAGACGTAGGACGAATGATGATTGACCCAGTACACGTAACAATACGACAGGACGCAACCCTACCGAAGGTACCGCAGTACAAAATATCGCCAGAGGGTGAGAAAGCACTAACAGAGATCATACACTCTTTGGTAGAGGCAGGGGTGGTAGAGGAAGTAGTGAGCAACATTTGTAACAGTCCCATACTACCGATTGTAAAGAGACAGGGAGAGGGAGATGGGAAAGCCTACCGCTTCATCATTGACCTGCGGGAGGTAAACAAAATCGTAGTACCACAATACCCAGTAGTTTCCGACATCACGACAATTTTGACTTTAATCCCCTCCACTGCCACCACCTTCACTGTGATCGACCTCAAGAACGCCTTCTTTTCCATACCTATACACGAGGACAGCCGCTATCTTTTTGGATTCACCCTAAACTCCCGTTCGTGCAGATTTTGTAGAGCACCTCAGGGGTACACTGAGAGCCCAAGTATCTATAGCCAGGCGCTTAAAAGACAGTTGGACGCCATACAATTGCCAGATGGAGTGGCACTAATACAATATGTAGACGACATCCTTCTAGCAGCAGACACCATACCAATAGCCGTCACAGCCACCATCAAACTACTCCATTTCCTTGCTGAGAATGGTCACAAGGTCTCCCGAAAGAAACTGCAGTTCTGTAAATCACAAGTGACCTATTTGGGTCACCTTTTATCAAAAGAAGGGAGAAAACTCACGCCTGACAGGATCCAGACAATTCTAGGCACCCCTGTCCCCAAAAATCAGAAGCAAGTCCGCTCTTTGATAGGCCTCACCTCGTTTTGCAGACAGTGGTTACCGAACTTTAGCCTCATTGTCAAACCCCTTCTCTCCCTCCTAGCTAAGGACATCCCCTCACCTCTCCCCTGGACCCCCGAATGCCAGACAGCCTTTAAAGAACTACGCAATACCCTTTGCTCAGCACCAGTCCTAGGAACCCCAGATTACTCCAAACCATTCTTCCTCTACACACACGAAAGGGAGGGATGTGCATTGTCTGTCCTAACACAATCAATTGGTCACAAACAACGCCCTTGTGCATATTTTTCTGCCACCCTCGATCCAGTAGCCAGAGCACTGCCAGCATGCCTGCGCGCTGTGGCAGCTGCAGCAGTATCAATACGCCAGAGCGAAGGAATAGTGCTCTCCAATCCAGTCACTGTTTTAGTACCCCATGCAGTCGACACACTACTGAACCAGACCAAAACCCAACACTTGACTAGCGCCCGACTGACAGGATATGAGTTGACCCTGCTAGCACCGCACATTACCCTAAAGCGATGCACCACCCTCAATCCAGCCACGCTGTTACCCCTACCCGAGAACGATCCTAACGTGGCTCCACTACACGACTGTGTGACACTAACCGATGAACAAACAAAAAGTAGAGTAGACCTCAGAGACACCGCCTTTCTAGAGCCAGATGGAGAACTATGGGTGGATGGTTCGTGCATCAAACTCCCCGACGGCACCACCTCAGCTGCATACGCTGTCACCACAGCCCGAACCATTCTAGAAACAGCCCGTATTGCCCAACGTTCCGCCCAGGCAGCAGAACTCATTGCCCTCACACGAGCATGTATTTTAGCAGCTGGCACGACAGTTAACATATACACCGAAAGCCAATACGCCTTCGGGGTGGTTCACCATTCGGGATTCTATGGAAAGAAAGAGGGTTCCTGACTTCACACGGTACACCCATCCTGCATGGAGATTTAGTCTCCGCCTTGACGGAAGCAGTCCTCCTCCCCAAAAAGCTAGCAGTGACAAAATGCCAATCACATAGGAAAGTGACAGATCTCATTGGACAGGGAAATGCGCTAGCAGACGTTACTGCCCGAGCCACGGCAGAAGACAGAACTATGACACGAATGTATGTGACCAGGTCACAAGCTGAACAATGGACTGATGCTAGGACCACTGTAAGGGACATACAGACTACAGGCACACAAGACGAATTGACCGAGTGGGAAAAGGTGGGACTAAAAGACGAGGAAGATTGCTGGAGAACTAAAGACGGAAATAAATGGCTGTTACCCAATGCCTACCTCATCCCCATATTGACCATGGCACATTTACCAGCACACATAGGCTCCACCCCCATGATTGAACTAATCACAAGAGTATGGCATAATGTCAAGATAACAGAATCTGCAAAGCGCCTAGTACAACAGTGTATAGTATGCCTACAACACAACCCAGGGAAAGGGACAGTAGTACCACGGGGAGGGTTTGGAGTCCCTGATCACCCCTTTGAAGTCCTTCAAATGGATTACATCCAACTAGAGAGATGCCATGGTCTAAAATATGTCCTGGTGGTTGTGTGCGCTTTTAGCAAATGGGTGGAGGCATATCCCACCGCGACAATACTGCCATAGCCACTGCAAAAGTATTGTTGAAAGAATTCTTCCCCCGGGACGGCCTTTGCAGAATTTTATGGAGCGACAACGGCCCACACTTCATAGCCGAAGTGATACAGAACATACTGAAAGGGTTGGGGGTAAAACAAAATTCCATGCCGTCTTCCACCCCCAATCAGCGGGCCTGGTAGAGAGACACAATGCAACATTGAAACTAAAGCTAGCCAAAATAGTTGCCACAACCGGGTTGAAATGGCCCGACGCCCTTCCATTGGCATTGCTATCAATGCGCTCCACCCCGACCAAACACAGACTGACCCCGTATGAAGTGGTCTTCGGCAGGCCTATGAACATTTGGGCGGCACCAAGACCCACCTCCATTAACGATGTCCCGAACATATTAATGTCAGACTATCTGCATAAATTGACAAACGAGCTAACAATTATCCACCAACAGGTGCAGCAAGCCTTGCCTGACGTATCCAGGGGCCCAGGACATGTGATAAAGCCTGGGGACTTCATCCTAGTTCGCAACTTCCAAAGAACAAAGAATCTGGAGCCCAGGTGGACGGGCCCCTGGCAAGTCTTGATCACCACTCGAACTGCCCTCCGAGTGGAAGGAAAAGAAATTGGCTGCACGCCCACCACTGCAAGAAAGTCCCTCCAACGCTGGCAACCTGTGAAGAGGTGGAGGTGCAAGAGGAAGTACTCGCAAAAGACCGACCAGCTCTGAGTTGCTACCCACAAGAAGACACCCTCCAACAGTCTGAATTTCCCGACCCCACGGTGCCATCCAAGGAAGGGTACAACCTAAGATCGACAAAAAGGGGGAGCTCCAACAACCAGGCCACTAACTGAGTCAGAGTCTCAGATCGGTAGCACAGCCAAACAACGCTACCAGGAAAATCACCAGACAAAAGTCTGTGGTCCTAACAGTTGGTGAGCTCCTCGAAGATGATGGAAGAAACGGAACACCTGCAAAGCCACCGCAAAGACACCAAGACTTTTGAACTGCACAGTACAAAGACAATTGCACTTGTAGCTGCATTTCTCACCTGCCTCCTACTAATGGTCACACTCTGGATCATTGAAGAGAATGCACCTGCATACAGAACATTGTCACCAACCATGCAACCAATCACAAAGAAGGAACACTACCTGGTATCACTACCGCCACATCTCCGAGAACGACGCAAAGATTTCTGGGATAATTCTTTCATACAGATGCTGCACCAGCACAATCTTGCCACCAATGCCACTAACTGTTGGGTCTGTGGGCTGCTACCACATGCCACTGAACATTCCATCCCTTTCATCCCTTCACCCTTTTCTGTTCATGGATCTTGCCTTGCCTGGATGATGCTCCTACAAGAAAGTTACAAAGACAATGCCACTTCCGATGGGACAATCGCTCAGTTCTACAACGAGTTCTGGCTAAACCAAACAGGAAGAACAGCAGCTCCCTTTTGCCCTCACACCTCCAATACGACATTCCCAATGAATGTCCCCTCCAAAGAACGAGTGGAAATACAAGTGTTCAATAATCCTGTCAGAGCCACATTTTCCTACCTGAAGAAAAGAACTGCTGCAACACTGACTGTGGCCCTATCTGTGGTGAACGTCTCTGGCCTTGTATGCATTGAAGGCCGTGGGACTAAGAATGTGGGTCACAGCACTTGTAACATTGTAAGGACTTTGAACACTGCCAACCCTCCAGCATTTGTTGCATCACCCAATATGTACTTTGTCTGTGGAACCAAAGCCTACACCTGGCTCCCAAGAAACTGGGGGGGCACGTGCTACATCGCTTTTGTTTTGCCACCGACCTACACAGCCCCTGCAGAGCATCATCGAGAAAAGCGTTTTAAAGACACTGATTAAGCAGACTCTGCCGCATCACAGTTCGTTGACGCAGCAAAAGGGCTCGTCCCGCTATGGGGTCCGATGACAAACTGCCGAGCCATCAGACATCTGTCTCAAGCGGTAGAAACCGCCCTGAACGTCACAGCTGGCATCCTCACCAACAACACTGCCGAGCTTCAAGCGGTCCGTCTGGTGGCCCTACAAAACCGCATGGTCCTGGACGTGGTACTAGCGGATCGTGGAGGAGCATGTCGCATCATTGGTGCCAGTTGCTGCATATACATCCCTGATAATTCACCCTCTGTCTATGAAGCAATCGAACATCTCCACAGACTGTCTTCAGAAATTCGTAAAGGATCAGAGACTTGGACAATTGGAAGTTGGCTTTGGGGCATCTTGAAGGACTGGGGTTGGAAAATATCAATGTTTCTCTTGGTCCCAGTATTGGCAATATGTGGTTGCTGTTTGGGTGTACACTGTATACCACCTTTGTGTTCTCTTTGCATAAGTGCCTTGCGCCCTAAGAATATGGACACTCAGTTAACAAAAATGAGAGTAATGTATGAACAAGAAATACAGGACATTATGGAGATCGAAATAGACTGACGAGATGGCTAGTTATGTTCAAAGGGGCGACTGTTAAGAACAAAACACAATCATGAACATTCTGCGCCATCTTGTCTGATGAAAGTTCCTACATGCACATAAACTACAGTCATTCTGATTGACCACAGCCATTTTGTACTCTGTTGGTCACCTTCATTTCACCCTGTCCTCTAGCAGCCTTCTGACTCTCTGACCAAACCTGATATGTGTGCTGGGGGCTATAAACTATTTCCACGACAAACATCAACATCACCTGCTGCCTCAAACTCGTCTTTCCTCTCATCCCTGCACAAACAGGTTACAAATACCAAACAGACTCTTGCAAGCATGGTTTATTGCACTGCACACAGCAAGACTTGTTTTTTGCCAACAATGGGACCTGTTTTTATCAACAGAACGGACTCTTAGATCTGGCCGGTCTCACTTGTGTTTAGACCCTGAAGCAAGGTCCAGCTGCAATTAAATTGTCTGTTTTTGACCTGGGCGGGAGGAGAGTTAATGTTGGGCTTGTGTAACCATGTTGATGAAACAATGTTGGGCTTGTGTAACCATGCTGATGAAACAATATCAGGCTTGTGTGACAACCTGCCCGGGGCGGAGACTCCAAGCTTGTAACCATGATAAATGAAACAAATACATTGTGTAAAACCTGTATAAAAGGAAGAGCCAAAAGCATTGCCAGCAGAACACCTCCCTGAAGACATCCTGGTGTCAGCAGTTGACGTGGTCTCCTCTAAGAGTAATAAACTTTTTTCTTGCCTTCCAGCTTCCAGCGCCTGCCTCGTTATTTTAGATAGCAAAACCAAAGTGGATTAAAGGTGACCTTGTGCCGGGCAGCATTGGGGATCTCAGGAGACTCGCTGCTTTTCACACTCTTGCTTTTGATTTAATAGACTATGATGTGGCTGCATGTAAAATAAGAAGCGAGCCCACATACCGGGAGCACGTGACAGCTGATTTGCCTCTCACTTCACTAACGCCATTGTCGTCAGGGTGGGAGGGTTGCATGAATGTTTCTAAGTTCATCTTTAAAAACTACAACTATTAATAACTGCCTCTCAGTGCAGTGATATCGTTTGATGTACTAAGGTGAAACACTTCTACATGTTGCAGAAATACATTTTTTTAATTTTGAAGACATTTTTCTATATTTTTACATTATGTCTATGACATGATTTATATGCCAAACATTTTCACGGCTTGGCACATGCACGGGCTCTTACTGCCAAGCCAGACCATTGGTTCGGCTGTTGCTAGGCTTGCCCACCTTGGATTGTCATCGGGTATTGCTGCGAGGCACTCTCCCTCCCACTCTGCATATAAGTTCTCCTTGACGTTTCACACTAAAGGGCATATTTACAAATGCAACCGTAGATTTACACATGTGTAAACTTATCACTGTATCCAGTAGTAACTTTGCACTTTTTTGCTGTTCACAATTTCCGAGTGCAAATTTACTGCTATGTACAGACTTACAGGCCTTCACTCCCTCATAAAATGGTGGTGGAGCCTGCTAGAATAGGACTTACAAGAGTAAATTTACAATTAGTAACTTTTCACATGTAGGCAGAGGTCTCTGCCATCAGGGTGGAGATGTCCATATGCCAAAGTATAGGGAAAAATAATGAAGTTTATTATTAACAAAAATATTTACAATATTTTATTTAAAAATAAAAATGCAATTTAACATAAAATAGTAATTGTCAAGCTAGAAATAAAAAATCAAATATTGCATTACGTTACCTCACCAAAGTATATGTTTAATAGAATAATTAACAAATAAAATGTTCAATAAATTGATAATGATGATTATTTCTAATACTTGTGAAAGATCCACCTTCACTATATTTTATAGTTAAATAATATTTATTTAATGGCATTAAAATGTATTTGTTTAATGAATGTAATTTTTTTTAAACGTTTCATTTAATTATTTTTAAACAAAAATTGAAATATTAATTTAAATAATTTTATAGGCAAATAGCATTTACCACTAAATATATATATATATATATATATAGCTCTCGAGATGCACTGCAATCCGCCAATCCACAGCCTACGATGCCGGTGCAGCGGCAGCAGCAGCCGTCCACAAGTTACAAGCGACAAGAGAATGTAGGAAATCCCACACAAATTCAGCGGCACACCAGAGGACGGTACACAAAAACTTTATTGTGCACACAAACAACACGTTTCGGCGATGCCTTTTTCAAGTTAGAGAATTGCGCTCGAACTCCTACAGAAATACATTTCCTAGTTCATAGACAGTGTAAACATACTGTCAGTATTGACTCAAATAAAAAAGTCGTAATCGTAAATCTAACGAGTATAAATATAAAAACAAATTGATTTGTCAAAATACAAAATAGTAATGGCAACCTTATGTCTAAAAGGATTAATACCTCACGTCAAATGTTAATAGACAGCGAAGAAATACTCCGAGGTTGATGAGCTGGATAAGGTTCAAATACATCGATAAATTCATCACATTTTGGATCGGTCATAAATAATTAATACAATCAAGATCTGAACTGATTATCTATGCACATAACATTACTCAATTGCCAACAAATGCATTATTGTGGTATTTGGACATTGCAGCATTCAATAAAGTGCAGTGTACATATGACAAAAGCTTTTGAGGTGAGCAAATTTAGAGTGTTGATGGTGTTGAGAGTGTTCTATACAGGAGCTGCTTTCCACCTGAACTTGAGAACTACCCAGAGTTCTCTGCTTCTTTTTTGCATAATTTATGCGTCACTCTATGCCTGAAAGGGTGTTGTTTTGACTTATAATGGGTGCTCTCTTGTGACTGGACCGAGCTATACCTCTCTGAAGAGCTCTAATGAGAGCGAAACACGTGTCGGGGGTTGCTTTTATTCATTTCAGGTTGGCTTGGTTGGTATTTTACCAATTCAAAGCTGTAATACTGTGCCTGGAGTGGCAAAAGTCTTTTGTCATTTTACAGCTCGGCATGGATAGCACTGTGCTAGTCCTATGCTTAAAAACTTTTCTGTAGAAATGGCAAAAGACTTTGTCCCTTTCTATCTCGGCGTGGATGGCACTGTGCTAATCCTACGCTTAAAGACTTTGATAGAAAAGCAGATATTTGAGGTGAGCAAATTTAGAGTGTTGCTAGTGTTGAGAGTACTCTATACAGGAGGTGCTTACCACCTTAACTCGAGAACTACCCAGAGTTCTCTGCTTCTTTTTTGCATAATTTATGCGTCACTCTAAGCCTGAAAGGGTGTTGTTTTGATAAAGAGAGAGAGAGAGTCCAAATATATAGTAACAAGCCCCCAAGGCAAATCTTGGTGCAACACCACTGCATGATGCGTTTCGACCAAACACAGCCATGATCACTTGACTGGCAGTGATCAACCTCCACCATTATGAGCATGAATGTGTGAACATAAAAAACGGACTAACCTACACAGTGTAAAACGGGTGCCATCTTGGCATGTCTCCAACATAATACAAACCATCAGCAAAAAAGGTCCAGAGTATTAATACTGTTATCGAATACATAGAAAGGATGTCATATTCATTTATTGTACAAACCCCCTGCAGTCAACTCTTCCCTTTATTCCCACCACTACTGAAAAAATGATCGTCTCACCTCCAGTGACCATAAAGGAAAGTAACACATGGCAGAGATGCAAAGTAAAATGACATCAATAAGAAATAACTGTTATAAGCCATAAAAGGGGAGGGTGCTAGAACGTAAAGGGTGGGGAGGACATCGTAAATGAATCTATCATGGGGGCGAGCATGTAAAAAAATATCTTGTAAAGAATGAAGATAATACCCAACACACAATGGGGCTGATTAGGATATCGGTCGGAAAGCCTCCATGGTTTAAAGTCCGACCGCCTAATTACAATGTAGGCGATCGGAGTTTAAACGGGCCGGTCGACTAACTGGCTTCCAACGGCTGCACATAATCCCCTATGGACGGTGTTTCCGCCGTTGGGCTTATGATGTGGGTTTCCGACAGGCTTTTCATGTCGGGCTTTCTGACATGAAAAGCCTGTCAGAAAGCGACTTTGGGGGCCCCTAGCAGGGCCCCCATGCCTCTGCAGCCTCCGGTTGGGGGCCTGGGGTCACCTATGGTGCCCCCGTGTAAATCCCTGCACCGCGTGACAGGCACCGTAAGGTGCCTGCCACGCAGTGCAGGGATTTACAGAAACTCCCATTTCTCTATGGGAGCTTGCGCTGCGTCCGGTTTCCGACCGCCGCACAAGCTCCCATAGGGAAATGGGAGTCTGCGACCACACCATGTGCGGTCGCATTGTAATACGGTGTTTGGAACTGCCGAACCTACAGTAGGTCGGTTCCCACACCGAGACGGTGTCTGTTGGAGGCAACTCCGACCGACATCGTAATTAGGGCCAACGTGTATATATTTATTAACTTTGTAGGTTATAGTCTGTTTTTTATATTTACACATCAATGCTCATAATGATGGGAGGCGGGTCATCACTGCTGGTCATAAGGTCTCCCCTTTTTTGCTCTGGGCCAAAGTCTGGTGAAGGAAAATATGCTGTGGTCCCCAAAAACAAGTGCCGTTGCCACCAGCAAAGATTTGTGGGAGAGCTTTCTGGGAGTTTTTGGGGTAGTGCTTCGGAAAGTTTACATCTTCATAAAGTTTTAAAGTTTGTGAATTGTACCTAATATTACACACTGGGAAATAGTCCTTCAAAAAAAATTGCGTGAGCAACATTATCTGAATTAGTTTACAAAACTGCAGGGAAATACATTGAGAAGGTAACTCGCGTGCCTTTTGTATGTGTGGGCATTCCTGGCATATAATTTTATATCCAAATGTAATTCACGTAATCAGTGAAAGTTTCAACAACAGTACACATTTTATGTAGCAGAAATGTCTCAATGTTGCCCAGTTCTTGAGGGTACCTTTAAACACGGAGGGGATGCGTTACGGGGCCCTCTTCAGAAGTGCACGTGACATATTGTAGTAAAAGTCTCTTTTCGGGCACCTCTCCAAGTGCCATCAATTTTCCATTTTATGGACATGAAGTAAGGTTGATTTAACTGTAAGTCTGTGGATTTACCATACGAACTGGCCCTGCAATCCAATTATCCTGGTACTGTCTGGTGATATATCGCCTCTAGAGCCATTGTCTGGTTTTATTGTGTTAAGCTCGGAGGATACATAAAATGAAAGGTTCATTTGTGGCCAATGTTCCCTCCACACGGCTAGTAACATTTTTTAAAAGAGGTTGGGCAGTGCAGTGTACGGGTGTCCATCTTTCCTCCTCTCTATATGAATGTAAATATAAGTATCCCTCAGAGACATACATGTACACACACACTTGCACACATATGACATTCTAACGCACACCCAAGTGAACACAGACACATAGACATGCATGCACGCACACACACCCACAAACTCAAACACCCACACACAGTCGCACACGTGTGCTCACATCCATTCAGACACACATGTGGCATTTGGCCGCATAGAGCCGCAGACGCGCGCGCGTGCGCACACACAGAAACAGAGACACAGACAAGCACATAGAAACAGAGACAAACATAGCCATGTACTCTGACACACAAGCATGCAGGCACACACATAACCACACACATCAACACACACACACAGCTACAGCACAGGTAAAAGCAGCGCTAGAGTAACTTATGCACTGAACACAGGCAGAGAGCGCATAGAAGCAGAACTAGAAGAAGCGATAGAGTGTGCCGGATTATAGCACAGAAAGAAGCGGCACTACATTAGGGGACAGAGTGTGCACAGGCGCAGTAAGAAAGGGCAGAATCAGCAGTCTTCACACAAAGAACAGACACAGCAGTGCAAGCTTCCATCGCACACAGAACAGGTACAGTATCAGCAGCAGTGCAAGCTTTCATCACACACAGAACAGGTACAGCATCAGCAGCAGTGCAAGCTTCCATCACACACAGAACAGGTACAGCAGCAGTGCAAGCTTCCATCACACACAGAACAGGTACAGCAGCAGTGCAAGCTTCCATCGCACACAGAACAGGTACAGTATCAGCAGCAGTGCAAGCTTTCATCACACACAGAACAGGTACAGCATCAGCAGCAGTGCAAGCTTCCATCACACACAGAACAGGTACAGCAGCAGTGCAAGCTTCCATCACACATAGAACAGGTACAGTATCAGCAGCAGTGCAAGCTTCCTTCATACACAGAACAGGTGCAGCACCAGCAGCAGTAGTGCAAGCTTCCTTCGCATGCAGAGCAGGTACAGCATCAGCAGCAGTGCAAGCTTCCATCACACACAGAACAGGTGCAGCATCAGCAGCAGTGCAAGCTTCCTTCGCACGCAGAGCAAGTACAGTATCAGCAGCAGTGCAAGCTTCCATCACACACAGAACAGGTACAGCAGCAGTGCAAGCTTCCATCACACACAGAACAGGTACAGCAGCAGTGCAAGCTTCCATCGCACACAGAACAGGTACAGTATCAGCAGCAGTGCAAGCTTTCATCACACACAGAACAGGTACAGCATCAGCAGCAGTGCAAGCTTCCATCACACACAGAACAGGTACAGCAGCAGTGCAAGCTTCCATCACACATAGAACAGGTACAGTATCAGCAGCAGTGCAAGCTTCCTTCATACACAGAACAGGTGCAGCACCAGCAGCAGTAGTGCAAGCTTCCTTCGCATGCAGAGCAGGTACAGCATCAGCAGCAGTGCAAGCTTCCATCACACATAGAACAGGTACAGCATCAGCAGCAGTGCAAGCTTCCTTCGCACGCAGAGCAAGTACAGTATCAGCAGCAGTGCAAGCTTCCTTCACACAGAGCAGGTACAGTATCAGCAGCAGCAGTGCAAGCTTACATCACAGGCAGAACAGGTACAGTATCAGCAGCAGCAGTGCAAGCTTTCATCACACACAGAACAGGTACAGCAGCAGCAGTGCAAGCTTACATCACAGGCAGAACAGGTACAGTATCAGCAGCAGCAGTGCAAGCTTTCATCACACACAGAACAGGTACAGTATCAGCAGCAGTGCAAGCTTCCATCACACACAGAACAGGTACAGTATCAGCAGCAGTGCAAGCTTTCATCACACACAGAACAGGTACAGCAGAGGCAGCAGTGCAAGCTTCCTTCATACACAGAACAGGTACAGCAGAGGCAGCAGTGCAAGCTTACATCACACACAGAACAGGCACAGCAGCAGTGCAAGCTTCCATCACACACAGAACAGGTACAGTATCAGCAGCAGCAGTGCAAGCTTTCATCACACACAGAACAGGTACAGTATCAGCAGCAGTGCAAGCTTCCATCACACACAGAACAGGTACAGTATCAGCAGCAGTGCAAGCTTTCATCACACACAGAACAGGTACAGCAGAGGCAGCAGTGCAAGCTTACATCACAAGCAGAACAGGTTCAGTATCAGCAGCAGCAGTGCAAGCTTACATCACACACAGAACAGGTACAGCAGCAGCAGTGCAAGCTTCCATCACACATAGAACAGGTATAGTATCAGCAGCAGCAGTGCAAGCTTCCATCACACATAGAACAGGTACAGCATCAGCAGTGCAAGCTTTCATCAAACACAGAACAGGTATAGTATCAGCAGCAGCAGTGCAAGCTTCCATCACACATAGAACAGGTATAGTATCAGCAGCAGCAGTGCAAGCTTTCATCACACACAGAACAGGTACAGCAGAGGCAGCAGTGCAAGCTTACATCACACACAGAACAGGTACAGCAGAGGCAGCAGTGCAAGCTTACATCACACACAGAACAGGTACAGTATCAGCAGCAGTGCAAGCTTCCATCACACATAGAACAGGTACAGTATCAGCAGCAGCAGTGCAAGCTTACATCACAGGCAGAACAGGTACAGTATCAGCAGTGCAAGCTTCCTTCACACAGAACAGGTGCAGCATCGGCAGCAATGCAAGCATTCATCACACATGGAACAGGTACAGCAGAGGCAGCAGTGCAAGCTTACATCACAGGCAGAACAGGTACAGTATCAGCAGCAGCAGTGCAAGCTTCCATCACACATAGAACAGGTACAGCAGCAGCAGTGCAAGCTTCCATCACACATAGAACAGGTACAGTATCAGCAGTGCAAGCTTACATCACACATAGAACAGGTACAGCAGAGGCAGCAGTGCAAGCTTCCTTCATACACAGAACGGGTACAGTATCAGCAGCAGTGCAAGCTTTCATCACACACAGAACAGGTACAGCAGAGGCAGCAGTGCAAGCTTACATCACACACAGAACAGGTACAGCAGAGGCAGCAGTGCAAGCTTACATCACCTACAGAACAGGTACAGTATCAGCAGCAGTGCAAGCTTCCTTCATACACAGAAAAGGTACAGCATCAGCAGCAGTGCAAGCTTACATCACACATAGAACAGGTACAGTATCAGCAGCAGCAGTGCAAGCTTACATCACACACAGAACAGGTACAGTATCAGCAGTGCAAGCTTACATCACACATAGAACAGGTACAGTATCAGCAGCAGCAGTGCAAGCTTTCATCACACATAGAACAGGTACAGGATCAGCAGCAGTGCAGCTTCCATCATACACAGAACAAGTGCAGCATCGACAGCAATGCAAGCTTCCATCACACATAGAACAGGTACAGTATCAGCAGCAGTGCAAGCTTCCTTCATACGCAGAACAGGTACAGCACCAGCAGCAGTAGTGCAAGCTTCCTTCGCACGCAGAGCAGGTACAGCAGAGGCAGCAGTGCAAGCTTACATCACAGGCAGAACAGGTACAGAATCAGCAGCAGCAGTGCAAGCTTTCATCACACACAGAACAGGTACAGCAGAGGCAGCAGTGCAAGCTTCCTTCGCACGCAGAGCAGGTACAGTATCAGCAGCAGTGCAAGCTTCCTTCAGACAGAACAGGTACAGTATCAGCAGCAGTGCAAGCTTTCATCACAAGCAGAACAGGCACAGCAGCAGCAGTGCAAGCTTCCTTCACACACAGAGCAGGTACAGCATCAGCAGCAGCAGTGCAAGCTTCCTTCACACACAGAACAGGTACAGCAGCAGCAGTGCAAGCTTCCTTCACACACAGAACAGGTACAGCATCAGCAGCAGTAGTGCAAGCCTCCATCACACACAGAACATGCACAGCAGCAGTGCAAGCTTCCATCACGCACAGAACAGGCACAGCAGCAGTGCAAGCTTCCATCACACACAGAACAGGCACAGCAGCAGTGCAAGATTTCATCACACACAGAACAGGTACAGTATCAGCAGCAGTGTAAGCTTTCATCACACACAGAACAGGTACAGTATCAGCAGCAGTGCAAGCTTTCATCACACACAGAACAAGTACAGCAGCAGTGCAAGCTTCCATCACACACAGAACAGGCACAGCAGCAGTGCAAGCTTCCATCACACACAGAACAGGCACAGCAGCAGTGCAATATTTCATCACACACAGAACAGGTACAGCACCAGAAGCAGTGCAAGCTTCCTTCAGACACAGAACAGGCACAGCAGCAGTAGTGCAAGCTTCCTTCACATGGAGAACAGGCACAGCAGCAGTGAAAGCTTCCTTCACACACAGAGCAGGTACAGCACCAGCACCAGCAGCAGTGCAAGCTTCCTTCAGGCACAGAACAGGCGCAGTAGTGCAAGCTTCCTTCACACGCAGAATAGGCACAGCAGCAGTGCAAGCTTTCATCACACACAGAACAGGTACAGCACCAGAAGCAGTGCAAGCTTCCTTCAGACACAGAACAGGCACAGCAGCAGTAATGCAAGCTTCCTTCACACGGAGAACAGGCACAGCAGCAGTGAAAGCTTCCTTCACACACAGAGCAGGTACAGCACCAGCAGCAGTGCAAGCTTTCTTCAGACACAGAACAGACGCAGTAGTGCAAGCTTCCTTCACACGCAGACCAGGCACAGCAGCAGTGCAAGCTTTCATCACACACAGAACAGGTACAGCACCAGAAGCAGTGCAAGCTTCCTTCAGACACAGAACAGGCACAGCAGCAGTAAGGCAAGCTTCCTTCACATGGAGAACAGGCACAGCAGCAGTGAAAGCTTCCTTCACACACAGAGCAGGTGCAGCACCAGCAGCAGTGCAAGCTTCCTTCAGACACAGAACAGGCGCAGTAGTGCAAGCTTCCTTCACACACAGAACAGGCACAGCAGCAGTGCAAGCTTTCATCACACACAGAACAGGCACAGCCTCAGCAGCAGTGCAAGCTTCCATCACACACAGAACAGGTACAGTATCAGCAGCAGTGCAAGCTTCCATCACACACAGAACAGGCACAGCAGCAGTGGTGCAAGTAACCATAAAAAATAAACAGGTACAACTGGGAAAACATCAATACAAGCTGCATTTACCAATAGGGTCCACACTGCGCACAGGCAGCAGAGGAGGCATCCGTCGAGCAATATGAGGCTGCCACTCAGAGGAAAGAGGTGGCAGAGTCTAGAGGCAGGCGTGTCAACCCACCTCCCACAGCACCACAAACACCTCTGTGTGCCGACATCCTACTTGAAATGCACTTCCTCTCTCCGAGAGAGCCTTGGCCCGAGCTCAAGGCCAAGCTCTGTCAGAGGTGCTCGGGTGAAGAATCTATAATCACAAATGAACTACAGTGAAGAATTAAATGACCCTCGGGGCAGACAACAGAAGAGATACATGTAGCAAAAACCAGACCTGGCAACTTAATGAAAGAAACTCACCGTGTGAGGAGGGAGCGGTGCCACGGAGGAGCGGTGCCACGGAGGAGCGGTGCCACGGAGGAGCGGTGCTTCATGCCGAGAACTGCCTAAGAGGAACTTCATCCTCCTGCCCCCACCAAACCTCCACGCCCCCCCCCCACCCAAAAAAAAAGCTAGTTGAGACTGCTGTTTGGTGTCCGGGGTGTTTCCGCACTCTTTAATGCACATTGGCTGCATAGCGCCTCCAAAGACGAGCTAGAAACCCACTCAGAGCAGGGGCATCCAGACCACCTTCCCTATCACCATCTTTTAAAAAAATATGTATTTATTATTTATTTTAGTTTTATATAGTGCTGGCTAGACCCAAGGGTATCAGAGCGCTTTACATGTTTTGAGAAGACGTTTACAAGAAGTACATGACGAATGTCAATTGGGTTAAGGACAGTCATAGAGAAAAGAAGAAAAAAACGTGATATCAGATCCTCGCCTGGTGACCGTGTGAAGAGAGAGGATATTGTGTAAGACACAAGGTGGCAGTGCATGAGCTGGAAGGCCTGAAAAATACATAAACTAAACACTACGGGCCTGATTCACAGTACTAACTTACGTCAAAAACGTAAAGTTAGTACTTTTCGGTATTCACAGAATACACTTACCACTACTAACTTTATGCCGCTCTCGGGCCGGAGATTCCGGCCCTGTGGCGATTTCGCCTCTGGGCCGGAATCTCCGCCTCGTGCCGGAATACCCTCAGTTAGGCCGTTTGAGCATTGAAATGGCCTAAATGAGGATATTCCGGCGCGGAGGCGGAGATTCCGGCCCAGAGGCGGAAATTCCGCCACAGGGCCGGAATCTCCGGCCCGAGAGCGGACATAAAGTTAGTAGTGGGAAGTGTATTCTGTGAATACCGAAAAGTACTAACTTTACGTTTTTGACGTAAGTTAGTTCTGTGAATCAGGCCCCAATGAAATAACGCGAAGGTAGTGAGGAAGCATTAGTCAAAAGTATGCAAGAAACAAAAATATCAAAAAGTATTCACTTTGGATTCCAGTGTGAAGCTAGGAAATTTCACAACACACAAACCCACAAGCACAAAGCGAAGGTTATTACTTCAAAGTAATACCACTCTAGTAAGTACATTTAAATTACAGAGCAGTAAAAAGTGGGAAGAATGCTAGTAGTTTTACGTAGATGGGGTCCACTTTCACAAGGGACTTTTAAATTTAACATCATTTCAGGGCCCCATTGGGTGCCTTCTGGACTGGAGCTGGTAGTGTTCCACAGATAACCAGATTACCTCGGATTGGAAAAATGGGACTGTACTATTCCAGGAGATTTTAGCACCATTGATAATCTGGAGCTATCCAATGCAATGGAAGTCTTTAACAGTTCTGTGGAGGTGCCCCTGGGGAACACTACACAGATGTTAAAGTTGGAATGTACCCCCGGGGGACTCGCTACTAAACCTCTTCACAAAGTCTTACCCATGCTGCTGGGTTCATTTATTAAATTAGCTAAAGTCTGATTTCTGCCAAATCAAAGTTGGAAATCAAGCTGCCTCTGTGACTGCGGGAGGAGGTTCAGCTGTGATGGCGCCATGCACATCGGTTTATGACATTTGGACCAGCGCTTAATTTGAGCCAGTAGTTTTCGGTGCTCGGCACAGCACTTAATTGTCAACACCGGCGCTTGTGACATTCTTCCACAATGTGGCTCTGTCTGGCTAATTTAGAGATGACCACAACAACAGGAAATTATTAATTTATTATACATTAAAAATTAATATTACCTGCCGCCCAAGCCATTCTTATATAGCTTTGGAGGCCCGAAATAGTCTGAATTGTCACACTTGTAGGAGTGTGATGGTTAGTAGTTGTGTTGTTACTATCATTGGCAGCATAGCAGGGGCAATGGGCAGTGCAGGCTGCAGTGGCCTCTTGACGAGAGCCCTGGGACTTATATTTTTTACAAAGTAAGCACTGACTTGGACTCGAGGTTTTGCATTCAGTGTAGTGGTCTCTCAGTCAATTATGGTGGGCTTCCAGTGCTCTGAGCTCTTTGGCTGAACGCAGACATGGACATCAATAATACACATTAAGCGAATATCCCACATACATCCAGCACAACACAGAAATGATACATAGGCCCTCATTACTCATCTGTACCGCTGCAGCCGGTTGCGAGTGACCCAGTAATTGGGCACCTGGGATTACAAGATGCAAGCATACTCGGATTCATTTTACCAGTGCAAAATGGACCCAGTAACACCACTGAGGCTCTGGGTCAGGCAGGGGGTGAGAAGATGTGTCCAGCAGTGGCCCGTGCAGGTAAGAGCGGTGGCGGGGATTTCGATGGACGATTACGAGTGAAAATTAAATAAATAATTAATTTTCACTCATCATCTTCTGTCGAAATCTCCCCCCCCCTCCCCCCCCACTGGACCCAGCGCCCCACTGCTCTTACCTGCACGGGCCGTGGCTGGATGTGTCTGGCCACCACCCAACCCCTCTCCCAACGCACTGGGGAGCATTCAATGCTCCCTCCAGCTACAGCAGAGCCTGCCAATTTCTTCAAATCCCTCCTGACCCTCCACTGCATGATGGGTGGCCCGGCCATGGTGGTACCCTATTCAGATTTGCCACCTGATGAAAACAGCCAGTAAATACAGCCGTGGTCCGTGCAGGTAACAGCGGTGGGGCGGTGGGGCCGGGTAAGGGGGGATTTCGAGGGACGATGCCGAGGTAAATGAATTATTTATTTAATTTTCCCTCTGCATCGTCCCTCGAAATCCCCCCTTACTCGGCCCCACCGCTGTTACCTGCACAGACCGCGACTGAGCCCAGGACCCCTCTGAGCCCCTTCTCTGTCAGCACTGCTCCCTGCACAGACCCAAGCCTCCAAGCCGCGCGCCTGCCCTAGCCAGGATGGGCCCAAGATGGCTGCGGTGGAGGAGGCCTTACCCAGAGCCCCTTGCGAGTCGCGTTAGCGTGCTCCGGATACCACCAATAAAGGGGGGGGTCCAGAAGGAGTGGCCCTGCACCAGACTGAGGGTTATATAGAATAAAATGTTAGTCGAAAGGGGAAGCGTGTATTAAGGGGTTGACTGTGCAGGGTGTGAGGGGCGCTGCGCTTCCGGTCACCTGGTGCCCTCAGCTGTGAGAGATGGCGCGCTTCCAATCTGCCTCTGCTGGGCCTTGGAGGGGATGCCTCTCAGTCCTTGCAGTCAAAATCGATAATGTCGCTCCACTCCAAAGCAAAAGGCCTATTCCTGCAGCACCATGGTTCAATCAATCCCTTTATGAAGAAAGGAAGAACCTGAGAATCCTGGAGAAACAATGGAGACAATCTCCATCCACCACTAATCTTTCTATTCTACGCTCAGCAAGATCAAATTACCACAAACACATCTTCCATGAAAAAGCGTCACACTTCAGAACCCTCCTCGACTCAGCCAAAACCAGACCCAAAAAACTATTTGACTTCATCCAAAATCCTAACGGCTCTACCCCAACCATCAAGCCTGATGATTCTCCAAAGAAAGCAGCAGAATTCGCTTTATTTTTTGATGAAAAAGTGAAACCACTGGTGGATCAGGTCATTCATCCTACCCCACCAGAGGAGCGCAAATCCCTAGTCATTTGGCAGAACTTTGACGCCATCTCTGAAGATGCCCTCCTCAAATGCATCCTCGAAACAAAGCCCTCTAACCATTCTTCTGACCCCATCCCGAGTGACATTGCCACTGATTTCTACACCCATACTCTCTCCTATTGGACCAGTCTGGTTAACCTCTTCCTCAGCCAAGGCTCCCTTCCTGTTGCCTTTAAAACAGGACAGGTTACCCCACTTCTTAAAAAACCCTCAGCCGATGCGAACGACCTCAACAACTTCCGCCCCATCACTAACCTCCCTTTTCTTGCGAAAATCACAGAAAGATGTGTAGCGAAACAACTTTCCCTACACATTAAGGACAATCTTCTTGACAATTTCCAGTCCGGTTTCATTCCTAACTGCAGCACTGAAACAGCCCTGCTGCAAGTGATCGACGATGCGCTGCGTGTACTCGATTTGGGGGAGTCTTGTCTTCTGATTCTTCTAGACCTTTCTGCAGCCTTTGACACTGTTAATCACAACACTCTCCTTAACACTCTTCAACAGAGAATGGGCTTGGAAGGCACAGTGCTTAAATGGTTTGCCTCATTCCTCTCGGACAGATCCCAAATGATCAAAATAGCGAACAATCTTTTGTCCTCATTGGCGGTAGGTCAAGGCGTCCCTCAAGGTTCTATCCTTGCACCCACTTTGTTCAATCTATATTTGGAACCATTGGGAAATCTCCTAAGTAAATCTGGGATCCTTTACCATCTCTATGCGGATGACACTCAAATCTACCTGAAGGTGTCTTCTGCACACGAGATCTCAATCCTCAAGTCTACTCTCAACTCTATCCAAAACTGGTTGTTAGCTCATCAACTCATTCTGAATCCTTCCAAAACTGAATTCCTCCTCCTCTCTACCTCACTCTCTCCTCCTCCTGTTCAATCTTGGATGGATCAGTTGAATTTACTTAACACTAAACCTATCGTTGTCGACAGCGCAAAATCCCTGGGTGTTATACTTGACAAAAGGCTCAATCTTCTCTCCCACATCAACTCCATTGCAAAGAATGCTCGATATCAACTGCGCCTTCTTTGGGGGATTCGACGTTTCTTTCCGGAGCAAGACCTAAAAACCTTGGTCCAATCTCTGGTTCTCTCTAGGTTGGACTATTGCAATTCTCAATAAACAACTAAAGAGTGTACCTTTTAAAGAGAGAAGAGCAAATGTGCAGAATCCCACTAGGTTCTATGAAAAGCCCTCACTCACCAACCTGGTTGGTGACATGCTTCATCATTGGGCCCCACCGGGAGAGGCCGAATGCCACCCCGGTGTGCTGCAACGCCAGGATTACTGCGGAGCTGGAAAAATAGTGATTTGATAAAAAAGGTGAAAGTGGGTTAAAAATGTCTGAATTGTGTCAAAAATATATTTTATTAATTTGCCAAACAGACATAGGTAAAAATACGGTGTTGGACCAAAAACTGAATAAATTGTTCTGCTATGTCCCCTGAAATCTGGTCAACATGTTTCTGCCTATGTGTGAATAATTATTCAGGCATTCGTCAGGACCGAAAGTGAAATAAAGTGAACCCCGGCGGTATGGACGCTCTAAGGTCCACCCTAACCTGAGGTTATAAA
This sequence comes from Calotriton arnoldi, assembly GCA_963921515.1. NCBI lineage: Eukaryota > Metazoa > Chordata > Amphibia > Caudata > Salamandridae > Calotriton > Calotriton arnoldi. The sequence continues at coordinate 2,859,118 of CAWUFW010000087.1, forward strand.
TGTAAAAAATAGGTTCCGACTGTAGTAGTCATGTGATTGAGAGGAACCGAGTTTACTCTGCTTAATGATACAATAAACAATAACAAACAGACATACAAGAAAAGAACATACAAAAGGTAGCTTTTAGATTTGATGTTCGCGAGCATGTCATAATGCAAACAACATACATGCACATGTGCTCTTCGGAGTGCACTTGAACTGTAACCCTGTCATGTAGACTACGGTGCTAGATCTTGTGCACTTAAAAGATATCACAGGATAAAGTGATAAAGACTAAACTAACAGCCTTAGTATTCAATATGCCCATTCCGACGTTTAATCATAGCCAGTAACCTGTGAAGACTATATAGGCTCTAAGAAAAAACGGACGAAGACAAATGGTGCTGATGGGCACGAGAAGGATTTGTTATAAAAAAAAATTATATATCTATATATATGGTATATCTTACATCCGGTGTAACGACTAATTACACCATGGGTCTCGGGAGGGGGGTGATGGCAAAATGGCACACCCTGCAGATAAAGGTAAAAAGAGGAATGGGTCAGAAGCTGTGACCAATAAAAACATAAGTGTTACTTATCTTGTTTGTGGCTCAAAAATGGACTCACATTTTGACACAATTCAGCCATTTTTAACCCACTTTCACCTTTTTTATCAAATCACGATTTTTCCAGCTCCGCAGTAATCCTGGCGTTGCAGCACATCGGGGTGGCATTCGGCCTCTCCCGGTGGGGCCCAATGATGAAGCCTGTCACCAACCAGGTTGGTGAGTGAGGGCTTTTCATAAACCTAGTGGGATTCTGCACATTTGCTCTTCTCTCTTTAAAAGGTACACTCTTTAGTTGTTTATTAAATATTGTCTGGGGGACCAAGAGTGCTCCTCAAATTTATTTCCCTCTCTCTCTTGTTGATTTTTCACACTATTGCAATTCTCTTCTTACTGGCCTCCCCAAATCCCACCTTTCCCCTCTTAAATCCGTTCTCCACTCAGCGGCTCGTTTTATATTTGGGGCCAAAAGAAGTGACCACATCTCACCCATTTTGACTTCTCTTCGATGGCTTCCCATCGAGGCAAGGTCAATCTACAAGACGGCCTGTATCACCCACAAAGCCTTGCACACTTCCTCCCCTCGATACCTGGCGAATAAACTGAAAATCTCTGGAGGCTCTAGACCGTCTCGTAATGCGGAAAATTTACTGCTTGAGCCCCCCACCTTCAAAAGGGAAAGATCGATGGCTCAATCCTTCTCAGGCAATGCGGTGAGAATCTGGAACTCGCTTCTTCCACAACTCCGTACCACCACCTCTACCCGGACCTTCAAAACTGACCTCAAATCTCTTCTCTTCCAAAGACACTTCCAGAATTAATACACCCCCTCTCATCTCCCTCAAGGAAGTTCTTTCATTATTGTAAATTTGTAATTTATGCCTGTACAATCCTCATCCTATGATGTTTTGTGTGTTTTTGAGTGACTGCCATCTATTATTTTATTTTACCTGTACTTGTTTCTCGGTTTTTTTTCTGCAACGTGTTAATTTGTAATTTTCTCCTCATGTAACGTACCTGGCTCTATTGTGAAGCGCTCTGACACCTTTGGGTAAAGTCTGCGCTATATAAAAATGCATCAAATAAAAAAATTAATAAAGTGGGACACGAAGGGGTGGGAGGCAGATGTCTGGAGGGAACTGGGGGCCATCAAAATCTGAACAGCAATACTGCACTAAATATAGGCAGTGCAGCGCCGAGTCAGCACGGGAGGTCGCCCAGCGACCCTCAGCGCTAGAAGTGCTGGGTGGGACCGTGTTTGCTGTGTCAGCTCCGGGGAGCGTGCGGGAAGTGCTCGCCTGAGGGCCTTCTCTGATCCATGACCGGCCCTGCCCCATTACGGGGATCTCAGCTTCACTGGCCTGTCAGCATAGCAGTGCTTAATTTGTAATAAAATAAGTGCCAGGGCCCTCATGAGGAGGCCACTGCAGCTTGAACCCACATTATCCCTACCAGGGACAGTACCTACACAACTACTAACTGTAACACTCCTGCAAGTGTGACAATTCGGATTATTCCAGGCCCCATCGCTATAAGAATGGCTTGGGTGGCAGATAGTAGTCATTTTCAATGTATATTGGATTAATAAGCAACCATTGTTCTGCTCATGTCTAAATTACAAAGACAGCGCCACCATGTGGCAGACTGTCATAAGTGCTGGTGTTCACAATTAAGTGCTGGTGCCGAGCACCGGAAACCACCTGCTCATATTAAGCACTGATATTGGGAGAGATCCTAGAGGCCGGTCCAGTGCTCGTGGATAAGAAACTGGTGTGCGGCAGATGATCAACCATCAGTTGTTGAAATGTGTTCTCTCATTGGCATTTGTATCACCGCAGTCTGCCATTAGTGTGTTCTTGTAGCCCTGGCATCTGTTTGGGGGTCCTCAGCTCGCCTTTCCGGGGGTTCACACTCAGTGGGCGTCACACAGTTCTGAGTAGGGTTTTGTGGGTCATCTCTGGTTGGGCGGTTTCATATTCACTGACCATTTTGTCCATTTTGGTGTTGGAGAGGTCTGCCGGAGGGTTTCCCGCACGCTTGTGCACCTCTCAGGACAGGGACAGGCCGGTGACCCTGTGATCACAGATATTCCTTTTGGCTGCACTTGACGAGTGGCCCAGAAAATGCCACGGACTTTCCCCACTCTGAGTGTCTGATTCCAGGGGTAGTGGTAACTCCAGGGGTGGGAAAAATGTAGGCCATTACAAGAGGGGCCCTGGGGGGCCACTTAGAAATGAGGGTTGACCAGGAGAATCTGTAATCTCGGGTCTGATTCCACGGTAACTCCTATCACACGACACTTCACTGCTGAACTCCAGAAACACCGCGGGTCGGATAACTCTGCTGTTACCGGCCCCATCGGAATTAAGAAGCCACTCGAAATGTGGGCCCATATGGTATCTTTGGGTTGTGTAGGTGTGTGTGGACATTCTGTCTGATGTGCTCTGCTGGATGTTTTGTGTGATGTGTCCTGTGGCAAATGCTCTTGGGAGCAACGTGGTAGCTGAATATGGCCTGAGTTTAGGGGGGAGGGGGTGAAGAGACCGAAATTTCCGATTCCAACTGGTTTTCCCCCCCAGACTTCAGAGATGTCAAGTTTAGTCCCCAGAATGGGCAATAACCACGAGGGCCCAAGATTCTTAGTTTTTTTTTTTTTACCAGGTTATCTCACAATCTGTGGACTACTCCTCTCATATTTACACATTGAAGCAGTGCTGACAGAGGGGGCTTGGAGGGCTCACGTGCCGGAAGCAGTGCTGACAGAGAGGGGGCTCAGAAGGGTCCTATGCAGGGAGCAGTGCTGACAGAGAAGGGGCTCGGAGGGTCCTATGCAGGGAGCAGTGCTGACAGAGGGGGCTCGGAGGGTCCTATGCAGGGAGCAGTGCTGACAGAGAGGGGGCTCGGAGGGGTCCTGTGCGGGGAGCAGAGCTGATACAGAGGGGGCTCGGAGGGGTCCTGTGCAGGAAGCAGTGCTGACAGAGAGGGGGCTTGGAAGGATCCCGTGCCGTAAGCAGTGCTGACAGAGAGGGGGCTTGGAAGGGTGCTGTGCAGGAAGCAGGGCTGACAGAGAAGGGGCTTGGAAGGATCCCGTGCCGTAAGCAGTGCTGACAGAGAGGGGGCTTGAACGGTCCTGTGCAGGGAGCATTGCTGACAGAGAGGGGGCTTGGAGGGGTCCTGTGCAGGGAGCAGTGCTGACAGAGAGGGGGCTTGGAAGGGAGAGAGGAGGCTTGAACAGTCCTGTGCAGGAAGCACTGGTGACAGAGAGGGGCTTGGAAGAGTGCTGTGCAGGAAGCAGTGCTGACAGCACTGCTCCCGGCAGTGCTCTGGGCAGTTCCATGCCCTTCCGAGCAGTGCTCGGAAGGGCCCTGTGCAGGCAGCAGTGCTGATAGAGAGGAGGCTTGAACGGTCCTGTGCAGGGAGCATTGCTGACAGAGAGGGGGCTTGGAGGGGTCCTGTGCAGGGAGCAGTGCTGACAAGAGGGGGCTTGGAAGGGAGAGAGGAGGCTTGAACAGTCCTGTGCAGGGAGCAGTGCTGACAGAGAGGAGGCTTGAACGGTCCTGTGCAGGGAGCAGTGCTGACAGAGAGGGGGCTTGGAAGGGTGCTGTGCAGGCAGCAGTGCTGACAGAGAGTGGGCTCGGAGGGGTCCTGTGCAGGGAGCAGTGCTGACAGAGAGGGGGTTTGGAGGGGTCCTGTGCAGGAAGCAGTGCTCACAGAGAGGGGGCTTGGAAGGGTGCTGAGCAGGCAGCAGTGCTGACAGAGAGTGGGCTCGGAGGGGTCCTGTGCAGGGAGCAGTGCTGACAGAGAGGGGGTTTGGAGGGGTCCTGTGCAGGCAGCAGTGCTGACAGAGAGGGGGCTTGGAAGGGAGCCCTGTGCAGGCAGCAGTGCTGACAAAGAGGAGGCTTGAACGATCCTGTGCAGGGAGCAGTGCTGACAGAGAGGGGGTTTGGAAGGATCCCGTGCCGTAAGCAGTGCTGACAGAGAGGGGGCTTGGAAGGGTGCTGTGCAGGAAGCAGGGCTGACAGAGAAGGGGCTTGGAAGGGTGCTGTGCAGGAAGCAGTGATGACAGAGAAGGGGCTTGGAGGGGTCCTGTGCAGGAAGCAGTGCAGACAGAGAGGGGGCTTGGAAGGGTGCTGAGCAGGAAGCAGTGCTGACAGCACTGCTCCCGGCAGTGCTCTGGGCAGTTCCATGCCCTTCCGAGCAGTGCTCGGAAGGGCCCTGTGCAGGCAGCAGTGCAGACAGAGAGGAGGCTTGAACGGTCCTGTGCAGGGAGCAGTGCTGACAGAGAGGGGCTTGGAGGGGTCCTGTGCAGGAGCAGTGCTGACAGAGAGGGGCTTGGAAGGGAGAGAGGAGGCTTGAACAGTCCTGTGCAGGAAGCAGTGCTGACAGAGAGGGGGCTTGGAAGGGAGAGAGGAGGCTTGAACAGTCCTGTGCAGGGAGCAGTGCTGATAGAGAGGAGGCTTGAACGGTCCTGTGCAGGGAGCATTGCTGACAGAGAGGGGGCTTGGAGGGGTCCTGTGCAGGGAGCAGTGCTGACAGAGAGGGGGCTTGGAAGGGAGAGAGGAGGCTTGAACAGTCCTGTGCAGGGAGCAGTGCTGACAGAGAGGAGGCTTGAACGGTCCTGTGCAGGGAGCAGTGCTGACAGAGAGGGGGCTTGGAAGGGTGCTGTGCAGGCAGCAGTGCTGACAGAGAGTGGGCTCGGAGGGGTCCTGTGCAGGGAGCAGTGCTGACAGAGAGGGGGTTTGGAGGGTCCTGTGCAGGAAGCAGTGCTCACAGAGAGGGGGCTTGGAAGGGTGCTGAGCAGGCAGCAGTGCTGACAGAGAGTAGGCTCGGAGGGGTCCTGTGCAGGGAGCAGTGCTGACAGAGAGGGGGTTTGGAGGTGTCCTGTGCAGGAAGCAGTGCTGACAGAGAGAGGGCTTGGAGGGGTCCTATGCAGGGAGCAGTGCTGATACAGAGGGGTCTTGGAGGGGTTCTGTGCAGGGAGCAGGGATGACAGAGACGGGGCTTGGAAGGATCCCGTGCCGTAAGCAGTGCTGACAGAGAGGGGGCTTGGAAGGGTGCTGTGCAGGAAGCAGGGCTGACAGAGAAGGGGCTTGGAAGGGTGCTGTGCAGGAAGCAGTGATGACAGAGAAGGGGCTTGGAGGGGTCCTGTGCAGGAAGCAGTGCAGACAGAGAGGGGGCTTGGAAGGGTGCTGAGCAGGAAGCAGTGCTGACAGCACTGCTCCCGGCAGTGCTCTGGGCAGTTCCATGCCCTTCCGAGCAGTGCTCGGAAGGGCCCTGTGCAGGCAGCAGTGCAGACAGAGAGGAGGCTTGAACGGTCCTGTGCAGGGAGCAGTGCTGACAGAGAGGGGGCTTGGAGGGGTCCTGTGCAGGGAGCAGTGCTGACAGAGAGGGGGCTTGGAAGGGAGAGAGGAGGCTTGAACAGTCCTGTGCAGGAAGCAGTGCTGACAGAGAGGGGGCTTGGAAGGGAGAGAGGAGGCTTGAACAGTCCTGTGCAGGGAGCAGTGCTGATAGAGAGGAGGCTTGAACGGTCCTGTGCAGGGAGCATTGCTGACAGAGAGGGGGCTTGGAGGGGTCCTGTGCAGGGAGCAGTGCTGACAGAGAGGGGGCTTGGAAGGAGAGAGGAGGCTTGAACAGTCCTGTGCAGGGAGCAGTGCTGACAGAGAGGAGGCTTGAACGGTCCTGTGCAGGGAGCAGTGCTGACAGAGAGGGGGCTTGGAAGGGTGCTGTGCAGGCAGCAGTGCTGACAGAGAGTGGGCTCGGAGGGGTCCTGTGCAGGGAGCAGTGCTGACAGAGAGGGGGTTTGGAGGGGTCCTGTGCAGGAAGCAGTGCTCACAGAGAGGGGGCTTGGAAGGGTGCTGAGCAGGCAGCAGTGCTGACAGAGAGTAGGCTCGGAGGGGTCCTGTGCAGGGAGCAGTGCTGACAGAGAGGGGGTTTGGAGGTGTCCTGTGCAGGAAGCAGTGCTGACAGAGAGAGGGCTTGGAGGGGTCCTATGCAGGGAGCAGTGCTGATACAGAGGGGTCTTGGAGGGGTTCTGTGCAGGGAGCAGGGATGACAGAGACGGGGCTTGGAAGGATCCCGTGCCGTAAGCAGTGCTGACAGAGAGGGGGCTTGGAAGGGTGCTGTTCAGGAAGCAGGGATGACAGAGACGGGGCTTGGAAGGGTGCTGTGCAGGAAGCAGTGCTGACAGAGAGGGGGCTCAGAGGGTCCTGTGCAGGAAACAGTGCTGACAGAGAAGGGGCTTTGAGGGGTCCTGTGCAGGGAGCAGTGCTGATAGAGAGGGGGCTTGGAAGTGTGCTGTGCAGGAAGCAGTGCTGACAGCACTGCTCCCGGCAGTGCTCTAGGCAGTTCCCTGCCCTTCCGAGCAGTGCTCGGAAGGGCCCTGTGCAGGCAGCAGTGCTGACAGAGAGGAGGCTTGAACGGTCCTGTGCAGGGAGCAGTGCTGACAGAGAGGGGGTTTGGAGGGGTCCTGTGCAGGGAGCAGTGCTGACAGAGAGGGGGCTTGGAAGGGTGCTGTGCAGGAAGCAGTGGTGACAGAGAGGGGGCTTGGAAGGGGGCCCTGTGCAGGCAGCAGTGCTGACAGAGAGGAGGCTTGAACAGTCCTGTGCAGGGAGCAGTACTGACAGAGAGAGGGCTCGGAGGGGTCCTGTGCAGGGAGCAGTGCTGACAGAGAGGGGGCTCGGAGGGGTCCTGTGCGGGGAGCAGTGCTGACAGAGAGGGGGTTTGGAGGGGTCCTGTGCAGGGAGCAGTGCTGACAGAGAGGGGGCTTGGAAGGGAGAGAGGAGGCTTGAACAGTCCTGTGCAGGGAGCAGTGCTGACAGAGAGGAGGCTTGAACAGTCCTGTGCAGGGAGCAGTGCTGACAGAGAGGAGGCTTGAACAGTCCTGTGCAGGGAGCAGTGCTGACAGAGAAGGGGCTCGGAGGGGTCCTGTGCAGGAAGCTGTGCTGACAGAGAGGGGGCTCGGAGGGGTCCTGTGCAGGAAGCAGTGCTGACAGAGAGGGGGCTCGGAAGGGTCCTGTGCAGGGAGCAGTGCTGACAGAGAGGGGACTTGGAGGGGTCCTGTGCAGGAAGCAGTGCTGACAGAGAGGGGGCTCGGAGGGGTCCTGTGCTGGAAGCAGTGCTGACAGAGAAGGGGCTCGGAGGGGTCATGTGCAGGGAGCAGTGCTGACAGAGAGGGGGCGTGAGGGGTCCTGTGATGGAAGCAGTGCTGCAGAGATTGGGCGTGAGGGGTCCTGTGCAGGGAGCAGTGCTGACAGAGAAGCGGTTCGGAGGGGCCTGTGCAGGGAGCAGTACTGACAGAGAAGGGGCTTGGAAGGGTCCTGTGCTGGAAGCGGTGCTGACAGAGAATGGGCTCGGAGGGGTCCTGTGCTGGAAGCAGTGCTGACAGAGAAGGGGCTTGGAGGGGTCCTGTGCTGGAAGCAGTGCTGTCGGAGACAAGGGGCGTGGAGGGGTCCTGTGCTGGAAGCAGTGCTGACAGAGAGGGGGCTTGGAAGGGTCCTGTGCAGGAAGCAGTGCTGACAGAGAAGGGGCTCGGAGGGGTGCTGTGCAGGGAGCAGTGCTGACAGAGAGGGGGCTCGGAGTCCACATTCAGCAGAAGTCTTGCACTGCCAAACACGCTCCCAGAAACCTGATAACCAGCAAAAAAGCGCTGCGTCATCAGGAAGAGGCTGCGATTCAACGAGGGGCCACGAGAGCGCGAGATTATCCATTCTCCAATCATTTCCAAGTCAAGGATACTCGGAGCCCTGCAGCTTCCGCCTATCCCTCTTCCTTGCCTCAAACTCCCATCTATTTTGTGTTATGGGCCAAAGGGGCGAATTAATGGCGGTGTGCACGGGAGCGTGCACCCTGCGCACTCCCGCTCAGTGACGCACGCTGCGCCCGGGGCAGAGGAGGCTGGCACAACTGCAGGGGTCCAAGAGTGGCACTTCTGTACAATGTCGCAACCTGCTTCCAGGGCAGAGCAGGGGTGCAGTAGTGGCACTCCTGCCCAATGACGCAACCTGCTTCCAGGGCAGAGCAGGGGTGCAGTAGTGGCACTACTGTACAATGACGCAACCTGCTTCCAGAGCAGAGCAGGGGAGCAGTAGTGGCACTCCCACCCAATGACGCAACCTGCTTGCAGAGCAGAGCAGGGGAGCAGTAGTGGCACTCCCACCCAATGACGCAACCTGCTTGCAGAGCAGGGGTGCAGCAGTGGCACTCCCACCCAATGACGCAACCTGCTTCTAGGGAAGTGCAGGGGTGCAGTAGTGGCACTCCAACCCAATGACGCAACCTGCTTCCAGAGCAGGGGTGCAGTAGTGGCACTACCACCCAATGTCGCAACCTGCTTCCAGAGCAGAGCAGGGGTGCAGTAGTGGCACTCCCACCCAATTACGCAACCTGCTTCCAGAGCAGGGGAGCAGTAGTGGCACTCCCACCCAATGTTGCAACCTGCTTCCAGAGCAGGGGTGCAGTAGTGGCACTCCCACCCAATGACGCAACCTGCTTCCAGAGCAGAGCAGGGGTGGGTGCAGTAGTGGCATTCCGACCCAATGATGCAACCTGCTTCCAGAGCAGAGCAGGGGTGCAGTAGTGGCACTCCCACCCAATGACGCAACCTGCTTGCAGAGCAGGGGTGCAGCAGTGGCACTCCCACCCAATGACGCAACCTGCTTCTAGGGCAGTGCAGGGGTGCAGTAGTGGCACTCCCACCCAATGACGCAACCTGCTTGCAGAGCAGGGGTGCAGCAGTGGCACTCCCACCCAATGACGCAACCTGCTTCTAGGGCAGTGCAGGGGTGCAGTAGTGGCACTCCAACCCAATAACGCAACCTGCTTCCAGAGCAGGGGTGCAGTAGTGGCACTCCCACCCAATGTTGCAACCTGCTTCCAGAGCAGGGGAGCAGTAGTGGCACTCCCACCCAATGTCGCAACCTGCTTCCAGAGCAGAGCAGGGGTGCAGTAGTGGCGCTCCCACCCAATGTCGCAACCTGCTTCCAGAGCAGAGCAGGGGTGGGTGCAGTAGTGGCATTCCGACCCAATGATGCAACCTGCTTCCAGAGCAGAGCAGGGGTGCAGTAGTGGCAATCCCACCCAATGTCGCAACCTGCTTCCAGAGCAGGGGTGCAGTAGTGGCACTACCACCCAATGTCGCAACCTGCTTCCAGAGCAGAGCAGGGGTGCAGTAGTGGCACTCCACCCAATGTCGCAACCTGCTTCCACAGCAGAGCAGGGGTACAATAGTGGCACTCCCACCCAATGTCGAAGCGTGCTTCCAGAGCAGATCAGGGGTGCAGTAGTGGCACTCCCACCCAATGACGCAATCTGCTTCCAGAGCAGGGGTGCAGTAGGGGCACTCCCACCCAATGTCACAACCTGCTTCCAGGGCAGAGCAGGGGTGCAGTAGTGGCACTCCCGCCCAATGACGCAACCTGCTTCCAGAGCAGGAGTCCAGTAGTGGCACTCCCACCCAATGTCGCAACCTGCTTCCAGAGCAGAGCAGGGGCGCAGTAGTGGCACTCCAACCCAATGATGCAACCTGCTTCCAGAGCAGGAGTGCAGTAGTGGCAGGCCCAATGACGCAACCTGCTTCCAGAGCAGGGGTGCAGTAGTGGCACTCCCGCCCAATGAGGCAACCTGCTTCCAGAGCAGAAGTGCAGTAGTAGCAGGCCCAATGACGCAACCTGCTTCCAGAGCAGGGGTACAGTAGTGGCACTCACACCCAATGACGCAACCTGCTTCCAGGGCAGAGCAGAGGCGCAGTAGTGGCGCTCCCCCCCAATGTCGCAACCTGCTTCCAGAGCAGAGCAGGAGTGCAGTAGTGGCACTCCCACCCAATGTCGCAACCTGCTTCCAGAGCAGAGCAGGGGTGCAATAGTGGCACTCCCACCCAATGTCGCAACCTGCTTCCAGAGCAGGGGTACAGTAGTGGCACTCCCACCCAATGTCGCAACCTGCTTCCAGAGCAGAGCAAGAGTGCAGTAGTGGCACTACCACCCAATGTCGCAACCTGCTTCCAGGGCAGAGCAGGGGTGCAGTAGTGGCAATCCCGCCCAATGACGCAACCTGCTTCCAGAGCAGAAAAGGAGTCCAGTAGTGACACTCCCACCCAATGACGCAACCTGCTTCCAGAGCAGAGCAGGGGTGCAGTAGTGGCACTCCCGCCCAATGACGCAACCTGCTTCCAGGGCAGAGCAGGGGTACAGTAGTGGCACTCCCACCCAATGACGCAACCTGCTTCCAGAGCAGGGGTGCAGTAGTGGCACTCCCGCCCAATGACGCAATCTGCTTCCAGAGCAGAGCAGGAGTGCAGTAGTGGCACTCCCACCCAATGACGCAACCTGCTTCCAGGGCAGAGCAGGGGTACAGTAGTGGCACTCCCACCCAATGTCGCAACCTGCTTCCAGAGCAGAGCAGGGGTGCAGTAGTGGCACTCCAGCCCAATGACGCAACCTGCTTCCAGAGCAGGGGTGCAGTAGTGGCACTCCCGCCCAATGTCGCAACCTGCTTCTACAGCAGAGCAGGGGTGCAGTAGTGGCAATCCCACCCAATGACGCAACCTGCTTCCAGAGCAGGGGTGCAGTAGTGGCACTCCCGCCCAATGACGCAACCTGCTTCCAGAGCAGAGCAGGGGTGCAGTAGTGGCACTCCCGCCCAATGACGCAACCTACTTCCAGAGCAGGGGTGCAGTAGTGGCTCTCCCACCCAATGACGCAACCTGCTTCCAGAGCAGAGCAGGGGTGCAGTAGGGGCACTCCCGCCCAATGACGCAACCTGCTTCCAGAGCAGGGGTGCAGTAGTGGCACTCCCGCCCAATGACGCAACCTGCTTCCAGAGCAGGGGTGCAGTAGTGGCACTCCCGCCCAATGACGCAACCTGCTTCCAGAGCAGAGCAGGGGTGCAGTAGTGGCACTCCCGTCCAATGACGCAACGTGCTTCCAGAGCAGGGGTGCAGTAGTGGCACTCCCGCCCAATGACACAACCTGCTTTCAGAGCAGGGGTGCAGTAGTGGCACTCCCTCCCAATGACGCAACCTGCTTCCAGAGCAGAGCAGGGGTGCAGTAGTGGCACTCCCACCCAATGACGCAAACTGCTTCCAGGGCAGAGCAGGGGTACAGTAGTGGCACTCCCACCCAACGACGCAACCTGCTTCCAGAGCAGGGGTGCAGTAGTGGCAATCCCACACAATGTCGCAACCTGCTTCCAGAGCAGAGCAGGGGTACAGTAGTGGCACTCCCACCCAATGTCGCAACCTGCTTCCAAAGCAGGGGTGCAGTAGTGGCACTCCCACCCAATGACGCAACCTGCTTCCAGAGCAGAGCAGGGGTGCAGTAGTGGCACTCCCACCCAATGTCGCAACCTGCTTCCAGAGCAGAGCAGGGGTGCAGTAGTGGCACTCCCACCCAATGACGCAACCTGCTTCCAGAGCAGTGGTGCAGTAGTGGCACTCCCACCCAATGACGCAACCTGCTTCCAGAGCAGGGGTGCAGTAGTGGCCCTCCCGCCCAATGACGCAACCTGCTTCCAGAGCAGAGCAGGGGTGCAGTAGTGGAGCTCCCACCCAATGACGCAACCTGCTTCCAGAGCAGAGCAGGGGTGCAGTAGTGGCACTCCCACCCAATGACGCAACCTGCTTCCAGAGCAGAGCAGGGGTGCAGTAGTGGCACCCCCGCCCAATGACGCAACCTGCTTCCAGAGCAGGAGTCCAGTAGTGGAACTCCCACCCAATGACGCAACCTGCTTCCAGAGCAGAGCAGGGGTGCAGTAGTGGCACTCCCACCCAATGACGCAATCTGCTTCCAGAGCAGGGGTGCAGTAGTGGCACTCCCACCCAATGTCACAACCTGCTTCCAGGGCAGAGCAGGGGTGCAGTAGTGGCACTCCCGCCCAATGACGCAACCTGCTTCCAGAGCAGAGCAGGAGTCCAGTAGTGGTACTCCCACCCAATGTCGCAATCTGCTTCCAGAGCAGGGGTACAGTAGTGGCACTCCCACCCAATGTCGCAACCTGCTTCCAGAGCAGGAGTCCAGTAGTGGCACTCCCACCCAATGTCGCAACCTGCTTCCAGAGCAGAGCAGGGGTGCAGTAGTGGCACTCCCACCCAATGACGCAACCTGCTTCCAGAGCAGGAGTGCAGTAGTGGCAGGTCCAATGACGCAACCTGCTTCCAGAGCAGGGGTGCAGTAGTGGCACTCCCGCCCAATGAGGCAACCTGCTTCCAGAGCAGAAGTGCAGTAGTGGCAGGCCCAATGACGCAACCTGCTTCCAGAGCAGGGGTACAGTAGTGGCACTCCCACCCAATGACGCAACCTGCTTCCAGGGCAGAGCACGGGCGCAGTAGTGGCGCTCCCACCCAATGTCGCAACCTGCTTCCAGAGCAGAGCAGGAGTGCAGTAGTGGCACTCCCACCCAATGTCGCAACCTGCTTCCAGAGCAGAGCAGGGGTGCAATAGTGGCATTCCCACCCAATGTCGCAACCTGCTTCCAGAGCAGAGCAGGGGTACAGTAGTGGCACTCCCACCCAATGTCGCAACCTGCTTCCAGAGCAGAGCAGGAGTGCAGTAGTGGCACTACCACCCAATGTCGCAACCTGCTTCCAGGGCAGAGCAGGGGTGCAGTAGTGGCACTCCCGCCCAATGACGTAACCTGCTTCCAGAGCAGAAAAGGAGTCCAGTAGTGACACTCCCACCCAATGACGCAACCTGCTTCCAGAGCAGAGCAGGGGTGCAGTAGTGGCACTCCCGCCCAATGACGCAACCTGCTTCCAGGGCAGAGCAGGGGTACAGTAGTGGCACTCCCACCCAATGACGCAACCTGCTTCCAGAGCAGGGGTGCAGTAGTGGCACTCCCGCCCAATGACGCAATCTGCTTCCAGAGCAGAGCAGGGGTGCAGGAGTGGCACTCCCACCCAATGTCGCAACCTGCTTCCAGAGCAGAGCAGGGGTGCAGTAGTGGCACTCCCGCCCAATGACGCAACCTGCTTCCAGAGCAGGGGTGCAGTAGTGGCACTCCCGCCCAATGTCGCAACCTGCTTCTAGAGCAGAGCAGGGGTGCAGTAGTGGCAATCCCACCCAATGACGCAACCTGCTTCCAGAGCAGGGGTGCAGTAGTGGCACTCCCGCCCAATGACGCAACCTGCTTCCAGAGCAGAGCAGGGGTGCAGTAGTGGCACTCCCGCCCAATGACGCAACCTACTTCCAGAGCAGGGGTGCAGTAGTGGCACTCCCACCCAATGACGCAACCTGCTTCCAGAGCAGAGCAGGGGTGCAGTAGTGGCACTCCCGCCCAATGACGCAACCTGCTTCCAGAGCAGGGGTGCAGTAGTGGCACTCCCGCCCAATGACGCAACCTGCTTCCAGAGCAGAGCAGGGGTGCAGTAGTGGCACTCCCGCCCAATGACGCAACGTGCTTCCAGAGCAGGGGTGCAGTAGTGGCACTCCCGCCCAATGACGCAACCTGCTTTCAGAGCAGGGGTGCAGTAGTGGCACTCCCTCCCAATGACGCAACCTGCTTCCAGAGCAGAGCAGGGGTGCAGTAGTGGCACTCCCGCCCAATGACGCAAACTGCTTCCAGGGCAGAGCAGGGGTACAGTAGTGGCACTCCCACCTAACGACGCAACCTGCTTCCAGAGCAGGGGTGCAGTAGTGGCAATCCCACCCAATGTCGCAACCTGCTTCCAGAGCAGGGGTGCAGTAGTGGCCCTCCCGCCCAATGACGCAACCTGCTTCCAGAGCAGAGCAGGGGTGCAGTAGTGGAGCTCCCACCCAATGACGCAACCTGCTTCCAGAGCAGAGCAGGGGTGCAGTAGTGGCACTCCCACCCAATGACGCAATCTGCTTCTAGAGCAGGGGTGCAGTAGTGGCACTCCCGCCCAATGACGCAACCTGCTTCCAGAGCAGGGGTGCAGTAGTGGCACTCCCACCCAATGACGCAAGCTGTGCCCAGGGCAGAGAAGAATGGCACAACTGCGGGGTCCAGTAGCGCCCAGATGTGATCCCATCTCACTTGCTACCTGTCCTCAAGAGTCTGCAGAACGAAGGCTGGTCTTGTGCAGCCAACAGGCATCCACTCCTCCGTATCGAGCGGGGCAACTCGATGGGGGCGGCTTTTTCACCCGTCCAGCTTCTATGCATTGCATCTTTTCATCTTGACATTATGTGAAAAATGCAAATAAAGAGGAGTTTCGCGCACTCTCACTGGGACAGCAGGGTGTGTGCATCGAAAGGGACAGGCCAGCTGCATCACAACACATCACAAAGCGGCCCTTCACTGCCCGCAGCACAAACTTAAACACGGAAGCAACACATCAACCCTTTAACACGTGCGTCCCTCATTTAAACGCTAAGATATATCTCAGCATCTTTGTATGTATGTCACTGAATAAATAGTGTTTAACTTTCACACTACTAGTCCACTTTCCCACCAATCAGTGAGCTCTGCCGCTACTACAGTATTGTAATAGGTCAAGCCGCTTTGACAGCCTTTAGTTGAATTGTCCAAGACATTACACATGGGGCAGAATTGTTTCCAACCTGTTAATAACTAAATGCTCCTTAAGAATTTAGTGAAAAGGCTACTCCGTCAAAGCACAGCAGATCCCCAGCATGCCGCTGTTTTAGTACCGTTGGCTATAATGCACTTGTAAGACTGTGGACAGGATACTCCGTCAAAGCACGGCATGACCATTGGCTATAATGCACTTGTAATACTGTGGACGGGATATTTCGTCAAGGCACGGCAGACCACCGGCATACCGCTGTTTGAGTACCATTGGCTATAATGCACTTGTAATACTGTGGCCTGGATACTCCGTAAAAGCACGGCATGACTATTGGCTATAACGCAGTTGTAGTACTGTGGATGGGATACTCCGTCAAAGCATGGCAGATCCCCAGCATGCCATTGTTGGAGTACCATTGGGTATAGCGCACTCGTAATACTGTGTACGGGATACTCTGTCAAAGCACGGAAGATCTCCTGCATGCCGTTGTTTGAGTACCATTGGCAATAACGCACTTGTAATACTGTGGCCGGGATACTCCGTCAAAGCACGGCATGACCATTGGCTATAACGCACTTGTAATACTGTGGCCGGGATACTCCATCAAAGCATGACAGATCCCCAGCATGCCGTTGTTTGAGTACCATTGGCAATAACGCACTTGTAATACTGTCACGGGATACTCTTTCAAAGCACGGCAGATCCCCAGCATGCCCTTGTTTGAGTACTGTTGGCTAGAACGCACTTGTAATACTGTGGAAGGGATACTCCGTCATAGCACGGCATGACCATTGGCAATAATGCACGTTTAATACTGTGGACGAGATACTCCGTCAAAGCATGGCAGATCCCCAGCATGCCATTGCTGGAGTACCATTGGGTATAACGCACTCGTAATACTGTTGACGGGATACCTGCATGCTGTTGTTTGAGTACCATTGCCAATAATGCACTTGTAATACTATGGACAGGATACTCCGTCAAAGCATGGCAGATCTCTGTCATACCGTTGTTTAAGTAATATTGGCTATAATGCACTTGTAATACTGTGGACGGGATACTCCGTCAAAGCACGGCAGATCACTGGCATGCTGTTGTTTAAGTAACATTGGCTATAACGCACTTGTAATACTGTGGACGGGATACTCCGTCAAAGCACGTAGATGTCCAGCATGCCGTTGTTCGAGTCCCATTGGGTATAACGCACTTGTAATACTGTGGACGGGATACTCCGTCAAAGCAGGAGATCTCCAGCATGCCGTTGTTCGAGTCCCATTGGGTATAACGCACTCGTAATACTGAGGACCGGATACTCCGTCAAAGTACGGCAGATCTCTGTCATGCCGTTGTTTAAGTAACATTGGCTAGAACGCACTTGTAATACTGTGGACGCGATACTCCGTCAAAGCCAAAACACGGCAGATCACCAGCATGCCTTTGTTTGAGTACTATTGGCTATAATGCACTTGTAAGACTGTGGACGGGATACTTTGTCAAAGCACTGCAGATCACCGCCATGCCGCTGTTTGAGTACCATTGGCTATAATGCACTTGTAATACTGTCACGGGATACTCCGTCATAGCACGGCCGATCTCTGTCATGCCGTTGTTGAAGTAACATTGGCTAGAACGCACTTGTAATACCGTGGACGGGATACTCCGTCATAGCATGGCAGATCTCGGTCATGCCGTTGTTGAAGTAACATTGGCTAGAACGCACTTGTAATACCGTGGACGGGATACTCCGTCATAGCACGGCAGATCTCTGTCATGCCGTTCTTTGAGTACCATTGGCTATAATGCACTTATAATACTGTGGACGCGATACTCCGTCAAAGCACGGCAGATCCTCAACATGCCATTGTTTGAGTACCATTGGCTATAATGCACTTGTAATAATGTGGACGGGATACTCCGTCAAAGCACGGCAGATCTCTGTCATGCCGTTGTTTAAGTAACATTGGCTAGAACGTACTTGTAATACTGTGGACGGGATACTCCGTCAAAGCAAGGCAGATCCCCAGCATGCCGCTGTTTGAGTACCATTGGCTATAATGCACTTGTAATACTGTGGACAGGATACTCCGTCAAAGCACGGCGGATCTCTGGCATGCCATTGTTTAAGTAACATTGTCTATAATGCACTTGTAATACTGTGGCCGGGATACTCCGTCAAAGCACGGCAGAGCTCCAGCATGCCGTTGTTTGAGCACCATTGGCTATAATGCACTTGTAATACTGTGGCCGGGATACTCCGTCAAAGTCGGCAGGGCTCCAGCATGCCGTTGTTTGAGTACCATTGGCTATAATGCACTTGTAATACTGTGGCCGGGATACTCCGTCAAAGCACGGCAGATCCCCAGCATGCCGCTGTTTGAGTACCATTGGCTATAATGCACTTGGAATACTGTGGACACGATACTCCGTCAAAGCACAGCAGAGCTCCAGCATGCCGTTGTTTGAGTACCATTGGCTATAATGCACTTGTAATACTGTGGACGGGTTACCAGCCATGTTTCAGGCACAGCTCCATTTCAGGCAAACTATAAATAAACAATCAGATATAGGCACAGTTCTCTACTGAGGAGGTCTGATCATATGTTACTACCAAAACTGGGAGCAATACCTCTTTGTATAGTAACCCTCGCACACTCTAATAGTGTCATGCTTCATCATCGGGTTCACCCTGTCTCCTAAAGGCCAGGGTGGGCTCAACCGTATTTCAGGGAGCGTTTTTGAGAAGAGGCCAGGGGGGTTAGAGATTAAAAATACTCCAAATACTCCAGGAGCAAAGGCGGATATTAAAAACAAATAGTAGGGTGTCCCAAGGATACAATGGTCCTATGACCCTATTTTCATTGCCAACATGTTTCAGCCAGTGAACGGCCCTATGGGTCCACGGCTTTCTTGAAAACTGTTTGACTACAGGACTGCCCCTTCTCTCTGCACTCGTGAGATGTGAGTTGTCCACCTGAATTGGGTTGGACGAACCTATGAGTGAACGCCCCATCAAGGATAAGTATATCCATATGGCGTATTTGATATAGCAGTTTTCTGTTTTACTACTTTGTTGATATAATTTCCAGGGAGGGATCTGTCACTGTGTTTTGCCCTGAAGAAAGCCGTGGACCCATAGGGCCGTTCACTGGCTGAAACATGTTGGCAATGAAAATAGGGTCATAGGACCATTGTATCCTTGGGACACCCAACTATTTGTTTTTAATATCCGCCTTTGCTCCTGGAGTATTTGGAGGATTTTTAATCGCTCACCCCCCTGGCCTCTTCTCTAAAGCGCTCCCTGAAATACGGTTGAGCCCACCCTGGCCTTTAGGAGACAGGGTGAACCCGATGATGAAGCATGACACTATTAGAGTGTGTGAGGGTTACTATACAAAGAGGTATTGCTCCCAGTTTTGGTAGTAACATATGATGAGACCTCCTCAGTAGAGAACTGTGCCTATATCTGATATATCCAATATCAGTTTCCATTGGGTGGGATACTTTTTGTTATTGAGTATTATTTGGAAGGACGTATCCCTTCCCCTTTTTTGCTTCCAATTGCGTGGAAGTACCTCTCCACCCTTCAGGCCTTTGGCCGGTATTGTGTACAGAAACTATAAATAAAGCCATAAATGAATAAACAATAGACACTTAATGGTTTGAACTTTTTTTATGAAAACAATGACATCGCTAACACGTGCATACATTTGTACTTGTATAATCCAGGATAGCTCATACGAATACGCTCGTAGAAAACATGGCTTTCCTGAATGTATACAACACTGTCACTTGCACAAAACACTATATTTGCGACCATTAATGTCTCATTTGCACAGGAAATTTACCATAAAAATATTTATTTTCAGCTCTAGACGATGCACCAACACCATGCTGTTTTTCCTTGTGTGCATCAATGTGTTTATGCAGAAACCAGAGTTCCCTCGCCTGAGATGAGGGAGAACCTTCTGATCTGCATATCAACTTTACTTTGAACTGCCTTCGAACTAACATCAGCTTTTGTGAAACATTTTTATTCTGAAATATTACAATATCCCTTTCACAGATTTCCCCTAATTGTTTAGGTCTCGCCTGAGCCAGCGCATGCGCTGGTCTGGCGAGACATTTAGTGAGTGGGCTTTAGAAATCCGACCACAAGCTTTTGCTGGCCTAGAGCGTGCGGTTACGCGCACAGTAACACGCATTCCTCGCATCGCTCGATCAGGCGCCATCTGGCTTTCCTCTCGCTTGCTCTCCCAAACGCGCGCTTCAACGCTCCTCCTCCTCCCCCACCACAGAGCGCGTCTCGCGGCTGCGCGTCTTGCTTGCTTTGATTTAAGCTTGTTTGGTACAGGGCACCATGATCCATTTCAAAACTCACCCCCACCCCTCCCAACGAGAACGTTGCCGCTTTCACTTTAAGCGTGCATTTATTTATTTATTTATTAAGTGTTCCTATTAGTGTCCCGCCAAAGCTCCGCTTCCCCGCTCCTCCCGCTGGCTGCTGCTGCTCCCGGCGCCATCTGGCTTTCCTCTCTTGTTTACATTTGCTGTTCAAGTTGCCTGCTCCACTCTCTTTCTGCCCGCTGTCTCGTGTCTCACTCTGTCTCCCCTCACAGACGGGTCTCTGCAGTTCGCCTCCCCACCGCCCGTGTTCCCTAACACTCTCCAGATGGGCCAATGCTTGTTTTCCTCTTCTTTAGGGGTTCGCACCTCTCTCACGTGCTTTTCACCTCACCCCTACTCCCCCCTATGATTCTCTGCCTAGCTCCACTCTCTTTCTGCCCGCTGTCTCGTGTCTCACTCTGTCTCCCCACACAGACGGGTCTCTGCAGTTCGCCCCCCCGTGTTCCCTAACACTCTCCAGATGGCGCTCTGCTGCTCGCCACCCTATCTGGGAGTTGTTCTTGGCAGCGGCGGCTGCAGCAGAATTGCAGGAATACTTTCCTTTATTTAGGAGCAACCAGGGGTTGGGAGCGCAGCTTTTCACATCTGGATTTCATTGGCACCCATTTGGACACAATGTGTTGCCCTTATATATATATATTTTAAATTCTTGTAACTCTTTGTCCGCCACGGGCTACGAACGTGAAGCCAAGAGCCACGTGTCCGGAGTAGGAAAGGGAGGGCGCGGTCAGAGATCAGGCCGCCTGACTGTTCTGTGATATCACTAAAAGACGCTGTATGTATATTTATTTCTGTAATTTTTGTCAACTTCCTCGTAATATAGTGGTACAATTGGGAATTTAGTGAACCAGGTCTCCTTTGGAGCAACAGGAAAGTGGGGAGTCTTAAACCCATCAATCCTGCAGATCCGAAAAGGGGCCCCTGCCCTCATCCGCCATCTTAAAAGCTGGTCTCGTGTCCGTGCCATCTTAACTCAATGTGGCCCGCTACCAGCATCCCGTCATGTCATATTATTCTAACTAGTACATCAGGCTGGGTTCATTGTGCACTCAGGTGTGTTGTGTTCACTAGTACATCACTATGGTTGTTATTTATTCTGTATCACAAGCAGGATGCACTCTGTTCACCAGTTTACGGCAATGGACGTTATTTATTGTATACCACAAGCATAGTGCATAATACATGACACTGCATTGTGTTTCCAATTTACCACCATCAGGCTACACTAGTGCATAACAATAACATTTTTCTACTACACTACAGTCTGGGTGAATGACGCCCATTCGTAGACCATAATGCACTTTGTTAATTTATCACAATCATGGTGCAGTGTATTCACTAGTGCATCAAAGTGCATTTGCTTCTTGGATACCAGACCCAGGGTGCATTGTGTACGCTAGTACATCATTGTGATTTTTCCTTACAGTATCAAGCAAGGGACATTGAGTCTGCAGGCCATTACAATACCCTTTGTTCTTAGTATACCTCGATGACGTTGCCTTGTGAATGGTAGTACGGCAGACTAGTCTTTATTGATTGTGCTCCACATCAAATAGTACTAAGTTCTGTAGTATATCACAATGCCATGTTTTTATAGAAATTCCAATGATATCAGTAGTATATCGAGTATTAGTTGTGAATCGTCTACTACAAACAGTGTAAACTGTGCACAAAAGTACACTCGCAGGTCCTTTGTTCATAATAACCCACACACAGGATGCATTTTGCACGCTGTATCATTAGGCCCTTGTTTACATAACAATACAGACAAGGTACATTTAACTCACCAGTATATCACAATCACCTTTGTACGAAATATACCACAATCCAGGTGCATTGTGCTCACTAGTGCATCGCAGTACCCTTATTTTATACCCCAATTTGGGTGAATTGTGTTTACTGGTACATCACAATGCCTTTTGTTTATATTACGACACAACCAGGCTACATTGTGCACACTAGTACACTACAATGTACTTTTTACACCAGCCACTGTCAGTGGCACAAGGTCTCTCTCTCTCTCTCTCTCTAAATCTCTCTCTCTCTAAATCTCTCTCTCTCTCTAAATCTCTCTCTCTGGTCGGTTGACATGCTAGCTGTCTATTTGGGAGTAGGACATAGCTGATACTCAACAGTTACTATGTAAACAAGCATTGGCATAGCCAATAGGTCTCGCTTTTGGGACCTTATAAGTGTTTAGCCATGCAACAGTTGATGTTGTTGCACCAAGGATATTGTGCTGCATAACTAAATACTTATAAAGTCCCAAAAGCGAGACCTATTGGCTATGCCAATGCTTGTTTCTTTTACTACCGAGTGTGATTTAACTCCTTTTAGCAGATTGTATATTTTTAGCCTTGTCTAGCTTTAGCTGTCCACCCAACCTCATGTAATAAAAAATCACAGGTAAAAAATACATTCAGATATACACATGCACAAAGGAGCTTTTGAGCAGCCCCCTCAGTTGTCATTCACCTTTTGCGTCTGCCCATAACATCGTACAGCAAAGGGTGATGAGTCCGCCCACTTCAGCCAGTGGCTCCCAGGACATTTAGTGATGGGATTTCTTTCCTCACCACATGTGCACATCCCTCATAACATGTGCACATCCACCTAAAAAGGAGTGCACTTCGGTGCCAGGGCTGATGGGACAATTCTGACTTTGTCAATGTTTTTTTCTTTCCATACTTTACCCTCTTTTGACTTTTGCATGTTTACATAATGTCGCCTGGTTATAAACACCTTACAACCCTTTTCTTTGTGCCAATAAAGATCATATTTTCCTGTGATGTGCAGCACAACTAAAAACAGCTACTATGCCTGCTCTGTCTACACATGTCTCCTACAGAGCACCTGTTGTATTAAAATTATATGTGATTTTTAAACATGCTACATTGCTATAGTGACCACATCGCCGCCATGTTTAGGCAGGAGAATGCTTTCTTTGCATCTTTTTTAATTTTAAGGTCTATGCTTACTATAAAAATTAAGAGAAACCCCTTTGAATCAGCTTGTCCCAAATACACTTTGTTTCAGGTAAGCCCTTCTGCTTGCGGGTGAGCCAAGGTCTGCTGACAAAACACGGACTAACTTTATGTGTCAGATTGTAAGGTCTTCCGACAGCTCCACTCCACGTCCCATCAAACCTGCAGCCTCCCTCCTATAGTCTAGAATGATCCCGATTCTGCACACCTAGAGTAAGGACCACCTCTAGAACCGTGATTGGTGCGTTTGATCAACTCAGGACTCCGCGACTGCACGCGTTTCTTCAGGTTCTGGATAATCCAGAAAACATCAGCAATATCGGTTAAACCGAAAAATAAATTAGATATCAAGAAAAAGCCTCATCTTCAGCATAATGTTCTGCTTATAGGCATCCACGAATATTCTCAATGGAAAACTGAGGAGACCAGGGAGATGGTTCCTCAACTCCCGAGAAGAACATCACCAGACCCTGAGCCAGGGACCTGCTCCCAGACTCGGGAAGGCTTCTAGAAAAGGGACCACCCTCTGAGAGAACTGAAGGGCAGGGAGAAAAGGGACCCCCCTCTGAGAGAACTAAAGGGCAGGGAGAAAGGGACCCCCTCTGAGAGAACTGAAGGGCAGGGAGAAAAGGGACCCCCTCTGAGAGAACTGAAGGGCAGGGAGAAAAGGGACCCCCTCTGAGAGAACTGAAGGGCAGGGAGAAAAGGGACCCCCTCTGAGAGAACTGAAGGGCAGGGAGAAAAGGCACCCCCTCTGAGAGAACTGAAGGGCAGGGAGAAAAGGGACCCCCTCAGAGAACTGAAGGGCAGGGAGAAAGGGACCCCCTCTGAGAGAACTGAAGGGCAGGGAGAAAAGGGACCCCCCTCTGAGAGAACTGAAGGGCAGGGAGAAAAAAAAAACCCCTCTGAGAGAACTGAAGGGCAGGGAGAAAAGGGACCCCCCTCTGAGAGAACTGAAGGGCAGGGAGAAAAGGGACCCCCCTCTGAGAGAACTGAAGGGCAGGGAGAAAAGGCACCCCCTCTGAGAGAACTGAAGGGCAGGGAGAAAAGGCACCCCCTCTGAGAGAACTGAAGGGCGGGGAGAAAGGGACCCCCTCAGAGAACTGAAGGGCAGGGAGAAAAGGGACCCCCTCTGAGAGAACTGAAGGGCAGGGAGAAAAGGGACCCCCTCTGAGAGAACTGAAGGGCAGGGAGAAAGGGACCCCCCTCAGAGAACTGAAGGGCAGGGAGAAAAGGGACCCCCTCTGAGAGAACTGAAGGGCAGGGAGAAAAGGCACCCCCTCTGAGAGAACTGAAGGGCAGGGAGAAAAGGGACCCCCTCTGAGAGAACTGAAGGGCAGGGAGAAAAAGGGACCCCACTCTGAGAGAACTGAAGGGCAGGGAGAAAAGGCACCCCCTCTGAGAGACCTGAAGGGCAGGGAGAAAAGGGACCCCCTCTGAGAGAACTGAAGGGCAGGGAGAAAAGGGACCCCCTCTGAGAGAACTGAAGGGCAGGGAGAAAAGGGACCCCCTCTGAGAGAACTGAAGGGCAGGGAGAAAAGGGACCCCCTCTGAGAGAACTGAAGGGCAGGGAGAAAAGGCACCCCCCTCTGAGAGAACTGAAGGGCAGGGAGAAAAGGGACCCCCTCTGAGAGAACTGAAGGGCAGGGAGAAAAGGGACCCCCCTCTGAGAGAACTGAAGGGCAGGGAGAAAAGGCACCCCCCTCTGAGAGAACTGAAGGGCAGGGAGAAAAGGGACCCCCTCTCAGAGAACTGAAGGGCAGGGAGAAAAGGCACCCCCTCTGAGAGAACTGAAGGGCAGGGAGAAAAGGGACCCCTCTGAGAGAACTGAAGGGCAGGGAGAAAAGGGACCCCCCTCTGAGAGAACTGAAGGGCAGGGAGAAAAGGCACCCCCCTCTGAGAGAACTGAAGGGCAGGGAGAAAAGGGACCCCCTCTGAGAGAACTGAAGGGCAGGGAGAAAAGGGTCCCCACTCTGAGAGAACTGAAGGGCAGGGAGAAAAGGGACCCCCCTCTGAGAGAACTGAAGGGCAGGGAGAAAAGGCACCCCCCTCTGAGAGACCTGAAGGGCAGGGAGAAAAGGGACCCCCCTCTGAGAGAACTGAAGGGCAGGGAGAAAAGGGACCCCCCTCTGAGAGAACTGAAGGGCAGGGAGAAAAGGGACCCCCCTCAGAGAACTGAAGGGCAGGGAGAAAAGGGACCCCCCTCTGAGAGAACTGAAGGGCAGGGAGAAAAGGGACCCCCCTCTGAGAGAACTGAAGGGCAGGGAGAAAAGGGACCCCCCTCTGAGAGAACTGAAGGGCAGGGAGAAAAGGGACCCCCCTCTGAGAGAACTGAAGGGCAGGGAGAAAAGGCACCCCCCTCTGAGAGAACTGAAGGGCAGGGAGAAAAGGGACCCCCCTCTGAGAGAACTGAAGGGCAGGGAGAAAAGGGACCCCCTCTGAGAGAACTGAAGGGCAGGGAGAAAAGGGACCCCCTCAGAGAACTGAAGGGCAGGGAGAAAAGGCACCCCCTCTGAGAGAACTGAAGGGCAGGGAGAAAAGGGACCCCTCTGAGAGAACTGAAGGGCAGGGAGAAAAGGGACCCCCTCTGAGAGAACTGAAGGGCAGGGAGAAAAGGCACCCCCTCTGAGAGAACTGAAGGGCAGGGAGAAAAGGGACCCCCTCTGAGAGAACTGAAGGGCAGGGAGAAAAGGGTCCCCACTCTGGAGAGAACTGAAGGGCAGGGAGAAAAGGGACCCCCTCTGAGAGACCTGAAGGGCAGGGAGAAAAGGGACCCCCTCTGAGAGAACTGAAGGGCAGGGAGAAAAGGGACCCCCTCTGAGAGAACTGAAGGGCAGGGAGAAAAGGGACCCCCCCTCTGAGAGAACTGAAGGGCAGGGAGAAAAGGGACCCCCCTCTGAGAGACCTGAAGGGCAGGGAGAAAAGGGGGACCAGCAAGAGAATCAAAAACAATAATCTATCTCCCTCACGACCTCTATTTCTGTGACTTTAGAGAGTTAATCTCAATGGGTCACACCAGGAAATATAAGGAAGATCGCATGCTTTTATTTTTCACATTTTATTATATATTTTATTCATTTTCATAGAGCATCAAAAGACATTTTTTTAGAAAAGGCTTTTTTTTTAAATAAAAGACACATACATAATCATACATAAGACAAAATATTGTTTGACATTTTTACACAGTTTTCATTGTCTTAAGAAAACAATTAATTATCGTTGGTAATTTACCATTGAACCCCTACACAGAAGGATTAAATCACTCCAAATACATACATAAAATCATCAACACACTCATACACACCATTCCAAACACATAGCTGTCCTGGTCAGAAGGGGAAGCAGATATTACAACTCTCCATGACCAAGTCGTGGGTAGGGCGCATAAGATATGGTCAGACTCGGGAAGTGACAGATGAGCAGGGACGCTGGGGTCTGGTCTTCAGAAGAGAACGAAGACACTGCAATTGAGTCAGACTCATACATGTAGCCACGCCTCTCATTTGTGGAACACAAACCAAGTACCTCTATTTTGGACTTTGAAACAAAGGCATGTCAGAGGTTTGGGCACCTCGCTGTAGTATCTCTACAATGTCTGAGAGGCTCCGATCCTCTCTGTAGTATCTGTACAATGTCTGACAGGCTTCGACACCTCTCTGTAGTATCTGTACAATGTCTGAGAGGCTCAGACATCTCTCTCTAGTATCTGTACAATGTCTGAGACTCTCAGACACCTCTCTGTAGTATTCGAACAATGTCTGAGACGCTCAGACACCTCTCTGTAGTATCTGAACGATGTCCGAGAGGCTCGGCCAACTCTCTGTAGTATTCGAACAATGTCCGAGAGGCTCAGACACCTCTCTCTAGTATTTGAACAATGTCTGAGAGGCTCCGACACCTCTCTGTAGTATTTGAACGATGTCAGAGAGGCTCAGACACCTCTCTGCAGTATTTGAACAATGTCTGAGAGGCTCAGACACCTCTCTGTAGTATTGGTACAATGTCTGAGAGGCTCTGACACCTCTCTGTAGTATCTGTACAATGTCTGAGAGGCTCCACCACCTCTCTGTAGTATCTGTAAAATGTCTGAGAGGCGCCGACACCTCTCTGTAGTATTCGAACAATGTCTGGGAGGCTCAGACACCTCTCTGTAGTATTTAAACAATGTCTGGGAGGCTCAGACACCTCTCTGTAGTATTTACACGGTGTCTGAGGGGCTCAAACACCTCTCTGTAGGATCTGTACAATGTCTGAGAGGCTCTGACACCTCTCTGTAGTATCTGTACAATGTCTGAGAGGCTCCGACACCTCTCTGTAGTATCTGTACGATGTCTGAGAGGCTCCGACACCTCTCTGTAGTATCTCTACAATGTCTGAGAGGCTCAGACACCTCTCTGTAGTATATGTACAATGTCTGAGAGGCACAGACATCTCTCTGTGGTATTCAAACAATGTCTGGGAGGCTCAGACACCTCTCTGTAGTATTTGAACAATGTCTGGGAGGCTCAGACACCTCTCTGTAGTATTTGACCAATGTCTGAGAGGCTCAGACACCTCTCTGTAGTATTTGAACAATGTCTGGGAGAATCAGACACCTCTCTGTAGTATTTGAACAATGTCTGGGAGGCTCGGACACCTCTCTGTAGTATCTCTACAATGTCTGAGAGGCTCAGACACCTCTCTGTAGTATCTGTACAATGTCTGAGAGGCACAGACATCTCTGTAGTATTCAAACAATGTCTGGGAGGCTCAGACACCTCTCTGTAGTATTTGAACAATGTCTGGGAGGCTCAG
The DNA here is from genome assembly GCA_963921515.1 of Calotriton arnoldi. NCBI lineage: Eukaryota > Metazoa > Chordata > Amphibia > Caudata > Salamandridae > Calotriton > Calotriton arnoldi. The sequence goes on from CAWUFW010000087.1 coordinate 2,886,330, forward strand.
ACACCCCTCTGTAGTATTTCTACAATGTCTGAGAGGCTAGGACACCTCTCTGTAGTATTTAAACAATGTCTGGGAGAATCAGACACCTCTCTGTAGTATTTGAACAATGTCTGGGAGGCTCAGACACCTCTCTGTAGTATTTGAACAATGTCTGGGAGGCTCAGACACCTCTCTGTAGTATTTAAACAATGTCCGAGAGGCTCAGACACCTCTCTGTAGTATTTGAACAATGTCTGGGAGGCTCAGAAACCTCTCTGTAGTATCTCTACAATGTCTGAGAGGCTAGGACACCTCTCTGTAGTATCTGTACAATTTCTGAGAGGCTCCAACACCTCTCTGTGGTATCTGTACAATGTCTGAGATGCTTCGACACCTCTCTGTAGCATTTGAACAATGTCTGAGAGGCTCAGACACCTCTCTGTAGCATTTGAACAATGTCTGAGAGGCTCAGACACCTCTCTGTAGCATTTACACAATGTCTGAGAGGCTCTGACACCTCTCTGTAGTATCTGTACAATTTCTGAGAGGCTCGAACACCTCTCTGTAGCATTTGAACAATGTCTGAGAGGCTCAGACACCTCTCTGTAGTATCTGTACAATGTCTGGGAGGCTCAGACACCTCTCTGTAGCATTTGAACAATGTCTGAGAGGCTCAGACACCTCTCTGTAGTATCTGTACAATGTCTGGGAGGCTCAAACACCTCTCTGTAGCATTTGAACAATGTCTGAGAGGCTCAGACACCTCTCTGTAGTATCTGTACAATGTCTGGGAGGCTCAGACACCTCTCTGTAGCATTTGAACAATGTCTGAGAGGCTCAGACACCTCTCTGTAGTATCTGTACAATGTCTGGGAGGCTCGGACACCTCTCTGTAGTATCTGTACAATGTCTGAGGGGCTCAGACACCTCTCTGTAGTATCTCTACAATGTCTTAGAGGCTCAGACACCTCTCTGTAGTATCTCTACAATGTCTGGGAGGCTCAAACACCTCTCTGTAGCATTTGAACAATGTCTGAGAGGCTCAGACACCTCTCTGTAGTATCTGTACAATGTCTGGGAGGCTCAGACACCTCTCTGTAGCATTTGAACAATGTCTGAGAGGCTCAGACACCTCTCTGTAGTATCTGTACAATGTCTGGGAGGCTCGGACACCTCTCTGTAGTATCTGTACAATGTCTGAGGGGCTCAGACACCTCTCTGTAGTATCTCTACAATGTCTTAGAGGCACAGACACCTCTCTGTAGTATATGAACAATGTCTGGGAGGCTCAGACACCTCTCTGTAGTATCTCTACAATGTCTTAGAGGCTCAGACACCTCTCTGTAGTATTTAAACAATGTCTGAGAGGCTTCGACACCTCTCTGTAGTATCTGTACAATTTCTGAGAGGCTCGAACACCTCTCTGTAGCATTTGAACAATGTCTGAGAGGCTCAGACACCTCTCTGTAGTATCTGTACAATGTCTGAGAGGCTCAGACACCTCTCTGTAGTATCTGTACAATGTCTGAGAGGCTTCGACACCTCTCTGTAGTATCTGTACAATGTCTGAGAGGCTCAGACACCTCTCTGTAGTATTTACACAGTGTCTGAGGGGCTCAGACACCTCTCTGTAGTATTTACACGGTGTGTGAGGGGCTCAGACACCCCTCTGTAGTATCTCTACAATGTCTGAGAGGCTCAGACACCTCTCTGTAGTATCTGTACAATGTCTGAGAGGCTTCGACACCTCTCTGTAGTATCTGTACAATGTCTGAGAGGCTCAGACACCTCTCTGTAGTATTTACACAGTGTCTGAGGGGCTCAGACACCTCTCTGTAGTATTTACACAGTGTCTGAGGGGCTCAGACACCCCTCTGTAGTATCTCTACAATGTCTGAGAGGCTCAGACACCTCTCTGTAGTATCTGTACAATGTCTGAGAGGCTTCGACACCTCTCTGTAGTATCTGTACAATGTCTGAGAGGCTCAGACACCTCTCTGTAGTATTTACACAGTGTCTGAGAGGCTCGGACACCTCTCTGTAGTATCTCTACAATGTCTGAGAGGCTCAGACACCTCTCTGTAGTATCTGAACGATGTCCGAGAGGCTTGGTTAACTCTGTAGTATTCGAATAATGTCTGAGAGGCTCAGACACCTCTCTGTAGTATCTGTACAATGTCTGGGAGGCTCGGACACCTCTCTGTAGTATCTGTACAATGTCTGAGAGGCTCCAACACCTCTCTGTAGTATCTGTACAATGTCTGAGGGGCTCAGACACCTCTCTGTAGTATCTCTACAATGTCTTAGAGGCTCAGACACCTCTCTGTAGTATTTGAACAATGTCTGAGAGGCTCAGACACCTCTCTGTAGCATTTACACAATGTCTGGGAGGCTCAGACACCTCTCTGTAGTATCTGTACAATGTCTGGGAGGCTCGGACACCTCTCTGTAGTATCTGTACAATGTCTGAGAGGCTCCAACACCTCTCTGTAGTATCTGTACAATGTCAGAGAGGCTCAGACACCTCTCTGTAGTATCTGTACAATGTCTGAGGGGCTCAGACACCTCTCTGTAGTATCTGTACAATGTCTGAGACGCTCCGACACCTCTCTGTGGCATTTGAACAATGTCTGAGGGGCTCAGACACCTCTCTGTAGTATCTGTACAATGTCTGAGAGGCTCGGGCACCTCTCTGTAGTGATTGAACAATGTCTGGGAGGCTCAGACACCTCTCTGTAGCATTTACACAATGTCTGGGAGGCTCAGACACCTCTCTGTAGCATTTACACAATATCTGGGAGGCTCAGACACCTCTCTGTAGTATATGAACAATGGCAGAGGGGCTCAGACACCTCTCTGTAGTATTCGAACAATGTCTGAGGGGCTCGGAAATCTCTCTGTAGTATCTGAACGATGTCCGAGAGGCTTGGTTAACTCTCTGTAGTATTTAAATAATGTCTGAGAGGCTCAGATACCTCTCTGTAGTGTTTGAACAATGTCTGGGAGGCTCAGACACCTCTCTGTAGTATTTAAACAATGCCTGAGAGGCTCCCACACCTCTCTGTAGCATTTACACAATGTCAGAGAGGCTCGGACACCTCTCTGTAGTATCTGTACAATTTCTGGGAGGCTCGGACACCTCTCTGTAGTATCTCTACAATGTCTGAGAGGCTCAGACACCTCTCTGTAGTATCTCTACAATGTCTGAGTGGCTAGGACACCTCTCTGTAGTATTCGAACAATGTCTGGGAGGCTCAGACACCTCTCTGTAGTATCTCTACAATGTCTGAGAGGCTAGGACACCTCTCTGTAGAATTTGAATAATGTCTGAGAGGCTACGACACCTCTCTGTGGTATCTGTACAATGTCTGAGAGGCTCGGACACGTCTCTGTAGTATCTGTACAATGTCTGGGAGGCTCCGACACCTCTCTGTAGTATCTGTACAATGTCTGAGAAGCTCAGACACCTCACTGTAGTAGCTGTACAATGTCAGAGAGGCTCGGACGCCTCTCTGTAGCATTTGAACAATGTCTGAGAGACTCGGCTACCTCTCTGTAGTATCTGAACAATGTCTGGGAGGCTCAGACACCTCTCTGTAGTATCTGTACAATGTCTGAGAGGCTCCAACACCTCTCTGTAGTATCTGTACAATGTCTGGGAGGCTCAGACACCTCTCTGTAGTAGTTGAACAAATTCTGAGAGGCTGAGAGATCATTACAGACCCTGTGCTATCCACACACCACGCCTGAAGTAAGGTTGGAACACCCCTCCATTACACCTGTGAGCTAGGTCTGACGTAAGGCTAGAACACCTCTCTATTACACCTATGAGCGAGGTCTGACGTAAGGCTAGAACACCCCTCTATTACACCTGTGAGCTAGGTCTGACGTAAGGCTAGAACACCTCTCTATTACACCTGTGAGCGAGGTCTGACGTAAGGCTAGAACACCCCTCTATTACACCTGTGAGCGAGGTCTGACGTAAGGCTAGAACACCCCTCTATTGCACGTGTGAGCGAGGTCTGACGTAAGCCTAAAACACCCCTCCATTACACCTGTGAGCGAGGTCTGACGTAAGGCTAGAACATCCCTCTGTTACACCTGTGAGCGAGGTCTGACGTAAGGCTAGAACACCCCTCTATTACACCTGTGAGCGAGGTCTGACGTAAGGCTAGAACATCCCTCTGTTACACGTGTGAGCTAGGCCTGACGTAAGGCTGGATCACCCCTCTGTTACACCTGTGAGCTTGGTCTGATATAAGGCTTGGAAACCCCTCCATTACACCTGCAATGTAGGTCTGACATAAGGCTGAACAGGTCTTTATTACACCTGTGAGCTAAGTCTGATGTAAGGCTAGAACACCCCTCTGTTAAACTTGTGAGCCAGGTCTGAAGTAAGGCTGGATCAGTCCTGCATTACACCTGCGATGTAGGTCTGAAGTAAGGCTGGATCAGTCCTGCATTACACCTGCGATGTAGGTCTGACGTAAGGCTGGATCAGTCCTGCATTACACCTGCGATGTAGGTCTGATGTAAGGCTGGATCAGTCCTGCATTACACCTGCGATGTAGGTCTGGCTTAAGGCTGGATCAGTCCTGCATTACACCTGCGATGTAGGTCTGGCGTAAGGCTGGATCAGTCCTACATTACACCTGTGATGTAGGTCTTACGTAAGACTGGATCAGTCCTACATTACACCTGCGATGTAGGTCAGACTTAAGGCTGGATCAGTCCTGCATTACACCTGCGATGTAGGTCTAGCGTAAGGCTGGATCAGTCCTTCATTACACCTGCGATGTAGGTCTAGCGTAAGGCTGGATCAGTCCTGCATTACACCTGCGATGTAGGTCTGACGTAAGACTGGATCAGTCCTACATTGCACCTGCGATGTAGGCTGACGTAAGACTGGATCAGTCCTACATCGCACCTGCGATGTAGGTCTGACGTAAGTCTGGATCAGTCCTGCATTACACCTGCGATGTAGGTCTGACGTAAGGCTGGATCAGTCCTACATTACACCTGCGATGTAGGCTGACGTAAGACTGGATCAGTCCTACATTACACCTGCGATGTAGGTCTGACGTAAGTCTGGATCAGTCCTACATTACACCTGCGATGTAGGTCTGATGTAAGTCTGGATCAGTCCTACATTACACCTGCGATGTAGGTCTGGCGTGAGGCTGGATCAGTCCTACATTACACCTGCGATGTAGGTCTGACGTAAGGCTGGATCAGTCCTACATTACACCTGCGATGTAGGTCTGGCGTAAGGCTGGATCAGTCCTACATTACACCTGCGATGTAGGTCTGACGTAAGGCTGGATCAGTCCTACATTACACCTGCGATGTAGGTCTGGCGTAAGGCTGGATCAGTCCTACATTACACCTGCGATGTAGGTCTGACGTAAGGCTGGATCAGTCCTGCATTACACCTGCGATGTAGGTCTGGCGTAAGGCTGGATCAGTCCTGCATTACACCAGCGATGTAGGTCTGACGTAAGACTGGATCAGTCTTTCATTACAACTGCGATGTAGGTCTGACGTAAGACTGGATCAGTCTTTCATTACAACTGCGATGTAGGTCTGACGTAAGGCTGCATCAGTCCTACATTACACCAGAGGGCTCTGCAGTTGTAATGGTAGTGTAGAAGGTGGTGCTCACGTGACATTTCATCCGGAGTGAGCGGTGGTGGGAGCCTTGCCCTGGGGTGGCTGAAAGGGCCACTCTGCTGGGATGACAGAGAGGCTTCGGCGCAGCCCTTTTCAAAGCTGCAGTACTCGGTGCCAACCTCCCCACCTTTCACCCAAGAGGCAGGAGTTGTGCTTTTACCCACAGCTCACAGAACCAGGAGGGTGTGCAGCAGGACACACAGACGACCACCCATAGTGGCTGCCATGCTGAAGCAGCCAGCTCCCACCTGCTGGCGGGAAAGGGGGGCGCTTGGTGCATCCCCTCAGCCCACAAGGACCTCTGGCTGTGCACGCCGCTCCACGGTGCGCCATTTCCTCTGTCGAGGCACATTTCCCTGAGTTTGGTTTCCGGGTGAACAGACATTGGGGTATGTACGGGTAAAGGGCATGCGAGGAGGCCCCCGCGCACCCTGGATGGAATATTCCACTCGAGCCAGTTCCCGCAGAGGGGGCTGGTGGAAATGTGCCTGCAGGACGGCCTTCCCTGCACCGGGGTTGGACAGGAGCCCCTGGCTCTGAACCGCACCCGCGTGTGACTCTGGTGCGTCCGCAGACAAGAGCAGGCGGGAGTACCGCCGACGCTCCTCGCATGGAATATCCCATTCCGATGGTTCTCCACAATGATCATTGGTGGGAATGCACCTGCAGTGCTAAATTACACGGCGCTCTGTTAATCTGCCTTGTGTTTCAATCAGTTAAAAGTGCCCACGGTGCACATTTCGGCCCCGGAGACAGACCCGCGTGGCTGCTTATCCCCCTTACCCTCTCCGTCACGTACCTCTCGGTGGCTCCTGGGTTTTCACGCCACAGAGAAACTCAATGAGTGGATGAATTATTTTCGTTAGCATAGCTTATCGCTTCTAGGCGCTGTAGTTTAAGAGACCTTGATGGCATAAGCATACGGTAGTTGTCACTAAAACCACACACACAAAAGCACTTTCGCCTCCGAACAGCCAAATCAGTGAGCCTGGGCGTTATTTTGGGTGCTTTGAAAAGCCGGCTTGCCTTTATTAAGATGGAAAAGACACACAAATGATGGCTGGAATGCGGAACAAATCGAACATTCACTACCGTCAAGAGATCTGGGTTAAATCCATCGTTCTTTTACTCACTACGCCACCCCATTTTAGACCTGGCCATATGCAAATCAGTCTTGACCCTGCTCCGTATGGGAACTGTCCCGCCCGAACTGCCAGGCCAGGTCCTCCCTGGACCAGAAACGTAGCATCCTGGATACAAGCTACTTTGTGAGCATGTCAATGTGTGACCTCCTGACCTGAAGAGTCACCTCACATCATTGGCTGTTCTTGCTTGTCTTGCTTCACATTGCTGTGGCTTGCATTGCCTTGTCATGCCTTGCCTTTCCTTTGTTTGCAATGTCTTGCATTGTCTTGCCTTGTCTCACCTTGCATTGTCTTGCCGTGCATTTCTATGGCTTGCATTGAGTTACCATGCCTTGTTTTTCTTTAGTTTGCATTGCCTGGTCTTGCCTTGCACTGTTTTGCCTTGCCTTGCCTTTCATTGGTTTGCCTTGTCTTGCAATGTCTGGACTTGCCTTATCTTGTCTACTCTTACATTTCTAGTTTTGCCTTGCCTTGCTTTGTATTGTCTTGTATCATCTTGTCCTGCCTTGCTGTGGCTTGCATTGCCTTGCAATGGCTCACATCATGCTGTGACAGGCACCTTGTGTCCAGCCTGTCTTTCTTCGCAGAGACTGTGGATGCTGACAAAGAGTGAAGAACAGTGGAGAGCAGAGACCAGGCTGTCAGAAGCTGCCCCCACGCACTCAGACCCACAGCCACGACCACTGCAGAACTTCAGACAGGCCCAGTGTCTGCAGGCCTGGAATTATTGGGTCAGGAGGCTGCAGAACCGATAATTTTGGGCCCAGACAGACTTGGAATTGTGAGATGTAGAATTTTTACCCAGAGTTATCCTGCAGGTGATACGCCACAGCTCGTAAAGAGGTCCTAAGTAAGGTTCTGCCTTTCATTGCAAACAATAGCATTCGGGACCCCGACACAGCGACGTGTCCTGGCACTCATTTCAGTGCAAAGCTTCTGGAGGAAAAGTCTGAGAGGGCCCCGCATTTCTCCTATGTCGCCTTTCGCTGCCATGGGCTCCCTTTTTGCCTCTCAACCAGTGATGCCTTTTGTCTCATCAAATTCTCTATGGAAGACTTGTTTCTCCAATTTACCTCAAACCCCTATGGGGTTTATCGTCCCGAATTTAACTTGTTTTTTTAAAACTGCTCTATTTTGTGTTCATAGTCCCCGACACCCATTGTGTGTGTTTTCCCTGACCACCCCCCTCGCGTGCATTCTCTCCTCTCTGACCTCCACCATCTGACCCCTGCCCAACCCTCATACATGTTTTGCCTAAGGCTCCCTGTGTGTGTTCACTCTTCCTCACAGGGACCTGCCCTATGCCCTCAAACGTCAGCTGTCAGAAATACGAACAGCTCTCATTAGGAAGAGCTCAGTGTGATAAGATTGGGGAACCCTTGGATACCCAAGGCTTACTGATGGCTTAGCAAGAGTGCAAGAGTTGGCACTCTGAACTCCCAGAAGAGAGCGGCCGGTAAGCCAAAAATTAGACCAAACTCAGCAGGAGCTTTGTGGGAGCCTGAGCTCTGCACCCAAGAGGGCCATGTATTTCATGATGCGACAGTCACTCTATGGACCTGGGCATTCTATGGTGCACCACTCAGATCAGGAACACCATCAAACATAGCTAATTGATGAAGCTCTTTATAATGGAAGTGCTTCAATGAATGACCATAACAATCTAAACAGGTTTACAAACCAGGGAACCCTGTGGATATTGAGCTTCTAGTCAAACTTGTGCACAGTAAGAGGAAGATTTCAAATGTAGTGACAGCCATCACTACTCCGTCTCTTGAAAGCCCTTCGCAAAAGCCCAGACATCCCAGTATATGCTGCACGGTACTTCCTTTCGCTTCCTTCTTTGCGGATTGTGCAGATGAACTAAGGTCCCGTGCTATGAGGATCCTGTGATGTGCAGCCATACTAAATCTGTAAGAAAATTAAATAAGCTGTTGGCAGAAGAAAAGATTGTTGGAACTTCTACAGCTTTAACCCAAAGGCTATTGCGATGCTACGCCTCGCATCCTCTTGGCGTGTATTGTCATGGATGGACTTGCCTTGGCTCATCTCACCGTGCATTTCTTCACCTCCCATTGCTTTGCATGCCTGGTCTTGCCTCACATTGAATGTTCTCACCTTGCTCAGGGTCATCTTGCCTTGCCTTCCATTACCTTTCCCTACCTTGCATTGCTTTGACGTGCCCGGCTTGTGATGAATTGCCCTATCTTGATGAGCTTGGCATAGACTTGTATGACATAACATCGCATTGTTCTGCATTGCCTTGCACTTGTTACCTGAATGTGTCTTGCATTGCTTTGACCTGCCCGCCTTGCATTACATTACTCTGCCTTGCCTTTATCTGCCCTTACCCAGCCATGACACGCAGCATCTTGCCTTCCATGCTTTGACTTACATTGATTGCCTCAAGATGGATTGGATGGGTCTATCTTATTTCCCACAGGATGGTGAGCACGTTAGGGCAAGGCAAGAGACGGTGAGGGACAGCAAGGCAAAGCAATGGAAATGGAACTTCTAGAGCTCATTATGCCAAGACGTCAAAGCATGTTAGTGCCAAGACTCACTTATGAATATCGTTAAGCTGTCTTGCTGAGTCTTGAATTGTCATGCCTTTCAATGTCTTGCATTGCCTTGACTTGTCTGACCTCAGATGCTTTGACTGTGATGGATGCGAAGGAACCAGAAAGTTTCCTCGATACCAGCACATGTTCATCATAGGTACCAGATGGCTCTACGCCTCAGTTATGAATATGTAAAACCTGGCTGCAGAAGCCTTACATTGTATTGCCCTGCCTCGTCTGGCATAGTCATGCACTGCCTTATCTTATGTTGATTTGCAGTGTGTAGCATTGTCTTGCATTGCTTCTCCTTGCCTTGTGTTGCACTACTAAGGATGGTCTAGTATCGCCTTGTCTTGACTGTGTCTTGCTTTGGCTTGCATTGTGTTGCACTGTCCTGCATTGCCATTTCTTGCCTTGCTTTAGATGTCTTGCCTCTGATGGGTCCGATGGAGTGACCTCATTCCAGCAAATGGCTCAGTTATGAATGTGATAACCTCTGCTTACAATAATGTGCCTTGCACTGCATTGCCTTGTCTTCTTTTACCTTGTCTTGTATCATCTAGTTTTGCTATGGCTTGTTGTGCCTTGCCTTCTCTTGCATCGCCTGGTCTTGTCTTGTTATGTCTTGCATTGACATGCCTTGCTTTGTATTATCATGTATTGTCTTGTCTTGACATGCTATGCTGTGCCTTCTCTTGCATTGTCTGGTCTTGCCTTGTCTCATAATATCTTGTCCTGCTTTGTCTTCCATTGCCTTGCCATGCCTTGCCTTTCATTGCTTTTCATTATCTTGCATTGTCTGGTCTTATCTTGCATTGTCTTGTTGTGCCTTGCCTTCTCTTACATTGTTTAGTTTTGCCTTGCCTTGCCTAGTCTTGAATCGCCTTTTCTTGCCTCGCTATGTGGCTTGTATTGACTTCCCTTGCCTTGCCTTTCATTGGTTTGCATTGTCTTGCCTTTCTATGGCTTGCATTGTCTTGCCATTCCTTGCCTTTCATTGGTTTGCCTTGTCTTGCACTGTCTGGTCTTGTCTTATCTTGTCTTCTCTTGCATAGTCTAGTTTTGCCTTGCCTTGTATTGTCTTGCATCATCTTGTCTTGCCTTGCTGTGGCTTTCATTGCCTTGCCATGCCTTGCCTTTCATTAGTTTGCATTATTTGGCATTGGCTGGTCTTGCCTCGCATCATCTTGTGTCACATTGCTATGGCTTGCGTGGCCTTACCATGCCTTGATTTTCATTGGTTTGCATTGGCTGGTTTTGCCTTGCACTGTCTTGCCTTCCCTTGCCATGCCTTGCCTTTCATTGGTTTGCATAATCTTGCATTTTCTGGTCTTGCTTTATCTTGTCTTCTCTTACATTGTCTAGTTTTGCCTTACCTTGCCTTGTACTGTCTTGTATCATCTTGTCTTGCCTTGCTGTGGCTTGCATTGCCTTGCCATGCCTTGCCTTTCCTTGGTTTGCATTGGCTGGTCTTGCCTCACCTTGCATTGTTTTGCCTTGCATTGCTATGGCTTGCATTGCCTTAACATGCCTTGCCGCTCATTGGTTTGCATTGTCTGGTCTTGCCTTGCACTGTCTTGCCTTGCCTTTCATTGGTTTGCATTATCTGCCATTGTCTTGCTTCACATTGCTGTGGCTTGCATTGCCTTGCCATGCCTTGCCTTTCATTGGTTTGCATTGTCTTGCCTTGTCTCACCTTGCATTGTCTTGCTGTGCATTGCTATGGCTTGCATTGCCTTACCATGCCTTGTTTTTCATTAGTTTGCATTGCCTGGTCTTGCCTTGCACTGTTTTGCCTTGCCTTGCCTTTCATTGGTTTGCCTTGTCTTGCAAAGTCTGGACTTGCCTTATCTTGTCTTCTCTTACATTGTCTAGTTTTGCCTTGCCTTGTATTGTCTTGTATCATCTTGTCCTGCCTTGCTGTGACTTGCATTGCCTTACCATGCCTTGCCTTACATTGGTTTGCATTGTCTGGTCTTGACTTGCCATGCCTTGCCTTTCATTGGTTTGCATTATCTTGCATTGTCTTGTCTTGCCTTGTCTTACCTTGCATTGTCTTGCCGTGCATTGCTATGGCTTGTATTGCCTTACCATGCCTTGCCTTACATTGGTTTGCATTGCCTGGTCTTGCCTTGCACTGTCTTGCCTTGTCTTACCATGCCTTGCCTTTCATTGGTTTGCCTTGTCTTGCATTGTCTGGTCTTGCCTTATCTTGTCTTCTCTTACATTGTCTAGTTTTGCCTTGCCTTGTATTGTCTCTTGTATCATCGTGTCTTGCCTTGCTGTGGCTTGCATTGCCTTGCCATGCCTTGCCTTTCATTGGTTTGCATTATCTTGCATTGGCTGGTCTTGCCTTGTCTCACCTTGCATTGTCTTGCTTTGCATTGCTATGGCTTGCATTGCCTTACCATGCATTGGCTTGCATTGTCTGGTCTTGCCTTGCACTGTCTTGCCTTGTCTTACCATGCCTTGCCTTTCATTGGTCTGCCTTGTCTTGCATTGTCTGGTCTTGCCTTGCACTGTCTTGCCTTGCCTTTCATTGGTTTGCATTATCTGTCATTGGCTGGTCTTGCCTTGTCTTGCCTCGCATTGTCTTGCTTCACATTGCTGTGGCTTGCATTGCCTTGCCATGCCTTGCCTTTCATTGGTTTGCATTGTCTTGCATTCTCTTGCCTTGTCTCACCTTGCATTGTCTTGCTGTGCATTGCTATGGCTTGCATTGCCTTACCATGCCTTGTTTTTCATTAGTTTGCATTGCCTGGTCTTGCCTTGCACTGTTTTGCCTTGCCTTGTCTTTCATTGGTTTGCCTTGTCTTGCAAAGTCTGGACTTGCCTTATCTTGTCTACTCTTACATTGTCTAGTTTTGCCTTGCCTTGTCTCACCTTGCATTGTCTTGCTGTGCATTGCTGTGGCTTGCATTGCCTTGCCATGCCTTGCCTTTCATTGGTTTCGCATTATCTGTCATTGGCTGGTCTTGCCTTGTCTTGCCTCGCATTGTCTAGCTTCACATTGCTGTGGCTTGCATTGCCTTACCATGCCTTGTTTTTCATTAGTTTGCATTGCCTGGTCTTGCCTTGCACTGTTTTGCCTTGCCTTGTCTTTCATTGGTTTGCCTTGTCTTGCAAAGTCTGGACTTGCCTTATCTTGTCTACTCTTACATTGTCTAGTTTTGCCTTGCCTTGTCTCACCTTGCATTGTCTTGCTGTGCATTGCTATGGCTTGCATTGCCTTGCCATGCCTTGCCTTTCATTGGTTTCGCATTATCTTGCATTGGCTGGTCTTGCCTTGTCTCACCTTGCATTGTCTTGCTTTGCATTGCTATGGCTTGCATTGCCTTACCTTTCATTGGCTTGCATTGTCTGGTCTTGCCTTGCACTGTCTTGCCTTACCATGCCTTGCCTTGCCTCTGATAAGTCGGACGCAGCTAGCTTGTTTCCTACAGGCCAGCAGCTGCCGGCTCTCTCCACGCCTCAGTTTTGAATATAGTTAACCTCCCCCTGCTGAGGGAGCAATGCTCACCCACAGAGTGAGCTCACGTTCCAGATAAGGCAGCGGCGTCCCCCGCAGTCCTTCTGAGCCCTTAGTGAATGGAGTTATCATGGCCCAGCAGTAGGCCAGCTCTGCTCAGACTCAATGAAAGCCTTCCAGTGTGGAGCGGTGTGTTGACACTACGCTGTGAAGGGGCCGTGCTAACTGCCTGCTGCATCATGCCTTGTCCCCTTGCATCGCTCTCCTGCTCTGCAACCAGTGGAGAACAAATAACGTCCCAGTTTACTGGACATGAATAGAAAACTAGAGTGCCAGTCCAGTGGACGAACTGTGCAGATATCACGGCATGTAGCCACACGTGACAGAGAGACCCCACCATACCACATAGCTCTGTCCACCTGTACATATCAAGAGAGATGCTTAAAACTCTGTTCGGCAGGGTTGGCACAGAGGCCCATTACTGCAGTGACATATTCTTGGCACTAGTAAGATATCTAGGGCTTCTTATCTGGGTGTAGGATTATAACTCTGTCCTGTGCACAGAAGTGCATGGACAGAACAGGACAGTGGCATTTATAGAGCGTGTTCTACCCTGAAGAGTCTCTTGGTGCTACTGACAGATAACAGATGTTCTTGCTCCTAACTGGCTTTCAAAACTCCTGCCTCTGTCCAACTCATCTAAGGTCAGCACCGAGGTCAGACTTGGCCACTGGGGGGTGCTACACAGGGCCACTTGTGTGGAACACTGCCCCAGTCCTTCACCCGGAAGCAGACTTGGGAGACCCGCCCTCCGTGCCAAGCCCACCAACTCCTCCTTTCTTTACAGACAGTGTGCTCCCCCTGGTGGCGCCCCCCAGAAGTGCTGTGATACAGCAATAGGCAGCGTGGGTGCTACACAGGGCCACTTGTGTGGAACACTGCCCCAGTCCTTCACCCGGAAGCAGACTTGGGAGACCCGCCCTCCATGCCAGGCCCACCAACTCCTCCTTTCTTATGAGACAGTGTGCTCCCCCTGCTGGCGCCCCATCCCCTCTCTGCAGTGCTCTGATGCAGCAACAGGCAACGTGGGTGCTGTACAAAACCCACAACCAAGGTTGCACTCAGGGGCGTAGCTTCAGGGGTGTTTGGGGTGTTACACCCTCTCTAATAAATGCATTTTCTGGAAAATAATTGGGTACAGGTGCTTTCAGTCGGGTATGGTGCGGTGTCTGTCGGATTTTGCCAGGAATATTTACATAATCACAGACAAAAACACACTCACTCTGTCTCTCTCTGCTTTGAATGACTTCAAAAATGTTTATTTTACAAAATATTGTGTTTTCTCTCTCTAAGTACATACAAGGAGATGATGGACGGAGCACTGAAACGTTTCAGACACTCACCCCCAGTCACAGATCTGGGTTGAATCCATCATCGTTCTTTAGCTCACTTCGCCACCCCAGTTTAGACCCTGCTATATGCAAATCAGTCTTGACCCTGTGCCTCATGGAACCAGCCAAGCCTGAACTGCAAAACCCTGGACTCCGTGCCAAGCCCACCAACTCCTCCTTTCTTTGCAGACAGTGTGCTCCCCCTGCTGGCGCCCCCCGGCAGTGCTGTGATACAGCAATAGGCTGCGTGGGTGCTACACAGGGCCACTTGTGTGGAACACTGCCCCAGTCCTTCACCCGGAAGCAGACTTGGGAGACACGCCCTCCGTGGCAAGTCCGCCAACTCCTCCTTTCTTTACAGACAGTGTGCTCCCCCTGCTGGCGCCCCCCGGCAGTGCTGTGATACAGCAATAGGCTGCGTGGGTGCTACACAGGGCCACTTGTGTGGAACACTGCCCCAGTCCTTCACCCGGAAGCAGACTTGGGAGACACGCCCTCCGTGGCAAGCCCGCCAACTCCTCCTTTCTTATGAGACAGTGTGCTCCCCCTGCTGGCGCCCCCCGGCAGTGCTGTGATACAGCAATAGGCTGCGTGGGTGCTACACAGGACCACTTGTGTGGAGCACTGCCCCAGTCCGTCACCCGGAAGCAGACTTGGGAGACCCGCCCTCCGTGCCAAGCCCGCCAACTCCTCCTTTCTTTACAGACAGTGTGCTCCCCCTGCTGGCGCCCCATCCCCTCTCTGCAGTGCTCTGATGCAGCAACAGGCAACGTGGGAGCTGTACAAAACCCACAACCAAGTTTGCACTCAGGGGCGTAGCTTCAGGGGTGTTTGGGGTGTTACACCCTCTCTAATAAATGTATTTTCTGGTAAATAGTTGGGTACAGGCTTTCAGTCGGGTATGGTGCGGTGTCTGTCGGATTTCGCCAGGAATATTTACATAATCACAGACAAAAACACACACACTCTGTCTCTCTCTGCTTTGAATGACTTCAAAAATGTTGTTTATTTGACAAAATATTGTGTTTTCTCTCTCTTAGTACCCTACCAATCCGCATTCGTCTCCCATTCCACTACCCCTGTAGCCCACCCCTCATGCACCCTGGTTGCCGTATAATTTATTTTAACATATATGCCAGCGTGATTGTTGGGAAATCTGAACTCAACCCCCCACCTCCCCCAAATCTTTATTTTATTTTATTTTTTATTGACATTTTAAATGCAGATAGAGAGAGAAAGAAATAGAAGGCATTGCATTACATGTTGATTACATTGGTCAGCAAGTTTCAAATAGTGACAATATATCGTAAAGCCAGTGGCCGCACAATGAGAGGCTCAAGAACAGAAGGGGGCAGGAGGGGGGAAATGGTACCCACTCAGCAGAGTCAGAGCGGGCTCGAATCCTACAATAGTGGTACCAGCCACCCAAGATACTTTATCAGTGCGCAACACGCAGCAGCTCTGGGCAGCAGCCACTCAAGGCACCACTGGCAACAGGTATAACATCTCCAAATCTGTCGCCAGTACATCTGGAACACCGTCATCCCCGCCCCCTCCAGCCTGCGCACCTACGTACAGCTTTAGGGGGCACCAAATATCCTTAGGGCGTGATCTCACTGGCATCATCTCCCAAAATGCTATTAGGTTATCTTGACGGTGCGCTGCACCTTTGAGCCAAGCATCCTTCTGCGGAACTGGGCGGTGCCACCAATGCATCGCTACTTGCCTCTTAGCCAGCAATAGCAGGAGCGCAGTCAGCTTACGCCGCTCACGGGGGACCTCCTTTGCATAGCCTAGCAGCGCAACCCAGGGCGTTCGCTCCAACCGTAGGTCAGTGATCGCGTCAATAGTATCAACAAGCATTGGCATAGCCAATGGGACCTTATAAGTGTTTAGCCAGAGCTATTGGCTCTACCCATGTCTGTAAACTATGCTGTAGAGCATTGTGGCTGCTGTGCTGCATGTTGAAAAGTTATAATAAGTGAGAGTCCGGCGATTGGCATTGTAAATGACAACGTCTTTTTTCTATGTGTTTTGGAGTGGAATTATGTGGGTTGATTTGGAATTATTAGTTGTGGAATTGCGTGAGGTGGAATTGTGTGATGTGTGGTGTATTTGTGTGACATGGTGAATAGACAGGGTGAGAGCCGCACAGAATAGATAGAAAGGAAGATAGAGAGGGATAGGTAGTGTGTGCAGGGAGTGAGGAATGAACTCTAGATGGAGGTGGTGCTGGGTGACACTGAGGTGGTGCTGAGTGATGCTTTGGTGTCAGAAAGAGAAGGAGAGTTGTGAGCATGCCCTCCTGGTTTTGCGGGAGATCTGCCAGATGTCAGTGAGCTTTGCTGCTTTTCTTTTCAGTTATTAAGAAGAAAATCCTTATTTTTTTGGGCCATAGTGCTTCTGAGTGTGGACGAGCTGCTCAAAACCCTAAAACAACCGACATACGCCCCAAAATGATTGAGAGCCCGCTTCATCAAAGAGGAAAACGCTTAACAGAATAATACAAACAAGCAGCAGCCATAAGTGAATATGTTTCAGAGTAAGGATTGTGTACTCCAGGCTGCTGCAATGGGCTGCATCCACACTTTCCTCCACCAGGCAGGAATGTGGACGTTTAGACTCCAAGCGATGTAGGACATGGAAAGGAATGATGGGCAGCCATGACACTGGAAGGAGCCAAGCCACGGACTAGCAGCAGAAAACAGAAAGGAATCCGGCACGTGACTTCCATGTGCAGTGTTTGCTAACAGAGCATGGCAGAAGCAGGTGCGAGCCAAAGCTCTATTTCCACTTCTCCTAAAAACATGCCGTGAACAACACGAGGGAGGAGGGTGGGAAAGACATCCGAGGGCGGTGGGTGTGTTGAGTAAAATCACGGGGAGTGATGTGCATGACTCTGCCTTATACCCTGGAGCTGGGGAAAGTGAGAGAGCCCGTGCACGCTCGACAGCATAAGATGATATTACGAGCCCCTTGTTGGTCCTGATGGGCCACAATGACACGGGACTCACACAATGACACGGGACTCACACAATGACACAGGACTCACACAATACACAATGACACGGGACTCACACAATGACACGGGACTCACACAGTGACACGGGACTCACACAATGACACGGGACTCACACAGTGACACGGGACTCACACAGTGACACGGGACTCACACAATGACACGGGACTCACACAGTGACACGGGACTCACACAATGACACGGGACTCACACAGTGACACGGGACTCACACAATGACACGGGACTCACACAGTGACACGGGACTCACACAATGACACGGGACTCACACAATGACACGGGACTCACACAGTGACACGGGACTCACACAGTGACACGGGACTCACAAAATGACACGGGACTCACACAATGACACGGGACTCACACAGTGACACGGGACTCACACAATGACACGGGACTCACACAGTGACACGGGACTCACACAATGACACGGGACTCACACAATGACACAGGACTCACACAATACACAATGACACGGGACTCACACAATGACACGGAACTCACACAGTGACACGGGACTCACACAATGACACGGGACTCACACAGTGACACGGGACTCACACAGTGACACGGGACTCACACAATGACACGGGACTCACACAATGACACAGTGACAGGACTCACACAGTGACACGGGACTCACACAATGACACGGGACTCACACAATGACACGGGACTCACACAGTGACACGGGACTCACACAGTGACACGGGACTCACACAGTGACACGGGACTCACACAATGACACGGGACTCACACAATGACACTGGACTCACACAATGACACGGGACTCACACAGTGACACGGGACTCACACAATGACACGGGACTCACACAGTGACACGGGACTCACACAGTGACACGGGACTCACACAATGACACGGGACTCACACAATGACACAGTGACAGGACTCACACAGTGACACGGGACTCACACAATGACACGGGACTCACACAATGACACAGGACTCACACAATGACATGGGACTCACACAGTGACACGGGACTCACACAGTGACACGGGACTCACACAATGACACGGGACTCACACAGTGACACAGGACTCACACAGTGACAGGACTCACACAGTGACACGGGACTCACACAATGACACGGGACTCACACAATGACACGGGACTCACACAATGACATGGGACTCACACAGTGACACGGGACTCACACAATGACACAGGACTCACACAGTGACACAGGACTCACACAGTGACACGGGACTCACACAATGACACAGGACTCACAATGACACGGGACTCACAGTGACACGGGACTCACAGTGACACGGGACTCACACAGTGACACGGGACTCACACAATGACACGGGACTCACACAGTGACACGGGACTCACACAGTGACACGGGACTCACACAATGACACGGGACTCACACAATGACACGGGACTCACACAATGACACGGGAAACCAGAGAGCTGCACATATTTGCAGTATCTCACTAAAATAGTTTTTCTATCTCCCGTACTTTAATAGGCTCGTCCGCCTCAGCAGGGCGACATTTAGGCAGCGCTCTCAATTTTCCATGGTTCATAGTGAGGAACTCACCTGGGAATTCTGACACCTACATTCCTATCCATCCTAGCGTATATTTCGCTTCCCAAGCACCAGAATGGAGAAAAGACTTGACGGGATGAGCTACTCAGGAAAGCACCAAGGAAGCTTGAGAGCTCCTGTTAGGTGCAGTTGCGCGAGTTCAGTTGACTGACAGCACCGGAGCGCGGGCTACCTAGCACTTCACTTACCTCTGCCTCCGTCACGCGAGCATCAGCGACAGGTGGCATGCAGGAGTAGAATGGGGTCGAACGGGAGACCGTCGGCTCACGAGCACGAGAGATATTTTTTTCCTCGGAAAGCACGCACCCCTCCTTTTTTTCTCCTGTTCTTAGCTCCGCAAAAGATATCCAGGAAGCTGCTTAGGGCTGTGTTAACAACACCTCGAGTTCAGGAACCCTAAACAGGCTGTACACAAGGTCTCGTGGCAGATTCGGACACTGTTTTTGCAGTCATAGTGACTGACAATGCAAAGGAGCGGCGAGATGAAAACAAGCAGTTGTTTCTTGGGTGACGAGGGCTACTCCAGACGAAAACTATGTTTTCTCACTGAGTTGCAGTTTGAAAGGCACGGATGAAAAGGGACAGCCCCGAGGCTATTAACCATCTCAGCTGCCCCACCCCCGCCCCAGGTTAGCCTATTGTAACAAGCGAAAGCACGGCGCGTTCTGTGTAAATAGGAATCTGACCCACGAGGAATGCAGCTGCCACCCTGCGCGCCGCTGCTCGCTCCCGAGAGTAAAACGCCGTGGGAGTTAACCTTTTAGAAGAGGTGGGACATGCACCCGCCTTTAGCCATTTGCGTGCTTTCATTATTGAAAGACACACGCAAAAGCCAACCACATGCGTGGGGGGAGTCAGACCCACACAAAGTACTTTAGAGTGCTTACAAGAAGGTGTAAAACCTAGAAACTCCGTTCATGCAAGTCAGACTGAAGCACGCGTGAACACATCGACAGAGCTTAGCTCCTTGAAGCCATACAATGGGCAAATGTACGCTATCCAAATACCAAATAACATAAATTATACCAAATTAATTGATGCCAAATTAAGACTGAGGCTTGGCATAAGCCAGGAGTTAGCCCATCCAAACATCCCAACTTCCACTTGCCCAGCCCTGTCACCGGTGCATTCACTCAGCAGTCCATCTACCTAACCCATCCACCCATCTACCCACTGACCCAAACAACCAACCAACCAATAGACAGCCACTAGGCCAGAATGAAAACTACTCCAACTTTTTTCCGCGTTCGTAAAATTTACTCCAATACAAACGTTTTGAGGCGTAATCCTGGAAGAATTTTGCGAATTTCTCTTTACACCGATGCAAAGACGTGCTAGATGCGCAATGTACGCATGTATATGATGTGCATGTAAGCATGGGTGCATGCAGTCAGTAACTTTTTCTGCATGGGGAATCCAGTTTCAAACTAGTAGAGAATCTTTTCCTTGACATCCCCACTATTTTGGGGCATCTCCCCTTCTCAATGCACCCTGGAAACAGATTTGTTTCTTTCTGACAGGCGTAAATAAATCTCTGACGTGGATTGAAAAGGTCTGAGAAACGTTTGTCATTTCCTTCACAGAAGTACTTTGTATGTCCAAGCTTTCCTGGTCTTTCTGCCTTGGAAAGCTAAGTTTCTCCCTCTGAGGGAAGAATTACTCTTTTTAGGAGTGTAAAACCAAGTTTTGCGAGGCCTAACACGCTGAACGTGTAAAGGCAAGCAGCTTTGTGAATTGGGTACCAAGTCTCCAGCTCTACCTTTCATCTTATGCTATTATAACTGAGTGGCTGCTTCAAAAACTTATGAACTATATTAAATTAAAAAAAGGTATCATAGGGCTTTGAGTCAGACATTTTGTGTTGAAACTGCCCCATTTCCAGCACTCAACCAGACTGTTTCTTCTCTGCTGCTCACTACTTGCCTTTCATGGCGGCAAACAAACAGCATAGGATAAACTGGAAGAGGCACAATATTGTGACTGCCGGGAATGGATAGGGGGGTGTCAACAAATACAGGAGGTCACATTATTGCCAAAATAGAGGGTCTCGGGACGAGACAAGCAGCGCATGGAGTCGGACGTGTGGGTCCGTTGCTCCGGCGCTGGGCTGTATTTTCCCTGCTCCAGGGCGGCTAGGGATGACAGGTCATCATCGCGGAAAGCTGCCACCGACTGTAGGCCCTGTGGAGTAGTGGGAGCCCGGATTTGAAGACGGAAGAGGTGACCGTGTTGCAAGATGAAGGCGTCCATCGGATTGTAGAGGTCCAGCTGTGGTGATTGCCCCCAGAACGGCCAAATTTGGGCGGCGGTGCATTTGCCTTCGGTGGGGGGCGGGGCACACTGTGCCAAGGGCTGCGACCTTTGGTGCCTACCAAAAATGAATGTGTCCATGTGTAACATAACTCATGCTTATGTAAAGCGCTCTAATACCTTCCGGTCGGGTTCGTGCTATATAAATCCGCAAAAAAACAAAACAAACAAGAATAGCAGCGGTATAAAAACAAATGGAGGAGAGATTGGGAACCCGAAGCACGGTTGAGGGGGCAGTGACCTGCACGACAAAGACAGCTGGAATGAAAACGCACGGTGCGTTGTGTTTAAATAGTAACCTGATCCACGAGGACACGGGGATGCAGCTGCCACCCTGCGCGCCGCTGCTCGCTCTCGAGAGCAAAACGCCGTGGGAGTGAACATTAAAAAAGAAGGTGGGACATGCACCCACCTTTAGCCATTTGCGTGCTTTCATTAGTAAAAGACACACGTACAAGCCAATCCGATGTGTGGGAGGAGTCAGACCCAAACGGAGAAGTTTAGAGTACTTACAAGAAGCCTCCCATAGAGCAGCGCATGCCCGCTGCGCTAGGCTCGACCTAAAAACAGTGTGCCAGAACCTGCCCACTCCCGGGCAGTCCCAGGCTGAGTGTAGAAAATCGGTGCATGGCGCCAAACATCGAATACAGCGTGCGTCATCTAGAAGACCCAGTTTATGCAGCAGTTCTGGGATGCGATAAAGCATTTGTAAATATTTAAAGTGAACTAAGCCCAGTCGGTAGTTGAACAATAGTGCTCGAGTCTGAGCACAACAGAAGCACCACTGATCCTCTGAAATGGGGGTTGCAAGGGCATCGGCCCACACCTGTCTAGAGCCAGGGTCGTGCACCGGAGCCATTTCCTGCATATCAGCGTATATTCTGGTGATGAGTCGGCACGCGGGACAGGTCCACCACGAAGGCCGTGGCGGGCGTCGCAGGAAACGAGCTGTGAAGCTCATATGGTCGCTCTCAACTGGAAGTATGTGAACATGTCTCACATGTAGATGGCATGTCCCTGCTGAGCTTGTTGTCGTGGTGTAATAAAGGAGACTTCTGGACAGATGTCCCCTATGGTAGTGAGATGCGGCTTGCGCAATCTATTGCTTGTGCCAGCATCTTGTGTGATGGGTAATTCGGGATGACCAATCAGTGGGACACCCCCCCAACAATCTTACTTACCAAGCTCCCCCCTGGTTACACTCAGTGGAATGTTTATATTAAAGACACAACCAGCAAATGGAATCCACATTGCTTAGTTTTTTGGTACAAGTGCTTTTGTAAGAGAATTCTGATTTAAAAAAACAAATTGCACTGTTTTTCTCTTGCAGCTTACGTTTCAGAAGAAGCTTTCTCCAATGTGTTTTGTAAAGTTACATACACATTTTGAAATTCACGGAGATTCTGTATTTTTCTAAAAAGAGTTAATGACCTCAGAGCCCCCTGCCTAGCTGGCTGTCCCTCCTCCATGACAGGTCGGGCTGTGAAGTCCCTTCTACGCACAGGAGGATTTGGGTGGCGCCTGGGTTGGTGCTGTAGGTAGTAATGAAGTGTATATTTAAACATGTGCGGGTGTATTGTGGCCTTGCGTGTTCTTGATTGGAACTAGTCTGTCTAAGGTTCTAGGCAGGGGTGAAGCTTGGTCAGTAAGATTGGGTGGGGGGTGTGAGCTTCATGTTTTTCAACAATCACGCTGCCATATAAGGTTAAATATATTATACGAGGGCAGGGTGCGTGAGAGGGGCTTAAGGGGCAGTAGAAGGGGAGAGGAATGCAGATTGGTGGGAGTACTCAGTGAGGCAAAACACAGTATTTTGTAAACTTACCAACATTTTTGAAGACTTTCAAAACAGAGAAAGGGAGAGTATGTGTGTGTTTTTGTCTGTGTTTATTGAAAAAATGTGTGGTGAAATCCGACGACACCTCTCCATACCCGACTGAAAGCACCCGCACCAAACTGTTTACCAGAAAAAATTATTATTAGGGGGTGTAACACTCCAAACACCCCCTTGAAGACCCTCATGGGTGATTTGCTGTGCTTTATAAATGATTGATTGTTTGACATCTCGTGGAGAGAGGGCTCGATAAGGGATATATCGAAGGACTGAAACATACCGGAGTAGATGTAAGAGAATAGAGGGGTATTGACCTTGTGCTCGTTTGGGACCTTTCCCCTGCTCCCTTGTGCTGCTGTTTGTGACTTTATTTCATTCTGCATTGTTTCCCATTAGTGTTATCACCCCTCGTCCTGATTGATGCTAATGTAAGGAATGTGTCGGGGTGGGGGAGGGGGGAGGCGGGGTCCAAGGACAGGGCCGACATGGATTGTCCTTCTGGTTTGGATCACTGCCTCGTAGACTGTGTCTACAGATACCTTCTACCACTTGGGCATGTTCAGGGTTTCCCATACTTTTCTGTTCTGTAATTTATGTACACGGTGGTATATATCATGTGACGTTGTATTTAAAAAACACTAAATAAAGCTTGCAAAAAAAAAAAAAGAGTTAACGGAAATGTGGGGAAATACTTTGGCAGCTTCACACACCCCTAGGGTAAATCTTGGCCAACATGCAATATTAGGTCCATATGCCCAGGTCCCACTGGAAACGAAAATCAGCCCTGGTAAAGTGTTCCATCCAGCCCCACAGGGCAGGAGCCCACGACCAGGAAGGACCTGTGGGCGTTTGGCTGGGTCTTGGCAGCCCACCCAGCTCCTGGAGAAGCCCCCCAATAAGCAGCTCATACAGAAAGCGCCCGAGTGGCAGCATGGCCGATGCCCTGCAGATACCCATTTGGCAATGATGTGCCAGCTTGAGGCAAGCACTGTCTTTAAAGGATCACGACTACATGTTTTGCACGTGCACCATTTGTGACCAAAATTTGCTCTGCGTCCAATCTATTTCACCCTAGAACACCGGAGTGACAACTATCTCCTTCTGACGTAATGATGTACTTTTCATGACTTTTTGTTCCACTAACTGGACAGACGTCATTTCAGGTGCTTGTTTTCACCAATTATTTTTTTTTCCAACTGGTGCAATGAATCCACACCCTGCTGTAATTCCTGCACACTAATCCTTGTCACCTCAGACTCACTGGCTTAAGCACCGCCATCATTGGTGTGTAAAAGGAGTCTGAGCAAAAGGTATTGTTGCGAAATATATTCAAATAATAGCGCAAGTTTCAAATGTAATGCACTCACCTACTTTTGAAAGGTTTCCTCTTTCTATTCTAGGTGTGCAATGTCTCTCTAATGCACACAGACGCACGCACGGACGCACGCGCGCACGGACGCACGCACGCACAGACGGACGCACGCGCGCACACACACAATGCTTTCTCTCCGAGGTGCTGAAAATCTCTCCTTCGAGGTCACACACAGCATGTACAATAACTAATGTTTCGCTCTCTCTCACTCACAGACACATGCAAACTCTGTATCCAATCCTTGGCGCAGGAGCAAGGTGGACACACAAACACACACAAGACATGTGCCATATACACGGGTCTGAAACACTCCTAGACACACACATGCCGAAACTGTGATATCTACATGCTGCGGAAAGCCTCCCTCTCTCTCACACACAGACACACACACATGTAAGAGGTGTACCCCATGCATGGTGCAGACAGTCTAACAAGAGCACACCATGTGCTCTATCCAAACTGCTGAAAGTCTCTCTCACACATTTGTCTAATCCCAGGTCCTGAACGCCTCTCTCGTCTCTCTCTTACATGCATGTGCTCTGTCGTGGTGTTAAAAGTCTCTCTCACACACATGTGCTCGACCATGGTGTTGGAAGTCTCTCACACACGCATATACACAGCATGCCCTCTATGCCTGGTATTGATTCTTTCCCTCACACATACAAACGTGTGTCCTGCTCATACACATGCACAATTTGCCTATCCGAAGTCTTGAAAATATCTCTTCTCATAAACTCACACACACACACACACAGAATGCGCGCTATCCAATGTGTTCAAAGTTCCTCTTTCGCACATTCAGACGTGTGTTCATTCATGAGGGTGATTGTTTCTATTTCCACACACAACACGTTTTGAAAGCGTCTCTTCCACATACACACACACATACGGGTGTTCTCTTCCATGTTGTTTGAAATGTCGCAAACAGCTTGGGTCCCATCCAAGGTGCTGGAAATCTCCCAAGGTGCTCTGTCCACAGGTGACGGCCTCTCTCTTTCACACACAAAACATACATAGCATGTGCCCTTAGCAGTACTGAAAGACTCACTCATACGTACAGGATGTGCACTACCTGGGATGCTAAACGTCTCTCTCTCACACATAACAAGACCCTATCCACGGTGCTAAAATGTCTTTTGTTTTCCTCTGTCCCTGTGAGACACTCACAAAAAAGGCGTCGTGTCTGACATTTGCCCCTCTCTCGCCCTCTGAAACACACTCATACATTCATCATCTGCCATCTCCGCGGGGCTTAAAAATGTCTTCTCTCTTATTCTTTCTCTTTCACACACGCACACACACAGTGCACCCTATTGACGGTGCTGCCATTTGTCTCTGTAACACAATCACACATGTGCATCAGGAGCCCTGGCCATGGTGCTAAAATGTATTTTCTCTCTCTCTCAATGTCTTCTCTCGCTTCCTCGACACACACACACACACACACACACACACACACAATGCGACCTGTTCATGTTGGTGACACTTCTCTCCCACTGAAACAAACTCACACGTACTTCTTGCTGAAAATGTCTTATCCCTCTGTCTCTCACACATGCCCCCACAAACTCTGCTGCCTGTCCAAGGTGCTGACATATTTCTCTCCCTCTAAAACACACCAGCACATGCACACCTTGTGCCATGCCCGTGGCCTGACACTGTTCTCTCCCTTTCTCTCTCTCTCTGAAACACACTCACACGTGTACATCATGCACCATGTCCCTGGTGCTGAAAATGTCTTCTCTCTCTCTCTCTTCTTTCTCTCACACACACAATACACCCTGTCCGTGTTTCTGACACTTCTCTCTGTCTGAATTACACTCACACATGCTGAAGCACACTCACACATGTACATCATGTATCCTATCCAGGGTGCTGAAAATGTCCTCTCTAACACACACACAAAATGCACCCTCTCTATGGCGATGTAGCTCTCACCGAAACACTCACACATGTACATCATGTCCGCTGTCTATGTTGCTCTCTCTCTCTGAAGCACGCTCAGACATAGGCAGCGTGTGCCCTGTCCAAGGTGCTGAAAATGTCTGATCGCCTTCTTTCGCGCGCGCGCGCACACACACACACATACACACACACAATGCACGTTGTCCATGCTGCTGACACTCCTCTCACTCGCTGAAACACACTCACATAGGTGTCTCGTGTGTCTGGCCCATAGTGCTGAAAATGTCTTCTCTTCCCCTTCACACACAGACACACGCAAACACACGAAATGCGCTTTGTCCATGGTGCTGACGCTTCTCTCGCTCTCTGTGAAACACACTCATAGGTGTATTGTGTGCCTTGTCCAATGTGCAGGAGATGTCTTCTCTCTCTCACTATCGTTTTCTTAACCCAGGCACACACACACACACGCACGCACTATGCGCCCTGTCCATGGTGCTGACATTTTATCTACCTCCTCTCTCTCTGGAACACACTCACACATGCACAGCGTGCGCCCAGTCCATGGTGCTGCTGAAAATGTCTACTCTCGCTCTCTCAGGTACAGCATATGCTTTGCCCATGGTGCTCTGTCATCTCCCTATTTGCGTCATCACGCACACACAATGCACTTTGTCCATGAAACTTGAATTTTAATTGCGCGCTCTCTCTCTGAAACACATTCACATAGTTACACTGTGCGCCCTGTCCATGGCACTGAAAGCGCCTTCTCTTTCTTCTTGTAAACACACACACAAAACCAAAATACACCCTGTCCATGGTGCTGAAGACCCCCTCTTTCACTCCTCTCTCTCTCTCCCCTCCCTTTCCCTCCCCCTCTCTCCCTTTATCTCGCCCCGCCCTCCCCCATCCCCCCTGTACAGGCCTCTTCTGCCTGCAGACGGACCCCGGTAAGAAGTGGTTAGGGGAGAGGGGGGGGGGGGGGCGGAGCAGAATACAAGTGTCCTCACTCCCTCACCACATCCCCTTTTAGGCCTGCGCCCCAGAACTGCCCCAACACGGTGCGGTCTCCAAGCCACACAGCCTCACAGGTGCAACTCAGGTGGAAGAGCTGGCAGGTCAATGTAGCGCCTCTCTCCGCACTGCCACGGTAAATGAATGTGAGCAGCCAAGACTCGAGCGAAGACTGTCCCAGCCCCAGCCATGCTCCAGCGACGGCCACGCGAGGCTCTTGGCTCTGAACATTGCGCAGCTCATGATTAAAGTAGGGAAGCAGAGGCCATATCAAGTGTCCTTTTGTGTGCTTTCCGCTTGTCAAACTCTGGCAAACAAAGGGGCTGAGGCAGGAGGCGACACTTCGGAGTAATGAAGGAGCCCGCTGTGCCCTGCTGGGTAGTGCCGAGAGGCAGGCGAGAGGGCGCTATTTACATTCTCTCAGAGGACGTGGCGTCAAGCGCAGACTAGCCAACTACAGCCGCCGTCCTTACATCAATGCACGCCTGATCTGTCCAATCAAAGAGAGAAGGTAACATCCTGACATCAGCACTTGCGTCCAAATCTGCAACAAGTTCACCTTCGCACGTGGCATCGAATTCCCCATTGCACCAGACTGTGTTCCGGATAATGGGTGCCCCAATGAACCAATCTTCTTCTGGTAGTGAAAATGTAAATTAGGGATCAGGGTGAGCTAGTGGGAAGGCTTGTTAGCCTTCTCAGCTTAAGATATCTTTTTTTAAGCGACATTTCAGTGCCTTGAGACAAGTGCTACTAAAAGAAAAGTCATATAAAAGAGATTACAAACAGTTAAAAAAAAAGAAACAACTAGTAATGACGCCGGTCTTCCGTACACAGAAAATAAAAACATGTTAATGCGCCCTCAGCACTGATCGCACATAAAGTGGTCTTTTCTAAAGCATCTATTTTCAGACTTGCAGCATTCTAGAACAGCTAAAATCTCCATGATAAGATCACTTAATGACTATTAGAGAACAGTTAAACGCATCCAAAATTAGTAAAAACCATTTAATGGATTAGTCACTCCTTTAAGTAAATGCACCTGCTACAATTAACGACTCCGCAACACCTCTGTCTTTTTTCTCCTTTAGTGCACACTCAGCTCTCCCCGAGCCACTCACCAAGATGATTCTTATTTCTACAAAAAGCGACACAAAAACATCCTTCTTAAATTAATATACAACGCACAGATAAGCAGCAGGTAGGGAAAGGTCTCAACACGTCCCACATTGCACTCACAAACCCTCGGAGGGGCTTAAACCCCACTCAACGTACTTCTGACAGAGGTCCAATGACTCATTTTTATCAGAGGTTAGCAATTAGCAACTGGTCTCATCAAGCGCCCAGACTCGGCCAGTAGAGGTTTCTCGCAGCATTTCATGAAACAGGACCGTGAAAGCGAGTGGCAGCATCCAGACAGTCATATGTGCCTCTTCTGAGAGAGACCCGGAAGAATGTCGACTTACATGTATGATGAGAGAAGGGCCCCACGATTACATTATAGACCTATGTACGAGGATAGGAAGGGCCCCATGATTACATGGCGGACCTATGTATGAAGAGAGGAAGGGCCCCATGATTACATTATAGACCTATATACGAGGAGAGAAGAGCCCCGCGATTACATTATAGACCTATTTACGACGAGAGAAGAGCCCCGCGATTACATTATAGACCTATTTACGACGAGAGAAGGGCCACACGATTACACGATAGACCTATGTACGAAGAGAGGAAGGGCCCTATTATTACTTTATAGAACTATGTACGATGAAAGAAGGACCTCGTGATTAAATTATAGACTTATGTACAATGGGAGGAAGAGCCCCACGATTACATTATAGACCTACGTATGAGAGAAGGGGCCCAGGATAACATTATAGACCTACGAACGATGAGAAAAGGGCCCCATGATCACATTATAGACCTGTGTACGATAATGGGATGTTAGAAGGAACTGCGATTACATTATAGACCTAAGTACAAGAGAAGGGCCCCACGATTACATTATAGACCTATGTATGATGAGAGAAGAGACCCACCATTACAGTATAGACCTATGTACGACAAGAGAAGGGCCCCACGATTACATTATAGACCTATGTACGACGAGAGAAGGGCCCCGCAATTACATTATAGACCTACGTATGAGAGAAGGGGCCCACGATAACATTATAGAGCTACGAACGATGAGAGAAGGGCCCCATGATCCCATTATAGACCTGTGTACGATAATGGGATGTTAGAAGGAACTGCGATTACATTATAGACCCAAGTACAAGAGAAGGGCCCCACGATTACATTATAGACCTATGTACGACGAGAGAAGGGCCCTGCAATTACATTATATACCTACGTATGAGAGAAGGGGCCCACGATAACATTATAGACCTACGAACGATGAGAGAAGGGCCCCACGATAACATTATAGACCTACGAACGATGAGAAAAGGGCCCCATGATCCCATTATAGACCTGTGTACGATAATGGGATGTTAGAAGGAACTGCGATTACATTATAGACCTAAGTACAAGAGAAGGGCCCCACGATTACATTATAGACCTATGTATGATGAGAGAAGAGACCCACGATTACATTATAGACCTATGTATGATGAGAGAAGAGACCCACGATTACAGTATAGACCTATGTATGACAAGAGAAGGGCCCCACAATTACATTATAGACCTATCTATGATAAGAGAAGAGCCCCATGATTACATTATAGACCTATGTACGACGAGAGAAGAGACCCACGATTACATTATAGACCTATGTACGAGGAGAGAAGGGCCCCATGATTAAATTATAGACCTATGTATGACGAGAGAAGCGACCCACGATTACATTATAGACCTATGTACGATGAGAGAAGGGCCCCATGATTAAATTATAGACCTATGTACTAGGCCTGGGCGGTAAATTCAGCTCCGCTCGCGGAATTTTGACAATTCCGCGTTCCGCGGAGAACGCGGAATCGCTGAAAATTCTGCGATCCGCGGCGTAGCGGAATTTTTTCCTTGTTCGCGCTTTCAAAATGCGTGTTCGCGCGTGCGGGAGCGACTTACCGGGATCCCTGCGTTCGCCAACGAGTTTTCCTATCCGTTCGCGTGCGCCACGAGATTTTGGTAGCCGGCCACGCGATCCCGCGAGAGTGTGCGATCGCGAACACGTCATTCGGACGCGCCATCGGACATCCGCGTTCGCGAACAGGAAACACGCATCGCGAGCGGGCGGGACAAGTGAAACAAGATGGCCGCGCCAATTGGCGACCGCATGGGCAAGTTCGCGAGATATTTCCCCCCGAGAACGCAAACAGCGTCCCCGAACAGGAAAAACGCATTGCGAACGGGCGGAACAAGCAATTCCGCGTGCTCGCTGAATTCTGCGTAGCTCGCGGACATTTTTTACCGTTTCTCGGAACTTTGCGTAACGCGACTACTCAAATTCCGCCCACCCCTACTATGTACGACGAGAGAAGGCCCACACAATCACATTATAGACCTGCATAGAGAAAGGCCACACAATTACATTGTAGACCTATGTACGATGAGAGAAAGGCCATACGATTACATTGTAGACGTATGTATGATGAGAGAAAGGTCCACAATTACATTATAGACCTATATACGATGAGAGAAGGGCCCTACGAGTACATTATAGACCTATGTATGATGAGAGACGGGCCCCATGATTGCATTATAGACCTATGTATGATGAGAGAAAGGTCCACAATTACATTATAGACCTATATATGATGAGAGAAGGGCCCCACGAGTACATTATATTTATAGACCTATGTACAATGAGAGAAATGCCCCACAATTACATCATAGACCTAGGATGGATCTTTGTGACCTGCTCAACGTCTAAAGAACCATAACCCTTTCCCTCTTGTTGAGATGTTGATATGCAGTCGTCTGCACACCCCACAGCCCAACAGGTGGTCATGGAGACTGATGCATCAGTGGCGTAAGCCCATCCTTCGCTCAAGGACAGTTACACATGTAGCTATGATATGCAGTGTTCAGTGTAGACGTTATTTCTCTCACCTGCACCATATTCATAGTTAGCCCCAACCGAGCCCATAGGTGGGGCCACTGGCTTTTTCCGTTTACATGCGTCTTGGCCATCAGCAATCACACCTTCTCAGAGGATAAGTTTTAGAATTCTAAATGTCTTCCAGAAAACCCACCAAATTACTGATCTTAGCAAAACCCTTGATGAAACGCAATATAGTGGAGCGACAGGGGCGCATTGTGGGAGAGCACCCCCACTCCTATCTGCGCCCAGTCCCACAAAACCAATGAGTAGATCTGACGCAGCCATGTGGAGGTTGCTTCTATCTACATAACAAATAACCCCTGAGCACTCTAGATGAATCAAAAGTCCAAAGTCTTGTTACATCATCTGTATTTTATTCACAGGAGTCTCAAGATCATGTATGCAGTCCACAAATTCATCACAGCTCCAGACGCCAACACGTGTTTCGGCTTTGGATACATTTCTCATTCACTTCCTCAGGGCTAGAACAAATATAATAAGATAACAAAAAAACAAAATAATACTATTATTATACCCCCCTCCCATCAGGTGGATCGTTGTATATGATTTATGGATACAGGGGATTTGGTTTAGGGATTTCATGTACATGGGTGCATTCTGTCTTTGATTGATCTTAGCTCCTCTTCTTCAACACTTTTTTTAATTGGTGTAATCTTGGTGGGGGTTTATAGCAGTAGTATTATTTCGTTGTTTTATTATCTTATTATATTTATTCTTGGCCTGAGGAAGTCAATAGGAAATTTATCCAGAGACAAAACGTGTTGGCGGCTTGAGCTGTGATGAAATTGTGGACTGTGTACATGATCTTAAGAATCCTGTGAACAAAACAGAAGAAGAGTTAACAAGTCTTTGATCTTTCGACTCATCTAGAATGCTGGGGGTAATTTGCTATGTTCAGATCTTGCTCCATTTAAGGAGTTATGGTGGCATCCAGTCCCCCCTTGAGCACCCATTTATTTTAAGAATTGTGTTCGATATTGTTCTACAGTTTTGAATAACTAACCAGTACTTAGTTGTGTGCGCCGTATACTGCCCAGCCACAGTATACTTTATTTTGGAGTTTCTACCTACACTTTGAGATTAAAAGACAAGCCACTAATAGGTCAAAACAACTCCAAAAATGAAAATATTTCTTTAATCTTCTCCAAATTTGATATATTGTTTCGTATAAAGTGTTATTTACATCAGATGCAGACTGGCTCCCACTTTATAATGTTATGAGCTGCAGAAGTGTTTTGGTCTCAGTGCAAGCCTGGGCGCCATAGCTATATAAGTTTCAGGTTCTATGGTCTGTGGGAGGCGAGGAAGCCGATTGATGTGTCAAACAGAGGTTCATATCCTTGCCAGAATAGGGGCCTCCAACACACTGTCCCACCCACTTATCCTCAAGGAGCAGTTATGAGTGTTGTTGGTAATGTAAGGCAACAGGTCTTTAAATGTGGCTTTTGGGTTCAAACATGCATCATTTGAGTTTAGTCATAGATCCCTTTGTTAAAAGCCGAGACATTTTTTACATTGTAAGCATAATCTACTCAGCATTAAAGCGGAATGCTCGTGAGACTTCCACTTTGCCCCCTCCATGACCTTTGATCCTCCTCACATCGACAGCCATGCAGTGCTACATTCTTGGAAGCAGGTGTGCACTTCTCCAGCTACACACCTGAGGTGCACGTGCTGGCATCAGGCAGAGCAGGCTTTGCTCAGAGAGCGCCCTGGGCGAAACCAAATTTAGCACCACCTCCCGCTTTGTCTATGTATTGAAAATCTGGGCGGAGTAGGATGAACGAGGGGGGTTAAGGTTAAAGAGCGCCATGAAAAGAAAAACAAATGAAAAGCAGACAAGGGCGCTAGCAGCCTTCAGAATAAGTGCTTAAACACCGTTTTTTCTTGGCAACTAAGGGGTATACTAAGGGGTATACGAGAGGCTTGCGCCACTGGAGCATCACGTTTATTGACATTCTGGCAGCGCAAGCCTCTCAATCATACCTAATAAGGTGACGCAAAGCCACTCTGCGTGGCTTTGAATGGCCTCATAGATATGGATTAAGAAAAAGCAGCGCAAGTCGCTGTGTTGCCTTACTCTGCGTCAAGGAGGCGTTCCACGCACCAC
Source organism: Calotriton arnoldi (assembly GCA_963921515.1). Lineage (NCBI taxonomy): Eukaryota > Metazoa > Chordata > Amphibia > Caudata > Salamandridae > Calotriton > Calotriton arnoldi. Next base: position 2,919,776 of record CAWUFW010000087.1, read on the forward strand.
CCATGGATTTTGACGCTGCCCCAGATTTTCTTAATCACGTAAACCTGGGGCAGGGCCAAAACCTTACGCCTCCCCACAGCAGGCGTAACGAGGAGAAATATTTGTATTTCTTCTTGTCCATGTGTGCTGTATTCTGCAGCACATTTAGAAAGAGGAAAACACCTCTCTGGATTGTTTTTGTGCCAGAAGGTGCCCGCTCCTGCACAAAAACAATCCTGCCTGAAACGGAGGCACCATGGTGCAAGGGTGCCAACGCTGGCACTAGGCAGCAATTGTGCACCAGCGCAGGGGAAAAGGACAGGAATGCATCGTATTCATAAATACGGTGCATTCCTGTTCTTTCACATTGCCGTAGGGCAGCGGACCAAGACTTGTGGCGCTGCCCTACGCCAATTCTTCATAAAGAAGGCCCTAATTCGTAAGGAGGCTGTTGCACGCAGCTCCGGCCCCCCTCTGGAGGTCGGCACCCTGGACATGGGCCCAACTTGCACATGCTAATGGCTGGCCCTAGAGGCGTCCAAGGTGGTGGATGCAAACACCTAGTACCTGTGTTTGCTGCTGACGAACATGGACACGCACAAAGTTATACATTGATACTGAATATATGATCATTGTTAGAAATGGGATTCTGGTTGGCTAGGGCATGCGCCTAAGCCAGGCAGAAACCACCACTCTAGTCAGGGCAAGGGAGTTACACACTGAAGATAACCCCTGCTTACCCCTTTGGTAGCTTGGCACGAGCAGTCAGGCTTATCCCAGAGGCAATGTGTAAAGCGTTTGCACAACACACTCACACAGCAGCGACACACCAGGCACACCATGAAAGAAACTCCACACAAGGTTATGCAAAAATAGCCTTTGTATTATCCAAAAATACATCAGAGCATAATCACATACATACACTGTGCCACCTGGCACTAGGCATTACTTTAAAGGGGATTATATACATTACAGGGACAATCGGGCCACTGTCATCACCATTAGAACTCACAAGGAGTGAAAATCACAACCAGTAACTACTGGTAACGTTGCAGGTAGCATAAACCCATTCTGCATAACATTTTAGGCATACATCCTAAATTACCAGGGCACCACAGTAACACTCAGGAGGTGCACACCTCACCTTAGGGCCTTATGACCCACCAGAACACAAAGTGTTCTCCAGACCAACTGGCCTTCCTCGGGGGCCCGTCTTGGGCTGTCCCGTAATGCCCTCTGTCCCAAAGTCAGGGCTCTATTAGCACGTGGCCTTGAATTAGCCACCAGGCTGCCGATGCAGCAGAGTACTGGCCCCAATGGGCCGGTACACAAATGGGGGCAAGGGTGCAACTCACCCGTGTCTCTCAGCGACACAAAAATGCCCTCCACGTTGCAGCTGCCCGCGATCTGGTGGTTCAGCTGGGAACAAGCAGGCACCAACAATGTGCCTTGTGAGCCCGCCTCACCGGGGGCTCATCTTCGTAGTGAAATCACAACAAGCAGGCACCAACAGTGTGCCTTGGGAACCCCACTCACCAGGGCTCCTCCTCGTAGGACGATCGGCGCCAGCGGGCACCAACAGTGTGCCTTGTGAGCCCCCCTCACCGGGGCTCCTCTCCGTCGTTGGCAAATCGATACACGGGCAGTCGGGCATGGAGCAAAGCCTCCGTCGGTCCCGCCCTCAACCAGGCGTCCGTCGCCTGACTTCCTCTTCTCTTCTGCCAGCGGCTCCAGGCAACGCGCAGGGCACTCCCTTTCCTCCCAGGAGCCCCGCCCACAGACAGGCGCCGACTTGCCTGACTCTGGCCGCAGGGATCATGGAGCGATGTCTCCGTTGGTCCCGCACTCCTCCTCAGATCTCCACGGGACACAGCAATGCGGGGTGGGCTCCCGCCTGAAGGTTGGCGCGATGGCGTCCCTTCTCATCGGTCACCGCGCCTTCCACCAGGCTCAGTCCTCGCCTGACTTCCTCTCTCCGCCCACAATCAGGCTCTGCCTGACTTCCGGTTTTACAGGACGATTACCGCAGGGCACAGCGCTCTGAAATGAACACGCCCCCTCACATGCCCCGCAGTAGCAGGGGATCTGGCCACAGCGCAACCAATGCCAGTAATGAACAACAACACTTTTAACACGCTGTTGCTGGGACCCTCGCATAGGGTCAAGAACCTAGCGCTCACCACGTGCTGTCCTTGAGGAACCAAGCGCTAGGATTAATGAAGCACAGCACTCCTGCAGACTGTCTTCCTTGTGGCAGAAAATAAAACTAAGGAACAGTCCAGTTCTTCTCCTGGAGTCTATTTTTGTGTCCCTGAGACTCCCAACAGGAGGCCAGCATGCAGGGCCTCCCAGCAGAGGGCAGCCCCTCCACCCCCTCAGGCAGCAACTGGGTCCCACGGCGGTTCCTCCTGGCAGAGTGCTCTCCCACCCAAGTCAGTTCCAAGCAGATCCCACCAACATGGGGTCAAAGCCCCAATACTTATACTACTTTACTTCTTTGTTCTCCCCCTGGCCCAGGGCTCTGCGCCCGGTCCAAACCAGTTCTGGGGGCACTCACACCTTTCTCTAAAGGTGCACCACCACCTCCTTTGTCAATGTAGGCTCTGGCCCCAGACACACCACAGGGGGGCGGAGCCAGCATTGTGTGAGGCAGGCACAGTCCTATTCAGGCCCAGGTGCTACTCCTCCCACCACTGCAAATGCAGTTTGGCCTATTCAGCCTAGCGCTGACTCACCCAGCCCCTCTGGAGCCACTGCACCTCCCCAGCCCCTGTCACTCCAGAGTCAGACATGCAATACACAACAGGCAGGCACAAAGACACATAGCACACAGAAATGCCCACTTCTAAAAGTGGCATTTCTAAAATAGTGATAATAAATCTGCGAACACCACCACGCAGCATTTATCACCACTATTCCAAACATACCAAACTTGATCACGCTGCTCCTCTCATATCAGGAATTACCACTGAAACACATATCAGGGAATACCCAAAGCATTTCTATGAGAGGGCATCCTCACAGCAGTGAGAAACCAAAATGGATGTTTGTCACTACCAGGACATGCCACACAGTAAAGGCACATGTCCTACCTTTTACCTACAGCGCACCCTGCCCATAGGGCTAGCTAGGGCCTACCTTAGGGGTGACTGATATGTAGTAAAATGGGAGTCACAGACGTGGCAACCACTTTATGTGCCATGTCACAGCGGCAGTAAACTGCGCGCACAGGCCCTGCAATGGCAGAGGCCTGAGACAGGTTTGAAAGGCTACTTTGGTGGGTGGCGCAAGCAGCGCTGCAAGCCCACCAGTAGCATTTAATTTACTGGTCCTGGGTATCTGAGATACCACTTTACAAGGTACTGATAGGTAACTTAAATTAGCCAAACAGGTGTAGACCAATCTTACCATGTTTACCATAGAGAGCACATGCACTTTACACTGGACAGCAGTGATAAAGTGCCCAGAGTCCTAAAACCACCAACACCAGGTCAGAAAAAATACCAGGAGGAAGACAAAAAGTACAGGGATGACCCTGCAAAAACGGCCAAATCCAACAATCATGGTATGGTGTAAATGGCACACACTTGCTGCCTATACAGGGTATTAAAGAAACACACATACTTGATCTGTACGTAGTACTGAAGTCCCACACGAACCCACAAGGCACCGAAGTCTCTCTCTCACACACTCACATTGAAATCTCTCTCACACGCACACACTGAAGTCTCTCTCTATCACACACACACACACACACACACACACACTGAAGTCTTTCTCACGCACACTCACTGAAGTCACTCACACACAGCACCCAAGTTTCTCTCTCTCTCACACTCACACACCTTGAGAGATACTCACACACTCACTGTAGTCTCTGTCTCACACACACAACTAAAGTCTCTCACACACACACACACACTGAAGTCTCACTCTCACACAAACACTGAAGTCTCACTCTCACACACTGAAGTCTCACTCACACACTGAAGTCCCTCACACAACACACTTAAGTCTCACTCGCACATGTGATGTACGCAGAATGCTGTAGTCACAGGCTTGGGGAGGGTGCCTCTAAGTGACCCAGTATCTCACATCAGAAGACACACACTGAAGTCTCTCTCGAAAACACACAGACTGAAGTCTCACACACACACATGCACTGAAGTCTCACACGCATTGAATTCTCTCACACACACACACACTGAAGTCTCTCTCACACACACACACACACTGAAGTCTCTCTCAAACACACTCACTGAAGTCTCACACACAATGAAATATCTCTCACACACACACTGAATCTCTCTCTCTCTCTCTCACACACACACACACACACACTGAAGTTTCTCTCTCACACACATAATGTGCACAGGATGCTGCAGCCACAGGCTTGCGGAGGGTGTCTCTAACTGACCCAGTATCTCACAAGAGAAGGCACACACTGAAGTCTCTCTCACACACACTGAAGTCTCTCTCACACACACACTGAAGTCTCTCTCTCACACATGAGATGTCCACAGGATGCTGTAGCCACAGGCTTGGGGAGGGTGTCTCTAAGTGACCCGGTATCTCACATCAGAAGACACACACTGAAGTCTCTCTCACACACACAGACTGAAGTCTCACATGCATTGAATTCTCTCACACACACGCACACACTGAAGTCTCTCTCACACACACACACTGAAGTCTCTCTCAAACACACTCACTGAAGTCTCACACACACTGAATCTCTCTCTCACACACACACACACTAAAGTCTCTCTCACACACACACACTGAAGTCTCTCTCACACACATAATGTGCGCAGGATGCTGCAGCCACAGGCTTGGGCAGGGTGTCTTTAACTGACCCAGTATCTCACAAGAGTAGACAAACACTGAAGTCTCTCTCACACACACACTGAAGTCTCTCTCACACACACACACACTGAAGTCTGTCTCTCACACATGTGATGTCTACAGGATGTCGTAGCCACAGGCTTGGGGAGGGTGTATGTAACTGACCCAGTATCTCACAAGAGAAGGCACACACTGAAGTCTCTCTCACACACACACTGAAGTCTCACACACAATGAAATCTCTCTCACACACACACACTGAATCTCCCTCTCACACACACACACACACACACACACTGAAGTCTCTCACACACACACTGAAGTTTCTCACACACGTGTTGTATGCAGGATGCTGCAGCCACAGGCTTGGGCAGGGTGTCTCTAACTGACCCAGTACCTCACAAGAGAAGGCACACACTGAAGTCTCTCTCACACACACACTGAAGTCTCTCTCACACACTGGTCTCACACGCACACACACTGAAGTCTCACAAACACACTGAAGTCTCTCTCACACACACACTGAAGTCTCTCTCAAACACTGGTCTCACACGCACACACACTGAAGTCTCTCTCACAAACACACTGAAGTCTCTCTCACACACTGGTCTCACACGCACACACACTGAAGTCTCACAAACACACTGAAGTCTCTCTCACACACGTGATGTCCACAAGATGCTGCAGCCACAGGCTTGGGCAGGGTGTCTCTAACTGACCCAGTACCTCACAAGAGAAGGCACACACTGAAGTCTCTCTCACACACACACTGAAGTCTCTCTCGCACACTGGTCTCACACGCACACCCACTGAAGTCTCACACACACTGAAGTCTCTCACACACGTGTTGTATGCAGGATGCTGCAGCCACAGGCTTGGGCAGGGTGTCTCTAACTGACCCAGTACCTCACAAGAGAAGGCACACACTGAAGTCTCTCTCACACACACACTGAAGTCTCTCTCGCACACTGGTCTCACACGCACACACACTGAAGTCTCACACACACCCACTGAAGTCTCACACACACTGAAGTCTCTCACACACGTGTTTTATGCAGGATGCTGCAGCCACAGGCTTGGGCAGGGTGTCTCTAACTGACCCAGTACCTCACAAGAGAAGGCACACACTGAAGTCTCTCTCACACACACACTGAAGTCTCTCTCGCACACTGGTCTCACACGCACACACACTGAAGTCTCACACACACATACTGAAGTCTCACACACACTGAAGTCTCTCACACACGTGTTGTATGCAGAATGCTGCAGCCACAGGCTTGGGGAGGGTGTCTCCCACTGACCCCGTACCTCACACCAGGAGTCACGCATGTTGACGGGTCTATGGGTGCCAGGTGCCAGGCTCACACTGCGCCAAAACCGATAGTGCCCTCCATTTTCCAATAAACCATAAATCTGTCCCTGGGCACAGAGAGCTGCTGGTTTTATACAGTCCAGAAAATGCCCGCAGGCCCGTGAAGCCTGGAGCACCGCCTCCGTCCGAAGCACAATGCGGGAAGGGGGCCAAGGCTGCGCGCCCCCGCGTCCGGCCAGACGGTGCCCGGGCCCCCGCAGCCTGGCGCGGCCCCAACTCCCGGGCAGCGCCGGCCCGTGCACAGGCTGCCCGGAAGCCCCCGCCGCCTACTGTCCAGCCAGAAGCGGCAGCAGATCGGAGGTCAGCGCCTTGAAGCCAGGAAGAGCCGACTGTGCGCTGCGTGGCGCTTCTTCCAAGATAGATGGGGAGCTGTTAACAGGCGGGGACCACCGCGCTGCTGGGGGAGAGCAGGGGGCCCATCCGCAGGACCACCCAGCGAAGTAATTACCGCGCTCGGGCATGACTGATGGAGGGGGTGGAAGAGCGGGCGAGAGAAGATTGGGGGGGAGGGGCAGGAGAGGTGGATGGAAAGCCACAGAAACAGCGGGATGGCAGGGAGACAACATGGAAGGAAGAGGCAGACCGGTGTGGAGGGGGGGGGGGGAGGGGCAGGATGCAGTTAAACTAAAGAGAAAAAATAAAGAAGGCAGAAAACGAAGGGATGGTTTCGATGTGCCGGCCGAGACGTATTATAATACACACAATACGTGGTTTATTGCAAAGGTGAGGAGGCGGTTTCTTGTGTGCGTTCTGTACTCAAGACACACTCTCCAGTATGAACCTTTATGTATAGACAACACCCCAAGAATAAACCACATTATAAATGTTATTTCACAAAAGTGAGGCATAGTAGTGGCGGAAATATCATGCTATTTACATTCTGCCCATGTTTGTACCTGTTTCCATTTGGTACTAGCTTTCCACGCACAGCCATGTAGCGTTAATTTGCGTGACTTTAGTTGATTTGACTTTACATGGAATCAGTGGTGGCCTGTCCTTAAGGGCGGAGGGGCACGGCCCACTACCTTTTTGCAAACATGAAGAGTGTCTGTCAAGCTGAGCAAATGTCAGAGCTACACTCTTCATGTTCAGGTCAGGCAACCAGGCGCTGTACATGTGCTAAATGTGCAGCCACCTGGCTGCCTGAGATGAACTTTGCCAGCAGGGCCGGACTGGCCGTAGCGGGCACCGGGCATTTCCCCGGTGGGCCGCCAGGGTGGGGGCCGGTTTTGGGCCCCTGGGGGGGCCGTTTTTGTTACAGGGCCGTTTTTGCAGCATGGCTGCATTATCGGCCCCTGTAACAAAATCGGCCGAAACCGGCCCTGGCAAAGTGCTCGGCCGCGCCCCCAACCCCCGGGGGGCCAGCCGAGCACTTTGCCAGGGCTGGTTTTGGTTCCCAGTCCGGCCCTGGGGGCAGGAATGTTTCTAAGTTCACCTTTGAAAACGTTCACATTTAATAAACTCTTCTCGATACAATGACATAATCTGATGTACTAAGAGGAAACGCTACGGACTGCTATATGAATGCACTTCTTTGAATTATGAAGAGACTTTTTCATATTTTTACATTATGTTGTTGCATGGGTTACTTGCAAAACATTACCAGGGCTCGGCTCGTGCATGGGCCCATAGAGCTGAGCCAGACTATTGGCTTGGCTCTGGCTTGGCTCTTCCTGTAATTGTTTGACTTGCCCATCTCAACTCTGACCTTGCGGACTACGCCAACAGAGCTTCGAACAGCCTTACTACAATGATGTGCTCTTGTAAGCATAACCCTGGCCTACCCTGGACCGTCCTCATTCACTGTGCCAGTCACCGTATGCACCATCAGCACTCCTGGGACTCTGACCTACGTTCTCGGATGCCCAGTATGTGTTGCACATGTAGCATCCTCCCCAGCCTCGGAGCTTGTAAATAATCGCGCCACACATGGAGCTTGGTATTACACGTCTTTATACTTCAGCGTGTAACCATTAACTGAACATTCTACATTGTGAATTCTGTCACCCACGCACTTACGTCACTGTTCTACGGAGTCTGTCAGGAATTAAAAGGGTCCCATCGTTTCTTACTCACAAGACACTACTGTACCCATGACAAGAAGCTCCTGTAACCTGAAGGCGGCGCGTGGCACATGGCTCTCTATAAATCACCAAATTAATAAATAAAACTTGTGTCCCCTGCCTGCTTCTAATCTCCCAGAGAGACGGCAAAGCCTTCACTTTCCCACCCTCCTGCATTAAGTAAACAAGTGCATATGGTTCTAGAAGCCTTATCACAAGGCTAGGCTCACGATAGACTCTTCGGTCCTGGCTGGTTTAGTGGGCCCAGGTTAAACTGAGAGCCGTGTGCAGGCTAGGTCCATGTTCAGGAGCATGTATATGATATGAACACCAGTGAGTGAGACACATACCTTCTAATAGTATGAAAAAAGCATACAAGGAGTAGTGATCAACGTGTTAAATTGGAGCAAACACATGTTGACATTCATTCTAATGCCACGTCTACTTTCACTTTCAGGGACTACCCAGATTGGCAAGCATTAGCAGTGCCTGTGTATGCTTTGAATATAATTGCATGCTACACACAAAAACATGCGTTATATACATTTGTGGGGGTGATATTAGCATGATTGCACCTTGAAGAAAGCCCAGGACCATTTAGGCCATCAGTAAAGGGCTGAAACATGTTGGTATTGTAGGGTCATATGACCATTATATCCTTCCAACCCCTAATATAGTTTTTAATCTTTCTCATCCGCCCCACCAATAAAGGGATACCTGGGTGTGGATGAGAAATTTCTAAAGTTGTGCCCTCTTTGTAACAGTCTACATAAGAGCTCCCTGGGAGAAGGTCGAGCCCACCCTGGCCTTTAGGAGCCAGGGTGAACCCGATGATGAAGCATGACACTACTAGAGTGGGTGAGGGTTATATAACAAAAGGATCTTTTCCTTTCCCTGCCTTTTTTAGAGTGGTGCTCAGGTTTGGCACATGACCCCATTGTTTCCTTGCGCCTACAAAGATAGTCTAGAGGGGATACTTTTTCGGTCAAAAGTAGGAACATAGGGAGGACATATTCCTCCATCCTTGGTCAATGGATCTCTCCACCCTTTTGGCACTGTGGGATTCTCCTCAATTTCCAGACCTTCATGTTTTGAGTTCTCAGAGGAGTCCCAGCTAGGCTGAGAAGCTAAACTTGGGCTGAAGGGCCCTGGCTGGGATGTGTGCACCATCTAAGGCTCCAGGGCCTAGTCCAGCCGATGCCAGCAGCCCCTCGGTCCCCTCACCTGTGCCTCGTAAAGCTGACAGTCTGGCAGGCGGCTTTGTTGTGCTGTTGTTAAATATTCCCCAATAGCCCGACTCCAGCAGTAATTTGGGACATTAGCGGGCAGCGGGCACACGCACAAGTTTAATTAACTCCACTGATGCCCGGCACAGATGCTGCGGGCCAGCAGAGTAATTATGGCCCAGGCGGCGAACATCCATGCGGGCTCTGAACGTGATCAAGGTGTCTGGAAACACTGATGCAGTGGTGGCCACTTCCCCGAGCACCAGGGCAGCACATCCCTCTCCAAGGTGCACCAGAAGCCTCTGCTTTCCAGTGGGCACCAGAGGCCTGTGCTGTCCTGGGACACGTGAGTCTCATCCCGCCACATGGAGCACTGGAGGCCTCTCCTTTTTCAGGGGACACGGGGGGCTTATCCCTCCACAGGGAGCACCGGAGGCCTCTGCTATCCAGGGGGCATGGGGTGGCTCTTCCCTCTCCAAGGACCACCGAAGGCTTCCTCTGTTTTCCAGTGGGCAGTGCCAGTGCTTAATTTGTAATAAAATAAGTGCCAGTGCCCTCGTAAGGAGGCCACTGCAGCTTGAACCACCCATTGCCCATGCCAGCGCTGCCAGCGACCGTACCTGCACAACTACTAACTTTAACACTCCTACAAATGTGACAATTCAGACTATTCCAGGGCCCCAAAGCTATAAGAATGGCTTGGGCAGCAGGTATTAGTCACATTTAATGTACATCCAATTAATAAACAACTGTTGTTCTGCTCATCTCTAAATTACACAGACAGCGCCACCATGTGTCAGACTGTCATATGTATCGGTGTTCACAATTAAGTGCCAGTGCCGCGCACCAGAAACCACCGGCTCAAAATAAGCACTGGTGGGCACCAGAGGCTTCTGGTTTCCAGGGACACGCGAGTCTAATCCCTCCACATGGAGCACTAAAGCCCTCTCCTTTTCCAGGGGGCATGGGTGGGGTGACGCATCCTTCCACAAGGAGCACCGGAGGCCTCTGTTTTCCAAAAGGCGCGGGGTGGGTCATCCCTCCTCACGGAACACCGGAGGCCTCTCCATTTCCAGGGTGCGGGGACAGGGGCGAATCCCTCCACAGTGAGCACTGGCAGCACTGGTGGCCCTCACGGGCCAGCACCTGCAGCCTGTGCTGCACTTCCTCAGCGCAGGGCACCACAGTAGTGTTGCCAGCGCACTATCAAAATGGATGACGTACTAGGCTGAGGATGTTTAGGGGAATAGTGGCGACAGGATATTATTTTGTCTTTCTAATTGGCCAGGGATCTAATCCTAAAAAACAGAAGTGGGGGACTAACCAAATTAGGCAGTATGCAAGTGACATCATGGAGCATGACATCACAGCGCGTGACATCACATGTGGCATCACAGGAAGTGGCATCACAACCCAAAACCAGAGGAAGTGACATCACAAGAAGTGAAAACAGATCTTAATACCTCACACATATTTTTAGGAGGTCTATCATGACAGGATTTAACAAATGAGATTTTGCGTCGGGTTTGTGCCAAAAATGTAATGCAACCCCAGCGCAAAATCGGGGCCCCAAATGATGTATTTTTTTTTTAACTGTGCCATAAAAATTCGGCAACAAGGAGAAACGAGGCAGTAAATCTGTTCTGGTCAATTGTTTGCAAAGTATGCATTTTAAAATATCTTATGAGGTTAAGGCAACTGCTGCAGAAATCTTTGTGTGGCCAGAAAATCTCAGGGATTAATAATAATGGAAAGATAAGTCTGGGGGTTAACAGATTTGCTGGTGAGATCTAGCCCCAGTTTTGAATCAAAGTAGCATAGAGGCTTAATATGCCTTCTGCAAAGCACATCATGTAACATGAAGATGACAGGTTTGTATTTTATGTAGCTAGGTAAGTGGATTACTGCTTTTAACACAGAGATCCTTTTGTTACTTGCAGTTCATAAATTGTAATCCTTCTAATATAGCACAGTAAGTTACCAAGGACATGTGACTCCTACACCTTGTAACCCAAACTGTCTTATGTAACACACCCTGTATATTTATTTACACATTTGCATGAGTTATTGTCAATGTATAATGTGTATGTGTGATGTAAATCGCTCTGACATCCTGCATCGGGATGAGTAGCGCTATAAAAGAAATAAAACACAATAGTGGTATTTAAATTGTTATTTATGTAAATACTGAGACAGACCAACACAACTGACATTCTTACAATGAATGCATATTTCTTATATACAGGGACTGAACAAAGACAAAACCATGCCTCTCTTAAGTATTTGTGAAGTAACAACAAGCTGTGTGCCTTTGTTTCCACTCCATTGCGTTTGCATTTAGGTGTGAGGCTCCAGATAGTTCCCAGCCAGGATACTCAATTAAAGGAGGCCTGATGGCTCTTTAACTTTGGCCTTTGTTTTGTACCCAGCTGGAATGTACAACAACAAAGCCCCCTCGCTGCCTGCACATTGCTGCTCGGAATGAAAAGATGACAACGTGCAGGCGCTGCCGAATGTGACCTCGTGTCTGAAAATTACACCGGGATGAGTTCAGCATATTTCTGTGGGGCCCAACTTCTTGCAGGGCGGATGGCGTCCACCTTGTGAAAATAATGGGTAGACATCGTACCCACGTGTACCCTCGACTTGTACCCTGTGCTTCTAAAGTCCTGCCAAGTACCAGGCGCAACCCTTTAGCACATGACCCTCAGCTAGCGAGACAGAGCGTTCCAAGGCTTACTGACGAACAAGGTCGGAGTTTAGCATGGGCAAGGTGAGCCCAGAGAGCTGGCCTTCAGAGGGGCGCAAGAGCTGTCTGCAACAGTCAACCTTCAACCTGGCTTTGAAGAATAGTGTGCTTGAACACTGCTTATAAAGGCTGTTGGTGCCCGTATCCACACTTGTTCTCTTTTTCTTCTAGTGGCGCTCCTTAATCAGGTCCCCGTACCTTCCTCGTACCCTCTCAAGTTTACAACACATAGACAAAGAGAGGGTGCCAAATTTGGTTTAGCCATGGGCACTGTCTTGAGCAAAGTCCAGCTCTGCTGAGGACGGTAGTGTGGGTTTGAAACTCAGAACTCTGATCCCGAGTTATAGGCCCGAGCCGCAGGCAAGGAGAGGGCCTTTAACAACCGGTGTAGCCTGAGGCAGAAGGGCTATAAGGCTATTAGAACATTCCACCCACTAAGGGTAGAATGTTCTAAATTAAAAATGGAGAAACAAAAAGACGAACATTGGAATGTTGGAGTGCTGTGCTTATACCAGCCATTATACGCCCAGAGCAACTCCATTGTCTTCAATGGAGCTCCCAACATTCCAATGTTCTAATACTCAATAAGCCTCTGCCTATAGGCTTTGACACTTTTGCATAACCAATAAACCGCAACCGACGGGCTTTGCAAAGGGTTTCACAATAAGACATTACCTATTGGCCTTAACAATTAACCACTCTGTCTACAGACAGACCGAGGGTTTTTCATATGCCATAAGCCAGTGCTTATGGGCTTTAGCAAAGATTCTTATGTGGCCCACCAGGCAAGTTAAGTGTGGCCGTCATATTGCATGGCAATTTAATTAAATTGGGCTGCTAATGGCCAGCCCTGCAGCATTTATGGGGTCCAAGGATTTGTTTACATTCAACAGGAAATTTCGTCTGCAAACAGCGGCTGAGATTTCCCAGTGAAATTCAGGGAGGAAACGAGAAATGACCTGGTGAACAGAGTTACCCATTCTAGGCTGAATTCTCCCCCCTGGTTGGTGGTTCCCCCTATAGCTGTACTTCTGGGGAGTTGAAAATAGCAGCACATTTCCTTGGTAACTCGTAATGAGGGCATTTGTGTGTTTTTCCCAGAAATGCTACTCAAAAGCTAGCCACAAAGGCATGCATGAAGAGGCCAAGCAAACTCCCGTTCCTGTCAGGGGCCCCAGGGACATGCCACAAACTGAGAGATTCGGAGCCGGAGAGAGGTGACCACCGCTCCTTGGAGGTCCAATGCTCTCCCTTGACCTCAATCAATCAGACATTTATAGAGCGCGGCAAATCACCCATGAGGGTCTCGTGGCGACCTCATAGAGAAGATACGCAGACGGGCCCTTCGTCCCTTGTGCAGCTCTATTGGACAGCCGACGGGCGGGCTGCGAGCTCCTCTTGGGGACAGTTTTTCCTCTTGCAGGAGTACATGCAGGGCCGGCTCTAAATCGGATTGACGGGGACAGCGCCCTGGGCAGAAATAAAATTTGGTGTCAGTTGTGGGTGCTGGGGGACGTTGCAGTGTGGCGGTAGGAGGTGTGAGAAAGATGGGAGGAGGGCAGGGGGTTGATAGGTTGCTAACAATTACTCTGAGGCAGTGCTTTAAATGGGGAAAAACAAGTGCAGGTACTCATTAAAATAGAGGTGTGGCAAGTGGGCAGGGCTAGGGGCGGGGCTAAGGGCAAAATATCATCATACATAATGACTTCTGTACCAATTGCAGCACATATTAAAACACATGAGAAATGTGTTTGTCAAAAAACACAGATTAACTCATAACACAAAATGAAAGTCATGATGGCACTTTCACCCGTATGGTCGTTGCGCACCTGATTGACAGTGCAGGGTCTGTCTAGAGACCCTGTCCTGTTAATCACAGCGTGACACAAGCCCTCTCACCCCCCTGCAGTTTGGGGACATTCAAATGGGCGCTGCTGGAATCTTCACCAGCGACTCTGCAAAAGGCTACTTGAGCCGAGTTAATTACAAGCTCCTCGGAAGCAGAGCGGCCTCTGCCCTACACTGGAGCAGAAACCTACCTAACCTGAGCCTGCCGTGCCGTGGATCAGGTTACCGGGACACTCCCTGGCTACAAAGAAGTGCCGGTACTGACGGCAAAAAAATTCGGAAGTGCCAGTACTCAGTACTGGTGAGTACCGGCCCATTTAAAGCACTGCTCTGAGGTACATTACAGGATGATTACAAAGACTTTAACTGGACTCGTTTGAGACCAAGTGGAATGGACGAGCTGCTGTTCACATGACATTAAATCAGACAGCTCCCTGCTGCGCCCCTCGGAATATTGGCGCCCTGGGCCTGGGCCCAGCTCCTCCATACCCAAGGCCGCCCTGAGTACACGCCTTGTAACGCCCTTTCCACAGTGGCTGCCTGCCTCCTTCAAGTTAGACAGCTCTTCAATAAGTCCCAGGAGACTTGGGTGGGCCCCCCAAGGGCAAAGGTCGGTCGGGCAGAAGGCAATTGTGGATCAGCAGTGAAAAGGTCACTTGACCCCTTGGCGTTCAACATTTGAAGGTCACGGGCCCCACCCACAGTCGTCTCTGGAAGGCTCCGGGTGGAAGTACATTTTCACTGGCTACAAGAGATGTATCCTCTCGCCCCCTCAGGCCCCCCGCATGCCGCTAGGCCCGCCCCTAATTTCGGAACTTTCCATTCACAAAGCGCCTATACGGACTTCTCCCTCTTCCAGGCAGTGTTCAGGTCCCCTTGCACACTTCGAGCAGCTCTATTCCCCTGCACAGCCGTCCTGCCCCCACCGACCCCCCTCCCTGATTCGGCTCGGAAGCCTTGCTACTCACCGGCGGAGCGGCGAGCCTGCAGGCAGGCTTTAAACACCCGCCGTTTGTTTGCAGAAGTCGCTCGCCTCTTACATTTGCAAATGTGACTTGGAATCAATAAGGTGATGGAAAAGCTTGCTCCTCGCAGACAACAAATATCCGAGAGGGCTCCCTGCAGTGCACGTGGGTGAATTATATTCCCAGCGTCGCTGCTTACTCGGAGACGCTGCCCTGAAAGCAAGGCTTGTTTAATCACAGTACAAGGGGGCAACGTTGTAAACAAGGGCTTTCTGTCTCGGAAGGGGCCCGGCAGCTGCGAGGGAGTGAGGCTGGCGTGAAGCCGAGTCTGTCATGGGCCCCGAGAGGGGAGCTGGGAGCCATGCCGTCTCCCCAGCTACAGATGATAACATACAGGATCACCCAGGCAGCATTCAAGCGCTTCGTCCATTTCTTAGGGGCTGCTGGTGCCGCTAGACACCTGGCTGGGGCTTCTCGCCACCCTCCCCCTGGCATGTGACTGACTCTGCTCCTGTGGTGGCTGGTGACATTTGAAAGTGGTGAGGCGTAAAATTATTGGCATACTGCACCGCAGCGTGACAGCACATACCATAAGATCCCGGATCCAAAATCAGTACTCCTATCTCGCCCTAAGCGCGAATCATACTCCTGCATCCAGAATGCAACCCCACTGCTGTTTTCCAATAGAGGACACATTCCTGTACCTACACGACCGACCCCCTGATTTTGCCATCCAAGTCCCAAGGAACACTCCTGCCGCCAGAGTAAGACCCTTACTGTCCTGTCCCTATACTACTGTACTCAATGAATGCACAGACGTGTCTAAAGGAACGTAAAAAGATGTGGCGATGCTGTTTGTGTCATTCAACAACACACCTGGGACACACTCTATGTACAGGATACTAACACACTATCACTGCGCCCCCGCTCTTAATCCCGCACCCGAAATAAAACATACCCCAGAATCATCCCCTAATGCTACTGCCCAACACAGACTTGTAAAGCTTCCTGCAGCTCTGAATACGCCCCAAATGTGCTGACGTACATCTTCTACTGCGCCCCTGCCTTACTCCAGCACCCGAAATAAAACCACTGCAGAACGTGTTGCATCCTCACTGTTCTATATATACTTTTCCCTGCAACCCTTGCAACTCTAATGTACAGGAGTGACTGACGCTGCACGCACCCGGCAACCCAGGCTGTACTCAGTGCACTAACTCTTAAGAGTGACTGACTCGCACCAGGCGTCACACGGTACACCAACTCTAGGAGTGGCTGACTCGCATGCGGCGCCTCTTGAGTGTACACCAACTCTAGGAGTGACGGACACGCTCCCTGCGGCACTCAGTTCACCAACTCTAGGAGTGATTGACATTCCCTGATAATCTAAAAAACAACAACAAATGTACCAGTTCTACGAGTGACTGGTGGCGCCCAGAAACCGTTACCCAGGAGATACTTTCCACACAAGCTAGCACAGTGACCCATACCGCGGCTCGCGCGCCGGGGGGGTTGAGGGGGTGCCGGGGGCCCGGAGGGATTTTGGAAATAAAAAAAGAAAATCCGATTCCTACCTGAGCAGGTCCGCCGTCCGCGCCGCCTCGGGTCCGACTCCGATTGCGCCTAGTATGGCCCCTCTCAGCCAATCCTGGCGCTGCTGGCAGCGCCAGGATTGGCTTAGGGCACGGTTACCTCTCGCCCGCCTGCCCATTAGGAGACCGAGGTTTGAGCCTTTGCTCAACCCTCGCTCTCCTAATGGGCATGCGCTAAGCCAGTGCACACACAAGTGCGCATGACTGGGCACGGCGCGAGAATTCGGTGCCCTTGCCCACTCATGCGCACTTGTGCTGCAGTGCTGCCTGCTGCCCCTGGTCCCTCTAACAATCATGTCAGTCAACATGACGCAGGACCGCCCACCCCCTTCAGACTCTGAAGGGGGTGGGCGGTCCGACGTCATGCTTGTGAGAAGTTGGCCTGGCATATGCTGTCCACTATTTATAGTGGGCACCGTGCACCAGTCCAAATCGACTCTTATGGTAGGTAGGTTAAAGACAACCTTATTGAAAGCTATCCTAGTGGTAGCTATGGAGAGCAGCCTTCAGGCTAAGTCTTGAAGGAATGTAAAGCAGCTTGTTTTGCCAGTCTATAATCTCTTGAGTGACCAAATGAAAGAGCACCACACCAGGTATATATTCAAAATATATGTATTTATTGCTAAACACACCCCTCTAGTCTCTTTATGAGGCTAGAGTTCGAAGTACATAGGTTATAAGATCTTAAATCACAGTAATAGCACAAATACACGTTTGGGCCCTAGGGGCGTACCAAACCATATACCAATAAAGTGGTATGCGAACCACGACTGAACTAGACACTAGGCCTAGAGCCTCTAGAAGTGCTTGGGCCACAAGGAACCACCCAAGGTAGTGACACAGGGGACCCACGGGGGACGCGTGCAGTGTAAATACACAACCGCGATACGCCGTTTACTTCTATGGAGAAAGTCGGGAGCGGGAAAATAGAGGAAAGGGACACTTAAAAGAGGACTAGGACAAAACCCTTTGAGATCTAGGACTTTGAAGAGTCTCTACCCACGGGAGCACCGGAGTACTCTTGTTACCTCACCCAGGGAAGCCTGGTGCATAGGTGCCTTTCGGGGTCGGGTTTCGTCGTCGGTTCTTATGGCGATCTGCTGCAAAGTGCTGCTGGCGACCAGGAGAAAAGTGTCCGGGTGGATCCAAGAGTGGATCGGAGTTCTGAAGAACCTGAAAGCAGAGGGGACAGAGTCTGGGTCACTAGCCAGTGACCAGGGAGGCGATGGACAGATGCCCACCGATGTCGAGTGCTTCAGGTTCGATGACGGTCGTCTTGACTCTTCAGCCACGAGGTCCGGGAGGCGTTGTCGGCGACCAGGAGCAGGATTCGGGCTGTTGCTCGATGTCTGTCGAGTGCAGAGGTATCGGCGACCAGATTGGACCCAACAAGCCTTGGCAACGGCAAGTCTCGAGTAAGATGTAGATCGTCGATGATGCAGACCAGCAAGGTCTGGGGAACTCACCCAGCGAGGGTAAGTGAGGGCAGGCCTGGAGCAACCAGACTGCCAAGTAAAGAAAAGATTGGCCTTCGTTAAGGGCTACTAGCCAACGGGCTAGCGACCGCGAAGGAGCCTCGTGACGCCGCACGTGGAGCTGGCTTACAGGACACTCGTAGAGTGGGGGCCAGTGATCTTCGGTGCAGGTGGTGCTGGAGGCTAGGGCTACTCGGAGCCCAAAGCACGACTTCTTGGGAGACCCAGAAGATGGTGCACTTGCAAGTGTGCTCGGTGTCCAGGGGTCACGGTCTCAAGTCACCCACGATAGCCACGGGCCTCAGCTTTGCTGGGGACTCAGAGTAGCCTCGGGAAGTCTGAGAATCCACCTCTGGTGATGCGATGACTTCGGCGTCCGACGGGAGCTTCAGTGATGCGAACCGGACAGATGCTTCTTTGGTGCCTGCCAAGCAGGGGAGTCACTCCTTGACCCCAAGGGAGATTCTTCAGTCCTCTAATCGTGAGTAGAGCGTCGAAGGTCCAGGATTCAGTTTCAGAGTTTCGTCCAGGTATAATCTTGCTGTGGCAAGGGTTCCCCATTTTAACTAGTAAAACAGGGAGGGACTAACTCTATGACCCCACCTATGGGAGGGTCAAGGGAGGGGTGGCTACACCCACTTCCCTTTGTCCAGTTTCGCGCCAGAGCAGGGGCAGGTAGCCCCTGAGCTGGTTTGAACTGGCATATGCACAGAGGAGCCTTTTGCTCCCCCAGTGCAGGACTTCAAAGCACTCTAAGAGTGCACCCACCCAGCCCCAATACACATTATCCTGTCTGGGGAGGTGGTCACACCTCCCTGCAACAGGAAACCTATTGTCCAGGCCTCCCCTGCCGGAGTTTCGTCCAGCAGCAGGAGGCCAGACTTGTGTCTGTGGCAGCAGCATCCATTTTGTGATGCCAGGGCTTCAGAAGGAAGTTACCGGGTTAGTCAGAGTTAACATGTCTTTCCCTCTAGAAGGGTGGAATGCTACCCCCGCCGCCAGGATTGGCGGGGGGGGTAGTATTCCAAGATGTTTGACACCAAACACGACATGTTTAGGTGCAGCCATTCCAAAGTTAGCATTTTACCGCAAGGATATAATGCGCTTAAGAGTATATGGTCAGGCTGCACTACAAACAGCATCAGAGATGGTCTCCGAACGCTGCAGAGGGGCCCTGCTCATGCAGGGGCACCCTCTCACATAGGAACCATGCACTCTGCCTTTAGGATTGATAAGGCCTGCCTTAGGAGTGACTTATAGGTTTATATGTGTGTATGTATTTAGTGATATAGGTAACCTATATCACAGTAAGGGGTGCATGCACCACCTTACCCAGGCTGCAGTAGCAGACCTGTGGTGTCAGTTTGGATGGCCTTCCAGGGGTGGCACAATACGTGCTGCAGCCCCTGGTAGGCCTCTGAGGTACCTATGCCCTTGGTACATAGTATACCATATACTAGGGACTTATAAGGGCACTCCAGATTCCAATCAGAGATGTGCCTAAGGCACATGGAAACCATTTTACAGAGAAAGCAGATAGACTGGGGCCCTGAATAGCAGGATCCCAGTCCAACTAAGTCATAAACCAGCAAAACACCATAAAAAAAGTGGGGGCAACCATATAGTCAGATTCCACCTTCCTACATAACCCCCCCAAACGAAAGGAGATAAGGCTAACCTTGGCCAGTTGAGCCTATATTGACTAAGTGGCCATATAAGGAAGCACCTGCACTAGCATGGTTGCCCCCTATGTTATGGTCCACTAAGCAATCCCTCACCCTAAGGGTATGAGAGGGTCTCCACCATGGGGAATCACTACCTCTGGTGTGCTTAGGTAAAGTACAAGGCTGGTGAGGTGTCTGAGTAGGGAAGTGAGGCCCTAGGAATGTTGGCCTCAGCTTCCTCAGATCACTGGTCACCATGTATGCCTGTCTTTCCATGACTGAGTTGCACTTTGCTCTAAGGGTCAACCTTTGGCTACCTACAGCTGGGGGTTGGGTCCCTTTGGATGGAACACTGGAGGGACATGGCAGGTTTGGAACCTTCTGGTCCCAGGTTTGCCCTTGCCTACCAGAGTCCTTCTGGGGGAGGTCCCTACATAAAGGTATGGGGGATCCCTCAGTGTGTAGAGGAATTTTCACCTGGCTAGGGCTACTAGACTGGGTGCCCCTAATCTGCTGATGGGGGCTTCCTCTGGACAGGGGGCCCTGGGGGTCCACTGACCTCCCTGACCTCTGCAGCCCTGGGCTGACTGAGGCAGGGTAGAGAGGGGCAGGTTACCTGCTCCAGACTGGGTACCACCTTGGAAGGGTCCTCTGCCATCAGGGGTGTGGCCAGGCCAGGCCTGACTACCTCTGTGGCAGTTCCTTCACTAGGGGTAGGGTCAGTTCCCTGAGGAGGCTGACCCTTACCTATTGTCTGGGGGAAGAAGACTTTTCTTCAACCCTTGTGCTCTCTTTTGGGGAGAGTGGGCCATTCTTTCAGGCTCCATCTCTCCAAATTCTTGGGCTGGGGCTGTGGCCATCACAGCCCCACTAACCTTTACAGGGACGCCCAACATCCTAAGATGGGTTTGGTGTTCAACTTCAGCCCAGGCTGAAATTTCCAAATCATTGCCCATCAGGCAATCTACAGGTAAGGTGGGGGACACTGCCACTCTCTTTGGGCCTGTGACCCCCTCCCAGCTGAGATTGACTATGGCCATGGGGTGATCTGTTCTGACACCATCAATGTTGGTCACCTGGTACTTAAACTCAGGTAAAAACTGGTGAGGGGGACTAGTTTCCCTGCCACCATGGTGACACTAGCCCCTGTGTCCCTAAATGCCACAGCTTTCTGACCATTAATCATTGGCTCCAGTCTGTACCTGCCCAATGCTATGGGACCCATGGTAAAGGTGGCAAATCCTATACCACCATCAGAGTCAGAGGAGTCTGTTGAGGGGTCCCTGTCTAAACTAGGGCCCACCTCTGTTCCTCTTGCAAAAGCACCTAACTTTTTGGGTGCTCTACTCCCAACTGGAGGATTACTACTGGTAGTACCAGGAGGGGTGGTAGTAGTTGTGGGAGGAACATTTTCTTTATTGCCAATCCTGGGGCAACTGGGATCAGTTTTCCAGTGCCCAGGCTTTTTACAGACATGGCAATAGGGTTTCTTTTCAGGAGAGGAAGGAGTTTGGGACCCACCCCAGAAGAGGAATTTTGGGGCCCTGTAGGGGACTTATCCTTAGATTTATCCCCACCTTTCTCTTGGGACTTAGTAGAATCTTTCTTCTGGTCACCACCCTGATTTCTAGTTTTTACTCTGGTTCTGACCCATTTGTCTGCCTTCTTTCCCAATTCTTGGGGAGAGGTCAGATCAGAGTCCACCAGATACTGGTGCAAAAGCTGGTTTTGACAATTATTAAGGATCTGCTCCCTCATAATCAAATTGTACAATCCTAAAAAGTCCTGCACTTTGTTGCCATGTATCCAACCTTCCAGAGCCTTTGTAGCACAATCTACAAAGTCTACCCAGTCTTGAGTCTGTGCTTTTTGGGTGTCTCTGAACTTCAACCTGTACTGTTCAGTGGTTAGGCCAAACCCATCAATAAGAGCACTCTTCAAGACCTTGTAATTGTCAGCATCCTCCTCTCTAACAGTGAGGAGCTTGTCTCTACCTTTGTCAGCAAAGGAGAGCCACAAGATTGCTGCCCACTCCTCCTGAGGGACCTTCTGTACTTTACAGGCCCTCTCTAAAGCAGTTATCCATTTGTGGATATCATCCCCACTCTGGTAGGGAGGGACAATCTTGCTCAGGTTCCTATGGTCATAGGACCTTTCCCTATCTCTAGGGACATGGCTGCCACCATGGGACTCTAGTCCCAACTTTCTTCTCTCTCTAAGGAGATCTAGGGATTCTCTATCTAAAGCCAATTGCTTCTTCCTGATCTCTAGTTGAGTTTCCTCATACTGGACCAGTCTCTTTCTTCTCTCATGAGAGGATTCCCTCCTGTGAGAAGAAACAGAGCTCCCTATTGAGGTGCCAGAGTGGTTAGACTCCTGAGAAGGAGACCTAGACTTTCTGTGCACACTCATAATCCTTCCTGGGGGACAAAGGTGTGGTTCTCTAGATCCTCATCTTCATCTTCCCCAGAAGGGATTGGGTTTTCCAGGTCAGGGTCATTGTCACCCTCCTGGTCAGTTTCAGAGGGGGCTGGGGGTAGTGGTACCCCTGGTCCCTTCCTCATCTGCTGGCCCACCCTCTGCTCCTACCCCTTCAGTCTCTGAAGACTTACTAAGATCATAAGCCACCAACAACTCCTGGAGGTGTTGGGTGGTGGGACTTTGGCCTGTCCTTAATTTCCTCACGTTACACAAAGCTCTCAGTTCCAAGAATGGGAGTGTGTCATACTTGGAGGGGGAAGCTCAATGGCTTCCTGCAGGTCATCTTTGGATCCTGCTTTTAAAGACATTACTAGTGTGGTGTGGTGTATGCACTACCTACTCTAGTGTGGCCTACTAAACTCTCTTGAGTTGTAGAAAGGGTTGTGCTATCCCTTAACACACAACTCTAAGTTCAGTAGAACTTACTGATATTCTAAGCTTAAATTATATGTACCTTAGGTACCTTTAGTGGTTTTCAGTTGATCAATTCAATTGAGATTATCTGGTAAAACAATAGCAAGCTGGAATCCCACACGCTGCACACCAATGTGAGAAGTTGGCCTGGCATATGCTGTCCACTAATTATAGTGGGCACCGTGCACCAGTCCAAATCGACTCTTATGGTAGGTAGGTTAAAGACAACCTTATTGAAAGCTATCCTAGTGGTAGCTATGGAGAGCAGCCTTCAGGCTAAGTCTTGAAGGAATGTAAAGCAGCTTGTTTTACCAGTCTATAATCTCTTGAGTGACCAAATGAAAGAGCACCACACCAGGTATATTCAAAATATATGTATTTATTACTAAACACACCCCTCTAGTCTCTTTATGAGGCTAGAGTTCGAAGTACATAGGTTATAAGATCTTAAATCACAGTAATAGCACAAATACACGTTTGGGCCCTAGGGGCGTACCAAACCATATACCAATAAAGTGGTATGCGAACCACGACTGAACTAGACACTAGGCCTAGAGCCTCTAGAAGTGCTTGGGCCACAAGGAACCACCCAAGGTAGTGACACAGGGGACCCACGGGGGACGCGTGCAGTGTAAATACACAACCGCGATACGCCGTTTACTTCTATGGAGAAAGTCGGGATCGGGAAAATAGAGGAAAGGGACACTTAAAAGAGGACTAGGACAAAACCCTTTGAGATCTAGGACTTTGAAGAGTCTCTACCCACGGGAGCACCGGAGTACTCTTGTTACCTCACCCAGGGAAGCCGGGTGCATAGGTGCCTTTCGGGGTCGGGTTTCGTCGTCGGTTCTTATGGCGATCTGCTGCAAAGTGCTGCTGGCGACCAGGAGAAAAGTGTCCGGGTGGATCCAAGAGTGGATCGGAGTTCTGAAGAACCTGAAAGCAGAGGGGACAGAGTCTGGGTCACTAGCCAGTGACCAGGGAGGCGATGGACAGATGCCCACCGATGTCGAGTGCTTCAGGTTCGATGACGGTCATCTTGACTCTTCAGCCACGAGGTCCGGGAGGCGTTGTCGGCAACCAGGAGCAGGATTCGGGCTGTTGCTCGATGTCTGTCGAGTGCAGAGGTGTCGGCGACCAGATTGGACCCAACAAGCCTTGGCAACGGCAAGTCTCGAGTAAGATGTAGATCGTCGATGATGCAGACCAGCAAGGTCTGGGGAACTCACCCAGCGAAGGTAAGTGAGGGCAGGCCTGGAGCAACCAGACTGCCAAGTAAAGAAAAGATTGGCCTTTGTTAAGGGCTACTAGCCAACGGGCTAGCGACCGCGAAGGAGCCTCGTGACGCCGCACGTGGAGCTGGCTTACAAGACACTCGTGGAGTGGGGGCCAGTGATCTTCGGTGCAGGTGGTGCTGGAGGCTAGGGCTACTCGGAGCCCAAAGCACGACTTCTTGGGAGACCCAGAAGATGGTGCACTTGCAAGTGTGCTCGGTGTCCAGGGGTCACGGTCTCAAGTCACCCACGATAGCCACGGGCCTCAGCTTTGCTGGGGACTCAGGGTAGCCTCGGGGAAGTCTGAGAATCCACCTCTGGTGATGCGATGACTTCGGCGTCCGACGGGAGCTTCAGTGATGCAAACCGGACAGATGCTTCTTTGGTGCCTGCCAAGCAGGGGAGTCACTCCTTGACCCCAAGGGAGATTCTTCAGTCCTCTAATCGTGAGTAGAGCGTCGAAGGTCCAGGATTCAGTTTCAGAGTTTCGTCCAGGTATAATCTTGCTGTGGCAAGGGTTCCCCATTTTAACTAGTAAAACAGGGAGGGACTAACTCTATGACCCCACCTATGGGAGGGTCAAGGGAGGGGTGGCTACACCCACTTCCCTTTGTCCAGTTTCGCGCCAGAGCAGGGGCAGGTAGCCCCTGAGCTGGTTTGAACTGGCATATGCACAGAGGAGCCTTTGCTCCCCCAGTGCAGGACTTCAAAGCACTCTAAGAGTGCACCCACCCAGCCCCAATACACATTATCCTGTCTGGGGAGGTGGTCACACCTCCCTGCAACAGGAAACCTATTGTCCAGGCCTCCCTGCCGGAGTTTCGTCCAGCAGCAGGAGGCCAGTCTTGTGTCTGTGGCAGCAGCATCCATTTTGTGATGCCAGGGCTTCAGAAGGAAGTTACCGGGTTAGTCAGAGTTAACATGTCTTTCCCTCTAGAAGGGTGGAATGCTACCCCCGCCGCCAGGATTGGCGGGGGGTAGTATTCCAAGATGTTTGACACCAAACACGACATGTTTAGGTGCAGCCATTCCAAAGTTAGCATTTTACCGCGAGGATATAATGCGCTTAAGAGTATATGGTCAGGCTGCACTACAAACAGCATCAGAGATGGTCTCCGAACGCTGCAGAGGGGCCCTGCTCATGCAGGGGCACCCTCTCACATAGGAACCATGCACTCTGCCTTTAGGATTGATAAGGCCTGCCTTAGGAGTGACTTATAGGTTTATATGTGTGTATGTATTTAGTGATATAGGTAACCTATATCACAGTAAGGGGTGCATGCACCACCTTACCCAGGCTGCAGTAGCAGACCTGTGGTGTCAGTTTGGATGGCCTTCCAGGGGTGGCACAATACGTGCTGCAGCCCCATTAGGCCTCTGAGGTACCTATGCCCTTGGTACATAGTATACCATATACTAGGGACTTATAAGGGCACTCCAGATTCCAATCAGAGATGTGCCTAAGGCACATGGAAACCGTTTTACAGAGAAAGCAGATAGACTGGGGCCCTGAATAGCAGGATCCCAGTCCAACTAAGTCATAAACCAGCAAAACACCATAAAAAAAAGTGGGGGCAACCATATAGTCAGATTCCACCTTCCTACAATGCTGACTGACATGATTGTCAGTTCTCCCTCGGCGTCTTTGAACTTAAGTAAACTTAAGTAAACCAGCTCTCTCTTCCAAAGAAAGTGAAACCATTTCTCCCACAGTCACTTCAGAACTACTGTTCAAACAATCATGCTCTCTCGTCTGGATAGTGGTAACATCTTCCAGGGCCTACCAGACCCCAACTGGCGCCCCCTTAGCAGCATCCTACAAGCTGCAGCACGTCTCATCCAGAGCCTGAAGAAATATGGCCACATTAACCTTATCCTCATGAGTCTCCAGTGGCCCACCTTGCCAGCTGCACCAGCTTCCAACACTAAATGCATCATTTACAAAGACACCACAACCAGCACCCTCCTTAACTCGCAGACAAGTTCACAATCTCCGGTGGTTCCTAGAACCCCTGCGGCCGGGACACCATCAGACTGCAGACTAAGAAATGTGAAAAGAAAACAACAGGCCTTTTCCATCTATGCACCCCGAGTCAGGGCCGGATTGGGAACCGAAACCGGCCCTGGCAAACTCCTCGGCCGGCCCCCCCTCCAGGGCGGAGGGGGTAGGCCGAGCTGTTTGCTAGTGCCGGTTTCGGCCGATTTTGTTACAGGGGGCCGATACTGCCGGCCCCGGTAACAAAAACGGACCCCCCAGGGGCCCAAAACCGGCCCCTACCGTGGCCGCCCACCGAGGAAACGCCCGGTGCCCGCTACGGCCAGTCCGGCCCTGCCCGAGTCTGGAATAACATCCCGGAATCCATCAGAAGCGCCCAAACGCTGCTCCAAAATAGGAAAGAGCGGAAGACGCACCACTTCAAAGAACAACCCACACGAATCCTCACTTGTATCTCGAGTAAACTTCTTTGCATAATATGTAAAGTGCTCTGATACCTTCGGGTCTAGGTAGCGCTATATAAAACTCTAAAATAAATAAAGAATGCATTAAGGTCTACACTCTTGCTACCTGCCTATCACTTCTTGACTTTATGCTTGTCTTCGACCCTGTACAGCTCTCCTCTGCCCGCTGGGCGGACACGGACACACACACACGGACACACACACACACGGACACACACACACACGGACACACACACACACACACACACACACACACGCACACGCACACGCACACACACACACACACACACTCTTTGTATGTGATTACCTGCGCCAGGGCTGACATGCCTTTGGAGAGGCACGCACGCCTGCATGTGGCAAGCTTGTCATGTGAGTGCATGTGCCAAGACTCAACAGGCCTTTTGAAACAGCACACATGCTGTTTCCCCATTTTATGTCCTGTTAGAAAAAAAGCTTGGTGAAATCTGAACTGAGGCAAACTGTGTTCTCGCCATTCCGGATTACACAGGCCCCAACAAGCCTGAAGGTGGCTTGCCCTGTTCCTGCCCCTCTGCAGGGTTTCTGTAATATGGCGCCTCTTCCCTGAAGGCTGTTCCAGCAGCGGGTGCAAGGCAGGGAAAGGGCACACTCAGGACTTCGGACTAATATCTTTTGAATAGTTTCACACGGTAGTTTCCAAATAAATTTGATAAAAATATGAGGGATTTTTAAAGAAGGGGTTGGCTTGGCGGTTTATCCCTCAAATGATCTTCGAAAACAAGCTACATGATGTATTTTTCACAATGTGTTATCACAAAGTACTACTGAATATAAAAATCAGTATATTTCCAAAATAACGAGTGGAACTCCCTCCATCAGTTCGTCCGTGTAACATATAATATTCTATATTCACGTATAATTCTCATCATGACACACAATGAAAGGAGATGGCACCGGGAGCGACCTGCAGATGGCCCGCACCTGTTCTGTGGTGCCACCGACCACAGGGAAGGCCACAGCGCCGCAGCCAGTGAAATGTCACTATAAAGCGCTATAAAAATAACCAGTATATAGTAACCTAGCGCTGTCAGCCAACAGCGTGCCTCGATGGCTTCATCCAATGACCAGCATCATAGCCCCGTTCACTGCATCTCAATGCCGGCAGATGATAAACTGGCACCGGTGCCATCTGCCCACAGACTTCTGCCAATGTCTTCAGCTGAGGAAATGCCCGGTGACATGGACAGGGGAAGATCACCCATGCCAATAATCTCAGTGCCCCATACCATGATCCCAGGGAAGGCCTGTATGTCACCCGCTCATGACGTGATAAGGAAATGAAGTCATCGGCCCATAACATAACTATTTGTAAAGCGCACATTCACCGCAATGGGTATCTTGGCACTGAATAACAGATGTTTATTGTTACCCAACTCAATAGCACTCATTTTATCGACCTCAGAAGGATGAAAGCCTGAGTGGACCTGCCAGGATTTTAACCTGTGACCATGAGGTCCATCATAGGCCACTACAGTGGATGCATTAGTCCACTAAGCCACCAGACCCGGCATTATTGCACTCACTGACCTAGGTCCAAAATACGGCCCCCATGGCCACTGGCCCATAAACCAGCCTCAATGCCACATCAAAGGTCTGTGAAGTGTGCCCAAGCCATCAGCCGTGATGCCATTGGACAAGGAAGCATTCCTGCCTCCTCTCTGGAGAAACCTCATAGTTCCATATGCTGAAAAACGCTATCTAGCCGCATCCTGCCAGGTAATGGCACTGCTGCCATTTCTTATATCAGCCATGAAATGCCAACACTGCCATTACCAAATAATGACACCAAACCAGGCCCAATCACCGATGCCAGCTACCTTCTTAAGGTCATGGGTGAAAGTATTTTCAGGTCATGTAATGCCCCAAATGTCAACAGCCCATGAGCTGCTCTCAATAACGTTAGCCAATCAAAAGTTTAAGTCACATCAGTGCAAGGAATGCCCCAATGCCAACAGCCAATGCAAAACACCCTCGACTTTAAGTTCCTGAAGTACCGCCATGCCATCAGCCAATGAAATGCCCATAACTCTATCAGCCCACCTCAAGTGGCATGCCCTCAGTAATGCCATGCTAGGCAGTGCTACTCATGCTACCAGTCTATGGATGTAATTCAATGCCAGGAGGTACCAGCAGATAAAATTACCCAAATACCATCAAGCCATGAAAAGTCTCTAAAACATCTGCTCATGCAATGTCCCCAATCTACAAGTCTTTAAAATGCCCAAGAAATGGCCCCAGTGCAGCCAGGAGAGACCAATGTTACACCCAGTTCTTTGAGGGTTCCTGAAGCACCCCCTCAATGCCTTCCAGCAACGGAATGCCTCAAACACTATCATACCATGAAACTCCACTGTGGCATCAACACGTGACATGTCAGCGGACCACCAGTCCACGCTACCAGCCGATCAAGTGACTCCAATAATACGTACCCTTGGAAGGTGCCCAAATATATCCACTAATGAAATGTCCCTAATGCTGCCAATCTATAAAACTCCCCTCTTCCATGAGTGCACAAAATGCCACCAATGCTGCCAGTCCAAGAAATGGCCCCTATCACACGAGTGCATCTGTTCATGAAGTTCGTCCAGTGGCATCAGCCAATAAAGTGCCAAGGAGGTGCCAACGCTAGTGATTGAAGCCATGAAATGCCCCACTGTAGCTAATGACGTGCTCCACTGCCAGCAGCCCAAAACATGCCCACAGCAGCCTCAGAGCGTGAAGTAATGCCCAACTGCCACAAGCCCATGAGGATTCCCCAGTGCCAACATCAGGGAATGGCATTAGCAAGTGAGCCGACCTCTTCCATCACCCCAGTAAGTGTCCTCAGCACCCCCACCCCAAGGAATGCTCCAACAGGTACCAGCGCATTAAATTCCCATAGTGCAACCAGGCCGTGATCTCAAATGCCCTCACTGCCAGTAGGTCAATGCCCTCAGTGACGTCAGCTCAGTAAACAGGCCTGCTGCCATGATGGCTTGGGGTGCATGTTATAGACTGGCAGCGGATGGGCCACTGAATTTAATTTTGCCCTCCATTACTTAGCGTCTACCGTAAAGGGCATATCAGTTAAAATGCCTTCTCTACTCCTTGACTTACGTTGTATCAATACCCGCCCAGCCCTGCTCTCCGCCCAGCTCGTCCTGTTGTTATCAGCAGAAGTGTGAATTGCACAGTGTTATCCTTCG
Source organism: Calotriton arnoldi (assembly GCA_963921515.1). Taxonomy (NCBI): domain Eukaryota; kingdom Metazoa; phylum Chordata; class Amphibia; order Caudata; family Salamandridae; genus Calotriton; species Calotriton arnoldi. The sequence continues at coordinate 2,949,406 of CAWUFW010000087.1, forward strand.
GGCAGTCTGGGAAATCGTCATTCATCAGACACAGCTTATCTTACTGTTTTCTGTAGAATGAACGGCGCAGTGTAAGGGTTATGAACGTGGCGGGAATTCATCTTCGAAGGTAATCACCTTTTGTATCCATGCCAGCTTTCAATTCAGCCACAGAGCAGCCCCTGCTTCCAGCAACTACCCTTGAAAGCTATTCCTCTGTCTTAGGGGGCGTTGTGTCGCTCCCCCCTCTATCAATCAATCAATCATATTTATATAGCGCAGCAAATAACCTGTGAGGGTCTCAAGGCGCTAAGGCTGCTGGTCGCTTGGTGGTAGACTGTTCATTCGAACAGCCAGATCTTGAGTCCTCACCTGAACGCCTGGAGCGATGAGGTGGTCCTGAGGTGCAGGTGAAGGTCGTTCCAGACTTTGGCCTCCAGGTGAGAGAAGGAGCGTCCTCTGCTGTTGCATCGGCGGATCCGGGGGGTGTCTGTGAGGAAAAGGGAGGTGTCTGGCTGGTTGGTGGAAGCTCATTCGTTTGTTGATGTATGCTGGTCCTTGGTCGTGCAGGGCTTTGTAAGCTTGGGTCAGCATCTTGAACTGGCATCTCTTCTGAATCGGGAAGCAGCGTTGCTTCTTGAGGTGCGGTGTGATGTGAGTCAGTCTGGGGAGGTCGAGGATGAGTCTTGTCGCTGCGATTTGTATTGTCTGTAGTTTCTTCAAGAGGCATGCAATGATTCCTTCATAAAGGGTGTTACCGTAGTCCAGCCTACTGGTGACAAGGGCTTGAGTGTCGGTCCTACTGGTGTTGAATGGAAGCCACCTGAAGATCTTACAGAGCATGTGTACGCTGAGGAAGCAGGCAGACAGGACATGCTGAGTCCATGAGCTTGAGCCAGAAGGCTCAAGGGCCCTTGAGCCAGAAGGCTCAAGGGCCCCCATGTCTGCTGAGAGGCTCTTGGTCCATTCCCAGGACCCAAGACTGCTTGGAGGTCACACTCACACCACAGGAAAGATGAGGTCAGTGGGTGCTGGGATGGTCTCTGCTTTAAGAGTAAGTAGATGCGGGGATCTGTGCTAGCCAGAACCACTGCTCCAGAGAGCAGCTCTCCTGTACTTTCATCATTGCTGCTCCATCACTCAGCCATCTAAGGTAAAAGGTCTCTGGGCCTTCAAGGCACTCTCTGCAGCTCCTCTGTTCTTCTTGGGTTGGATGGCAATCTCCTCTTGAGCGGCACAGCCAATCACCGCCTAGCGCTTTGAACTGCTAGAGTAGCGCTCCGGCTCATTATCCCGTCTCTTGGAAGTTGGGCAGCATCCTGCTGGCAATCAAGCAGATTGCAGTGTTCAAAGATACTGGCATCAGCCAATGACGTTGAAATACATCTTTGAAGGCATTCTCGCCGTCTTGCAGAGCTGGGCGCGGGCTTGGGCTCGATGATATGTGCATTCTAAACCTAAGTCAGACAGGATAAAAGCAGCCTCTTGCACACATTTCATTCGCTTTGCTGGTGGGCAGATTTTGTCATGCATCAGACAGGCGTGCAAGAGGATGGGATGAGGTGGGCACGTGGCAGAGCTGGGTAACGGGTTCTCGCTGAGTCTAGAAAGATCTCAGCACCCGAGACCACAACAGAAGTCAGTGGGTTGTGATTAGGCCTGGGCGGAATTTCAATGTTGCCGAAGTAATCGGAGTAATTACGGTAATTCCACGGTACTCTTTGCCACAGAATGACCAAGAACTACACGATGACTCCTGCTTGCCTAAGAATGGGAAAAACATCCTACAGTGAAAGCCCATTTAGCAAGCATGAGCGGCCGCGCGCACTCACCCTTTGCGTTCTACTGCATTCAGCGCTGTTTCTTTGCACACAATGCTTTCTCGTGCCCATTCTGGACACGAGGGACATGTTTACGCTACGAAATAACGCTGAACGCAGAATTACTCTTCTCATGTTATTCTGCACAATCTCGCAGAATTCTCAGGTAATTCCACATAATTACGCTACACTGAATTACGCAAGTCACACCCACCCTAGTTGTGATTCCCCTGCAGAGTGAGTAAATCCATCTCAGCAGCCAACTCATGAAGTCACTGACTCATGAACACGTCCACCGGCACATAGAGGTGGGTTCCACAGGACACACGTTCACGGTATCACCCAGGGGCGTGGGGAACCCCCCACAGCTTAAGCGGTGGTTGCCACAGGGGTCCATGGGCTAGTGAAATGGGTCCCACAAACATTAAGTAGTTGATGATCGGCCTCCTCTTTCTTCAGCATTGGCGACAAAGGGCTTATAAATAATAGCTTTAGGCAATAAATAGCAGCGGGGCGAGGGAGGGGGAGAGGCGTGCACATCAAAGGAAAGAGAGACGGGAAAAGGGTGAAGTCAAGCAAGTAGGAGAAAACACAGAGGGACACATGGAAAAAGTAAGCATGAGAGAAAGGTAAGATAGAAAAAGTAATGACGAAAGACCAAAGATGGGCAAATAGAAGGAGGAGAGAAAGAATGGAAAGGAAGGAAATGTAAAAGAACATGAGGAAGAAAAGGTGAAAGGCAGGATGGGAGGGTAAAAATATTGGTAGATGGAAGGGGGAGAGGATAGATGAAAGAGCAGAAGGATTGATCGGTTCTAGGATGAATGAGTGGCAGGACGAGGATTGGAAAGATGGGAAAAGGGGAAGGATGGATGGGTGAAAGGATGGATGGATGGGTGAAAGGATGGATGGGTGAAAGGATGGATGGATGGGTGAAAGGATGGATGGGTGAAAGGATGGATGGATGGGTGAAAGGATGGATGGATGGGTGAAAGGATGGATGGGTGAAAGGATGGATGGATGGGTGAAAGGATGGATGGATGGGTGAAAGGATGGATGGATGGGTGGAAGGATGGATAGATGGATTTGTGGACATATTAATGGGCGAATGCGTGAAAGGGTGGATGTATATATGGGTGGATGGATGAATAAAGGGTGAAGGTAGCTCTTCTAAGGAGGGTAAAGTCGGCTTGCCTCGTGCTCGGGGTGAGTAAAGGTATAGTTTGAGCGGGGGCTATTTTAATTTTCTGGCTACTCCCTTGGTATCACCGCTCACTAAGGGAGAGAGGAAATGGGCTTCACAGGGGTGGTTGGTAGACTCGCTCCTCCGCCTGAGAGGTGTGTGTCAGTTTCTGGATGGCCGCCCCTGGGGTTAATATACCTAATGCTTCACAGGGGTAGTTGGTAGACTCGCTCCTCCGCCTGAGAGGTGTGTGTCAGTTTATGGATGGCCGGCCCTGGTGTTAATATATCTAATGCTTCACAGGGGTAGTTGGTAGACTCGCTCCTCCGCCTGAGAGGTGTGTGTCAGTTTCTGGATGGCCGGCCCTGGGGTTAATATATCTAATGCTTCACAGGGGTGGTTGGTAGACTCGCTCCTCCGCCTGAGAGGTGTGTGTCAGTTTCTGGATGGCCGGCCCTGGGGTTAATATATCTAATGCTTCACAGGGGTGGTTGGTAGACTCGCTCCTCCGCCTGAGAGGTGTGTGTCAGTTTATGGATGGCCGGCCCTGGTGTTAATATATCTAATGCTTCACAGGGGTAGTTGGTAGACTCGCTCCTCCGCCTGAGAGGTGTGTGTCAGTTTCTGGATGGCCGGCCCTGGTGTTAATATACCTAATGCTTCACAGGGGTGGTTGGTAGACTCGCTCCTCCGCCTGAGAGGTGTGTGTCAGTTTGTGGATGGCCGGCCCTGGTGTTAATATACCTAATGCTTCACAGGGGTGGTTGGTAGACTCGCTCCTCCACCTGAGAGGTGTGTGTCAGTTTCTGGATGGCCGGCCCTGGGGTTAATATATCTAATGCTTCACAGGGGTGGTTGGTAGACTCGCTCCTCCACCTGAGAGGTGTGTGTCAGTTTCTGGATGGCCGGCCCTGGGGTTAATATACCTAATGCTTCACAGGGGTGGTTGGTAGACTCGCTCCTCCGCTGAGAGGTGTGTGTCAGTTTCTGAATGGCCGGCCCTGGGGTTAATATACCTCATGCTTCACAGGGGTGGTTGGTAGACTCGCTCCTCCACCTGAGAGGTGTGAGTCAGTTTCTGGATGGCCGGCCCTGGGGTTAATATATTTAATGCTTCACAGGGGTGGTTGGTAGACTCGCTCCTCCACCTGAGAGGTGTGTGTCAGTTTCTGGATGGCCGGCCCTGGGGTTAATATACCTAATGCTTCACAGGGGTGGTTGGTAGACTCGCTCCTCCGCCTGAGAGGTGTGTGTCAGTTTGTGGATGGCCGGCCCTGGTGTTAATATACCTAATGCTTCACAGGGGTGGTTGGTAGACTCGCTCCTCCACCTGAGAGGTGTGTGTCAGTTTGTGGATGGCCGGCCCTGGGGTTAATATATCTAATGCTTCACAGGGGTGGTTGGTAGACTCGCTCCTCCACCTGAGAGGTGTGTGTCAGTTTCTGGATGGCCGGCCCTGGGGTTAATATATCTAATGCTTCACAGGGGTGGTTGGTAGACTCGCTCCTCCACCTGAGAGGTGTGTGTCAGTTTCTGGATGGCCGGCCCTGGGGTTAATATACCTAATGCTTCACAGGGGTGGTTGGTAGACTCGCTCCTCCGCTGAGAAGTGTGTGTCAGTTTCTGGATGGCCGGCCCTGGGGTTAATATATCTAATGCTTCACAGGGGTGGTTGGTAGACTCGCTCCTCCACCTGAGAGGTGTGTGTCAGTTTCTGGATGGCTGGCCCTGGGGTTAATATATCTAGTGCATTTCTGATGAGCCGGGAGAGGCGCTTTGCGCGTGCAATGCCAGCAGCAAACAAAGCATGGGTATTCTATTACTCCCCAACAGGGTGGGGAGAAGGATGCATTCAGAGCGATGATGGTAGCTTTAATTAAACATTTCAGCAGGGTTTCCGTGCTGGCGCTATCGAGTGACATTTTTATGGCTTCCTCGGGTACCACTTGTCTCTTCCCCGTGAATCTTGAAGGGCTTCCTAGTGAGCCCCTTGCATAATAAATATGCAATGCCGAGCTGAAGGACTCTGTCTTGTCAGAAAGTGGGGAGTGCAGCTTCCAGCGGCCACACAATGTGATCAGAGAGAGGAGAGGCCCCACAGGGGTGACCAAAAGACAGGCCTTTATTTATCATTTACTGATTTCACATTAATACACCATGCCAGGACATGCATGCTTGTGTTCAACCAGGCACTCAATGTGTTTTGTGAAAAATAATGTGTTCTGGTACACAAAAGGTACCAAACACAGGGACTTGTGTATAGGATATTGGTGTAGCGCAGCACAGCAAGCCCCCTTGCTGAGTCGCTCTACGCCAAATTGAAAGGGCAGGAATGCACCGTATTTAAATGACGTGCATTTGTAAAGTGCACGTTCACTAGTAGGCATCTTGGTGCTGAATCATAGATGTTTATTGTTATCTAACTCAATGGTACTCATTTTGTTGACCTCAGAAGGATGAAAGGCTGAGTGGACCTGGTGGGATTTGAACCTGTGTCTATGAAGTCAAACACAGGCCTCTCCACTGGTGCCTTTTCGGTGGCCTAACGCCAACGCACGCACCCTTGCACCAAGGGTGCCTCCGTTGCAGGCAGGATTGTTTTTGTGCAGGAAGGGGTACCTTCCTCCACAAAACAATCCATTGAGGTGTTTTCCTCTCTCCATGTGTGCTGCTCCATGTGTGCTGCAGAATGCAGCACACATACAAAGAGGAAAAAACCAGGAGAAATGAACATATTTCTCCTCCTTACGCCTCACCTCGAGAGAATTAAGGATTTGGAGCTTCTCCAGGTTTACATCACTTTGTACATCTGAGGCAGCGTCAAATTCCATGGGTGTTGCATGGGAAAACCCCCCGCAACGCCCATGGAACACCTCCTGGGTGCAGAGTAAGGCGACGCAGCGATTTGAGCTGCGTTGCCTTACTTATGATTTATGAGGCCACTCAAAGCCACACAGGGTGTCTTTGTGTGGCTTCATAAATGGAAATGAGAGCCTTGTGTCATGCATGTACCACTTTACCTGGTGGAGAAGTGACGCAGGGCTCTCATAAATAAGCCCCATAGTACTTCGAGGCATTGACAAAGCAAGTCATTAGGACTTTTGTGTGGCAAAACCTTTTTTTTACTTAAAAAACTGCGCGGGCAGTAGCAGCAAAGCTTTCCACACAGAATAAAACAGTGCAGAGAGCGCCCCATTGTGCCCTGCTTCTCACAATGTATTTTAACATTAATTGCCAGCATGATTGTTGGGAAATCTGAAGCTCATAACACCCCTGAACTCCCCTCCTCCCCCCCCCCGTTATTACTCACCAAGCTACACCCCTGCACGGATACCTTGGCTTCCAGAGTAAGGTCGAGAAAGGAGCTATCTCTTGGAGGGGCACCCTTATTGGTACCCGCCTGGGCTGCAGTTTACACCAACCCTGAGTGTAATATACTTGCAAGCAAAGGGTGTACTTTACCTTATAGGGGAGCAAGCCATACCAAGACATAGAAGCACCCCCTCCCCCCCCCGCCGAGCATTACTTCCTTTGCAACACAGTGAACACAGAAAAGGCATTGAAAGTGACAGTGGGTGAACTGTCATTGACAGTGGTAGATCTGTAAAAGATTGTTCCAGCATGGTGCCTGCACATGAACAAGTGTGTGTGAGAGGTTAGCACTCTAGTTCTTACAGTGGGAGGCATGCCAGTGAATGCTTATCTCCTCAGACACTGGATCTAATGCAGACCCCGCTAGAGGCAATGCTTACTGTTCTAACATGCAGAAGCATAGCTACCAAGGTTTCAAATTGCTTATATGTGACAGTTCATAATTTCAGTGTAATTATGAGTGACATTCAATGGCTATGAATGTCACTTTCTCATGAGCAAAATGAAGCAATGAAGACGAGGGAAGCCATACATGCCAACCCTCCCGATTCAGGCAGGAGACTACCGATTTCAAGGCTAGTCTCCCGCCTCCCGATTCCTGCATGCAAGAACCCGATTCTTCTATGGGCTCCTGCCGACAGGGACTGGTCTTGTGTGACTCAGAGTATGCACTGCCGGTAACCTGTTGCCGCAGGCCTGAGAAGACTTCATGTACATCAACTGAATCACAGTCTCATGCTTGCACCAATGGCACTGAGGCACAGCAATGGAAGTGAGGGGCGAGGCTGATGCATTCACTTAGAGAGTCATTCCATACACCCCGCTAGCTCCCCTTGACCCCAATGCATTACGTTGCCCCTGCTGAGGCCGATGCATTCACTTAGAGTCATTCCATACACCCCGCTAGCTCCCCTTGACCCCAATGCATTACGTTGCCCCTGCTGAGGCCGATGCATTCACTTAGAGAGTCATTCCATACACCCCGCTAGCTCCCTTGACCCCAATGCATTACGTTGCCCCTGCTGAGGCCGATGCATTCACTTAGAGAGTCATTCCATACACCCCGCTAGCTCCCCTTGACCCCAATGCATTACGTTGCCCCTGCTGAGGCCGATGCATTCACTTAGAGAGTCATTCCATACACCCCGCTAGCTCCCCTTGACCCCATGCATTACGTTGCCCCTGCTGAGGCCGATGCATTCACTTAGAGAGTCATTCCATACACCCCGCTAGCTCCCTTGACCCCAATGCATTACGTTGCCCCTGCTGAGGCCGATGCATTCACTTAGAGAGTCATTCCATACACCCCGCTAGCTCCCCTTGACCCCAATGCATTACGTTGCCCCTGCTGAGGCCGATGCATTCACTTAGAGAGTCATTCCATACACCCCGCTAGCTCCCCTTGACCCCAATGCATTACGTTGCCCCTGCTGAGGCCGATGCATTCACTTAGAGAGTCAACCCCACTAGCTCCCCTTGACCCCAATGCATTACGTTGCCCCTGCTGAGGCCGATGCATTCACTTAGAGAGTCAACCCCACTAGCTCCCCTTGACCCCAATGCATTACGACGCCCCTGCTGAGGCCGATACATTCACTTAGAGAGTCATTCCATACACCCCGCTAGCTCCCTTGACCCCAATGCATTACGATGCCCCTGCTGAGGCCGATGCATTCACTTAGAGAGTCATTCCATACATCCCGCTAGCTCCCCTTGACCCCATGCATTACGTTGCCCCTGCTGAGGCCGATGCATTCACTTAGAGAGTCATTCCATACACCCCGCTAGCTCCCCTTGACCCCAATGCATTACGTTGCCCCTGCTGAGGCCGATGCATTCACTTAGAGAGTCATTCCATACACCCCGCTAGCTCCCCTTGACCCCAATGCATTACGTTGCCCCTGCTGAGGCCGATGCATTCACTTAGAGAGTCATTCCATACACCCCGCTAGCTCCCTTGACCCCATGCATTACGATGCCCCTGCTGAGGCCGATGCATTCACTTAGAGAGTCATTCCATACACCCCGCTAGCTCCCTTGACCCCAATGCATTACGATGCCCCTGCTGAGGCCGATGCATTCACTTAGAGAGTCATTCCATACACCCCGCTAGCTCCCTTGACCCCATGCATTACGTTGCCCCTGCTGAAGCCGATGCATTCACTTAGAGAGTCATTCCATACACCCCGCTAGCTCCCTTGACCCCAATGCATTACGTTGCCCCTGCTGAGGCCGATGCATTCACTTAGAGAGTCATTCCATACACCCCGCTAGCTCCCTTGACCCCATGCATTACGTTGCCCCTGCTGAGGCCGATGCATTCACTTAGAGAGTCATTCCATACACCCCGCTAGCTCCCCTTGACCCCAATGCATTACGTTGCCCCTGCTGAGGCCGATGCATTCACTTAGAGAGTCATTCCATACACCCCGCTAGCTCCCTTGACCCCATGCATTACGTTGCCCCTGCTGAGGCCGATGCATTCACTTAGAGAGTCATTCCATACACCCCGCTAGCTCCCTTGACCCCATGCATTACGATGCCCCTGCTGAGGCCGATGCATTCACTTAGAGAGTCAGGCAGGAGACTACCGATTTCAAGGCTAGTCTCCCGCCTCCCGATTCCTGCATGCAAGAACCCGATTCTTCTATGGGCTCCTGCCGACAGGGACTGGTCTTGTGTGACTCAGAGTATGCACTGCCGGTAACCTGTTGCCGCAGGCCTGAGAAGACTTCATGTACATCAACTGAATCACAGTCTCATGCTTGCACCAATGGCACTGAGGCACAGCAATGGAAGTGAGGGGCGAGGCTGATGCATTCACTTAGAGAGTCATTCCATACACCCCGCTAGCTCCCCTTGACCCCAATGCATTACGTTGCCCCTGCTGAGGCCGATGCATTCACTTAGAGAGTCATTCCATACACCCCGCTAGCTCCCCTTGACCCCATGCATTACGTTGCCCCTGCTGAGGCCGATGCATTCACTTAGAGAGTCATTCCATACACCCCGCTAGCTCCCTTGACCCCAATGCATTACGTTGCCCCTGCTGAGGCTGATGCATTCACTTAGAGAGTCATTCCATACACCCCGCTAGCTCCCCTTGACCCCAATGCATTACGTTGCCCCTGCTGAGGCCGATGCATTCACTTAGAGAGTCATTCCATACACCCCGCTAGCTCCCCTTGACCCCAATGCATTACGTTGCCCCTGCTGAGGCCGATGCATTCACTTAGAGAGTCAACCCCACTAGCTCCCCTTGACCCCAATGCATTACGTTGCCCCTGCTGAGGCCGATGCATTCACTTAGAGAGTCAACCCCACTAGCTCCCCTTGACCCCAATGCATTACGATGCCCCTGCTGAGGCCGATACATTCACTTAGAGAGTCATTCCATACACCCCGCTAGCTCCCTTGACCCCAATGCATTACGATGCCCCTGCTGAGGCCGATGCATTCACTTAGAGAGTCATTCCATACACCCCGCTAGCTCCCCTTGACCCCATGCATTACGTTGCCCCTGCTGAGGCCGATGCATTCACTTAGAGAGTCATTCCATACACCCCGCTAGCTCCCTTGACCCCAATGCATTACGTTGCCCCTGCTGAGGCCGATGCATTCACTTAGAGAGTCATTCCATACACCCCGCTAGCTCCCCTTGACCCCAATGCATTACGTTGCCCCTGCTGAGGCCGATGCATTCACTTAGAGAGTCATTCCATACACCCCGCTAGCTCCCTTGACCCCATGCATTACGATGCCCCTGCTGAGGCCGATACATTCACTTAGAGAGTCATTCCATACACCCCGCTAGCTCCCTTGACCCCAATGCATTACGATGCCCCTGCTGAGGCCGATGCATTCACTTAGAGAGTCATTCCATACACCCCGCTAGCTCCCCTTGACCCCATGCATTACGTTGCCCCTGCTGAGGCCGATGCATTCACTTAGAGAGTCATTCCATACACCCCGCTAGCTCCCCTTGACCCCAATGCATTACGTTGCCCCTGCAGAGGCCGATGCATTCACTTAGAGAATCATTCCATACACCCCGCTAGCTGCCTTGACCCCATGCATTACGTTGCCCCTGCTGAGGCCGATGCATTCACTTAGAGAGTCATTCCATACACCCCGCTAGCTCCCCTTGACCCCAATGCATTACGTTGCCCCTGCTGAGGCCGATGCATTCACTTAGAGAGTCATTCCATACACCCCGCTAGCTCCCTTGACCCCATGCATTACGTTGCCCCTGCTGAGGCCGATGCATTCACTTAGAGAGTCATTCCATACACCCCGCTAGCTCCCTTGACCCCATGCATTACGTTGCCCCTGCTGAGGCCGATGCATTCACTTAGAGAGTCATTCCATACACCCCGCTAGCTCCCCTTGACCCCAATGCATTACGTTGCCCCTGCTGAGGCCGATGCATTCACTTAGAGAGTCATTCCATACACCCCGCTAGCTCCCCTTGACCCCAATGCATTACGTTGCCCCTGCTGAGGCCGATGCATTCACTTAGAGAGTCATTCCATACACCCCGCTAGCTCCCCTTGACCCCAATGCATTACGATGCCCCTGTTGAGGCCGATGCATTCACTTAGAGAGTCATTCCATACACCCCGCTAGCTCCCCTTGACCCCAATGCATTACGTTGCCCCTGCTGAGGCCGATGCATTCACTTAGAGAGTCATTCCATACACCCCGCTAGCTCCCTTGACCCCATGCATTACGTTGCCCCTGCTGAGGCCGATGCATTCACTTAGAGAGTCATTCCATACACCCCGCTAGCTCCCCTTGACCCCAATGCATTACGTTGCCCCTGCTGAGGCCGATGCATTCACTTAGAGAGTCATTCCATACACCCCGCTAGCTCCTTGACCCCAATGCATTACGTTGCCCCTGCTGAGGCCGATGCATTCACTTAGAGAGTCATTCCATACACCCCGCTAGCTCCCCTTGACCCCAATGCATTACGTTGCCCCTGCTGAGGCCGATGCATTCACTTAGAGAGTCATTCCAAACACCCCGCTAGCTCCCTTGACCCCATGCATTACGATGCCCCTGCTGAGGCCGATGCATTCACTTAGAGAGTCATTCCATACACCCCGCTAGCTCCCTTGACCCCAATGCATTACGATGCCCCTGCTGAGGCCGATGCATTCACTTAGAGAGTCATTCCATACACCCCGCTAGCTCCTCTTGACCCCATGCATTACGTTGCCCCTGCTGAGGCCGATGCATTCACTTAGAGAGTCATTCCATACACCCCGCTAGCTCCCCTTGACCCCAATGCATTACGTTGCCCCTGCTGAGGCCGATGCATTCACTTAGAGAGTCATTCCATACACCCCGCTAGCTCCCGTGACCCCATGCATTACGTTGCCCCTGCTGAGGCCGATGCATTCACTTAGAGAGTCATTCCATACACCCCGCTAGCTCCCTTGACCCCAATGCATTACGTTGCCCCTGCTGAGGCCGATGCATTCACTTAGAGAGTCATTCCATACACCCCGCTAGCTCCCTTGACCGCATGCATTACGTTGCCCCTGCTGAGGCCGATGCATTCACTTAGAGAGTCATTCCATACACCCCGCTAGCTCCCCTTGACCCCATGCATTACGTTGCCCCTGCTGAGGCCGATGCATTCACTTAGAGAGTCATTCCATACACCCCGCTAGCTCCCTTGACCCCAATGCATTACGTTGCCCCTGCTGAGGCTGGATGCATTCACTTAGAGAGTCATTCCATACACCCCGCTAGCTCCCCTTGACCCCAATGCATTACGTTGCCCCTGCTGAGGCCGATGCATTCACTTAGAGAGTCATTCCATACACCCCGCTAGCTCCCTTGACCCCACGCATTACGTTGCCCCTGCTGAGGCCGATGCATTCACTTAGAGAGTCATTCCATACACCCCGCTAGCTCCCCTTGACCCCAATGCATTACGTTGCCCCTGCTGAGGCCGATGCATTCACTTAGAGAGTCATTCCATACACCCCGCTAGCTCCCCTTGACCCCAATGCATTACGTTGCCCTGCTGAGGCCGATGCATTCACTTAGAGAGTCCTTCCATACACCCCGCTACCTCCCCTTGACCCCAATGCATTACGATGCCCCTGCTGAGGCCGATGCATTCACTTAGAGAGTCATTCCATACACCCCGCTAGCTCCCCTTGACCCCAATGCATTACGTTGCCCCTGCTGAGGCCGATGCATTCACTTAGAGAGTCATTCCATACACCCCGCTAGCTCCCTTGACCCCATGCATTACGATGCCCCTGCTGAGGCCGATGCATTCACTTAGAGAGTCCTTCCATACCCCCGCTAGCTCCCTTGACCCCATGCATTACGTTGCCCCTGCTGAGGCCGATGCATTCACTTAGAGAGTTCTTCCATACGCCCCGCTAGCTCCCTTGACCCCATGCATTACGTTGCCCCTGCTGAGGCCGATGCATTCACTTAGAGAGTCCTTCCATACCCCCCGCTAGCTCCCTTGACCCCATGCATTACGTTGCCCCTGCTGAGGCCGATGCATTCACTTAGAGAGTCCTTCCATACCCCCCGCTAGCTCCCTTGACCCCATGCATTACGTTGCCCCTGCTGAGGCCGAAGCATTCACTTAGAGAGTCCTTCCATACGCCCCGCTAGCTCCCTTGCCCCCATGCATTACGATGCCCCTGCTGAGGCCGATGCATTCATTTAGAGAGTCATTCCATACGCCCCGCTAGCTCCCTTGACCCCATGCATTACGTTGCCCCTGCTGAGGCCGATGCATTCACTTAGAGAGTCCTTCCATACCCCCCGCTAGCTCCCTTGACCCCATGCATTACGTTGCCCCTGCTGAGGCCGATGCATTCACTTTAGAGAGTCCTTCCATACCCCCGCTAGCTCCCTTGACCCCATGCATTACGTTGCCCCTGCTGAGGCCGATGCATTCACTTAGAGAGTCATTCCATACACCCCGCTAGCTCCCCTTGACCCCATGCATTACGTTACCCCTGCTGAGGCCGATGCATTCACTTAGAGAGTCATTCCATACACCCCGCTAGCTCCCCTTGACCCCATGCATTACGTTGCCCCTGCTGAGGCCGATGCATTCACTTAGAGAGTCATTCCATACACCCCGCTAGCTCCCCTTGACCCCATGCATTACGTTGCCCCTGCTGAGGCCGATGCATTCACTTAGAGAGTCATTCCATACACCCCGCTAGCTCCCCTTGACCCCAATGCATTACGGTGCCCCTGCTGAGGCCGATGCATTCACTTAGAGAGTCATTCCATACACCCCGCTAGCTCCCCTTGACCCCATGCATTACGTTGCCCCTGCTGAGGCCGATGCATTCACTTAGAGAGTCATTCCATACGCCCCGCTAGCTCCCTTGACCCCATGCATTACGTTGCCCCTGCTGAGGCCGATGCATTCACTTAGAGAGTCATTCCATACACCCCGCTAGCTCCCCTTGACCCCATGCATTACGTTACCCCTGCTGAGGCCGATGCATTCACTTAGAGAGTCATTCCATACACCCCGCTAGCTCCCCTTGACCCCAATGCATTACGTTGCCCCTGCTGAGGCCGATGCATTCACTTAGAGAGTCATTCCATACACCCCGCTAGCTCCCCTTGACCCCATGCATTACGATGCCCCTGCTGAGGCTGATGCATTCACTTAGAGAGTCATTCCATACACCCCGCTTGCTCCCCTTGACCCCATGCATTACGTTGCCCCTGCTGAGGCCGATGCATTCACTTAGAGAGTCATTCCATACACCCCGCTAGCTCCCTTGACCCCATGCATTACGTTGCCCCTGCTGAGGCCGATGCATTCACTTAGAGAGTCATTCCATACACCCCGCTAGCTCCCCTTGACCCCAATGCATTACGTTGCCCCTGCTGAGGCCGATGCATTCACTTAGAGAGTCATTCCATACACCCCGCTAGCTCCCCTTGACCCCAATGCATTACGTTGCCCCTGCTGAGGCCGATGCATTCACTTAGAGAGTCATTCCATACACCCCGCTAGCTCCCCTTGACCCCATGCATTACGTTACCCCTGCTGAGGCCGATGCATTCACTTAGAGAGTCATTCCATACACCCCGCTAGCTCCCCTTGACCCCAATGCATTACGTTGCCCCTGCTGAGGCCAATGCATTCACTTAGAGAGTCATTCCATACACCCCGCTAGCTCCCCTTGACCCCATGCATTACGATGCCCCTGCTGAGGCCGATGCATTCACTTAGAGAGTCATTCCATACACCCCGCTTGCTCCCCTTGACCCCATGCATTACGTTGCCCCTGCTGAGGCCGATGCATTCACTTAGAGAGTCCTTTCATACCCCCCGCTAGCTCCCTTGACCCCATGCATTACGTTGCCCCTGCTGAGGCCGATGCATTCACTTTAGAGAGTCCTTCCATACCCCCGCTAGCTCCCTTGACCCCATGCATTACGTTGCCCCTGCTGAGGCCGATGCATTCACTTAGAGAGTCATTCCATACACCCCGCTAGCTCCTTTTGACCCCATGCATTACGTTACCCCTGCTGAGGCCGATGCATTCACTTAGAGAGTCATTCCATACACCCCGCTAGCTCCCCTTGACCCCATGCATTACGTTGCCCCTGCTGAGGCCGATGCATTCACTTAGAGAGTCATTCCATACACCCCGCTAGCTCCCTTGACCCCATGCATTACGTTGCCCCTGCTGAGGCCGATGCATTCACTTAGAGAGTCATTCCATACACCCCGCTAGCTCCTTTTGACCCCATGCATTACGTTACCCCTGCTGAGGCCGATGCATTCACTTAGAGAGTCATTCCATACACCCCGCTAGCTCCCCTTGACCCCATGCATTACGTTGCCCCTGCTGAGGCCGATGCATTCACTTATAGAGTCATTCCATACACCCCGCTAGCTCCCCTTGACCCCAATGCATTACGTTGCCCCTGCTGAGGCCGATGCATTCACTTAGAGAGTCATTCCATACACCCCGCTAGCTCCCCTTGACCCCATGCATTACGTTGCCCCTGCTGAGGCCGATGCATTCACTTAGAGAGTCATTCCATACACCCCGCTAGCTCCCCTTGACCCCAATGCATTACGTTGCCCCTGCTGAGGCCGATGCATTCACTTAGAGAGTCATTCCATACACCCCGCTAGCTCCCCTTGACCCCAATGCATTACGTTGCCCCTGCTGAGGCCGATGCATTCACTTAGAGAGTCATTCCATACACCCCGCTAGCTCCCCTTGACCCCATGCATTACGTTACCCCTGCTGAGGCCGATGCATTCACTTAGAGAGTCATTCCATACACCCCGCTAGCTCCCCTTGACCCCAATGCATTACGTTGCCCCTGCTGAGGCCAATGCATTCACTTAGAGAGTCATTCCATACACCCCGCTAGCTCCCTTGACCCCATGCATTACGATGCCCCTGCTGAGGCCGATGCATTCACTTAGAGAGTCATTCCATACACCCCGCTTGCTCCCCTTGACCCCATGCATTACGTTGCCCCTGCTGAGGCCGATGCATTCACTTAGAGAGTCCTTTCATACCCCCCGCTAGCTCCCTTGACCCCATGCATTACGTTGCCCCTGCTGAGGCCGATGCATTCACTTTAGAGAGTCCTTCCATACCCCCCGCTAGCTCCCTTGACCCCATGCATTACGTTGCCCCTGCTGAGGCCGATGCATTCACTTAGAGAGTCATTCCATACACCCCGCTAGCTCCTTTTGACCCCATGCATTACGTTACCCCTGCTGAGGCCGATGCATTCACTTAGAGAGTCATTCCATACACCCCGCTAGCTCCCCTTGACCCCATGCATTACGTTGCCCCTGCTGAGGCCGATGCATTCACTTAGAGAGTCATTCCATACACCCCGCTAGCTCCCCTTGACCCCATGCATTACGTTGCCCCTGCTGAGGCCGATGCATTCACTTAGAGAGTCATTCCATACACCCCGCTAGCTCCTTTTGACCCCATGCATTACGTTACCCCTGCTGAGGCCGATGCATTCACTTAGAGAGTCATTCCATACACCCCGCTAGCTCCCTTGACCCCATGCATTACGTTGCCCCTGCTGAGGCCGATGCATTCACTTAGAGAGTCATTCCATACACCCCGCTAGCTCCCTTGACCCCAATGCATTACGATGCCCCTGCTGAGGCCGATGCATTCACTTAGAGAGTCATTCCATACACCCCGCTAGCTCCCCTTGACCCCATGCATTACGTTGCCCCTGCTGAAGCCGATGCATTCACTTAGAGAGTCATTCCATACACCCCGCTAGCTCCCCTTGACCCCAATGCATTACGTTGCCCCTGCTGAGGCCGATGCATTCACTTAGAGAGTCATTCCATACCCCCCGCTAGCTCCCTTGACCCCATGCATTACGTTGCCCCTGCTGAGGCCGATGCATTCACTTAGAGAGTCATTCCATACACCCCGCTAGCTCCCCTTGACCCCATGCATTACGTTACCCCTGCTGAGGCCGATGCATTCACTTAGAGAGTCATTCCATACACCCCGCTAGCTCCCCTTGACCCCATGCATTACGATGCCCCTGCTGAGGCTGATGCATTCACTTAGAGAGTCATTCCATACACCCCGCTTGCTCCCCTTGACCCCATGCATTACGTTGCCCCTGCTGAGGCCGATGCATTCACTTAGAGAGTCATTCCATACACCCCGCTAGCTCCCTTGACCCCATGCATTACGTTGCCCCTGCTGAGGCCGATGCATTCACTTAGAGAGTCATTCCATACACCCCGCTAGCTCCCTTGACCCCATGCATTACGATGCCCCTGCTGAGGCTGATGCATTCACTTAGAGTCATTCCATACACCCCGCTAGCTCCCTTGACCCCATGCATTACGATGCCCCTGCTGAGGCTGATGCATTCACTTAGAGTCATTCCATACACCCCGCTAGCTCCCCTTGAGCCCAATGCATTACGTTGCCCCTGCTGAGGCCGATGCATTCACTTAGAGAGTCATTCCATACACCCCGCTAGCTCCCTTGACCCCAATGCATTACGTTGCCCCTGCTGAGGCTGATGCATTCACTTAGAGTCATTCCATACACCCCGCTAGCTCCCCTTGACCCCATGCATTACGTTGCCCCTGCTGACAATAGCGAGCCACCACACCAGAACTCACAAATGGTTTTCCTATGTTTCAGTGTGAGGCATAATCACTAATTGCTGGTGGATGACTTGGACTGTTATCTTTTATGACGTTTTCTTTGTATCTAACCAGTGGCAACATCTAATTGTGGTAAAATGCTGTAACAGGCAATAAAGCCACAGATAGTTCTACGTAACGTGCCTTTTTCTCACACAACACACAGAACAAATGGCGTTTTCAATAGCACAGATTTACATCAACTGTGCTGCATAATGTGGTCGTGAATTACCACATATTTCCAATGAGCCTGCATATTGTGCAATACTTCTGTCTTTTGCACGGGTCATTAAGAAGCAAAGTGATTGAGCCCCTGTTATGAAGTGATGTGTCCGTGGGCGCGCAGGGCAATAGGGGACCTGCATTATGGTAGTGTGCCCAAACATTGGGTGGATCGGTGATGGTGTGACCCTCAAAGGCTATGAGGCAATGTGTCCCAAGAGATAAGATTCAAGACAGCCAAGAAATACAGTCAATAAGAAAGGGGCTGACTCAAAAAGAGAGTACGAGATTTGGAAATTAGAAAAACCATGAACGTTTGTTACAAAATTTAAAAGTACAATACAAGAATAGTAAAATGCAGATGCAGCAGTAAACTCATTAAAATACATGTAAGTCACCTGCCATGTAGGGCATCACAATGCCGAAAGAGACAATAATAGTCAACAAGCATTTGCAATGCAATAGGTCTCGCATTATTAAAGTTTGAGCTATTGGTGTTGCATTTGCAAGAGTTTGAGCTATTGCCATTGTAAACGACAATGCCTTTTATTTATGTGTTTCCAAAAGCTGTATGCGGTGCATAAACATGCCCTTTGTACTTATAGTCCTTGCTTACGAAAGGAAGGCTGGCAGTAAAAGAGGCATAGTTACTGCCAGCGTTGCTTCTGTAAGCAACGACTGCAAGTACAAAGTGCCTGTTTACGCACCGCTTGCAGGTTTGTAAAATACAGAAATAAAAGGCATTGGTATTTACAATGCCAATAGCTCAAACTCTCGCAAATGCGACACCTATTGCATAGCAAATGCTCGTTTTCTTATTGCGTAGTAGAACCACTCTTTGTGGAAAACAACAATTATGCCATGTCAGATAGTCTTACAGGCATTCACAGATATACAAACCTACAATAAGTTTCCTATATTGAAGTTTTGGAATGTTCCGTTTTTTAAAGCACAATAAAGATGGGGGGCTGTTGGTGGGGGTTGAGAGGTCACTCCCATCTTTAACTTGTGAGGGCCTGAGCCTGGTGAGGTAGCCTGTCTGCTTTGTTTCACTGTTCTACCAAGGTTTTAGGAACTGTAAGATTCCTATCAACAACAGCAAGTGATGGATGATCTGTGGCTCAAAACCTAATCCCAAGTAGTAATTGTAATAATTCATTATTATTATTTAGACCGGACTAAATATTGATAATGAACCATTACAATTACTACTTGGGATTCCGCTTTGGTTTGCCCACAGATGAGTGCAAACATCCTTTTGTGTGAATATTAATCCAAAATGAGGGATGAATGCTAGCCACTAAAAAACAAAAGTGTCTGTCCATCCCCTATTTCTCCTTGCTATTTTTCCAGATGTGGTCTGGATGAGATGCCCACAGATTTGCCCGAGCAGCCGGGAGTGCACATCTGTTTGGTGGGAAGGGATAGCAAAAGATGGTGAGGGGGAAGGAAGGAAGTAGGGGGAAAAGTAAGAGTAAAAAGGATAGAGAAGGTTGGGAAGGTAAAGCAAAAGATGGTGAGGGGAAGGAAGGAAGTAGGGGGCAAGGCAAGAGTAAAAAGTATTTGCAATGCAACAGGTCTCGCATTTGCAAGAGTTAGAGCTATTGGCGTTGTAAATGACAATGTTTTTTACCTATGTGTTTTGGTTTGGAGTGTAGTGGATGTTTGTGGTTTGGCGTGGAATTATTTGGGTTGTATTGGAATTATTAGTTGTGGGATGACGCATACATTTGTGATGTGTTTTGGATGTATGTGGTGTGTTGTGGAATCGGGTTGTGCATTTGAAATATGTGGTTTGTGTAGAATTATGTGGTGTGTTTTGCAAATGTGTGGAGTTGAATTGTGTGCCATTGAGTGTAATTATGCATATTGGATTTATGTGTTATGGTGTGGAGTGCATTTATGTGGATTGCTGGTATGTGGCATAGAGTGCATTTATGTGGGGTCTATTTATGTTGTATTGAGTAGAGTGTAATTATGTGTAGAGTAATTATGTGGAGCTGAGTGGTATTATGTGGAGTGTAATTATGTTGTGTGGTGCAGAACAGTGTGGCATTGAATCGTGTTGTGTGGAATTATATGGCATGGTTTGTAGTGGTACTATGTGCTGTGGAATAGCATGTTATGGTGTGGAATTATGTGGCATGTTGCAAAGTTGACTTCTTTTTGTAGATTGTAATTATGTGTTTTGGAATTCGAGTGGATATATGTGCAGTGTAAATATGTTGTGTGGAATGTAGGTTGGAGTGTAATTACGTGTAGTGAAATTATATGGAGTTGAATTGTGTTGTGTGGAGTGTAATTATATTGTTTGGAGTGGAGTGGAAATATGTGTAGTTTTTGTGATTGACAACAGCGGATGTTTTTTCGCTTTTTAAATGAATTACAAACTTTACAACTGTGCTTTTTCAAAAATAATTATTTTGTTAATAGTCACTCTTATCTATTCAGTAGGCGCTGCAGACAAAGGAGTTCTACAACTGAAAATAATAAAATGTGATAAAAGCAATTCATGATTAAACAAATCATAAATGTGCTGCAATGTTTGTCTTTTTACTGTCAACAACTGTCTTTGTTACATAATAACGACATCCAATAAATGTTCAACAAGTAACCACTTGCTTTTAATTTGTTAAACTCAAACGTCTGAATTGAATAATTGAGGGTATTTTTCTTTAATATAAATCAACGGCCGGTGAACATTAGTTTTAATTATTCATCTTCTGATAGGTAAGTAAAAGAGCATTGAGTGAAGCCAAACACCTAAAATTGCAGCCGATCCTGAGCCAAAATAATACCTTTAGTAGGCCAACATTCAGTACAAATAGAGTTGTGAAGGAAGTAGAATATTTAAATAACCCATATTACTTTTGTTTTGCGAAAGCAAATTAAACATTTTCCACTGGCTGCTTCCACAACATAACTACTGTAACCGCCTCCCAATAAAAATAAAGGTCACAACTTGAGGAATAACTAACACCCCTTCACCCCCAACCCTGCTGGCATCAATGCGGCCCTGGGTCAAACCACAGACCATACCTCTTGGCCCACCCAAGGGAAAATGTTCGAGTATGTTGAAGTAGTGACCCTCTACTACAGCCATAGGCGGGTCTGGGAATCGGGCTGCTTTTGAGAAAACTGTTGAAGGCCCAGATTAAGAGGATACCCGAGGGAGAGGGAGAACATCCTTCAACTACACGGCAGGCACTCTCAGTCGCATTGTAGATCACTCTGCTAATAGGAGGGGTTCAAGCCGTGATCACGTGACCTTCCTTACTACGTGATGGGCAAACTAATAAAAACACGGAACGATGCCTCCTATCTGAAACTAATAAAAACACGGAATGATGCCTCCTATCTGAAACTAATAAAAACACGGAACGATGCCTCCTATCTGAAACTAATAAAAACACGGAACGATGCCTCCTAT
Source organism: Calotriton arnoldi (assembly GCA_963921515.1). Classification (NCBI taxonomy): domain Eukaryota; kingdom Metazoa; phylum Chordata; class Amphibia; order Caudata; family Salamandridae; genus Calotriton; species Calotriton arnoldi. Next base: position 2,970,594 of record CAWUFW010000087.1, read on the forward strand.
TTGAACCCGCTTCGATGTACACAGTCGCCATTTCCAAAATATAAAGGATCATTACCTCCTGCAGCTAACTTGATGAAAATGCAATTATTAAACATTTCATAAATGTAACGGAGCGCAGCTTTCCTGTGGGCTGAAGGAGCTTTGTCACAGCGAGCCCATTTTGGATCTTTAAAAACAAACTAACCTGTACATTTTATATCTTGCAGGTAAAAGCTAACGGAGGCTGGCTCAGGCATGAATCCCTCACTCCTACTCGAGAACGCTGACAAACTCGATAAATATGTACCTTAGAACTAAAAGTTCGAGTCCCAGCTTCGGCTCAAACCCCTGGGTTTCCGGACAAATCACGTTATCTACATATGCCAGTTCGCGCTACATAAAACATGCAAAAAGTTACCCAATGTACAGAGATGTAGCCCTCTGTGCTGTGGCTTACAGCTCGTTCATATATGCCCAGTGAGATTCACGCAAAGAGAGAGTCTATTATTTCCCTGTTTAGCACTCGCCTGACAAGTGGACTAGGTGTTTTATGTCTTGGGTAAACAGAACAGTGTTTGCGCAGCACTCACCCCCAGTGATGAGGAAGTAGGACACGACCACCAGAGCGTATACTGTCAGGGCAGAGGGCATATGTAACCAGGACGGCTTTTTGAGCTTGATGTTGGGGCATTCCAGCACCGCAAACAGGATTCGGTAAAGCGACTCCATACCGCTCAATTCCAGAGACTCACAGAACCGGGAACATGAGAGAGGCGTCGGTGCCACCTACCAGCGGTACACCCCTGCCTCTGATAGAGAGAGAAAAGAGACTACATTTCGCTATGCGAACAACTCGGCCCTCTCAAAACCAAAAGATTTCTCCTTCGCGGACACACGTTTACCACCAATATAACGTAAAACGCGTTTTTTATTTGTAATAGAAGAAACTTGACAGTCGCCCACAAAGCCCTCGGCTACTGCCACGGACTGTTCCTCGCGCGCGCACCAGGATGACCTGATGCGCGCCTCAAGTTATCAGCGGAAGCTGCTGCTGCAAGTCACATGAGCGGGTCACGTTGCCTCGAAGAGCATAATTAAATACAAAAAATGGCGGCCGCGCGGTAAAAAAAAAATAAACAGTGGTGCGCGCGCACCACAGAGGAGGGGGGGAGGGAGCGCGGCAGCGAGGCGAACGCGCTGCTGCGCGTTCTGGCCACCATCGGGAATGGGAGGAGCAAAGGCGGGACATGCGCCCGCCTTTGCCCAATCGCGTGCCGTCTCCGTAAAAAAAACGCACTCTCCAGCCAATGTGGGCTTCCAAAAGCAAAACCACACGCACGAGCGTGTGGGTAGCTTTCAGAAGCCCTTTCTAAAGGTCTCGCGCTGCGCGAGCAGGGTTGCGCACTGCAACGCTAGGCGCGAGACCTAAAAATCAGAGAAATGCTGAGTGTCAAGTGTGAAGTAAAATCAGTAAGAAGTCAGACAGCACCCCTTGAGGCCAGGAAGGGTCTCTGGCTGACCCCCAAATTCAAGGTTTTAAATACAGTTTTCGTGCATAGAAATTACAGGAACCGCAAAGCTAGCGTGCTATGATCATTGCTCCAACAAATCACACTTTCATACTTTTTAACGCCACATAGCACTATCACGTTAGCACTAACCCATGACATGAATATTGAATACCCCCCACCCCAAGACCTAATATCATCTGGAGGTGTTAGAACAAACTAGTCACATAAACAGCAGTCAACCATTGTGAATGAACGCAATGCAGTGTGCAGGCATGAAATACCTCGGACACTGTGGCAAAAGGGTTTCCTCCAGAGGGCTCTTTGAGAACAGTGTCATTCAGAGCTAAGCAAACCACATCTTGCTGCAAGTCATGTCAGGCAAGAAATGTAAACACAGAGTGAAAATCATAATACAGCATCCAGTTAGAACAGGACGCCTAGTTAGCCAAAGCCAGAGAAATACACTTTAACACATCGTAATTATTTTGTTTCAATTGCAATAGCTCCGTGTCAATTTACGGGTATGAATCAAGGTGTAGAGCGACTGATACTAATGCACATTTCAGTTTTAAACATGCAAACGCTCTTTCATGTACAGTCACCTAACCAGCATTGCTATGGTAAGCGGCGTGGATTAACAAGACCCGCTAGCTCTAGAGAAGAGACTCACGCATTTCTATAAGCAGTGATTGCCTCAACATGTTCCATACAGAGTTAGAAGACGACCTCACTAACCTCAGGACTTAACATAACATGTGTATTTGTAAAGCACACGTTCACCCAAGGGTACGTTGGCGCAGATGTTTATTGTTACCCAACAGTACTCATTTTATCAACCTCAGAAGGATGAAAGGCTGAGTGGACCCACTGGGAATTTAACTTGTGACCATGAGGTCGAACACAGGGCTCTCAAGTAGATGCATTAGTCCACTAAGCCACCAGACCCAACTTCAGCTCTTGCTGTCTTAATCTGCAGATATTGTGTCAGCAACAATGTGTCAGACCTTCGCGCCTGTATGAAGCCCTCACTTTATGCTATCAATGGAAGAGACTGTGGTTTGCTTCCCAATATTTTTAGACAACGACAGTAGAACCAATTAGGCATAAATTGTATACATTCAACAATAATTTGCGAATCGTTTCACTTATGTCTGTGATATATCCATGGTTTATTTCCATAACTTAACACAATGAGTGATCAATCAGTGGTCACAACCCCTTTGAAAACTGACACCACTTGAGCTCCCTTTAGGTCCATTTCAGCCATTCACACTGGCCCATGGGTACTTGCAACCATTTTACCAGGGGCCAAAAAATGATGGTCTGTGCTGTGACCGAGGGCCGTACTTATGCCAGCAGGGTGAGGGGGCAGGGTGGTAAGGTGGGCCTGGCATTCCATGCTGCCCTCTAAATAAAGCCCCAAGTCTCTAGAAGTGAAACACTTGTTTTTGACAGTCCTCTGTTATGCAGTCTTTGAGTGACTATCTCGCTACCAAACCCGGCTGTAAGCCTTCTGCGCTTGCTATCCCTTTGACGAATCAAGTGTACATAGGAAGTAACCTGATTACTGAATTAGAATGAAAAAAAAATCTTAGGCCTCGTGATCTCCTTATGCCTTTCGTTCTTATCTGTAAACATTAGGAGTGCTCAGAAACAGGCTCAGTTAAGGTATCAAAAAACCATTCTTGAAAAAGGATTCTCAGCAAGGTGAGCAATTCAGTGAGGTGGACAGACAGAAACACCGAACCTGCAATTCACTGAGGTGGACAGACAGAAACACCGAACCTGCAATTCACTGAGGTGGGCAGACAGAAACACCGAACCTGCAATTTACTGAGGTGGACAGACAGAAACACCGAACCTGCAATTCACTGAGGTGGACAGACAGAAACACCGAACCTGCAATTCACTGAGGTGGACAGACAGAAACACCGAACCGGCATCACTAGACCTGAGACAGTGGGAAAGGTGTTTAGCCGTGGCACTAGGAGATTTAATATTTAATCCTGAAATTTCTTTGGTGAGAGTAGTCCCTGAATTTCACCATCAGAACCACTCACACCCAACTGCTGTGTAATGAGCAAGATGGAAAGTAGGAGCCAGTAGGCACTTTTTTAAACTCAATCTCCCCTTTTGAAAAATTGTGTGCTTTTCAGTAATCACTTTCTGAAAATACTTCTCTGCTCCGATTTTTTACAGACATAGGAAAAACGTAAATCAAAATAAATACTGGCAGTAAGTATGTGATAAGAAAACAGGATTGTAACCCAACAATCATTTGATTTTACCCATGGGTGAGAGAACGCCTACTCTCATAGTCCACCCATTAAAATATGGTGTAGTGAGAAATTTATGAATTTTGAAAAGAGGAGTCCTGCACCGTGGTGTTGGTACTAATGCTTCAACAAATTTTTGATGAGAGTCAAATCATATCTAAGCCCGGGTGGAGTTGGCGGAGTGCCACTACGCAGAGTTCTACAGAGTTGCCTAAAAACTCTGTGGAACTCCGCTCCACAGGAAATGGCAAATGGGAAGTAGGCAGAGCAGCACTTACCTGGTCTGGCATCTCCACTGTCCACCATGCCCGGGCTGCCCTCCTCCTTGCCGTGGTCTCCTCTCCTCCTCACCGCCAGTCGCAAACGCGTACGTTGTACCTCTTGGGAGGAGAACACGGTGAGGAGGAGGGAAGCCCAGGCATGGAGGACAGTGAAGATGCCAGACCAGGCTGCTTTGACTTTCTCCTGACTTGAGCATGGGCGGGCAGGGGCAAACTCCGCTACGCTGCGGAGTTGGAGTTTTTGCACGAGCTCCGCGCTCCCGGTGGAGCGCGGAGTTGGCAAAACTCCGCAAACTCCGTAGGCGGAGCGGAGTTCGCCACCCAGCGTTAATCATATCTTTCTTATTCCTTTCTACCCATAATTACCATTATGTGATAGAGGTGGGTGATCCACTCAAGGCTCAAGCCAGATTCCTGACTCTAGCTCAGCTCAAGGTTCTATTGGACCTTGGAAACCAAAACGAACCGAACCATCATGTGGCTTCTGTCTGCCACCTATGCTCTAACCTCGTGCACCAAGAGTTACAGATAAAGCATTAACTTTTGATGTAAATAAAGAGAGGAAAAGAGGTACCAAACTAGTGGCTAAGCTGCTCAATGTGAAACCAGAAAACCTGGCATCGATCCTGACTTTCCCACTTGACCAAACTGTGTGATCCTAGGCAATTGTTTTATTTCACTTTCCTCCTTTTTCTTCATAATCAGAAATGGGAGCACCTTGAAATTGTTGTAGTAGTGACTATCAAAGCCAAAATGTTGATGGGTCACAATATCATGACCATAATAAAGAAGGACAAAATATCAAATTGGTAAGTGCACGGAGGGAGGCATGGATTTACTATTCTTAACTCCACATCTACGTACCTTGAAGATATATACATCATCAAGGTATGTACATGTGGAATTAGGGATACAAGAACAAGTTACTGGTAGAGACTATATCTAGCCGCAGATTCCTTACCTTAGAATTGTCCCAAGGCGTCAGACTGGATCCAGAAATTTTCGAGCAGTACCCATGCACGCCTATAAGTGGTATTGTTCAGTTTGGCGGCGGCATCTGCGCCAGAAATGACATAGGGGGTTTCTATATAGGTGCCACCTCGGCGCACTGACATCACTCCATTTTTGCAACTTCCCACACCACGAGCGTGGAGCCACGATGAAGACTGACCACTGGTGTGAGCTTCTAGGGCCCTTTGTAAGGGGAAGCCCTCATCCTTTAATCAAGTCACACAGTGCGGAGGAAGGGAGGGTCGGTAAGGAATCTGTGCCCAGTTAGAGTCTCTACCAGATAAAGCATTTCTGAAGGTAAGTAACTTGTTCACCTGATAGAGACTTCTAGCCGCAGATTCATTACCTTAGGATAGATACCCAAGCAATGCCTCCCTGGAGGCGAGTCTGTGAACCCAACTTAGACCAGAAAGGCCTGCAGGGCCGAACTGGCAAAATGTCCATCCCGATGGACGTGACTGTCCAGGCAGTAGTGCTTAGTAAACATGTGCAATGAAGCCCACGTTGCAGCCTGGCAGATGTCCAGAAGTGGAACTCCGCGAGCTAACGCAAGGGGTGCAGCTTTGGCTCTGGTAGAATGAGCGTGCAAGCCCTCAGGTGGTTGCTTCTTGGCCAATATGTAGCAGATCTTTATGCAGAGCACTGTCCATCTGGAGATGGTTCATTTCTGCACAGCCTTCTCTTTCTTGGCCTGATGTACTCTACGAAGAGTTGGTCATCCACCCGGAATCCTTTTGTGTGGTCATGGTAGAACGACAAGGCTCTTTTTGGATCCAGATGGTGTAGCCTCTCCTCTTCCTTAGAAGGACGAGGTGGGGCAAAAAAGGTAAGCAGGCTGATGGTCTGGCCTACATGAAAAGGAGTGACTACCTTCAGAAGGAAGAAGGCACGTGTCCGGAGAACCAATTTGTCAGGGAAGAAATCAGTATAACGAGGATGCTCCAAGAGTGCCTGCAACTCCCTGACCATCCTGGCCGATGTAGCCACCAGAAAAGCACTCTTGATGGTCAATAACCAAAGAGAACTGTTGTGCAATGGCTCAAAAGGCACGCACATCAGTAAAGTGTGGACCAGGTTCAAATCCCACTGGGGCATGATGAATGACCTTGGGGAAAACATGTATTGCAAACCTTTGAAAAATCTTGTCACAACGGGTGACTTAAATATGCCCCCGCAGCCCCATCCAGCTCCCCGCATACTGTGGGACCCGGCATTGCTCCTGCCCAGAGCTATTTATGCTGCTCCCTCCATGCAGGAGCAATCTGTTGTTCTGTTTCCCTACCCGCATCAGTGGGGGAAAGGAAACAGATCACAAGTCGGCTCCCAGCCGGCAGGAGCATTTTTAAATCTCCCGCCCGCTAGGAGCAGGCTTAGTGTTTGCTCCTGTTTCGCGGTAGATTTGAAAATGCTCCAGCCAGATGAGAGAAAACACGTTTCTCTGCCCGTGGTAGTGTGAGCAGGGAAACTACATATTTTATCTACATATTTTATCACCTGTTTTGTGTTTTAAACTTGTGGTTTTCCTGTCCATGATTGCTTCCATTTAACGTGTTGAATTGTGGGATTTGCAGTCCAAATTCTGTGGTTTTTCCCTCTAATTCCTGGTGACTATTCAGTTTTTCCCTCCAAATTTCTCCTTTGCTCTGTGCTAAGACCTGTATGTTAAACAATGCACCCCCATCCACCATTTTGTGTTAACAAGCCAGTGAAACCAGCCCCCTGCCTCCCCCCCAGCAACAGGGATATTCTACATCAGAGGGTGCTTCTGTGAGCTGCTTAAACTGTGTTTAATAGGGACTGTGCACTTCATTTTTGGCCAGGAGAGGGAGTAAAGTTTTATTCAAACAGTAGTGTTAGATTTCAAGTTTGTGAGGCCTTTACCTTCAGAAGTCCAAAGTGTGGATTGAGCCTGTCTGTCTCCTAGGAGATTCTAAACAGGAGAAGCAGCTCCCCAGCCCCCACCCCCAGGCCAGCAGGCCTAGGACTGGGGATTGGATATTCAGCTACCAGGCAACTCTGAGCCTTCCCCTCACACCTGCCCAGGCCCCTTAAGGCTTTGCTGGGTGCACCCCAAATCATTCTCCTCCATCTTGTGAGTTGCAACCTAACTGTGCCCCAGATTGCAGTGAGCAGAGTCCAGGAAGTGGTAAGGAGGCAGACTAGTGCTGTCTCTCCCCCCAAAGTGTTTAAAAAACGATTTCCCCTTTCTGTGATTACTGTCTTTGCCTGTGGTTGTTACAGTTTAAAATTGTAGTTTTAACCTGCCTGTGATTGCATATTTTATCACCTGTTTTGTGTTTTAAACTTGTGGTTTTCCTGCCCATGATTGCTTTCATTTAACGTGTTGAATTGTGGGATTTGCAGTCCAAATTCTGTGGTTTTTCCCTCTCATTCCTGGTGACTAGTCAGTTTTTCCCTCCAAATTTCTCCTTTGCTCTATGCTAAGACCTGTATGTTAAACAGTGCACCCCCAGCCACCATTTTGTGTTAACAAGCCAGTGAAACCAGCCCCCCTCCCCCCAGGAACAGGGATATTCTACATCAGAGGGTGCTTCTGTGAGCTGCTTAAACTGTGTTTAATAGGGACTGTGCACTTCGTTTTTTGGCCAGGAGAGGGAGTAAAGTTTTATTCAAACAGTAGTGTTAGATTTCAAGTTTGTGAGGCCTTTACCTTCAGAAGTCCAAAGTGTGGATTGAGCCTGTCTGTCTCCTAGGAGATTCTGAACAGGAGAAGCAGCTCCCCAGCCCCCAGCACCCACCTCCAGGCCAGCAGGCCTAGGACTGGGGATTGGCTATTCAGCTACCAGGCAACTCTGAGCCCTCCCCTCACACCTGCCCAGGCCCCTTAAGGCTTTGCTGGGTGCACCCCAAATCATTCTCCTCCATCTTGTGAGTTGCAGCCTACCTGTGCCCCAGCTTGCAGTGAGCAGAGTCCAGGAAGTGGTAAGGAGGCAGACTAGTGCTGTCTCCCCCCCCCAAAGTGTTTGAAAAAACGATTTTACCTTTCTGTGATTACTGTCTTTGCCTGTGGTTGTTACAGTTTAAAATTGTAGTTTTAACCTGCCTGTGATTGCATATTTTATCACCTGTTTTGTGTTTTAAACTTGTGGTTTTCCTGCCCATGATTGCTTCCATTTAACGTGTTGAATTGTGGGATTTGCAGTCCAAATTCTCTGGTTTTTCCCTCTCATTCCTGGTGACTATTCAGTTTTTCCCTCCAAATTTCTCCTTTGCTCTGTGCTAAGACCTGTATGTTAAACAGTGCACCCCCAGCCACCATTTTGTGTTAACAAGCCAGTGAAACCAGCCCCCCTGCCTCCCTCCCCCCCCCCCAGCAACAGGGATATTCTACATCAGAGGGTGCTTCTGTGAGCTGCTTAAACTGTGTTTAATATGGACTGTGCACTTCGTTTTTTGGCCAGGAGAGGGAGTAAAGTTTTATTCAAACAGTAGTGTTAGATTTCAAGTTTGTGAGGCCTTTACCTTCAGAAGTCCAACGTGTGGTTTGAGCCTGTCTGTCTCCTAGGGGATTCTGAACAGGAGAAGCAGCTTCCAACTCCCTGGCCAGCAAACCTTGTCTGAGGTTGCTGGGACCTTATATAGTCTGCTAGTGGTTGGTACATGTATACACTGATTGGTGGTTGTATCTGATGTTTCTAGTGGATTGGGTTAGTGTCCTCATTGGTTGGGTATTTGAGTGTTCTTATTGGTTTCTGGGTCCGTGATTCAATCAATGTAGGGTTGGGACTAGGGCTAGGGTTATGATTTCTATTGGAAGTTGGGACTAGGGCTTCCTGTGTTATTGGTTGTTGGGACTAGGGTGGAACTAGGGCTAGGGTTAGGCCTTTAATTGGAAGTAGCAATTAGGGCTTTTGGTGTGATTTGTAGCTGGACTAGGTGTGGGACTAAGAGTAGGGTTAGGCTTTCTATTTGAAGTAGGGAGTAGGGCTTCCTGTCCCATTGGTTGCTAGGACTTGGCTTGGGACTACTGGTAGGGCTAAGGCCTCTATTGGATGTAGAGATCAGGGTTTTTTTTTAACTGATTGGGTGCTTGGACTAGGGCTAAGATTGGCTGTAAGGTCCTGGTCTCCTATTCGTTCTAGATTTTTAGGGCTAGTGTTGTGATTGGATAGTGTTAGGGCTAGGGTTCCCATTGGCTGACAGGGTCACCTGATTACTAGGGCTATAAAAGGCCAGGGTTAGGGCGTCTCAGCCCGGACGTCGAGGCTAAGGGCGGAGAGGACAAGGGCAGTTGCCTGTTTGAGCCTGTTGAGGGCAGAGCGGACAAGGGCCAGGAATGCTGCCCTTTTTACCATCCATTAATAACCACCATATGTATTTGTCCCACTGTACATAAGCATTGATTTTCACTATAGATATGTACCTATCTTTGTGTATTGCTTTGTATAAACATGTACAATAATTATGTTGTTATAAAAACAAAAGAAAAAAAAAAAATGTTCTTTGGTCTACATGTACTTGCTTCCATTGGGCACCTATGTACCTCCATGTACTTGGATCTGTGTGTCTGTTACTTTTCTCCTGAAAAAGCATATCCAATGCACTACCCTATTTCTCATCCGCTACCTCTATCAATATCTTTAATCTGCATATACTTACCTCCTTTATGCATCTATATACTTTCAATGTACTTATGGATCTATATATTTATCACTTTCTTCTAATTTAGCATTTCCAATGCACTACCCCATTTCTCAGCCTATACTTCTCTCAATATATCCTCTGGCCCAACCTTCTGACTCATCTCAAACTTCTTTCTACTACTCTTTCCAATTCACTAGCCTATCTCACCCTATACATCTATCATTATATCCTCTACATCCACTCTCTCATTTATCCCAAACGCCATACCACTACTATGTCCCCCAAAATAACCCTTTCTTGACTCTCTCCTACTCTACCCCTCCTTGCATCTTCTGACACCTCCTTTACTGTACCGATCCCCCAAAACAAACCTTTCTAAACTCTTCCCTCTGACTCTTTCCCCTCCAAAACCCCTTTTTACTCATCCAAAAGCCTCCTCCTACTGCTATAACCTAAAAAAAGAAATCCTTCCCTCTTCTATCCCTCCACTATCCCTTTCAATCAAAATAACAGACTAACATGTTCACTTCTCAAATTCCATATTCCACTATACTAATTCACCACTAATCTTTTATGGGTTCCAGAGTAGCGTGCTACTCGCCAACAAAGCGCTTCAACACCCCATCAGGGGTAACAGGCGCTATATGAATGCAAACCTTTCTTTCCCTTCTATCCCTCCACTATCCTTCTCACTCCAAATAACTGACTAATATCCACCACTCAAGTTACTTTCATATTTCACCATACTAATTCACCACTAATCCTTTATGGGTTCCGGAGTAGCGTGCTACTCGCCAACAAAGCGCTTCAACACCCCATCAGGGGTAACAGGCGCTATATGAATGCAAACCTTTCTTTCCCTTCTATCCCTCCACTATCCTTCTCACTCCAAATAACTGACTAATATCCACCACTCAAGTTACTTTCATATTTCACTATACTAATTCACCACTAATCCTTTATGGGTTTCCGGAGTAGCGTGCTACTCGCCAAAAAAAGCGATTCACCACCCCATCAGGGGTTAGAAGCGCTATATAAATACAATCCTTCTTTCCTCTTCTATCCTTCTGCTATCCTTCCGAATCCAAATAACTGACTAACATATCCACCACTTAAAATTTGCTTGCATGTTTCACTATACTAATTCAACACTAATCCTCTATGGGTCCCGGAGTAGCGTGCTACTTGCCGAAAAAGCGCTTTGACGCCTCGTCAGGGGTAGTAAGCGCTATACAAATGCAATTACAATTACAATACAATACAATACTGTGTCCCGGGAGTGGGCTCCCGTGGACACAGCAAGTGAGCCGGCCGAGGGGGATGGGGTCCCCGGAATCATTAAATCCTCAAAGAGGGGGGGGTGCATGCCCCCCTCCCCAAAATAATTAAATTGGGTCCCAGGGAATGGGGGCTGCAGGGCTGAAAACGTCTTGGGAAGGGGGACCAGAGACTAAGTTTCAGAGTCCTGTAATGGCTGCCAGCAATATTTTTCTCATGTTGCTGGCAGCCAACCACAGCAATTACTGCCCCAGGAGTCTGACTCCAGTGGGAGCGAGATGGCCCAAGGGAAAAAAGGCTCCCTGGGCCAATCAGAACGCTCTATTTTTAAATTGGCACTCCTACAAGGACCCAACGATCCAGCTATACAAATATTTTTAAACCTTAATTTCTCAAGAACTACTGAACGGATTACACCAAATCACAAAAAGCACAGTCTGTGGGCCAAGATCTAGCTTCTTGCAAAATTTGGTGCAATTCGGTTCATCGGTTTTTGCAGTAGTGTTTCTTAAAGAAGTCTATGGAAAATACCTGGGGATTTTGCATTTTGGGACCCCCTCTTTTTCTCAGCTTCCACTTGACGGATCACCCCAAAACTTTCCATGCACATATTAGGCATAACAAGAGCACTTTTTGGAAAGTTTTGTGGAGAAAACAAATTTCCTATGGAAACACTGACTCAACTATAACTACCCAGTGGCAACCGCCACTGGGATATATATATATATATATATATATATATATATATTGCACATTTGCTCCAAATGGTTGCCCTCCACTCGGGCTCAGCTTTCCACACGTTTACCAGGGCAAAATGAAGCACAGCACTACAGGAACTGACTACAAAAGGGCTTTAATAAATTATAACAAAGAGCCTCTTCATACGAAGCCTTCACAAGCTAAGTGCAGGGGTGCATACAAACGATGACCAAATATATATATGTGCCGCCTTGTCTTCTTTGTAATCAGGAACGGGGGAGAATTGTATATATATATATATATATATATATATATATATATATATATATATATATATATAGTTAAATGATGTTGGGTAAGCCCTCCAAATATATTTATCTATATTTATAACACTAATACCTATTTATATATTTAAGTGTGTTTTTCATCTAAAATTATGGTAATCCGAAATTATGGAAATTATGCTAAAACCGTATTCCAGGTTCCGAAATAATGGTAGTGCACCACGCAACTCATCTTATGTGTCTGTTTAGAAAGATAAGCGCCAGCCTTCAGACAGCACTAATATTCATGACAAATCTCTAGTGCACAGAGACAGTCCTTCTATGTTACATGCAGGTCTCAGAGCTTCCCATATATCCCATGATGTCCAACTTGGCATGGAATGGGTCAGAGCTCTACGCTGTAAAGTCTCTCAGGCTCTCCCTCTCCTGGTAGAACCCACACACACTACTAGGGTTATGACTAGACCAGTCCATGACCTACACAGTCTATTCCGGGTATGACTAGACCGCTCCATAACCTACACAGTCTATTCCGGGTATGACTAGACCGCTCCATGATCTACACACTGTACTCCGGGTATGACTAGACCGCTCCATGACCTACACACTGTACTCCGGGTATGACTAGACCGGTCCATGACCCACACAGTCTACTCCGGGTATGACTAGACTGCTCCATGACCTACACATTCTACTCTGGGTATGACTAGACCGGTCCATGACCTACACAGTTTACTCCGGGTATGACTAGACCGGTCCATGACCTACACATTCTACTCCGGGTATGACTAGACCGGTCCATGACCTACACATTCTACTCCGGGTATGACTAGACCGGTCCATGACCTACACATTCTACTCCGGGTATGACTAGACCGGTCCATGACCTACACAGTTTACTCCGGGTATGACTAGACCGGTCCATGACCTACACACTCTACTCCGGGTATGACTAGACCGGTCCATGACCTACACATTCTACTCCGGGTATGACTAGACCGCTCCATAACCTACACAGTCTACTCCGGGTATGACTAGACCGCCCCATGACCCACACAGTCTACTCTGGGTATGACTAGACCGGTCCATGACCTACACAGCCTACTCGGGGTATGACTAGACCGGTCCATGACCTACAGACTCTACTCCGGGTATGACTAGACCGGTCCATGACCCACACAGTCTACTCCGGGTATGACTAGACCGCTCCATGACCTACACAGTCTACTCCGGGTATGACTAGACCGGTCCATGACCTACACATTCTACTCCGGGTATGACTAGACCGGTCCATGACCTACACAGTCTACTCCGGGTATGACTAGACCGCTCCATGACCTACACAGTCTACTCCGGGTATGACTAGACCGCCCCATGACCCACACAGTCTACTCCGGGTATGACTAGACCGGTCCATGACCTACACAGCCTACTCGGGGTATGACTAGACCGGTCCATGACCTACAGACTCTACTCCGGGTATGACTAGACCGGTCCATGACCTACACAGTCTACTCGGGGTTTGACTAGACCGCTCCATGACCTACACACTCCACTCCGGGTATGACTAGACCGCTCCATGACCTTCACAGTCTACTCGGGGTTTGACTAGACCGCTCCATGACCTACACACTCTACTCCGGGTATGACTAGACCGCTCCATGACCTACACACTCTACTCCGGGTATAACTAGACCGCTCCTTGACCTACACAGTCTACTTGGGATATGACTAGACCGGTCCATGACACACACAGTCTACTCCGGGTATGACTAGACCGGTCCATGACCTACACAGTCTACTCCGGGTATGACTAGACCGCTCCATGACCTACACACTGTACTCCAGGTATGACTAGACCGCTCCATGACCTACACAGTCTACTCCGGGTATGGCTAGACCGGTCCATGACCTACACAGTCTACTCTGGGTATGACTAGACCGCTCCAAGACCTACACACTCTACTCCGGGTATAACTAGACCGCTCCTTGACCTACACAGTCTACTTGGGGTATGACTAGACCGGTCCATGACCTACACAGCCTACTCTGGGTATGACTAGACCGCTCCATGATCTACACACTCTACTCCGGGTATAACTAGACCGCTCCTTGACCTACACAGTCTACTTGGGGTATGACTAGACCGGTCCATGACCTACACAGCCTACTCTGGGTATGACTAGACCGCTCCATGATCTGGGTCAAGCTGTCGTGGGCAGAGAGGACTGGGGCAGACTAGCCATGGCCTGGTTGGGGTCAAGACCCCCGCCCCTTCTCCACGACAAACCAAGAGAGCTGAACTACTGCCTTGGGGTGAGTCGCGCGCTATAGTAAGTTTATTTAACATAACATAACTCAGTGGTGCATATTGCGCGGAGGAGAGGGTCTGAGACACTTAGGGAATGCTATCCTTTTAATCAGGAAATGAACTACGCTGCACGTGGCACTACTTCATGAGGCCTGCAGCAGCTCCAAGCTCAGCGTCATGGAGGTCAGGACAGGAAGTGATGAAGGCAGACATCCGGTGCGCGAGGACCTGTCTCAGTCTTGGCAGTAACTTTGAGAACACAGCGCTTGCACATACAATATGCTGGTCTATTTATGTGCCTGGCAATATCTTTATGCTCGCTGGGCTCTTTACAAATGCTAGTATTGACGCAATCCTGATCGGCCGTGTTCTCCTGCAGTGCTGGACGCGTTTCCAGATTTAAAAATAAAAAGATGACTCGTTGAGCTGAGCGCCGGCGCAGAGATGCGCGCGCCACCTGTAAGGCTCCGCTTTTCATCCCCCACAAGTTAATAACAAGAGGAATGCAATAAACAAACACACGGCATCGGAGTGTCAAGAGTGGCGTGTGCGGCAGCTGTGTAAATAGCACGTTATGTGAGGGTTATGTTTGATCTAGACACCCGCAGACAGGTTGTCTGAGAACCGAAGCGTGTCTCTTTCTGGGACCTTCGCCTGCGCTGCACCAAGCGCCTGCTTCTCCCTGCCCTCCTCGCAGCACTGCCCCCTGGATTGAAATTAGAATAAATATTAGGACGTCCGGTGTCATCAGAGGAGCCTCCAGACTCAGGAGGGAGCAATGAGCGCCGGTGAAAAGCTCTGACAGTCATAAACACACTGGCACGCGCTCAGCCCCAAAGACCAAGCAGTCTTGGGTGGACGCCTTACTCCATGTCCAGTACTAGCTCTCCTATTACGGAAGAGCCTGGGCAGAGAGAGCGGGCGTTTGCACTTAGGGGATGTTTTCATATTACAAAGGGAGCCGCAGAGCCCGGGCCGGCCCTTTCGGTGACCTCCACGGTGCAGCGGAGTCAGTACTTGGCAATGTGAACCGGGGGTCCCCCTCCGGGTCCCATTACACTGAGGTGCGCGGGTTCAAATGCCCGAAAGCTGCTCCCGGGCTGCGGGTACCAGGGAGAGACGGCCACCGGTGTAATGTGTGGTAATGTATTATAATATGTGTATGTATTTCTTTAAGCCATTAGGTCATATTTAGAATGTAGATTGTTGTAGTGTTCTTGTGTATTCGAATTTTAGCCCATTGGATACTCTGCTGCTGTGGCTGGAGGTCGTGGGTCCTGTGTATGGAATAAACCTAAACTTGAGTTTCCTTCATCTCGTCCGGATTCCATGATTTCTACTATACTACATTTTATGGCGACGATTTTCTTGATTGTTTGGACCCACCGACATGTTATTTAGTCTATTTCTATCAGGCCACACCAAAGAAAGCGGAAAACAAAGGATGAACACGAGAAAGTGAAAAGAAATTAAAGGACAAAAAGACGTTTGGATCAACTTGGAGGTTCCGACTGTCCTACTTGCTGAGGGGCATTGTGGTAAAGTACATTTTCGTTTTTCTGCAGTTACGTGTTTAATCAACTGCCAACGTGTTATTCTTCAAAGCCTAACGCCTAACGAGTGCTTCATCACGCATTATTCAAACATCCTTCTCGCGCTTACCGTATCAGCGCTCGAGTAGATGTTCATTGTTTGCTGACTGCGGCGCTCGCATGGCGTGTTCCTTTCTTCGAATGCGAGTTGGAGTGTGATACTTCCACGTCATCATGCCACCAAACGTTGCAACAACAACCTCTACTCACTGTAGAAAGCACGTCGAGCACGTTTGGCGGCCATCTTTACCTATTGGGAAATCTGTATTTTCACGTCATTTTCACTCGTAATCAAGTTCTGGAACAGTTTTCTTCAACTGTTTTCAACTAGAAGTCGCTTATTTTGGAATAAATACTCCACGGTTTTCCTATTTTCTTCAATTCAAAGCCTACAAGTAATATTTCATTTTTTTTTTTTATTATTTTGGACATTGTGCTTGTGTTAATCTGTGATAAGCACACATTGTTTTTGTCTCATGGCTTCTGTTAATACTGTTCTGCAACCACCTCCATTTCTTGAGATTGCAGGAAAACCATTAACACCTTGGCATAAATGGTTTAGAGTATTTGAAAATTATCTCGAAGCTATAGATGCCAGCAAATTTTCACCTTCAAGGAAAAGAGCGTTGTTATTCAATCATTTAGGCAGTGCTGGACAAGAAATTTTCGATAATTTACCAGTTTTTCCTGCACCTGCTGGAGATGAAACTTGGGATGCTTTCAAGGAAGCCTTAGCACGTATAGGTAAACAATACGTTGATGAACCATCTGTTATGGTTGAGAGACACAAGTTTTTTAAACGCAAACAGACAGCTGAAGAGTCTATCGAGGATTATTTAGCAGTATTGCGTGTTTTAGCCTCAAAATGTGTATTTGGAAATTATTTAGATACTGCTTTACGTGATCAATTAGTATTTAATTGTTTCAATAAGAAAATTCAGGAACGTATTTTAACATGTAAAAATCCATCTCTTGAAGAAGTCATGGATATAGCCAGGAGTATTGAACGTTCTGTTGTCTCATCTAAAATTTTAACTGAATCTTCCACTACAGTTTCTTCAGAAAATTCAAAAGAAGTACAAGTAGCTGCTGTATCTAATATTAGTGATTCTGATGTTAATTTTATTTCACATAAGAACATACCTAGGAAAACAAACGAAAGAAGGGTTGGAGGAGCATGCTACAGGTGTGGTTCAAGGTTTCATATGGGCAATTACCCTAATTGTCCTGCTCAAGGTAAAAGATGCAACAATTGCAAACAAATTGGGCATTTGTACACTGTATGTAATTCTAACAAAACAAAATTTAAAGTTAGTCAACTTGATGTTGAAAATGACATTATTTCTGAGGCAATAAGTAATGTTTCATTATCTGTTGAGGTTAACGCTTTAGGTGATTCTGAAAAAAGATGCAAGGGTCCCATTTGTGAAGCACAAATTGGTGTGATTAACCTTGGCATTGTGGCTGATTCAGGGTCTCCCATTACCATTCTAGCAGAAAACACGTTCAACAAGTTTCGGTCTGGTAAACTATTGAAGTCGACTACTATAAATCCTAAAACATTTGGTGAGTATGATATAATCATGAAAGGTTATTTTGATGACAGTATTTTATTTAAAGGAAGAAACATTTTTACTAAAATTTACGTTGCAGTTAATGGATGTGATATACTTAGGTGGCAAGATCAGGCTAAACTAGGGATTATTCTCAGACCTGGGCATGCTGAACCAGTTACACTGGGTGATATGCCAGTGTTAGCTGTTCAAGACACCAATATACGTGAAGGGATTATACAAAACTTGTGTTCTAAATTTCCTGAAGTGTTTTCAAAAAAGATTGGAGTTGTTAAGGAATTTCAACATACTATTAAATTGAAGAGTAATGTCACTCCTGTTATACAAAAAGTAAGACCGGTTCCTCTTTCCGCTAGGGAGGATCTTAAAAAATTATTAGATGATATGTGTTCTCAAGATATTATTAAGCAAGTAGAATCTTCTGAGTGGGTTTCGGCTGCTGTCGTTGCACGCAAGAGTTCTGGCGATATACGCCTATGTGCGGATTTGAGGGTTCTCAATAGAAATATTCTTGTGGACTGCCATCCTCTTCCTAGAATTCATGAAATGTTGGCCAGATTAGGAGGAAGTAAGTACTTTTCTACTATTGATCTACGCTCTGCGTACCATCAAATTCCCTTATCTGAAGATTCCCAACCCCTTACAACATTTGTGGCACCGTTTGGTGTATATATGTACAAGCGAATGCCATTTGGTTTGGCATCCGCTGCCAGTGTGTTTCAAAGATTAATGGATCAAATGTTTGGAGAGGTAAAGGGAATACAGGCTTTCCAGGATGACATTTTAATTCACACTGAGAGTTTAGAGCAACACATAACCTTGTTAGAGAAGGTCCTGAGTAAATTGGGTTCTCAAGGAATGACTATCAATATTGACAAATGTAAGTTTATTTCTCAAGAAGTAAATTATTTGGGGCATAATATTTCTAAAGAAGGCATTAAACCGAAGGTTTCATTATTGAAAGGTATTAATGATGCACCAATTCCTACTGACAAGGATTCACTTAGAGCCTTTCTGGGCTTAAGTGAATATTATGCAAGATTTGTTCAGGGCTATGCTGTCATTGTTCAACCATTGAGAAATCTTTTGAAGAAAAGTGCTAAGTATGTCTGGTCTGATGAATGTCAGAATGCTTTTGTTTTAGTCAAAAAATTAATTATAACTGCTTCTGCTATTAAACCGTTTACTCATGGTGAGAAATGTATTATCACGGTAGATGCGAGTGCCAAAGGTCTTGGCGCAGTTTTAAGCCAAATCGTGAATGGTCAGGAGTGCACTGTTGCGTTTGCGTCACGCACGCTTAATGATGCTGAAAAGAATTATAGTACTATCGAGCGTGAAGCACTTGCATGTTCATGGGCTTCTGAGAAATTCAAAATGTACATTTGGGGAACTAAGTTTCAATTGCATACCGTTCATAAGCCCTTGATATATATGTTAGGGGATAGTTGTTCTAATAAGGCTTCGTCTAGACTCATTAGGTTATTAGCAAGACTACAAGAATTTAATTTTGACATAAAATACATACCAGGAGGCAAAAATGTCAGAGCAGATTGTTTATCACGGTTACCTGTAGAAGGTGACTGTGGTAATAGCAATGAGAAAACTGATTTGGAATATGTTTTTACAGTTAATGATATAAATGAACAATTTAAGATTTCAGAAAGGGAATGGTTTGAAAGTTGTGATAAAGATGATTGCATGATTCAGGTAAAGAGGTTTCTCATTGAAGGTTGGCCGTGTAACAGGAGTATGTCTACAGACGTAAGAATTTTTCCCAAGTAGCTTCAGAATTATCTTTAGTTAATGATATTTTAGTTAGACAAGATTTGTTTGCTCCACCAGTGAGTCTTAGATCTAAAATTATTTCTTTGGCTCATGATGGACATCTGGGTATTACTGCAACTACAAAGAAAATTAAACAAATGTATTGGTGGCCTGGTATAGATGGCCAAGTTAAAAGATATGTGGAAACATGCGCTGAATGTTTATGTTCTGACAAACACTGGAGAACAACCACAGTTCCTTTATGTCCTGTGAGTTGGCCAAATAATGCGTGGGAAAAAATAGGTCTGGATTTCACGGGTCCGTTCAATGTTTTTAAAGGTGACAAGAGATTTCTTATAGTTGCCATCGACTACTTTTCTAAGTGGTTGTACTTTTCTATTGTCAAAAGTGCGGCCTCAGCTTCTGTGGTTTCATTTTTGAAGCATTTATTTTGTATTGAAGGTAGGGTGAAAGAAATTGTTACGGACAATGGATCTCATTTTGTTTCTGAAGAGTTCTCTAACTTTTTGGATAAACATGATGTCAGACACATTCTTGCACCATTGTATAGTCCAGCTTCCAATGGTCTAGTTGAAAGGGCTAATCGTTTAATAAAAGATGGTGTTCAGACAGCAGTTGCCAATAACTTAGATGTAGCTGAATACTTACATTTTAAAGTGTGGAATTATAATATCACTCCACAAAGCACTACTAATGTTGCTCCTTTTGTCTTGTTAAGAGGGAGAAAACCAATTTCGGTTCTTAGTCCAACATGGTTATTGGATAAGGTTGATTTATCTCACAATATTGACTTACAAAGTGTACGGGAACATGTCAAAGAAAAACAAGATATGTATAAACGTAATTATGACAAAAGAATGCATGTGAAAGAAGGTGTTCTGAATATTGGTGATTGGGTTTTAATCAAAAACCAATTAGAATCAGTAAAGGACAATCAAAGTTTTCAGAACCAGTGAAAGTTTTGAAAATAACTAGGATGGCTGTTTTACTACAAGATAAGGGATGGTGGAATAGAAATGCCTTAGTTAAGGTGACCGGAGAACAAGCTAAGATAATTTTACAAAAAGTTAGTTTTACAAGAGAGAAGGAAAGAGGTGATTGGTTCGACCTTGATATTCTGACTCATTCAGGTTGCTATGAAAGTTTGCAAACTGGTGGTGTGAATTCTTCTTGTACTAACTTGGACAGAGGTGATATTTCAACCACCATAAATCGTACAGCACGTTCTAATATTACTTCTGGAGGCGATGGAGACAACTTGAATAGATGTAGTTCAAGAGTAAGATCAGCTCCCATTCACTCCAGAGATTACGTGTATTATTAATTTATTTTCTGTTTATTGAAAAAAGGGGGATGTGTAATGTGTGGTAATGTATTATAATATGTGTATGTATTTCTTTAAGCCATTAGGTCATATTTAGAATGTAGATTGTTGTAGTGTTCTTGTGTATTAGAATTTTAGCCCATTGGATACTCTGCTGCTGTGGCTGGAGGTCGTGGGTCCTGTGTATGGAATAAACCTAAACTTGAGTTTCCTTCATCTCGTCCGGATTCTATTATTTCTTCTATACTACAACCGGCTGGCACTTAATTAGCCGTGGGATGACACGGCATCAGACAGTCCTGACAATGGCGGCTGGTTTTGAGGCGACGGATGCCTCGTTATCTGCTGCGTCACTTTAACAACCTGACAGCAGGAAAAATACGAGCAGATTAAAGCGCCGAGAGAGATTACAGACAGTACATTAAACTTCGGTGCATGACATGCCATCTGCACGGCGTGCCCCGGCACCGGGAGCCCGCCTGTTATCCAAGCCTTGGCGCACGCAAGACTCTCGCGACGCTGCCCCAGAGGTTACCGAGACCTTGTTATGTTTCCTTATCATCTGTTTCCCCTTAAATCTCCAGGCTGAGGTGTCAGGATCCCGGAACCGACTGTGCCTGTGCCTGCCAGGGGTTGCACTGACTGACATATGCTCTTCAATAAATCGCTCTTATCTTCAGCCCTTGTTTTAAGAGGGATCGCCTTCTGGAAACCGGAGACGAGGATGGGATCTTAAGGAGAGTTAACAGACATCACTGCAAATTTGGCCAAGTTCTGACACCTGACAGTTGCCTGTCGCATGGAACAAAACTCGGAGAAGTAATATAAAGTAAGCAGCCTTTATTATGCTCGTCAGCTGCCAAAGCAGACTCCTACATGGATGTCACAGCCTCTTCCCCGAATCCCCGCACCTCCAACATTCCAGGAACATACCATGGTTCCAAGCGGGGAGGGGAAGCAGCGGTAAGAGAAGGGAGGGATGGGAGGGGAAGGAAAAAGGAAAAGGGTATATAAATAAACATTGCTTATTAAATTCAAAGCATGACACATCTCTCTTCTTCAGTAAAGCATGACTTTAAAATCCTTGAATGAATTTCCAAGAGGGCACCCGTGAGCGAGGAAGAATTCTGACCCTTTCTGCAATGGACCCAGAGTTGTCTTGTGGAGCAGTTATGGTGTCACGATCTTCTTCCCTTGGGCTCAAGGTATTATCCTCTCAATCAAAAACTGGACCAATGTCCTTGTCATGAGAAGTAGAGTTACCTAAATGCAACATCTGGTCATGACCATCAACACTCTCTTCGCAGTTATCAGAATAAGTATGGTCTTGAAATAGGTTACCTGGATACACGCATTTAGACACCCGCTGAAGATTCCAACACTTTCCTTCTTGAGTGATAACACTCCCTTTATTGCTCTTTACCACTCTCATCGGGCCAAGGAAGCTGCTTCTACCTTTATCCACTCTCATAGGATTACAAATTCTGACAAAGTCTCCTATTTTAATGTCCAGACTTTAGACCTTATGGGAAACATCATAATCAGCTTTAGATCCACGCGGATGTCTTTCTATTCACAAGCGAACTCTGTGTTTGTGATTTGATTTGTGGTGCCCCCAGTACTAGAAAATGGGAATTGGTTTTTGAGTCACCATGGGCAAATGGCAGAGGTAGACTCTCTTCCCTTCAATGATAAAAATGGGGACAGACCAGTGACAGAATGTGGTGTAATGCAGTGGGTCCATAAACGTTCCTTAATGGCCAAGGTGGGAGGAATCTTACTGACACGTCAAATGAATACTATCATTCAGATACTTATTAAATCTCTCTACCTGTCCATTACACTGGGGATCATAGAGTGCTGTCCTAATGTGTTTGGTTTTATAAGTGTCAAGAAACTCAGACATCTCCATGGATGTAAACTGCACTCCAATTATTGGTGACAATTACTGCTGAGAAATCCTCCCAACTAAACACCTCCATTAAGAATTCTAAAACCACCAATTTAGTAACATCCTCAGTCATCAAAACCTTTTAGAGTGCTAGTCAATCAAAACAATAGCATACCGCATATTGCTTCGTAACCATTTGAAGGGTCCAGCAATGTTTAGGATGACCTTCTACCAAGCACAAGAAGGCCAGGATAAACTCTGCATAGGCGTACCCATTGCTCTACAACTCCTATCAGAGTTGAAACAGATCTCATTCTCTTTCACCCACCGTTCTATTTAACCTTCCATGGAGGGCCACCAGAAAAATTGTCTTACTAAATTTTTCAGAGAAGACATACCTGAGTGCCTTTGGTGACCTTGATTAATTAAAATCTGACGCATGCCCCATGGTGGAATGCATTCGTCTCCGCGGAACACCAACCCATTATTGATGGACAACTCTGAGGATACTTGATGGCAAGAAAGAAGACTTCCCTTTTAGGATTTAAGCTCAGGCCAACCCTTTTCGATATATTCCTTTACTTGGCACAAATCTTTATCTTTACTTGCTTCTGAGGAACAAACCACTTCACTCACGTCAAATCCACTGACATCACACACATCTCCAATGCATGCTACCACATCCACCTCTTCAACTGTAAAATTTCCACATGCATCTAGTTCACAAGGCACTCTGGATAAGCAATCAGCGGGTTGGCTACATTTCCCTGGAATATGTATCACATCAAAGTTATACTCCTGCAAACGTGAGCTTAATCTAGCAATACAGGCGGACGATACTGCCCCACCTTCTGGAGAAAGAATGGTTACTAAAGGTTTATGATCAGTCTGAATAGTAAACCTGGTGCCCCATATAAAATGGCAGAAATGCTTAATTGCCTTAGTTGACTTGGACCACCTCATCTAATAAAGGATGTCCCATTACACATAGATGTTCTTTTATTCACCTATTACAAGAATTGACCATGCTTTGATAGCTAATCAACTCATCAGTGGTCTCTCCAAAATTACAGAACACAGACAAACTGCAGGTAGCAGTTAGAAATTCATCATCTTTCATTTTCTTGCAGGTGTCGGGTATAAAAATGGCATCTCTCTAATGTGATGCTTAAAGTAGGTTTGAAGCACAGTCCTAGCCTTAACATAGCCTCCTCAAGAGTGTCATAATCATCCTGTTCAGTAGGGGCTTCGACTTTGGGCAGTGAACGAAATATTTTGTGTCCCTCGGATCCTAACAAGTGTAACATATGCTTTTTTCCGTTCAACATGCATTCTATGTGCATCAACCGCTGACATATTTGTCATAAACTCCCCCTTCCTTTTTTTCCATTCTATTTGCGGGTCACTTTTGTTCTGTAAAAACTTCTGATGTGATTCAAATTGAAATCTTGAGGCAGTATCATATATATATATATATATATATATATATATATATATATATATATATAGATAGATAGATAGATAGATATATAGATAGATATATAGATAGATATATAGATATATGGAATTAAATTTAACAAACAGATCTGGATAGCAACAAGGCTAAAGTTAATGTAAAAAAAAAAATAGTAATATGCTTGAGAAGAAAAATTTCAAATTGAGGCAAAAATGCTCAAATGTTCTTCATGAATGCAGAGTCTCTGCACACCTTGTAATGTCTTTGAGGGCAATAAATAAGTTGAAACACAATTCTTGAATTAAATATAGCCGCTGTTAATATGAGGAGGCAGAGAGGTAAGTCTATTCCTCTCAATTATGACTTGGAGAGGTGTGGCCCAAATTCATAAACACTCCCCAGACAGAGAAAAGGATCCGCATTCAAGGCCAGAATAAGGCTGGAGCAGGCAGAAAAATGGGCGGGCGCTCCCAGTGTCTCACATGGAACACCCCCTCAGGCCGGCTTAGACAGCCGTGCACTGCCGGCTTAGACAACCGTGCACTGCCGGCTTCGACAGCCGTGCACTGCCGGCTTCGACAGCCGTGCACTGCCGGCTTCGACAGCCGTGCACTGCGGCTTCGACAGCCGTGCACTGCCAGCTTCGACAACCGTGCACTGCCGGCTTCGACAGCCGTGCACTGCCGGCTTCGACAGCCGTGCACTGCCGGCTTCACACCCGCAGCCAGAATCGGGAGGACGAAGCTGCAATATCTCGATCCTTCGTCGCCAGAAATGAATATAATGTAAGCAGCCTTTATTATGCTCTTCAGCTGCCAAAACAGACTCATACAGGCTACATGGATGTAACAGACTCTTCCCCGAATCCCTGCACCTCCAACATTCCAGGAACATACCATAGTTCCATGATTTGAGGGGTAGCAGGGAGGGATGGAAGGGGAAGGAAAAAGGGAAGGGGTATATAAATAAGCATTATTTTTTAAATTCAACTGTTCAGAACATGACATGGCCTTTGTTGTGAGACGTTATTTCGTTAGCAACTGATTTCTGCCTCAGAGTGTATGTCGACGACGTTTCGATCCCGTAAAAATATGGGATCATCATCAGGACTGAGAGAGAATACGGCATGAGGAGCCTCCCGATGGAAAGTGAAATGGACTGAGCTTGCTGCCCACGTGTTGGACATAGAAAGAGGACTGAGTTAGTCCTAATCTGGTGACCAATCAGAGAGAGGCTTACTGGAAAGGAGTTACCAGGAGGTGGTTGTATGGGAATATAGGTATTACCTGAAGTACCACCTGACCTGTGGCAACAGTGGATGCGGATAGTAAGGGGTAATACGTGTCAGGAACTGTTGGGATAAATGTAAAACAACATTGGTAACTACTTTTATTGTTTTGCACAACAGACAACAGGAACCAACTTTGTAGTTTAAAAAAAAGGTTGAGTTTTTCTTTGTTTTTTTCTTTTTTTACAAACAGTAACCACGCTTAGCTAATATGGCTGTGCAAGCTACAGCGGCTCCTCCCATGCTTTGGCAAAACCCAGGATTTCCAGTATTGGCATGGGAGAAGAAGAAGGAATCTTTCAAGACTTATCTTGAAGAGAGGGGGGGAGATGTGTTTGCTGCCAAGCAGAAGCACAATATGGGTGTGGTGGGCAAAAAGGCATTAAAGACATTATCGTTGCCCGTTAGGCATGATGGGGATGCTGAGGTGGGCCAGATGCTGGTGGGTTGTCTGATGATGAGTTTGTTAATGCAACAAGTGCTCTAGAGAAGAACTTTCGCAGAAAGGTGAGCATTGTGGTAAAAAAGGCGCACGTTTTTCTGTTGCGTTCACCTTCTAGGGAGAACTATAGAACAGTACGTAGCAGTACACAGCAGTACGTAGCAGTGCGTAGCAGTACGTAGCAGTACGTAGCAGTGCGTAGCAGTACGTAGCAGTGCGTAGCAGTACGTAGCAGTGCGTAGCAGTACGTAGCAGTGCTCAGAACATTTTCAGCTTCATGTAAATTTAGGAATCTTCAAGAAGACATTATTGTGGATCAGATGATTAAAGGACCCAGTAACATGAGTATCCAGGAGAAGTTATTAAGGCTGAAGGATTCCTTCTTGGAAAAAACCATTAGCATTGCACGTCGAACGGAGAACACTTTATGGTTTATAAACGAGTTGTGTAGCGGTGAAACCAAAGGCAAATGTGAATGATGTGAAATGAACGATAGCAGAAAAAGGATAAAGGGAACAGTAGTAAAATGTGTCAGGGCTACAGGGTGACGCGATAAAACAACAATGCTATAGGTTTGAAAGAGTGAATAATTTGGCAGAAACTAACCATTGCCCTACCTCCATAGCCAGATGTTACAGATGCAGAAAATGGGCCTTTCTCTAGGGCGTGTAGGATGGATGCAGACAGTGAAGGAAAGCACAGAGTAAATCCTGTCAAGAAGCAGGAAAGAGAGGACACCAATGATGGTGTGAGCACGGATGAGGGTGAAGTGTAGATTATAGTTGTCTGTGATGTGAAGACCCAAAATGGAAGGGTGGGCGAAGTGCTGTTCACCAAAATGTATTGTGAAGGTGAATGGGGAAAAAAAATCCTCATGTCGGCCGATTCTTGCTCACCTTATACGTTAATAGACAACACTGCCTGGGAAGGACTAATGGATTGCGATTTAATACCAATGGATGTAGAACCAGAGGAGTATTGCGATGGCAGGTTGATAGTAATGGGTTATTTCAATGCCGAATTGGAGTAAAAATACAAGAAGGCAACTGGAAATGTTTATGTTGTGGAGAAAGAGAAAACATTCCTACAGTGGAAGGAACAACAGGCATTGGGAAGGGTGTTAGACCCCAATCATCCCGACCTAAAGTTACTCAGAGGGCAAAATTATATTGAGAAATAGAGTGCTAAGTATCCCAAATAGTTTGTGCAAAAAATGTGATGTCCCAAAAAATGTGAGCATTGAATAGTTTTGAAAAGGGGACTTTCACCAAAGGTGGACAAAGTTCACAGTCTTCCGTTAGCCTTACATTGTCAGTTGAAAGAATAGCTGGACAGGTTGTGTGAATGTGAGGTTATACAGCCTACAAAATCTGATGAGTGGCTTGGTCTAGTTGTTGTAGCCAAGAAGGCTAATGGAAAATTGTGCATGTGTGGGAACCTCAGAGACATTAATGATTGCATATAGCTAGACCTTTTGATCCCAATGATAGAACTATTGTGGTGACGGATGCTAGTGGGTATTGCCTGGGGGCAGTACAAATGCAGATGTGTGATGGACACAAAAGGGTACTGGCATTTGCATCATGAACACTGAAGGTACATATTCCACCACTGAAAAAGAGGCATTAGCCTGCTGGTGGGGTGTGCAGCATTTCTGGACATATGTGTGGGAAACTATTTTGAATTGCGCATTGACAACCGACCACTGATATGTTCTCAACTAAAGGGGATGGCAAGGAGGCACCACACATAGATAAATGTCTTTATAGGTTGCAGGAATTTACATTTGATGTCAAATATATACCTGGAATTGGAAACTTCAATGCTGACTGCTTGCTGCGTCTGCTGTTATGCGACAGTGCCTGCGAGGAAGATGATGAATGAATGGTGGTTAATGTGTAGGAGCTTTGTAAGGGAGCGATTTTGAAAGATGAATGGAGAGAGATAGTTCGATGGTGTCATGTTACAACTGCTTGTGAGAATGTTGCCCTATGTGGAGGTTTTGAAAACAAAGAATAAAAAGAATTTCAGTGCGTTTCTAACAGTGTGTAAAGAGTTGCCAGTAGTAAATGGAATTATCTGGAGGTGTAAAAGGTCGGTGGTTCCAGTCAGTTTTCAGAAAAGGTTCTTTGAGCTACCCTATGGAGGAATGTCAGCCATGTCGATATCTGGTGGCCTGGCATGAGCAGGGAAATTGAGAGGTTTGTTTGGAATTGTGTGCAATGCACATGTAGCAATAAAACTCACACAATTTCAGAGACTCTCGTTGCACCTGTGGAGTTCCCATAAAGGACGTGGGAAAAGGTAGCCATTGACATTAGTGGTCCATTCGACTTTCTTTGGTAAGAGGGTAGATATGCCATTGAGATAGAGGAATTACTTTTGGAAATGGCCAGAGATTGCTTTTAAAAGAGAGATAAAGGCTTCCAATGCAATTTCCTTGTGTGAAGAGGGCTGTAGAAGGGAAGGATGCCAGAGGGAAGTTGTTTCCGATAATGGACTTCAATTTGCATCTGAAGAATTTGAATCATTCCTCAGGAAGGAAGGAATTAGACACCTTAGAACCGCGGTTTACCACACTCAAGAAAACAGGTTGGTTGAACGCTTCAATTGAGTACTGAGTGAGTGCATCCAGTTTACTAAGAGTAGTTGGTTGAATTCGAAGCAAGAGGTGATGTTGTAGAGCTACAGCACCACACCTCATTCAGTCATGGGTGAAAGCAATATTTTCTTGCTAAAGGGAAGAGAGGCAAGCACAACTGTTGTTCCTGCTTTCATGGAAAGAACAATTAGTTCTGATGTGGGTAGGCATGCTCCTTGAAAAAGGGTAGAAAAATATCAATATCTGTATGCACAAAAGCATAACGATAAATTGAAGAGAGGTCAAAGAAAGTTTGACAGGGAAAATCAGGTGAGAGTGCGCATAAGCTGAAATTGTACGAAGGTGGGTTCCAAGTGGTCAAGCCCTAAGCAGGTGAGTGAAGCGATTGGTAAATGGTACAAATGAAAGATGGGAAGTGGTGAAATGTGAGTAAAGTGCACCACTGGACCACCTCGCGCTCACTTGCATTCTTATCCTCGAGAAAAGTATGCGGTCGTGCTAGCAAGCAATCAAGAATACCGCTTAAAGGCAGGGAGTGACAAATCAATGGCGCCTTGCTAAACGACAAATCAGTGGCTCGTTCAGCTATTGATCACAGTAAAGCCTAGTCTGAAATTTGTGTCACTGCCCAAGTCTTCCACTGTCTTTGACAATGAAGTAGGAAAAGCAATTTCTTTGCTTGCCAATGGGCCAAGAAACTTTAACAAGCTCACTTTACAACCACTCACCCTTTCCCTAACCAAGAAAGTAAATGATCCATCGTGCCACCATCTCCCATCGAAGCTACCAGAGCATTTGTAAGTGAGGGAATAAAGCGATGGATAATTCCCACCGCTGAGTAAATCTGATAGCAGGGAATGAGAAGGTGGCGGCTTCACAAGGCACACCAGGGCTGACGCCGCACCTGACACAGCTACCCACAGACATTAACCATAACATCATTAACCACACTTTGAAAGTTATGGAGTTTTTGTATATGATGGAAAATGTGTTATAAAATGCACCATTTTCAATTATTTAAAAAGAAATTGGGGATAAACTCCCCAAACCTTCCCACAGTGGCCAAGCCTGCTCTCAGTGCTTACTTGCTGTTCATCACCTTGTACTGATCTTACAATCATTGCTTCAGACAGCAGAGCTATCCCTTGGTTTACACCAATCCTACAGGCATGGCTCTCAGACAGGAAAGATATCATTTGCGTTACACGTATGCTGCAGTCTGGGCCTTAGACAGCAGAGCTATCCTTCATGTTACAAAGACCCTGCATGGCTGAGCCTCAGGAAGCAGCGCTACCCTTCATGTTACAAAGGCCCTGCATGGCTTGGCCTCAGGAAGCAGCGCTATTCTTCATGTTACAAAGACCCTGCATGGTTGGGCCTTAGACAGCAGAGCTATCCTTCAGGTTACAAAGACCCTGCATGGATGAGCCTTAGACAGGAGAGCTACCCTTCAGGTTACAAAGACCCTGTGTGGATGGGCCTTAGACAGCAAAGCTATCCTTCATGTTACAAAGACCCTGCATGGCTGGGCCTCAGAAAGCAGAGCTATCCTTCAGGTTACAAAGACCCTGCATGGTTGGGCCTTAGACAGCAGAGCTATCCTTCATGTTACAAAGACCCTGCATGGATGGGCCTTAGACAGCAGAGCTATCCTTCAGGTTACAAAGACCCTGCATGGTTTGACCTTAGACAGCAGAACTATCCTTCATGTTACAAAGGCCCTGCATGGTTGGGCCTTAGACAGCAGAGCTACCCTTCATGTTACAAAGACCCTGCATGTCTGGGCCTTAGACAGCAGAGCTATCCTTCAGGTTACAAAGACTCTGCATGGCTGGGCCTCAGAAAGCAGAGCTATCCTGCAGGTTACAAAGACCCTGCATGGTTGGACCTAAGACAGCAGAGCTATCCTTCAGGTTACAAAGACCCTGCATGGTTGGACCTTAGACAGCAGAGCTATCCTTCATGTTACAAAGGCCCTGCATGGTTGGGCCTTAGACAGCAGAGCTACCCTTCATGTTACAAAGACGCTGCATGTCTGGGCCTTAGACAGCAAAGCTATCCTTCATGTTACAAAGACCCTGCATGGCTGGGCCTCAGGAAGCAGAGCTATCCTTCAGGTTACAAAGACCCTGCATGGTTGTGCCTTAGACAGCAGAGCTATCCTTCATGTTACAAAGACCCTGCATGGTTGGACCTTAGACAGCAGAGCTATCCTTCAGGTTACAAAGACCCTGCATGGTTGGACCTTAGACATCAGAGCTATCCTTCATGTTACAAAGACCCTGCATGGTTGGACCTTAGACAGCAGAGCTACCCTTCATGTTACAAAGACCCTGAATGTCTGGGCCTTAGACAGCAGAGCTATCCTTCAGGTTACAAAGACTCTGCATGGCTGGGCCTCAGAAAGCAGAGCTATCCTGCAGGTTACAAAGACCCTGCATGGTTGGACCTTAGACAGCAGAGCTATCCTTCAGGTTACAAAGACCCTGCATGGTTGAACCTTAGACAGCAGAGCTATCCTTCATGTTACAAAGGCCCTGCATGGTTGGATCTTAGACAGCAGAGCTATCCTTCATGTTACAAAGGCCCTGCATGCTGGACCTCAGACAGCAGAGCTACCATCATGTTACAAAGAACCTGCCTGGCTGGGCCTTAGACAGCAGAGCTATACTTCATGTTACAAAGAACCTGCCTGGCTGGGCCTTAGACAGCAGAGCTATACTTCATGTTACAAAGACCCTGCATGGTTGGACCTCAGACTGCAGAGCTACCCTTCATGTTACAAAGACCCTGCATGGCTAGGCCTTAGACAGCAGAGCTATCCTTCAGGTTACAAAGACCCTGCATGGATGAGCCTTAGACAGGAGAGCTACCCTTCAGGTTACAAAGACCCTGTGTGGATGGGCCTTAGACAGCAAAGCTATCCTTCATGTTACAAAGACCCTGCATGGCTGGGCCTCAGGAAGCAGAGCTATCCTTCAGGTTACAAAGACCCTGCATGGTTGGGCCTTAGACAGCAGAGCTATCCTTCATGCTACAAAGACCCTGCATGGATGGGCCTTAGACAGCAGAGCTATCCTTCAGGTTACAAAGACCCTGCATGGTTGGACCTTAGACAGCAGAGCTATCCTTCATGTTACAAAGGCCCTGCATGGTTGGGCCTTAGACAGCAGAGCTACCCTTCATGTTACAAAGACCCTGCATGTCTGGGCCTTAGACAGCAGAGCTATCCTTCAGGTTACAAAGACTCTGCATGGTTGGACCTTAGACAGCAGAGCTATCCTTCATGTTACAAAGGCCCTGCATGCTGGACCTCAGACAGCAGAGCTACCCATCATGTTACAAAGAACCTGCTGGCTGGGCCTTAGACAGCAGAGCTATACTTCATGTTACAAAGACCCTGCATGGTTGGACCTCAGACAGCAGAGCTACCCTTCATGTTACAAAGACCCTGATTGGCTAGGCCTTAGACAGCAGAGCTATCCTTCAGGTTACAAAGACCCTGCATGGATGAGCCTTAGACAGGAGAGCTACCCTTCAGGTTACAAAGACCCTGTGTGGATGGGCCTTAGACAGCAAAGCTATCCTTCATGTTACAAAGACCCTGCATGGCTGGGCCTCAGGAAGCAGAGCTATGCTTCAGGTTACAAAGACCCTGCATGGTTGGGCCTTAGACAGCAGAGCTATCTTTCATGTTACAAAGACCCTGCATGGATGGGCTTTAGACAGCAGAGCTATCCTTCAGGTTACAAAGACCCTGCATGGTTGGACCTTAGACAGCAGAGCTATCCTTCATGTTACAAAGGCCCTGCATGGTTGGGCCTTAGACAGCAGAGCTACCCTTCATGTTACAAAGACCCTGCATGTATGGGCCTTGGACAGCAGAGCTATCCTTCAGGTTACAAAAACTCTGCATGGCTGGGCCTCAGAAAGCAGAGCTATCATGCAGGTTACAAAGACCCTGCATGGTTGGACCTTAGACAGCAGAGCTATCCTTCAGGTTACAAAGACCCTGCATGGTTGGACCTTAGACATCAGAGCTATCCTTCATGTTACAAAGACCCTGCATGGTTGGACCTTAGACAGCAGAGCTACCCATCATGTTACAAAGAACCTGCCTGGCTGGGCCTTAGACAGCAGAGCTATACTTCATGTTACAAAGGCCCAGCATGGTTGGGCCTTAGACTGCAGAGCTACCCTTCATGTTACAAAGGCCCTGCATGGTTGGACCTCAGGAAGCAGCGCTACCCTTCATGTTACAAAGACCCTGCATGGCTGGGCCTTAGACAGCAGAGCTATCCGTCAGGTTACAAAGACCCTGCATGGTTGGGCCTCAGACTGCAGAGCTACCCTTCATGTTACAAAGACCCTGCATGGTTGGGCCTTAGACAGCAGAGCTATCTTTCATGTTACAAAGACCCTGCATGGTTGGGCCTTAGACAGCAGAGCGACCCTTCATGTTACAAAGACACTGCATGGCTGGGCCTCAGGAAGCAGCGCTACCCTTCATGTTACAAAGACCCTGCATGGTTGGACCTCAGACAGCAGAGCTATCCTTAATGTTACAAAGACCCTGCATGGCTGGGCCTTAGGAAGCAGCACTACCCTTCATGTTACAAAGACACTGCATGGCTGGGCCTCAGGAAGCAGCGCTACCCTTCATGTTACAAAGACCCTACATGGCTGGGCCTTAGACAGCAGAGCTATCCTTCATGTTACAAAGACCCTGCATTGTTGGGCCTTAGACAGCAGAGCTATCCTTCATGTTACAAAGGCCCTGCATGGATGGGCCATAGACAGTAAAGCTATCCTTCATGTTACAAAGACCCTGCATGACTGGGCCTCAGGAATCAGAGCTATCCTTCAGGTTACAAAGACCCTGCATTGTTGGGCCTTAGACAGCAGAGCTATCCTTCCTGTTACAAAGGCCCTGCATGGTTGGACCTCAGACTGCAGAGCTACCCTTCATGTTACAAAGACCCAGCATGGTTGGGCCTTAGACAGCAGAGCTACCCTTCATGTTACAAAGACCCTGCATGGTTGGGCCTTAGACAGCAGAGCTATCCTTCATGTTACAAAGACACTGCGTGGATGGGCCTTAGACAGCAGAGCTATCCTTCATGTTACAAAGACCCTGCATGGTTGGGCCTTAGACAGCAGAGCGATCCTTCATGTTACAAAGACCCTGCATGGTTGGGCCTTAGACAGCAGAGCTATCCTTCATGTTACAAAGGCCCTGCATGGTTGGACCTCAGACTGCAGAGCTACCCTTCATGTTACAAAGACCCTGTATGGTTGGGCCTTAGACAGCAGAGCTATCCTTCATGTTACAAAGGCCCTGCATGGCTGGACCTCAGACTGCAGAGCTACCCTTCATGTTACAAAGACCCTGCATGGTTGGGCCTTAGACAGCAGAGCTATCCTTCATGTTACAAAGACACTGCATGGCTTGGCCTCAGACTGCAGAGCTACCCTTCATGTTACAAAGGCCCTGCATGATGGACCTTAGACAGCAGAGCTATCCTTCATGTTACAAATGCCCTGCAGGCTGGACCTTAGACAGCAGAGCTGTTGTTGAGGTTACAAAGACACTGCATGGCTTGGCCTCAGAAAGCAGAGCTATCCTTCGGGTTACAAAGACCCTGCATGGTTGGACCTCAGACTGCAGACCTATCCTTCATGTTACAAAGACCCTGCATGGCTGGGCCTCAGGAACCAGAGCTATTGTTCAGGTTACAAAGACCCTGCATGGCTGGGCCTTAGACAGCAGAGCTATCCTTCATGTTACAAAGACACTGCATGGCTTGGCCTCAGACTGCAGAGCTATCCTTCAGGTTACAAAGACCCTGCATGGTTGGACCTCAGACTGCAGAGCTACCCTTCATGTTACAAAGACCCTGCATGGTTGGGCCTTAGACAGCAGAGCTATCCTTCGGGTTACAAAGACCCTGCATGGTTGGACCTCAGACTGCAGACCTATCCTTCATGTTACAAAGGCCCTGCATGGCTGGGCCTTAGACAGCAGAGCTATCCTTCATGTTACAAAGACCCTGCATGGGTGGGCCTCAGGAAGCAGCACTACCCTTCATGTTACAAACACACTGCATGGTTGGACCTTAGACAGCAGAGCTACCCTTCATGTTACAAACACACTGCATGGCTGGGCCTCAGACAGCAGAGCTATCCTTCAGGTTACAAAGACTCTGCATTGCTGGGCCTTGGACAGCAGAGCTATCCTTCATGTTACAAACACACTGCATGGCTGGGCCTCAGACAGCAGAGTTATCCTTCAGGTTACAAAGACTCTGCATTGCTGGGCCTTAGACAGCAGAGCTACCCTTCATGTTACAAAGACTCTGCATGGATGGGCCTTAGACAGCAGAGCTATCCTTCAGGTTACAAAGACCCTGCATGGTTGGACCTTAGACAGCAGAGCTATCCTTCATGTTACAAAGGCCCTGCATGGTTGGGCCTTAGACAGCAGAGCTACCCTTCATGTTACAAAGACCCTGCATGTCTGGGCCTTAAACAGCAGAGCTATCCTTCAGGTTACAACGACCCTGCATGGTTGGGCCTTAGACAGCAGCGCTACCCTTCATGTTACAAAGACACTGCATGGCTGGGCCTCAGGAAGCAGCGCTACCCTTCATGTTACAAAGACCCTACATGGCTGGGCCTTAGGCAGCAGAGCTATACTTCATGTTACAAAGGCCCTGCATGGTTGGACCTCAGACTGCAGAGCTACCCTTCATGTTACAAAGGACCTGCATGGTTGGACCTCAGGAAGCAGCGCTACCCTTCATGTTACAAAGACCCTGCATGGCTGGGCCTTAGACAGCAGAGCTATCCGTCAGGTTACAAAGACCCTGCATGGTTGGACCTCAGACTGCAGAGCTATCCTTCATGTTACAAAGACCCTGCATGGTTGGGCCTCAGACTGCAGAGCTATCCTTCATGTTACAAAGACCC
Source organism: Calotriton arnoldi (assembly GCA_963921515.1). NCBI lineage: Eukaryota > Metazoa > Chordata > Amphibia > Caudata > Salamandridae > Calotriton > Calotriton arnoldi. The sequence continues at coordinate 3,005,755 of CAWUFW010000087.1, forward strand.
TGCATGGTTGGTCCTTAGACAGCAGAGCTACCCTTCATGTTACAAAGACCCTGCATGGATGAGTCTTAGACAGCAGAGCTACCCTTCATGTTACAAAGACACTGCATGGCTGGGCCTCAGGAAGCAGCGCTACCCTTCATGTTACAAAGGCCCTGCATGGTTGGACCTCAGACTGCAGAGCTACCCTTCATGTTACAAAGACCCTGCATGGTTGGGCCTTAGACAGCAGAGCTATCCTTCATGTTACATAGACCCTGCATGGTTGGGCCTTAGACAGCAGAGCTACCCTTCATGTTACAAAGACACTGCATGGCTGGGCCTCAGGAAGCAGTGCTACCCTTCATGTTACAAAGACCCTACATGGCTGGGCCTTAGTCATCAGAGCTATCCTTCATGTTACAAAGACCCTGCATTGTTGGGCCTTAGACAGCAGAGCTATCCTTCATGTTACAAAGACCCTGCATGGCTGGGCCTCAGGAAGCAGCGCTACCCTTCATGTTACAAAGACACTGCGTGGATGGGCCTTAGACAGCAGAGCTATCCTTCATGTTACAAAGACCCTGCATGGTTGGACCTCAGACTGCAGAGCTACCCTTCATGTTACAAAGACCCAGCATGGTTGGGCCTTAGACAGCAGAGCTACCCTTCATGTTACAAAGACCCTGCATGGTTGGGCCTTAGACAGCAGAGCTATCCTTCATGTTACAAAGACACTGCGTGGATGGGCCTTAGACAACAGAGCTATCCTTCATGTTACAAAGGCCCTGCATGGTTGGGCCTTAGACAGCAGAGCTATCCTTCATGTTACAAAGGCCCTGCATGGTTGGACAGCAGACTGCAGAGCTACCCTTCATGTTACAAAGACCCTGCATGGTTGGGCCTTAGACAGCAGAGCTATCCTTCATGTTACAAAGACCCTGCATGGTTGGGCCTTAGACAGCAGAGCTACCATTCCTGTTACAAAGACACTGCATGGCTGGGCCTCAGGAAGCAGCGCTACCCTTCATGTTACAAAGACCCTACATGGTTGGGCCTTAGACAGCAGAGCTATCCTTCATGTTACAAAGACCCTGCATGGTTGGGCCTTAGACAGCAGAGCTATCCTTCATGTTACAAAGACCCTGCATGGTTGGGCCTTAGACAGCAGAGCTATCCTTCATGTTACAAAGACCCTGCATGGTTGGGCCTTAGACAGCAGAGCTATCCTTCAGGTTACAAAGGCCCTGCATGCTGGACCTTAGACAGCAGAGCTATCCTTCATGTTACAGAGGCCCTGCATGCTGGACCTTAGACAGCAGAGCTATCCTTCATGTTACAAAGGCCCTGCATGCTGGACCTTAGACAGCAGAGCTGTTGTTCAGGTTACAAAGACCCTGCATGTCTGGGCCTTAGACAGCAAAGCTATCCTTCATGTTACAAAGACACTGCATGGCTTGGCCTCAGAAAGCAGAGCTATCCTTCGGGTTACAAAGACCCTGCATGGTTGGACCTCAGACTGCAGACCTATCCTTCATGTTACAAAGGCCCTGCATGGCTGGGCCTTAGACAGCAGAGCTATCCTTCATTTTACAAAGGCCCTGCATGGCTGGGCCTTAGACAGCAGAGCTATCCTTCATGTTACAAAGACCCTGCATGGGTGGCCCTCAGGAAGCAGCGCTACCCTTCATGTTACAAACACACTGCATGGTTGGACCTTAGACAGCAGAGCTACCCTTCATGTTACAAACACACTGCATGGCTGGGCCTCAGACAGCAGAGCTATCCTTCAGGTTACAAAGACTCTGCATTGCTGGGCCTTAGACAGCAGAGCTATCCTTCATGTTACAAACACACTGCATGGCTGGGCCTCAGACAGCAGAGCTATCCTTCAGGTTACAAAGACTCTGCATTGCTGGGCCTTAGACAGCAGAGCTATCCTTCATTTTACAAACACACTGCATGGCTGGGCCTCAGACAGCAGAGCTATCCTTCATGTTACAAACACACTGCATGGCTGGACCTTAGACAGCAGAGCTACCCATCATGCTACAAAGGCCCTGCATGCTGGACCTTAGACAGCAGAGCTACCCATCATGCTACAAAGACCCTGCATGGCTGGGCCTCAGGAAGCAGCGCTACCCTTCATGTTACAAACACACTGCATGGCCGGGCCTCAGACAGCAGAGCTACCCTTCATGTTACAAAGACCCTGCATGGATGAGTCTTAGACAGGAGAGCTACCCTTCATGTTACAAAGACCCTGCATGGCTGGGCCTTAGACAGCAGAGCTATCCGTCAGGTTTCAAAGACCCTGCATTGGCTGGGCCTTTGACAGCAGAGCAGTCATTCGGGTTACACAGATCTTACAGAATTCGGCCGAACACTGCACTGCTGTATTCCTGCTACACATTATTGGAGCCTTGGTTTTCATACAGCAGACTGATCTGGCAGGCTCAGATCTCATGCAGAATTGCTATCATTCAGGTGACATGGGTCCTACATGCTCAGGAATTAAAAGCAGGTTTATATTCAGGTTACACATATGTCACAGGCTCACACATTGGACAGTAGCACTAACGACAGGCTTACTCACATCCTACAGGTTCAAGATACAGACAGCGGAGCTATATTCAGGGCCCGTACATCTTGCAGGCCCAGGCCTTGTGTATCATCAGTCTGGTTCCTCAGATCCCACACACCAAGGCCCTCGTTTAGAGAACATCGGGCTGGCCGATGTCGAGCTGGGCCTGGGAGGCACCATTTCTAGTGGTCTAGCCACTGCCATGCTGTATATAGCGTTAATCTTAGGGTCAGCTGTCTTTTCCCCCAAACCATCTACCACCAAGGAGGAGGGAGCCGCTATGATGAACAAATAAAGTTCCAACAGGTCTGCCATGTTGGCACTTTTTTCCCCAAAGGCAGACAGTGAAACAGGGGAAGTTTGTCTTTAAAAAATCAAAAAATAATTTTGCTGGTAGTTTTCTCCCAATGAATGGGAGACATTTGTGCAATTTTCCTGCAGTGATCCTGGACAGAAAAGAAATGACGAAAAGAGCTGCGAGGGGACACTATATAAACCGAGTAACCCCTGGGAGGCCCTATTTTTGTCCACACAGTGGTTTTTCCAACAACAGAGCCATTGGCAATTTCGCTTCTGAGAAAACCATCATCCCTTGCACTGTGAACGAAGAGGACGATGACACAGAGGGTTGGATGGGACAACTGCAAATTTTTGGCATCTGGTAGACCTGTCATCCTTAGGGAGGTCTTTCCCCAGATTTTTTGCCTTTTGCCTCCACATTTTTCTGATTCTTTTTGTTGTCCTTAGGACTTTGAGCACTTTACTACTAGCACTTTACCACTGCTAAACAGTGCTAAAGTGCCTGTGCTTCTCCTCGAAACATGGTGACACTGGTGTACACCTGATTGGCATATTTGATGTACTAGTAAGTCCCTTGTAAATTGGTATACTATATACCCAGGGCCTGTACTTCAAATGCTACTAGTGGGCCTGCAGCACTAATTATGCCACCCACATAAGTAGCCTTTCAAAACTGTCTCTGGCCCGCCACTGCAGTGCCGCCTGTGTGTGCAGTTTAATGACACTTTGACTTGCCATTTTAAAATGACTTGCCAAGTCTCAAACTCACCTTTTATCACATATAAGTCACCCATAAGTAACCCTAAGGGCAGGGTGCTATGTAAGTAAAAGGTAGGACATGTACTTTTATGTTTTACATGTTCTGGTAGTAACAAACTAGCCTATTTCGTTTTTCACTACCGTGAGGCCTACTCATCTCATGGGCTAGCATTAGGAATCCCTAATACACTTTTAAGCTGTAATTCCTGATCAGAGAGAAGTAGCTTTTGCAAGTTTCATATCTTTGGAATGGTAATGATAAATCCTCCTTACTGGTGAAGTTGGATTTAACATTACTGTTTTAGAAATGCCACTTTTAGAAAGCGTTATTACACAATAGGACAACCCAATCTTTCCCAAGGAACTGGATATAATAGTCAATTCACAAAAATTGTTCCCTGAGGAATTGTTTCTCCAATAGTCATCCTTTTAAATGGTCACTGAAGTGATCTCATTAATTACTTTCTAATGGTGATTCATGAATACAAACATAGACGTATCGTTATCAAAAAGAGTATATTTTAACTACATCTGTATTTCATCGGTTCAGTTATACATGGCATATGTTCAAACTGTATTGCGTACATCAAAATCAGGCTTGGGCGTAGTTCGCGGAGTTTCACTCCGCAGAACTCAGCGAAGTGACAAAAAAAACTCTGCGAAGTTCCGCAAGTGGTGGTGTGCAGTCCGAACTGCTGTTCGCGATGGTCTTCCTGCCGCTCGGGTAGAAATTCTACCCGAGCGGCAGCTTGCGCACACAAACTTACCGCTCGTGCTCGCGAACCTACCGCTCGTGCTCGCGAACTTACCGTTCGCGAGCAGGGAGAAAACTCTGTCAAAAGATTGCAAAGGTGCACCACTTAGCAAAACGACAAGACAGACACATCACAAATTATCAGGTCCGTGTCCATAGTTTTCTTCAAGTATCTTCTTTTATTCAAAATATATCAAAACCACTCATGATTGAAAAGAACAGCCGACGCGTTTCATCCAGACAGATGGACTTCTTCAGGGCATAAAAGCAAATAAGGGCACTCCTGAGAATTATCAACGTCAGGGTATCCGTAATAAGTAAGGACTTCGAGCACGATAGCAGGAGTGCGTTTCAACAGGAGTTCATAAAACGGCAATATATGATTCCCTTTTAGGAACAACGACAGCCAGCCTTATGATAACACTAGCATGAATTTGGTCCAGCAGTCTCACCACAATAAGGAGCGCCGGAAGTACAAAGGACAATCACCTGATCCAGCCTAGATGTGGCTTGGATCCAACCCGAAAACACCTCCTGCGGAGTAACGACAGTAGGGAAAAAACTCTGCTGCACATTGCGGAGCAGAGTTTTCTGCACTCCGCAAGCTCCGCGGAGCGCGGAGTGCAGAAAACACCGCAAACGGAGCGGGGTTCCCCACCCAGGCCTAATCAAAATTCAAAGCAGTAAATATACAAATTCATGTTATCCTTGGTGCTGCCAAATAATCCCTCTATTTCATCAATGTATATTCAATATAGGGATCTAAGGAAGCGCAGTCAATCCTCTTAACAGAGTTGTTTTAACAAAATCAAAGGTCCCATCAAATCAATATTCAACATTCAAATGATCAGATGAAACTAAACATAACAAAAAAATGTAATTGATAATGTTAAGGAGGATGAGTTGTCGACGTTTTGGTCTCTAGTAAGCAACTAGGTCCACGAGACCATCCTCAGGATTCAGCGTTGAAAATTAATAAATCCTGTAAGTAGTTACTTCTAAAGTAATTCAGCTCTGCAACGGATGCCCAAACCAGCATGTGAATCATGCAACATCCAGCTTAAATACGAGTCAATTTTATTAGTACTCCATATCAAAATATCCACCTCGCCGCTCTGGCCAAGCTATATTTCCAAAGAGCTTGGAACAGCAGACACTTCTGGACCTGGAACTGAACCTCTGTCAGAAGGACTGATGTGCTGTCTAACAGACTCATCTTTCTACTGCAGAATCGGAAGGCCTGCTTTTCTCTTGTGTTGCCCTGCTGCCTGATGCTCTCTGACTCTGCTGAAGGAGAGCTGGACTCTGCCTTCCCTCTAAGTGATCTCCAAGTGCTTGTTGGCTTGTCTCCTATTGCTTGAGACTCAGGGAAATCAAAGTCTCTATCCCTGTGCCTGGCTCACTGGAAGTGGCCCAGATACTTGCAACAAAGATTTCGATGCATCTCATGTCTGCGTGTAGCAGAACTGGTGCATCGACCTGGTTGTGGGAGTAAAAATGGCGCATCGCATCGGAACCAGCACTTTGCCTCCAGAGCAGCAGCAGTCCGGGCAGGTAAGCGTGGTGGGGCAGAGCGGGCGGGGGGGATGTTGACAGTCGATGTAATAGGAAATATTTATTTATTTAATTTTCCCTATTCCGTCGTCTGTCGAACACTTTTAGTGTTTATCTAGCTTATCCCGACTAGAGCGGTGGTTCCTGCCTGGCCTGGGTGCATAGCTCAGCCAACCATGAATCCCATTTCTAACAGCATCTATTTTCACCTCTAAATAGGACCTAAACGCTTGAACTAGGTGACCACCCATCATGTAATGTAACTCTTACAGGCTCGGGAATGGTAATGTAACTCTTACAGGCTCGGGAATGGTAATGTAACTCTTACAAGCTTGGGAGTCAGAAAACAGAGCTATCCCTCAGGTGCTTCAGCTCCTACAGACTCGGGCTTCAAAACATCAGAGCTCTCTTTGGGCAACAGTGACCTTACAAGTTCAGACACCAGAGTTACCCTCATGTGACACTGATTTCACGGGCTCAGACCTCATACAGCAAACCTACCCCTTAGGTCACCCAGATCTTGTATGCTTATGCTTCAGACAGTAGCCATATTCCTCAGCTCCCACAGATCTTAGAGGCTCAGGCATCAGACAACCGAGCGTCCGATCCAGTCACACAGATCCGGCAGTCATTGTGAGGTTCATAGTAGGCAATGCGGTGGTGGTGATGGTGATGGTAGTGGTGGTGGTGGTGGTGATGTTGTTGGTGTGATGGAAGCGAGAACAAATAGCTGAAGTTAGAAAAGCCTACATGAAGCCAAAGTGAGAGGCTGTGCAGGTGTCTTCACTCACTGGAACATCTGAGAAACCTGTTAACGGCAGTTGTATGGAATTGTTTCACAGATGATGTGTGCGAAACCCATCTCAGGAAGGTTCTGGTCACTCAGCCAGGCACATACATGAAGACAGGAGACATTTCACAGGGATACGAGATAATTATATCCCTCTCATGGAGGGGGTGGCTTAGTATGGGGTGGCGGGCTGCTAGGCAACCCAGGAAGCTGGCCTGAATCCAGGGAAGCTTAATGTGTTCCAGAAGTGGCGGCTCTTCCACTAAGGCTGAGGAGCGTTACCTCACTGCTTTTCAGCAGTGTAAATAAAGGAAAAATGAAATGATAATAACTCAATGTTATTATCATTTTATTTGTTCCTGCTGCTGCAGCTGCAGCTTTGCGGGAGGGGCGGGGCTGCTCTGCTGACAGAGGAGCAGGGGGAGGAGTGGTGAGCACTCTGGAAGTGCGCATGAATGTTTGCCCGGCGGTCTTGGGCCGGCCAAACCAAAGACATTTTAAGGCAAGGCAAAGTGAGCTCTGGCCCAGGGCCCCAGCCTTTCAGGGGGCTCCCTGAATGATCCAGCTCTATTCTACAAGCTGTCCTTCCCTGATGACCTTAAATGATTTTTTAATCATATATTTTTTTAAATATCATTTTTCTTTAATTTATTTTTAAAACGGGTAATGTGTGGGAGTCTATTACAGACATTTTCTAGAGAAATGTTGTGTTTATGTTTTCAGCACTGTGCAACATCCATTAAAATGTTCCTTTTAGAACAAACAGGAGCTCACGTATGAGAAATGACAGTGGGTCGCAGAGGATATTTGGAATAATATTAAGGCGCTGCTACTATATTACAATATTGAAACCACACATCATTATCCCTGAATATTAGATGTAGTCGCGTTTAGAATTTGGACCAGTCTGCCGGTGCAGTGTCGGTGACCTGGTCAAATAGAGCAAGAAAGGGCTGAAATTGGATCATAAATTTAAAGCTGTTACTAACGGGGGCCCCCAAACTATGTTTGACCCAGGGCCCCCAAAATCCTTAAGCTGTCCCTGGGCCAATCAGTCATGCGCACTTTGCATGTTCTTCACCCAGGCTGTATTACAGCCTGGGTGGAGAACATGCCCAGTCTCCCAGTCCCCATCTGAGCGCCGAACCACGGTGCTCAGACCAATCACAACACTGCATTGCAGCGTTGTGATTGGCTTAGGGGAGCCTGGGTGATTCCTGTTCCGGCCGAAGCGGAGGGACGACAAGGAGAGACGCCGTGAGGAGGTAAGTGTAATTTTCTTTACCCCTCCGGCCCCGTCACCCCCCCTCCGTGCCAGCTGCCACTGTGTTCCAGCCTCAGTGTGGTGCTGGTTTCGCTGAAGAAAACATAAGTAAATGGGCATCTGCAGTACGGCTAACTCAGAGATGCAGCATTTCATCCCAGAAACCACGTATTCAAGTGAAATCTGAACTTTCCCGCCGTTCGCCTCTGCCGTTCTCTGGCCCATTGACTCCATTCTAACCTCTAGTGAGAGGCCTTTGATCCAAAACAACAGTAGCCAACAGGGGTGATTTCCTGTCCTAGACAACCCCTCATTCAACCTCTCTGAATGCTGGCTCCGGGTAGCAGTATGTAAAATTTGTCCCAGCTGTACGCGGCTGCTCATTGTGCCACGGAGGAGCAGCACCTTTAGCCTGTCTTGTGCATCCCAGAACTCTAGCCTATGGAACTCCACTCTATGCTTCACTGCTTTAAAGCTGGTCGAAACGTCTCAGGTTAGCTCTGCTGATATGTGGGCACTGGCCCTATTCTACTGATCCTTCCCATTGAGAAGACATGGTCAGCAATCTGTCTTTATCAGGATTAGAAGATGAAAACTCCAACTCCCCGCGAACAACTAAAGGCTGGGCGCATTGTCCCGGGCTGGCGTTGATAGCGACCGCAAAGACCTTGACTTTGGATTCTTTCGTGTGATGTGTACTAGAAAAACGAGACTCAACGCGGTTTCTCTGTTTTTCAGGCTTTAACCCTGATGCTCTTAATATTAGCCATTCAAAGATACGGAGAACTTTTTGGGCATTTATTCCTTAAAAAACCACAAACCCCCAGGTATTGCCCGTCTCTCTCGAACTACTTCTAGAATGACCTGGTGGCATAAGGGGTGTTGCCACTTGACAGGCAGTCCTACCTCTGGAACACTGAATAGGGGTCCTGTCCGGGTCACGTAACCCCTTAAGCCTTACCCCTGCTTTGGCTAACCAGTACTGGTTGTGGCATAGCTGTCACTGGTCCTAGCACACTAAAGCTCGCCATCTTGGCGCTGCAAGCGTGCTTCATGGAAAGATCAGACCTTGGCGCCTGCAGGGAGAGGCTCGCGCTTCATCCAGTAATCCAGCCCACACGGGTCACAGGCAGCCCTGTCAAGGTCGCCATCCAGGGTTCTCCTCTTTCCACCCTGTTTGCAATGAAAAGTGCTGACAGCAGGGGCTATTAATACTGGCGCTGCGCAAGGCTGGCGTTGTACGTGACAAGCGGGCAGGAGAAAGGGCGCAGGGCTTCGGAAGGCCCCAACGCTGCGACTGAGCATGCAGTGCCATCAAAGGATGAGTTCCTGCCCAGGAAATGTGCCCTACAAATGTATATCTCCTGTCTGTACGTAACTCTTAATGGTGCCAGTAAGGCTGTATCTAAGCAGACTCAACTCTGCACTGGGAGATGAAGTGAATCTCCCCCTCACTACCTGGTCAAGTGGTTGAAACTAAGAGTGTACAGTAGGGGTTCCCAACCTGGGGTGCCCGCACCCCAAGGGGGTGCGAGATGGCATTTCAGGGGGTGCGACAAAGAGGGAAAGTATGTACTGTATGCATAATAGGAATCCGGTGAGACTTCTGTAGGGGGTGTGAACATTAACCAGGGGTGCGGGCATAGAAAAGTTTGGGAACCCTTGCTCTACATGGACAGTGGCTGCCTTGCTCCTACAGGAAGTGCATTAGGCCCCTTACCCTAAATAAGGGTCAGATATTTGATACAGAGGGCTCACATACACTTTCTATCCAGCATACCTCAAGCCATGGCACATCACATGTCCTGCATGAAGGGAACCTGCCCTGAGAAGCCTCAGTGCCGTAAGGTCTGGAGACAACCTGAGCCCAGAAGGTGCTGCTCAAAGTTACCACTTAAGGGAAATTGATTCAGTAAAACCTGCCCTAAAGACACCTACAACTTCTGCAGTGGATTTTGCATCTTTTCATAAAAAAAAAAAAAGAAAACTGAGCTGCAGAGACCTTCCATGTTGAGCAAGTATTTGAGCCAAGCGGAGCTTGTGAAAGCCACATCGACTCACAGCTGAAGAGACGCCTGTACCAACCGGAGGCTTCCAGACCTCATCGCTTGACCAGGAGACTCAGCAGCTGCAGCGTCCCCGGATTCAATGTTTCCCACCCACTTATTCGACCCCTTTCCAATCTTTCAGTCGGCTCACTATTGTTGTCAGAAGCCTCACTTCCAGCAGTTTGAAAGCAAAGACAATGGAGATGATGGAAAAGAAAAATGCACTCGAATTTTAGCTGGCCAGAGACTTTAAGCTCTGGAGCAAAAGCAGCCAAAGGAGAAATGAAAGCAGTTTGGGCTCTGGAAGAAAGAAAGTGGGATCAGGAAGAGAACACTGGTACAATAAAGATGGAGGCCCAGAAGCCCCAGTACCCTGTATTAGAGCGGGCAGCGATGAAGCGGCAAGTGGAAAGCCGATCTGGGAAACACCAAAGTAAACTTCCAGGGGGGGGTGTGGCCAGTAGTGCTATTGATGGCGATATTGACAACTGGTGTCAGTTGCATTCATCAGACCAGCTGTGGCCATGTGGAGCGGTGAGGCGGTGGGGCCGGGTGGGGCCAGTTGGGGAGGGATTTCAACAGATGACGAGGGAAAATTAAATAAAAAAATAATAAGTTTTCCTTGTTGTCGTCTGTCGAAATTCCCCCCCACCCAGCCTCACCGGTCTTACCTGCACGGGCCGCGGCTGCATCAGAGAGAGGTGAGGCCTCCGAGGCAGTGACTATGAGTAGGCTTGGTTGAGAGGACCCAGGTTCTGTACTGTCTGTAGAGCCCGCTCAACGCAGCATCACATACAACAACTTCTACTCAGGCGAGCAAGTACGTCCTCCGACAACTGGATTTAAGCAAGAGGTTCACCGCTACTGGGAAGAGAGGGGGTGTCTCAACCAAAGCACTGGAAGGTCGCCTTAAAGTCAATAGAGCTGTTTCTATTGATCATTTGTACACAACATGAGCGAGCAGAGGTTCAGTCACTCTTGCAGAAATGTCCCTGCTTACAAGGTACCGCCCTGAGCCCAGGTCTTTCAGCCTCCTGCATCCAGAACTGGCTCTGCTCCAGCAGCCACCCCTCGATGGTACCTTGCCAGAGCTTCAGTGCATTCACGCTGCAGAGGCAGAGATTCAGTAATCGCAGAGCACCTCTGGTCAAGTTCCAGCCAAGTCATCTGACCCTTTTCAAACTGTCCATTTGAGTGGTTCGAGCCAGCGCTCCAATGCACCACCCTGCGTCCTTCCGCCTTTGGTTCAGCCCACAGTAAACTCTATTCCATTGCCGTGGGTGAGACATTGGGGGTCAATCTGCTGTTTTCATTTAAACAGTTCACTGAAGGAACTTCAACCTACAGTGGCGTTGGACAATCTTGTGCAAAATCTTATGTCATGGCGTCTTTAATTATATTTATAATATAGCTTTTATATCATTGCTGCTATTTTTCCTAATGTTTGATGTGATTTTTAACCTTTACCACACATCCATTACTACGCAGCCTTTACCATTCATGTACCTACCACGCAGGCCATTTTTAGGAACCTCACAACTTCACCACACAGGTTTTTTTTAAATTTGTATATATATATAGTGCAAAGGGTTTAAAGGGTTAAAGGATGGGTAGGGCGTAGTAAGGAGTTTTTAGGTTTCTGGGGTGGTTTGGGGTGTGGGCTTTTAGTGTCCAGGGACGAGTTGTGGTAAAAAGACATAAGTGATTAGAAAACTGGGTTTGGGTGAAAAAGATTTCTAAAAAAATTAAAAAGGGAGGATTTGGGGCAACCCCCCCTCAAAACAAAATATGTATTAAATACATGTAAACATTTACACATATATTTATATAGATGCACACACACACGTTTGTGTGTATGTCCTAAAGTACCACGTTGTAAAAGTCAAAGCCTTGTCAGGCATGCGTCATAATGGCATGCGTGCAAAAGACTTACATTCGTTTCACGTGACTAATTAAATTGTGGGCTAACTGATTTGGACTGTTACATTCTTTATATTGTAACTGTATTTTTTTAGCAATGTTTGCACACATACTGCAAACTCTTTATTAGAAAAAAAGCCTTGCGGCTCAGTCAAGCTATCAGGGGTGAGCCACAAAGTTCTTGACAGAGCCCAGGCTAACTTTGTGAGTGACACGGTTTACTCCACCTACGAGCTCGGTCACAGTTCCCATCAGGACTATGGCCTTTCTCCCAAAGCCTGATATTGCAGTTTCATGCAGATAGGTGCCCTCATGGGAAGTATAGCAGCCGGGGCAGAAGAGGGATGTACTCTGCCGTGCTGTCAGAAGACCGAAGATCCATACTAAGAGATCTCTGCCAGCCAGGTGGAGATCTCGCTGCCTTCAGCATAGGCAAAAGGTATTGAAAGGTTGCTGGACAAACGCCATGTTTAATGTGCCTGCTCAGCAAAGTTTTTTGTTGTTAAAAAACAAACTCTCAAAGCAGGAATGTGTTACTGAAAGACAGTGGTGGCTCTTCTGCTAAGGCGGAGGAGCGTCGCCCCACTGCTTCAGCTGCAAGCTGAACACAAAAAATAAAATAAGAACGTTCGTTATCATCATTTTGTTTTTTGTAGTCAGCTTGCAGCTGAAGCCAGGTGGGCGGGGCTGGGCTCCCCGCGCATTACAGGGGGAGGAGAGGTGGTAGCACCTAAAGTGCGCATGCCGCTTTAGCCGGCTGTCTCGGACCGGCCAAAGCATCATGCGCACTCTGCATGTTCCCCATCCAGGCTGTATTACAGCCTGGGTGGAGATCATGCACAGCCTGCCAGCCCCTGTCTGAGCGCCAAACCACGGCGCTCATACCAATCACAAAGCTGCTAAGGCACCGTTGTGATTGGCCAGGGGATTCTGGGAAGCTGTGTGCTTCCTGCCGTGCAGAGGAGGACGGAGAAAGAAGAGGTGGCGATTGGCGGTAAAAAGGTATGTGCTTTTTAATTTTTTTATTATTACCCCACTCCGCCGGTCTCCCAGCCCCCGCCTCATCACCCCTGGTGAGTAGCAGTCGCTACTGCTGATAGACAAAAAATGTCCCAGATGCCCTAACTGGGACATAATCACTGCATTCGGAGGGTCATTTATTTGGTTACCTGTTCAGGACCCCCTGGCTTTCCGAACAGGAAAAGTGTATCAGAATGTAAGCTCTCAATATCAGACGGGTGTTGGGTCAAATGTTTCTGCTGGTGGAGTCAGTTTAGTCTCTGCCGATGTAAACAGGGTGGTTCCGAAAGCTCTAAATAGAGGGAACCCTGAGTTTGGCAGACGGGACATCCGTCACGTTTATGATGGAGCACTCTGTCCACCAATCTCTAAATGAGTCCCGCTTGACTCCTAGCATGTCAAACCAGAGTGCATAAACACCGACAGCCTTTGGATTTCCCACTGCCTTTACCTTATGTGAAATGTGCTCTTTGCAAAGAGCTTTTAGCCGATGGTCTAAAGATGCCACGTCCATCGCACCCGATTTATCGCCTCAGCTGTGGCTGAGACTGCCCCGGGCGAGTGAAGCTATCACAGGAGCTAGCTTGTAACTTCGGACTTTATGAGGCGCCTGACATCACTCTTGTATTCTTTATTCCCACAATCTTTCACTTCTTCTTAATTACTGCAGCTTTATGAGGTGACCCCCTACAACCGTTCTCTCATGTTTTGCAAGACCCCAGAAAGCCTCCAGGGTGTACCGAGAGGTGCAGCAATTGGCACCGCTCATAAGAGCCATTTTACTCGATAAACTCTTCGGGGGGAAGAGGCTCCGTTTCTCTCTCTCTCTCTCTCTCTCTCTCCCTCTCTCTTTCACCCTCTCCGTTCGTGAGTGTGCTGTCATCAACCTCAGGTTCTAACATCAAGGTCTATGTCCTCAGCGACATAATTGGAACTATGCCATATCATCAGGGCCGGACTGGCCGTACCGGGCATCGGGCATTTCCCCAGGAGGCTGGAAGGGTAGGGGCCGGTTTTGCAGTAGTGGGGACCGGTTTTCTTACTGGGGGCCAGTTTTGCAGCGGTGCTGCAATATCGGCCCCCAGTCACAAAAGCCGCAAGCAAGCATTTCCAGTCTCCCGGGGCCAGGCAGCGCTTCACCAGGGGCTGGTCCAATTAAATTGCCAGGGCTGCTTTGGGTTGCCAGTCTGGCCCTGCATATCATGTGGCAATGAGTGGAACAATAAGAGATGTAAAAACTCTCCCAGGGTTCAATCGTAGCATGTATCCATCCAATAGTGTCTCTACAACTTCATGTGCACTGGCACCCAGTAAGGCCCAACAAGTAGAAGGGAGAAATGTCATATGCAAACATTTGTGCCAGGGCTCTGGCCATGAGGCCACTGCGGCTTGCACCACACATTGCCCCATCTCTGCTGCCACTGATAGTAACAATACAACTACTAACCATCACACACCTACAAGTGTGACAATTTGGACTATTTCAGGCCCCCAAAGCTATAAGAATGGCTTGGGCAGCAGGTAATAGCTATTTTTCATGTGTATTGAATTAATAATTAACTGTTGCTGCGGTCATCTCTAAGTTAGCCAGACAGCGCCACCTTGTGGCAGACTGTCACAAGCGCCGGTGTTGACAATTATGTGCTGGTGCTGAGCATCGGAAACTACTGGCTCAAATTAGGCACTGGCCTGACACTAGCCAAGCAGTCGTAAGCTGTGTGCACTACTGTCGGTGCCCCAGGCCGGCCGTGATTCCTATGTAAAGACAGGAAGCCCAGGCATCTAACCATGGGACAAGAAGTAGGTAGGCGCACTTAAGCCAGACACAGATCCGTCCTCCAAAGGTACTCCCTATCATAGAAGACCAACGGCTCTGTGCTCTGCATATATTCTTTGCTTAAGAGATGTATGGTGCACTGACGGAAGTCATGACCCCGCAGTCTCTGGCGGCTTGTAATGTGAGTGGGCATGAACTGAAGGGACCTCAGTCCACTGAGTACTATACCTCACAACTCATATCTGGTTGTATGACAGAGCCACGCATGCCTTGCCAATGCGGGCAGTGCCATGAGTACATCGTTACTACGCGTTCCTTTAGCACGCAAGTCATTGCAACAACTTGCCTCAGGGAAGCGCTGTCCTTTGTAATAGTATAATTTACAATTTCAACTCCAGTCTGTGCAACAGGAGGGAAGGTGTTGGACTTAAAATCCAACACCAGTCCAACAACGTGTTCCTTAAAGCAAATCATTGTAACGACTTGCATGCTAAAGGAACGCATGGTAACGACACATTGTAAAGGCACTGCATGGTTTGAGCTGTGTGGTAACGGTGTTTCCCCTCATATCATCACTAGAAGTGGAGAATGCGTAGAGGAAAATGAAGCTCCATGCCGCACTTCAGACTGTGTTTCAAGCGTGAGGAATCTCATTACCCTACAACTAAAGAGTAACACTGAGTTCACTCATTCCATACGACCTATAGAGGCATGACGGAAATCATTACCATTAAGGTGTGCAGAATTTGTGTAATTTGCTCACACGTAATTATGTAAAAAATTCTGGAAAAATTATGCAAAATTAAGCACAAAAGCGAAAAGCTAAGCTAGCATTTGGCGCTGTATCATAGCACAAAATGTGTCCTTGCATCCACTTTTAATGTGGGAAAGCATTTTGTGCTAAACGTTTAGCAAAAAAAAGCACTGGGAACAACAGCCGTTCGTGCGCTGTCATTCGCATATCACGCACGACGCCTTTGCAGTAAATATTTACCACGAATGGCACTTAATTACTCAATGTGGCATGATAGTGTCATTTTGGGAATTTTTGTGTAACTCGAATTACGCTGATTATGATTATCAGGAGTAAAACGGAGTTCACTCACTACCCTATGAACTTTGAGTTCACTCATTGGCTAAGACCCATAGAGGGTTGACGGAGACTGACTATCTCTATATATACTCATCGTTTAATATTCCAGTGGTCACTGACGTCACAGAGTAGGTCTTTGTCACCTTCTTCCAAGGATTAACACTTCAGGGCAAAACCATCTTACCACCTACCACAGCCTCTAAAGTATCTCTGTTTCCAAGGTTTGACGTTACCCAGTTTCCAAGGTTTGACGTTACCCAGTTTCCAAGGTTTGACGTTACCCAGTTTCCAAGGTTTGACGTTACCCAGTTTCCAAGGTATGACGTTACCCAGTTTCCAAGGTTTGACCTTACCCAGTTTCTAAGGTTTGACGTTACCCAGTTTCCAAGGTTTGACGTTACCCAGTTTCCAAGGTTTGATGTTACCCAGTTTCCAAGGTTTTGTTTGACGTTACCCAGTTTCCAAGGTTTGACGTTACCCAGTTTCCAAGGTTTGACGTTATCCAGTTTCCAAGGTTTGACGTTACCCAGTTTCCAGGGTTTGACGTTACCCAGTTTCCAAGGTTTGACGTTACCCAGTTTCCAAGGTTTGACGTTACCCAGTTTCCAAGGTTTGACGGTACCCAGTTTCCAAGGTTTGACGTTACCCAGTTTCCAAGGTTTGACGTTACCCAGTTTCCAGGGTTTGACGTTACCCAGTTTCCAGGGTTTGACGTTACCCAGTTTCCAAGGTTTGACGTTACCCAGTTTCCAGGGTTTGACGTTACCCAGTTTCCAGGGTTTGACGTTACCCAGTTTCCAAGGTTTGACGTTACCCAAGCCTTAAGCATGGCCAACGGGAAACCCCAACATATGAGCTCAGATTTTTTTTAAACTCCTTGTAACTCTTGGATCCGTATATGACAGACACCTAGGAAATGTTGCAATTAGAAGAGAATCCATCATTTATGCGTAACTTAAAACACAAAGCCACACAATCACATGTTTTCCAAATGAAGGCTCAGTTGACGTCACACAGGTAGTGTTCACTGCATTGCTATGCGCACTCCAGTCTGGGATGCAGGAGGAGACAGAAGCAGCAGCACTTAGCATCCGAGGCTTAGCCGCTGCT
This sequence comes from Calotriton arnoldi, assembly GCA_963921515.1. Classification (NCBI taxonomy): domain Eukaryota; kingdom Metazoa; phylum Chordata; class Amphibia; order Caudata; family Salamandridae; genus Calotriton; species Calotriton arnoldi. Next base: position 3,022,704 of record CAWUFW010000087.1, read on the forward strand.
CTGCTCTCCAGCCTCAGACCTGAACCTGTTGTTGTAACTAAGGGTTCAAAGGATGTGTCATCCAGTATTTCAAAGGCAGCTTCAAGAGTCACTAATCAATCAGTAGCATAGCAGGCAGGACCAGCCCTAAATCGGATTGACCGGCACAGCGCCCTGGGCAGAAAGAAAATTTGGTGTTTGTTGTGGGGGCAGGAGTCCTTGCAGTGTGACCGCAAGAGGTGTGAGGAACATGGGAGGAGGGCAGGGGGTTGATCGGGTGCTAACAATTACGCTGCGGTACATTAAGGGCTGATTACAAAGTCTTTAACAGAACCCAATTGAGACCAAGTGGGATGGACGAGCTGCTGTTTGCATGACATTAAGTCAGGCAGCTCCCTGCTACGCCCCTCGGAATATTGGCGCCCCGGGCCTGGGCCCAGCTCACTCATGCACAAGGCAGGCCCTGGTAGCAAGGGTGTCATGGGCCCTTGTGAAAGCAAGGAAAAGCCCCCTTCGACTGCTGTTGGGGTAGTAAAATACAGCACTGTCAGAGCTCAATGGGCCCTGGTGCCACGTGCACCTGCTGCACCACGGTAGCCACACCCTGCTAATGATCTGTACCCACCAGCCCCATCTCCTCTGGGAGGTCTGACGGTGGCATCCTCCTCCTATGGGAGGTCTGACGGTGGCATCCTCCTCCTATGGGAGGTCTGACGGTGGCAGCCTCCTCCTATGGGAGGTCTGACGGTGGCAGCCTCCTCCTCTGGGAGGTCTGACGGGGGCATCCTCGTCCTATCGGAGGCCTGACGGTGGCAGCCTCCTCCTCTGGGAGGTCTGATGGTGGCATCCTCGTCCTATCGGAAGTGTGACGGTGGCAGCCTTCCCCTGTGGGAGGTTTGACGGTGGCAGCCTCCCCCTATGGGAGGTCTGACGGTGGCAGCCTCCTCCTCTGGGAGGTCTGACGGGGGCATCCTCGTCCTATCGGAGGCCTGACGGTGGCAGCCTCCTCCTCTGGGAGGTCTGATGGTGGCATCCTCGTCCTATCGGAAGTGTGACGGTGGCAGCCTTCCCCTGTGGGAGGTCTGACGGTGGCAGCCTCCCCCTATGGGAGGTCTGACGGTGGCAGCCTCCTCCTCTGGGAGGTCTGACGGTGGCAGCCTCCTCCTCTGTGAGGTCTAACGGTGGCAGCCTCCCCCTCTGGGAGGTCTAACGGTGGCAGCCTCCCCCTCTGGGAGGTCTGACGGTGGCAACCTCCCCCTCTGGGAGGTCTGACGGTAGCAGCCTCCTCCTCTGGGAGGTCTGACAGTGGCACCCTCCTCGAGGTCTGACGGTGGCAGCCTCCTCCTCTGGGAGGTCTGACGGTGGCTGTCTCCTCCTCTGGGAGGTCTGACAGTAGCGGTCTCCTCTTCTGGGAGGTCTGACAGTGGCAGTGTCCTCCTCTAGGAGGTCTGACGGTGGCTGTCTCCTCCTCTGGGAGGTCTGACGGAGGCAGCATCCTCCTCTGGGAGGTCTGACGGTGGCAGTGTCCTCCTCTGGGAGGTCTGACGGTGGCAGTGTCCTCCTCTGGGAGGTCTGACAGTGGCAGCCTCCTCCTCTGGGAGGTCTGACGGTGACAGCCGCCTCCTCTGGGAGGTCTGACGGTGGCAGCGTCCTCCTTTGGGATGTCTGACGGTGGCAGCGTCCTCCTCTGGGATGTCTGACGGTGGCAGCGTCCTCCTCTGGGATGTCTGACGGTGGCAGCGTCCTCCTCTGGGAGGTCTGACGGTGGCAGCCTCCTCCTCTGGGAGGTCTGACGGTGGCAGCCTCCTCCTCTGGGAGGTCTGACGGTGGCAGCCTCCTCCTCTGGGAAGTCTGACGGTGGCAGCGTCCTCCTCTGGGATGTCTGACGGTGGCAGCGTCCTCCTCTGGGAGGTCTGACGGTGGCAGCCTCCTCCTCTGGGAGGGCTGACGGTGGCAGCATCCTCCTCTGGGTGGTCTGACGGTGGCTGTCTCCTCCTCTGGGAGGTCTGACGGAGACAGCATCCTCCTCTGGGAGGTCTGACTGTGGCAGTGTCCTCCTCTGGGAGGTCTGACGGGGGCACCCTCCTCCCCTGGGAGGTCTGACTGTGGCAGCCTCCTCCTCTGGGAGGTCGGACTGTGGCAGCCTCCTCCTCTGGGAGGTCTGACGGTGGCAGCCTCCTCCTCTGGGAGGTCTGACGGTGGCAGCGTCCTCCTCTGGGAGGTCTGACGGTGCAGCCTCCCCTCTGGGAGGGCTGACGGTGGCAGCCTCCTCCTCTGGGAGGTCTGACGGTGGCAGCCTCCCCTCTGGGAGGACTGACGGTGGCAGCGTCCTCCTCTGGGAGGTCTGACGGTGCAGCCTCCCCTCTGGGAGGTCTGACGGTGGCAGCGTCCTCCTCTGGGAGGTCTGACAGGGGCAGCCTCCTCCTCTGGGAGGTCTGACAGGGGCACCCTCCTCCTCTGGGAGGTCTGACTGTGGCAGCCTCCTCCTCTGGGAGGTCTGACAGGTGCACCCTCCTCCTCTGGGAAGTCTGACGGAGGCCAGCGGTCCGTCCCGTCCCCGGCACCAGGCCTCCCCTCTGGGTGGTCTGACTGTGGCTGTCTCCTCCTCTGGGAGGTCTGACGGAGACAGCATCCTCCTCTGGGAGGTCTGACTGTGGCAGTGTCCTCCTCTGGAGGTCTGACGGGGGCACCCTCCTCCCCTGGGAGGTCTGACTGTGGCAGCCTCCTCCTCTGGGAGGTCGGACTGTGGCAGCCTCCTCCTCTGGGAGGTCTGACGGTGGCAGCCTCCTCCTCTGGGAGGTCTGACGGTGGCAGCCTCCTCCTCTGGGAGGTCTGACGGTGGCAGCGTCCTCCTCTGGGAGGTCTGACGGTGCAGCCTCCCCTCTGGGAGGGCTGACGGTGGCAGCCTCCTCCTCTGGGAGGTCTGACGGTGGCAGCGTCCTCCTCTGGGAGGTCTGACGGTGCAGCCTCCCCTCTGGGAGGTCTGACGGTGGCAGCGTCCTCCTCTGGGAGGTCTGACAGGGGCAGCCTCCTCCTCTGGGAGGTCTGACAGGGTCACCCTCCTCCTCTGGGAGGTCTGACTGTGGCAGCCTCCTCCTCTGGGAGGTCTGACAGGTGCAGCCTCCTCCTCTGGGAAGTCTGACGGAGGCCAGCGGTCCGTCCCGTCCCCGGCACCAGGCCTCCCCTCTGCCGGCCGCCTCGGGGCCTTGAAGCCCTCTCTCTCCCAGCCAGTGGCTTAGCTAGGCACTCTGCCGCCGGTGGCGGTCCCTGCCTTTTGCCGCCGAGCGCCTAAGAGAGAGAGGGGGGGGGGGGGGGGTGCTGGCGATAAATTTACCTGCCGCCCCGAAATCTCGTACCGCCCCCTCCGCCCCCCCCTTGCTACGCCAGTGCTCCCAGCCCTGGTGGAGGCGGCGTGCGCGGGAGCGGAGCCGGCCCTCGCGCGCCCATCAATAACCCGGAGTAAGTTTCCCCACGCGCAGCAGGTGCACGAGGCGCTCATCTTTTCGGGTAATAAATAGAGTCCCGTCCAAGCAATCCGCGCGAAGGGCTCATTTGTACGCAGGCGGCGTGCAGGCCCAGACACCGGCGCGCCCCCGCGCAGGCGCATGCGCGCCCTCGCCGCCATCCCAGCCTAGTCATCATCATGGCAAAACCACCCGCGCACAATGCTAATATCGATAAATGTTCTGTGTTTTCACCCTCCCTGGGGACGGGCGGAGGCACCAGCTCAGCAGGAAGGAAAGGTCTGGCTATCACGGACGCGAGGCTGGCACAGAGGCGGATTGATCCCCGCCGCTGTCAGCGCCACGAGCATCTCCAGAGAAGCAATTAGAGAGCAGGCTTGACTGTCACTTCAGGTGTGTGTCTCTACGTGTGTGTGTGTGCGGGGGTGGGGCGGGGTCTGTGGGAGAAGAGGCTACTCGACAAGGCTTGCCTGCGGGGCTGGCTCTGGGGTCTGTGCCATCACCCACAGCCTGGCGTCAGTGCACACTTCTTGTGTGCAGGGGGAGGTGTGTGGGAGAGGAGGCCGCCTGACAAGGCCTGCCTGCGGGGCTGGCTCTGGGGTCTGTGCCCATCACCCACAGCCTGGCGTCAGTGCACACTTCTGGACATTGTGAACAGCAGCACAGGCGAAGAATCCAAAGCACAGCCCATGATCACTTCTATAGCGCTTTGTCGAACAGCAGCACCAAGCGCAGTCAAAAAGCACTTCAAATAGTGCTTTGTGGAGCAGTGACGCAAGACGATGAGGCGCTAGCACAACCAATACGCTCTTCAATAGCGCACTGTGGAACAGAGAAGCGGCTTGATGAAGCACATGCGCCAACAAAGATCGCTTCCCATTAAGCATTGTGGGATCGCATCACAGTCGATGAAGCCCACAGACAGCCAATGATCACTTTGCGTTGTGCATTGTGGGTCAGCGGTAAGGCCAATGACGCTCAAGCACAGCCAATAATCACTCCTAGAGCAGTGCAGTCTCCCTGAGCTTTCAATGTTCTGCCTTCGTTTATCTTTTAAAAGGGGTCAGAAACAGGATTGCTGATTAGCGCAACGGCCGCCTGACTCCAAGATGGCGGCAGCGCCACAAGGGGCGAGATAAGCTTGCTATTTGAGCTACTGGTAGTGGGAAATATCCTGCTTGTTTCCAAGCACTTCAACATTGTCTCTCTTGGCCTACTGAGAACAAACTGTCCCAGATATATTTGTTGGCAATTATGTGGCTGTTGATCTAAAGGACAGTTAGAGTCTGGAAGAGTGATGATAGGAAGCACCCTTTGGAGTAGCCAGATGCCTTTCTTGAAACAGAAGGCCTACATGGGATGCAAAAGCCTACCCTGCGGAACGTACAGCACATGATCGAGCAGGCCGTATACTCAACATTTAAGGCAAGGGAAGATCAGACATCCCCTAAGAGGATCAGAATGTCCTCTCCGAATCAGGCCCAAGGCCTAGAGGAGGAGGACGTCAAGGGCAGATTTAGTTCAAGGAACAGACTTAACGGAAGTCCTTCAACTTTTAAGGGAACATTAGGCGTTCCCAGAAGTCCAGGTTGAGGTAGAAGAGGGCGATGTTTCTGTAAAGTGCACATTCACCTATAGGCATCTTGGCGCTGAATAACAGATGTTTGCTGTTACCCAACTCAATGGTACTCATTTTATCGACCTCAGATGGATGAAAGGTTGAGTGGATCCACCTGGGTTTGAACCGGTGACCATGAGATCAAACACTGACTCCTGCAGTGGATACCTTAGTCCACTGAGCCACCAGTCCCGGCTATGAGAGGAAGGAGCCAGAGACTTTACCTCTGCATTGGGCTATAAGCAAGGTGGTGATGAGTGAATGGAATCACGCCTTTCCTCATTGCCTGGTCAAAAGGTGCCCATTGCAAGGATTTGGGAGGAGATTGCCTCATAGGTGAAGGTGGACTCGCTGATTGCAGGGTTGTCTTCACAGGGCCTGATCCTATCAGAAGTAGCCTCTCCATCAGACCTGGTGGACAAAAACGTTGGTTTGGTGGTGGAGAGAGTGTATTCTGCCTCCAATTTTGCGATTAGGGCCTCTGGGTTTGCCAGCTACACAATTCAGTCTCTATTTTAAAGGTCTGTCAAAAGATAGCAGAACAAATGGAGCAAGGTGCAGACATTCCTCGACCATATAACTGATGGAGTAACAGGTCCGCTTTATTTTGGATGTTTCATTTAAAAATCACTAGGGGCGCAGCAGCTGCTGCAAGGTCAACGGTAGTGGCGAAAAGGCACATAAGGATGAGGTTGTGCAAGGTAAATACTACCCAACAGAATTTATGCGGATGCACGTTTCCTTCACTAGAGCCAAGCTCATCATTACTCGGTTGGAGACACTCGTAAAGAAATCAATCAGTGGAGAATAGAAAAGTCATCGATTCCTCAAAGCCTCCAACGAGAGGGAAATTCTATGCCTCAAAGAGGGCTTTAGAAGCAGCCTTTCAGGCAAGGATGTTATGTTATGTTATGCTAGCGGGATTTATAAAGCGCGCTACTGCCCAGAGGCGTCTAGGCAACCTTTTCATGGAAGACGGCATGGTCAGGGGCTCTGCTTCCAAAAAAATCCCAATCCCAGGTGCAGGATCTTTTGCTCTGCCAGCCCCAAAACCATGACAGCACTGTGGATCGTCATCGTTGGCCTGCTGAGGGCAGGCTGAGTATGTCTCAGAACAAGCGGAGGTCAATGAGTCCTGGACATTGTTCGGTAGGGTTATGAAATCCCTTTGCAGGAGCTCCCACACAATTATTTTCCCCTACTTCTCTACCCAGAGATCCACTGAAGCAGCAATCCTTGTGGAAGGAAGTCCAGAATTTGGAACTGAGGAGGGCAATAGCGCCGGTTCCAGTATCACTGGAGGGGAGTGGTTTTTATTCGATCCTCTTCCTGGTGAAGAAGGCATCTCGGGAGTGTAGGCCTGTGGCGGACTGGAAAGTGGTAATCAGCTTTATTCTAAATGGTGTCCCTGCAGAAGGTACGTCCGTACACAAAGAATGGAGCTTTACTAGCATCCGTAGACCTCTCGGACACATATCTGTATATTCCAATACACCAGGTCTCACAGACGTATCTTGGGTTTACAGTAGAAAACAACCAGTACCAGTTCCAAGTTCTGCCCTTCAGATGGACCTCCTCGCCAAGGGTCTTTACCAAGGTATTGGCTCCATTGGTGGGATCGATCCATGCGAGAGAGATCATGGTCTTTCTGTGTTTGGACGACTGGTTGACTCCATCTTCTTGTTTCTATAAGGCTCATCAACAAGTGGAAGAGGTCTGTGGGATACTGGAAAGCCACTTTATTTGCTAAACCACAAGAAATCTCATCTGGCTCCAACCAACACCTTCAATACGTAGGAACGCATTTCAGAATGGATCTGGTGAAGGTGTTCTTGCACTCCTCCCAGAAGCAGAAGCCGAAACCTGTCATTTCAGCTCTGCTAGCCTACAAATCCCCAACAGCCAGACAGTGGTTGAAGGTCTGAAGTCTTTGTCAGTAATAGTTTTGCCCCGGGCCTGACTTTATTTATTCCAACTAGTCAATCACCTACTGCACCAATGGGACCCCAAATCACTGCCATATGAGTACCAAGTCCTGGTGTGACTGGAAAAACAGCACACAGTGCAGTGGTGGTTGAGTCAGGAGAATCCGGCCAAAGGGTTTCTCCTAGAAGTTCTCCCCCTAAAGGTCCTGACTGTGGATGCAAGTGGGTTAGGATGGGGAGGGGCAATTCCAGAGAACGAGTCAGTGTAGGGAGTGTGGTACAATGCTCAGAATATGTTCTCTTCCAATTGATGGGATTAAAAACAGTCAGCTTGGCACTGTTACACTTCTCCCCATTGTTGGAGGGGCACTATGTTCAGATCAGGACAGACAACAGATTTGTCACAGTGTATATCAACCATTAAGGGGGTTCGATGATGAAGTCTCGTTGCCTCTGGCTCAGGAGATATTTATATGGGCAGAGCCCAGTCTTCTCTACATGCAGTCCATCTTCTGGGGAGGGAAAATTGTCATCTGGCCATCTGAGCAGGTTCTTCCCCTCTTATGTAGAGTTAGCCCTTTCTCCGGCTACCTTTCAGCAGATAGTTTGGAGAGTTAGGATGACGAGGGTGGATTTGATGCACTTCTGCCCTGATTTTCTACAAGGCGTCCAAGTTGGGGGTCCTGGAAAGAGGATACAGTATCCTTCCCATTCCCCCATTCTACTATTATCGAAGGTCCTAAAGAAGGTGCAGGAAGACCAGGTGGAGGTTCTCCTGGTGGTGCCGTACTGGAAGCGGCGACCATGGTTCCTTCTCCTTCAGTTGGCAGTTCAGGTGCCTTCGTCGATTTCATTATGGCCATACCCAGTGAAAGGCATTCCTCTCCCTCGGGGCCCTTTGGCTTTTCCTCAGAAGGAGGATGGCACTTGAGAAGGAAAACTTAAGCTTTGGTTGTTCTTCTGATGTGGCTGAACTTATTCAGCCATTGAGCCATCCGTCAAAAAAAACTTATTCTAGGCATTGGCTGACCTTTGAATTTGGTGTTAATTTAAACTGGGGGTGGGTGAATAATTTTGCTCCACCAGCGGAGTTTTGCCCACTCTGCGATTCACTTGGAATGCGGAGTTCCCACAAAACTCCGCCAACCACAGCGTGCTGGAGTTTTTTCTCGCGCGCGGCTATCGAACATTAAGTTGGCAAATTGTGAGCGAGAATTTGCATCCCCTAGCGTGATTTTTGGGAGCTAGAATGTCTCCCAGCAAGATTTCTCAATGTGGCCGCTCGCGGCAGGTCACGACCGTTCACGCTGAGAAAGATGCCACTTGAGTGGAAAAACTACTTGAGCGTGAGAAAGAAGAAGTGCCCTCTCTGTCGTGCCGGAACAAGCTCCCGGGGCTAAAAATTAGCACTAACAGCATGATGTGCCGAATTCCGCCCGCTCGCGGAACTCCGTGGAATCTCGCAGCGTTTTTATGTAACCCTGCAAGTTCCGCCCACCCCTAGTTTAAACCCCATTACAGGGGACCCAGCTTCAGTGTTTGGATTATTTTGAAAGATGGGTTCTTCCTGAGATTAGCGGTTTCTACTGAAAGAGTCCAGTCGGGGCCATCAGAGCTTTAGGAATCCAGTCTTGGAAGTTTAATACACCTGGCTTTGAGGTTGCTATAGAATTATTTTTTAAAAGGCTAGAAATTCATTCTGCTGCCACTGGTATTACAGGGCCATTTGGGTATTTGAGCCATTGGGGTCCACGGACTTGAGTTACCTTTCCTATAAAGTGTTGTTTTTGGTGGTGTTGGAGGACTAGGACCCCTATTGAGATCAGAGCCGTTCTTGAAATTCTTTCCAAACAAAGTGGATTTGAGGCTTAGCCCCAATTTTATTGCAAAGGTGTTCTTTGTGTTTCATTGTTCAAGTGACCCGGTATTGCCAGAGTATATGTCTTCGCCCTCGTCTCATGCGGAGGAGTTATTGTATCTCCTTGATTTTCAAACTTATTTGGAAAGAATCCAACATTTAAGGGTGGTACTTTTTTTTAAAGACTTTTGGTTCTTCTGGGAAGGAAATAAGACCCCAAGTTTTAACATTAAGCAGATATCTGAAGCCATTGTTGTATCATATGAAAGTCCAGGAAAATCCCTGTCTACTCCAGTTCAAAGGAGGTCCACACGAGTGGCGGCTTTGTGGGCTCCATGGAAAGGATCCTCAATGGCTGATGTTTGCAGTGCAGCTGCATGGCCCACCCCACATACCTTTATGGAGCACTATAGCCTGTAGGTAGGTGGTATGCATGGCCCACACCACATACCTTTATGGAGCACTATAGACTGTAGGTAGGTGGTATGCATGGCCCACACCACATACCTTTATGGAGCACTATAGCCTGTAGGTAGGTGGTATGCATGGCCCACACCCCATACCTTTATGGAGCACTATAGCCTGTAGGTAGGTGGTATGCATGGCCCACACCACATACCTTTATGGAGCACTATAGACTGTAGGTAGGTGATATGCATGGCCCACACCACATACCTTTATGGAGCACTATAGACTGTAGGTAGGTGGTATGCATGGCCCACCCCACATACCTTTATGGAGCACTATAGACTGTAGGTAGGTGGTATGCATGGCCCACCCCACATACCTTTATGGAGCACTATAGACTGTAGGTAGGTGGTATGCATGGCCCACCCCACATACCTTTATGGAGCTCTATAGACTGTAGGTAGGTGGTATGCATGGCCCACCCCACATACCTTTATGGAGCTCTATAGACTGTAGGTGGGTGGTATGCATGGCCCACCCACATACCTTTATGGAGCTCTATAGACTGTAGGTAGGTGGTATGCATGGCCCACCCACATACCTTTATGGAGCACTATAGCCTGTAGGTAGGTGGTGTGCATGGCCCACCCCACATACCTTTATGGAGCACTATAGCCTGTAGGTAGGTGGTATGCATGGCCCACCCCACATACCTTTATGGAGCACTATAGACTGTAGGTAGGTGGTATGCATGGCCCACCCCACATACCTTTATGGAGCACTATAGACTGTAGGTAGGTGGTATGCATGGCCCACCCCACATGCCTTTATGGAGCACTATAGCCTGTAGGTAGGTGGTATGCATGGCCCACCCACATACCTTTATGGAGCACTATAGCCTGTAGGTAGGTGGTATGCATGGCCCACCCCACATACCTTTATGGAGCACTATAGCCTGTAGGTAGGTGGTATGCATGGCCCACCCCACATACCTTTATGGAGCACTATAGCCTGTAGGTAGGTGGTATGCATGGCCCACACCACATACCTTTATGGAGCACTATAGACTGTAGGTAGGTGGTATGCATGGCCCACCCCACATACCTTTATGGAGCACTATAGCCTGTAGGTAGGTGGTATGCATGGCCCACCCCACATACCTTTATGGAGCACTATAGACTGTAGGTAGGTGGTATGCATCCTCTTCATTTGCAATCGTATAATTGGTGTGATGTTTTTCTTTGTGCAAGATTGAGTTATAGCAGAAAGATCATGGTTTGGTATCAGCTCATTTGGTCAGGACTGTGCTGAGGAACACTGACAAGGAGTAACAGCCTGATCACTTACCGGTAAACCTTACTACCCTGAGTCCAGGCCTTCTACACCACAGTCCAAGATTCCGTGCCTACCCAGTCCACTGGTCATGTAGGTTTTCGGCTTCAATAGGCAGGAAGCTTGGAAATCAAGACAACCAGTGAATAACCAGGCCAACAATCAATTCTCATAGCACTGTGGGACAACAGCATGGTCTCACAATGCTCGAGCACAGCCAAAAATCACTTCTCATAGCACTGTGGGGCAACAGCATGATCTGACAACGCTCGAGCACAGCCAACAATCACTTCTCATAGCACTGTGGGGCAACAGCATGGTCTGACAACCCTCGAACATAGCCAACAATCACTTCTCATAGCACTGTGGGGTAATGGCATGGTCCGACAACGCTCGTGCACAGCCAACACTCACTTCTCATAGCACTGTGGGACAACAGCAAAGTCCGACAACCCTCGAACATAGCCAACAATCAGTTCTCATAGCACTGTGGGACAACGGCATGGTCTCACAATGCTCGAGCACAGCCAAAAATCACTTCTCATAGCACTGTGGGGCAACAGCATGGTCTGACAACGCTCGAGCACAGCCAACAATCACTTCTCATAGCACTGTAGAACAGTGGCACAGCCGGATAATGTCCAGTATTTGTAAAGCAAGAACAATTACTCGAGGGCGTCAAGGTGCTGGGGGCCATCGGGAAGATTAAGCGAGCTATTGCCCAGAGTCACATGGTGCTGGACTGATCTGCCGCCGGTGCCGGGGATCGAACAGTGAGCCCCCGGGTTCCGGAGTCAGCCGCCCTGGCAGCTGCACCACACCTCTTCCCTCTCCCCTAATGCCCGAGCACAACCAACTGAACAGAACAGCAGCATGGTCCAAGGAAGCCCAAGCACAACCCGTAATCACAATCCTGTCCTAAACATGCACGACCCAAGCCGGCTAAATTATTCTATCAATGTTCACAAATGTCCCGGACATTAAAATGTTGTTGTCTGCACTGCAGATCATTTTCATAGAGGTTATTGGTCGAAGACAGAAGTCTGTATGTTGCAGCAGCCTCTGACTGAGGGACAACGAGTTGAGAGATGGTACAACACATTAACTTTCAGACCACACCGGTCCTTCTTCAGGCATCCATCAGATGTGAACCTCTGAGGAGGACCCGCGTGGTCTCCAGAGCGAATGATCAGCGCAGTCTTTGTACTAATTTTGTCGGTCAAACGAAAGACATCACTACCTTCCTACACCAACTATTCATGAAATTCACTGGAAGGAATATTTCAGCCAGCTGAAGAACTGCTCATTAAGAGACATGGAGCCCTGGGCTGAGTATGTCAGAACCTGCATCTGATATTCACATTGCCACCCACCTGTTGTCCAAGGGGAGGCCAGGTTTACAGATGCTCTGTTATTTTTCTGCCTTCACCTGATCGGGAGACTTTTATTATAATATGTTTATTGACTGCACTGCTGAAGTTCATTACAGGACGGTATATTCTGTTCGCACGGCGCTGGCTTTGATAGCGAATTCAATTAAACGGCTCAAAATATGCGTTTGCAACAAATTACAAGCGGCATATTCATGGGATGAGTATTTCACCTCACAGATTCTGCATCATTATCCGCAGAGCTGCAAGCAAAGGGTCTCTTTCAGAAGGAGCAGGAGAAAAACATGAAAGAGGGTGATAGTGTGAACATGTATTAGAAGGAATAATTACCCCCTACCTCACACACCAAACGTTAACAGAGCCAAGTGCTTTGGCTTTTCTATAATTGCCATATATTCGAAGGAATTCGATACCCGCGACCATACTAAACATATAGTAACAAATACAATTACTTTGGCTTTTGTAAAATGACCATGTATTATGCAGAATAAAATACCCCATGCCGTTTGCAAAAGCAGTGCAAAATATAATTATTTTGACTTTTGCATAATGAAACACTTTTACCAAGTTTCACAGGCACGCATGTTGCACATGCACAGCACGGACAGCAGAAGGGTGTTTGGACAAAATATTGAGTTTAAATATTGGAAAACATAAATATCAGTGAAACAAATTGTGATTCCAAAATATGCTATGGAATATCGTCGTCAACAGTATCGGTTTTTTCGGTAAATAATATCGTTTTCAAGAATATTGTTGTTTTTAATATCATTATCAGTAATAAAATTGTAAAACATTGTTTTTTAAATTATTTTAATGTGTTTTGGTTTATATATTAATTTTAGATGTTAGTATTGATGGTATATTTGTTATTACCTTTATAAAATATAGTTTGCAATTTTGAGTGATTTTGTATTTTTTTTAATGTTATTAGTAATTTATAGTGTTGTAGCCTAGTCATTGTTGGGTTTGTTGGGGGATAGGGTGGTATGTTATTTAAATTAGACATACTTTCAATTTTAATTTGTTTTCTTGTTAATTCATTTTTAAATTGATTATTAATTATGTTTTTTTATTTTTGTTTTATTATTAGTAATAGTAAGTTATATTTTAGTAGTGGGTTGTAGGGTTTGAAGTGGTGTAGGGTGGGAAACTAATTAAGTTATAAATATTTAGAGGTATTAATTAGTTTTTATTTGTAATTATTTATTTACTTGATTGTTAATTATGTAAATAGGTTAATACTGATTTATTAAAGAAATATTTTAGTTGTGGGTTGCTGGGTTTGTAGGGGTTTATGGTGGGAAGTTAAATAATTTTAAATGTATTTTAATTTATTGCCTTTTTACTTCAATATTTGATTATTAATTATGCAGAATACTTAATTTATTAATTATTGTGTAATTGCTGTAGTGTTTAATTTCTTTTAATATGTTTTGAAGTTTTAATATGTTTATTACACATGTATTTTTTAATGCTGTGTAATATATTTTTGGGCAGGCAGGTTGGGAATTAAATAAGTATATATTATTTTTATATTAATTGCCTTTTATAGGTAATGTATTAATTGGTAATTAATTATGTTTGTTTTTAGTATTTTTTTTATTGATTTAATGGTGTTTATGAAACTCTGTTTTTGCAATGATATTTGGTACTTAAATTGTATATGCTTTTATATGTATTAATTGAAATTAAATAAATAAGTAATGATTTCATAATTGTGTTACTTTTTGGTACTTAGAGAAGTTGATATTATTATATATATTTATATTTTTCCTTTTAATTTGTATATTAAAATTGTTTTATATATATATATATATATATATATATATATATATATATATATATATATATATATATATATTATATATATCCAAAACAAAGGTTGCCCTCATGAAGATGCCGCACACATCGGGGTACATGCACAAACCACCGCAGGCAGCAGTAAGGTCAGCAGGTCACAAGCATTTCAAAAGCCATACGCGTTTCGAGCTATTTGCAGCTCTTGATCACTGGCGGCAATGAGGCAAGAAGCGGGCTCGTAAGAACAGCTGATTTATTGTTGATTAGAGTCCCACCCACATGGGCGTCACAAACAATGGCATGGTGGTTCTTGTAGTTCATATTGCTGCCAAAGAAGACTCACAGTTCTTTAATCAAGTGGACTCCGCTCTTGCCTCAAAATAAAATAATATTCCCTGTAAGGTGAAAAGCATTGACAACTCTGCTTTCCTCTGCCAATATCTTCCTGCGGCTGAGGCCCCCTCTGCCCATAAAGCGCTTGTATTTCCAAGCACTTGGGAACCGCCTTTAGAGCGTCGGGGCATCTTGGCGGCCGGACTAGCCGCTCAAAAATCCAAAACAAAGGTTGCCCTCATGAAGATGCCACACACACCGGGGTACATGCACAAACCACCGCAGGCAGCAGTAAGGTCAGCAGGTCACAAGCATTTCAAAAGCCATACGCGTTTCGAGCTATTTGCAGCTCTTGATCACTGGCGGCAATGAGGCAAGAAGCGGGCTCGTAAGAACAGCTGATTTATTGTTGATTAGAGTCCCACCCACATGGGCGTCACAAACAATGGCATGGTGGTTCTTGTAGTTCATATTGCTGCCAAAGAAGACTCACAGTTCTTTAATCAAGTGGACTCCGCTCTTGCCTCAAAATAAAATAATATTCCCTGTAAGGTGAAAAGCATTGACAACTCCGCTTTCCTCTGCCAATATCTTCCTGCGGCTGAGGCCCCCTCTGCCCATAAAGCGCTTGTATTTCCAAGCACTTGGGAACCGCCTTTAGAGCGTCGGGGCATCCTCGCGGCCGGACTAGCCGCTCAAAAATCCAAAACAAAGGTTCCCCTCATGAAGATGCCGCACACATCGGGGTACATGCACAAACCACCGCAGGCAGCAGTAAGGTCAGCAGGTCACAAGCATTTCAAAAGCCATACGCGTTTCGAGCTATTTGCAGCTCTTGATCACTGGCGGCAATGAGGCAAGAAGCGGGCTCGTAAGAACAGCTGATTTATTGTTGATTAGAGTCCCACCCACATGGGCGTCACAAACAATGGCATGGTGGTTCTTGTAGTTCATATTGCTGCCAAAGAAGACTCACAGTTCTTTAATCAAGTGGACTCCGCTCTTGCCTCAAAATAAAATAATATTCCCTGTAAGGTGAAAAGCATTGACAACTCTGCTTTCCTCTGCCAATATCTTCCTGCGGCTGAGGCCCCCTCTGCCCATAAAGCGCTTGTATTTCCAAGCACTTGGGAACCGCCTTTAGAGCGTCGGGGCATCTTGGCGGCCGGACTAGCCGCTCAAAATCCAAAACAAAGGTTGCCCTCATGAAGATGCCACACACACCGGGGTACATGCACAAACCACCGCAGGCAGCAGTAAGGTCAGCAGGTCACAAGCATTTCAAAAGCCATACGCGTTTCGAGCTATTTGCAGCTCTTGATCACTGGCGGCAATGAGGCAAGAAGCAGGCTCGTAAGAACAGCTGATTTATTGTTGATTAGAGTCCCACCCACATGGGCGTCACAAACAATGGCATGGTGGTTCTTGTAGTTCATATTGCTGCCAAAGAAGACTCACAGTTCTTTAATCAAGTGGACTCCGCTCTTGCCTCAAAATAAAATAATATTCCCTGTAAGGTGAAAAGCATTGACAACTCTGCTTTCCTCTGCCAATATCTTCCTGCGGCTGAGGCCCCCTCTGCCCATAAAGCGCTTGTATTTCCAAGCACTTGGGAACCGCCTTTAGAGCGTCGGGGCATCTTGGCGGCCGGACTAGCCGCTCAAAAATCCAAAACAAAGGTTGCCCTCATGAAGATGCCACACACACCGGGGTACATGCACAAACCACCGCAGGCAGCAGTAAGGTCAGCAGGTCACAAGCATTTCAAAAGCCATACGCGTTTCGAGCTATTTGCAGCTCTTGATCACTGGCGGCAATGAGGCAAGAAGCGGGCTCGTAAGAACAGCTGATTTATTGTTGATTAGAGTCCCACCCACATGGGCGTCACAAACAATGGCATGGTGGTTCTTGTAGTTCATATTGCTGCCAAAGAAGACTCACAGTTCTTTAATCAAGTGGACTCCGCTCTTGCCTCAGCCGCAGGAAGATATTGGCAGAGGAAAGCGTTGTTGTCAATGCTTTTCACCTTACAGGGAATATTATTTTATTTTGAGGCAAGAGCGGAGTCCACTTGGTTAAAGAACTGTGAGTCTTCTTTGGCAGCAATATGAACTACAAGAACCACCATGCCATTGTTTGTGACGCACGTGGGTGGGACTCTAATCAACAATAAATCAGCTGTTCTTCGAGCCCGCTTCTTGCCTCATTGCCGCCAGTGATCAAGAGCTGCAAATAGCTCGAAGCAGCGTATGGCTTTTGAAATGCTTGTGACCTGCTGACCTTACTGCTGCCTGCGGTGATTTGTGCATGTACCCCGATGTGTGCGGCATCTTCATGAGGGCAACCTTTGTTTTGGATATATATATATATATATATATATATATATATATATATATATATATATATATATATAGTTTGATATTAAGTGTTTACATTTTTTTAGTAAAGTAATAGGCCTTCTAGTCATATATGTAATCCTTTTGAAGTCAAACACTTTACCTATTGTTGCGGAGACTGGAGTGGGAATAGTAAATGTATGCCCTCCGAAGTCCAACGCTTTCCCTACTGTTGCAGATTCTAGAGTGGGAATATTAAATTTAACCGCTTTAAAGTCCAACATTTCCCTAGTGTTGCTTAAACTGGACTGGGAATAGTAAATGTAATACCTCCCAAGTCCAACGCTTCCTCTACTGTTGTTTAAACTGAAGTGGGAACAGTATGACTAATGTTTCCGGAGTTTAACACTTTTACTAATATTATTGAAATGGAACTAATAGCATTATTTGTTTGTTTTATATCTAATGTTGTTTGTTTTTATTTTTTAAGGTTTATATTATTTTTAGTAAATGAGTAAATGCACCTGCTTTCTTCTGTCTTCTTCCTTTAGAGAGTGTATGCCTCACTAGCGTGTCACATGTGAATGGAGATGACGTCAAAAGAATCAACGTTGATGCTTTCGGTCCTGAGACGATGTTGGAGGTTGCGCTTCCAGTGTTAATATTGATGCTGATGGTGCCAGGGACCATGACTTCAGCGCTGACGTGCTGGAGGGAGGAAGACAGCATCATGTCAGGTAGAGCCATGCAGAGGGATTGCTCAACATCAGGGCAGAGCAGGCCATGGGACTCAACCTCATAGACTACTGAAGGGAGAACTGGGGTTGCGTGGAAGTGAGAGAGCGGCACAGGGAGTGAGGAAAGAGGAAGGGGGGTGAGCAAAGAAGGAATGAAGGCAGGGCAGGAGGGAAGAAAGAAGGAAGGAAGACAGGGACGGAGTGAGTGAGAAAGGAAGGAGAGAAGAGAAGAGAGGAAGGGAGAGAGAAAGGAAGGAACGACAAGAGGGAGAGAGGAAGGAATGAAGGACGGAAGGAAGGAAGGAAGGGAGGGAGGGAGGGGGTGAGTGAGGAAAGAAGGACAAGAGATGATCGGAAGGAGGAAGAAAGTCAGGGAGGAAGTGAGTGAGTGAAAAAGGAAGGACAGGAAAGAGGAAAGGAGTGAGAAAGGAAGGAACGACAAGAAAGGGAGGGAGGAAGGGCGTGAGAAAGGAAGTACGGAAGAAAGGGAGGGAGTGAGAAAGGACAGACAGAAGGGAGGGAAGGAGGGTGGGGAAAGAAAGAAACAAAGAAAGAAAGAGGAAGCAAAGAAGGAAGGAAGAACAGACATTTTCAGAGATAACGGAACAACAGCTCACTAGAAGTAGATCAACTGTGCGTCTCTGCTTCCAAACTGTCCCTTCTCAGAGACGGCACAAGGGGACGAAAATTGGAAGATTCGCTGGTGTGTTTCTGGGCCCTGTGCCTTCATCCTCATCTCCAAAGTTACTACTCCAATGGCCCTCTTTCTCCCAGTTCTCCAAGAGAATGTCTGCCCTGAGCATCCTTGGTAGAGGTGACGGGGAGAGATATTAGAAGTATTCCAGGCTAAGGCCACCCTCTGAAATATGCCTTGGCCTGCACGGGGGCCTTATCTGAAGAGAGTCTGTTTCCTTCTTTCCCAGCTTCAGTTGATAATAAACAGCTCTCCTCTCAGTACTGGCCTGTACCGATGCTCCCCATCACCCAGTCCTGCCGCCTGCAGAGCTGCCGCTTGTAGCTTCTGTGCGAGGAAATGTTAAAAAGAGCGAGAGGTTTGTTGCAAACCTGCCAATAGAGCCTCACGAGGCCTAAACCATGCGGCTGAGCCGGTCAGTGGAGGCGCAGCAGCTCGAGGGGGAAGTAAACTGGAACAGTAACTAGTCTTGTGGCGTGACTCAGTTACCCACGCGTCATGTTTACTGGAGGGTCCAAGCTTGACACGGGAATATTCAAGCAGCATGCGCGTCTATACGAGATTCAACGGCGGAGAATAGTTCTTCTGCAATCCTATTATTTACATATTCATACCATTATAATATTTCCCTTCGACCTGGCAGGAGCAGCGAGATTTCTTCAAAAGATTTTCGTTTCATATTTTTCTTTATTTAATATTAGAAAAATAAAAGTTAAGGAACATCGGGTGCCCTCAGATGACCTTGGGCCTTATTATGATTGCGGTCGGACAAGCGTCTGACCGACGTCATTGCGAGATGGACACCGACCAACATGTAGGTAGCCGGTGGTTCCACCGACCAAATGATGCAGTCAGAAACATGCCATAAACATAGGCATGTTTGAAACATCCATGCACTGTGTGCCAGGCGCCATGAGGTGCCTGGCACAGGGTTCATGGATGTTTTGGGGGGCACCACATGTACCCCCTGAGCCCCATAGCAGAGGTTAACTGGGGATGGGGGCCCTGCTAGAGGCCACCAAAGTCCCTTTCCGTCTGCCTGTACATGGCAGTTGGACCGTCATGTACAGGGCGAGAGAAACAGACATCATAATCCTTATGGTGGTGCCTGAGCACGTATCGCCCTTATTGTAGGGATTACGGTCCCACCGTTGCCCGACGGGCTCCTTGAGCCTGTTGGAAAAGCAGCGGTCGGTCCCTACGACCGATGTCTCCACCGGTGGTCAGACTGCTTCTATGGATGTCGGTGGGCCCGCCACCGACGGCCTGTCAGTGGCGGGCTCACCGACATCGGAATGAGGCCCTTTATGTTTAAGGACTGCTGGGACAGAAGAGGTCCAGGCTGTGCAACTACATTAAACCCCTGTGATCAGCCTTTGAAAAGCAGACTCTTGTAACTTTACATTTTATGGGGTCAGCCTATGAATCTGCACACCGGAATTCTGCACTGCTCTACTTGTTATTGAGGCATTACGCTTATATCAAGTCCAAAATAATGCTATTTCCCAAGACACGCTTCACTTTCAAAATGGCGCTGTCAGCCACAGACAGCTGCCTGTAGAAGATGTTCAACAAGTGCACATGCAGTTCACCGTCAGCGGGGCGTCAGCCACAGACGGCAGCCTGTCGAGGATGTTCAACAAGTGCACATGTAGTTCACCATCACAGGGCGCCAGCCACAGATGGCCACCTGTTGAGGATGTTTAACAAGCGCACTTGTGGTTCACCATCAGCGGGGCGTCAGCCACAGACAGCCGCCTGTCGAAGATGTTCAACAAGTGCACATGCAATTCACCATCAGCGGGGCGTCAGCCACAGATGGCCGCCTGCCGAGGATGTTCAACAAGCGCACATGTGGTTCACCATCAGCAGGGCGTCAGCCACAGACGGCAGCCTGTCGAGGATGTTCAACAAGTGCACATGTAGTTCACCATCAGCGGGGCACCAGCCACAGATGGCCACCTGTCGAGGTTGTTCAACAAGTGCACATGCAGTTCACCATCAGCGGGGTGTTAGCCACAAACAGCCGCCTGTCAAGGATGTGCAACAAGTGCACATGCAGTTCACCATCAGGTGGGCGCCAGCCACAGATGGCCACCTGTTGAGGATGTTTAACAAGCGCACATGTGGTTCACCATCAGTGGGGCGTAACCACAGACAGCCACCTGTCGAGGATGCTCAACAAGTGCACATGCAATTCACCATCAGCGGGGCGTCAGCCACAGATGGCCGCCTGTTGAGGATGTTCAACAAGCGCACATGTGGTTCACCATCAGCAGGGTGTCAGCCACAGACGACAGCCTGTCGAGGATGTTCAACAAGTGCACATGTAGTTCACCATTACAGGGCGCCAGCCACAGATGGCCACCTGTTGAGGATGTTTAACAAGCGCACTTGTGGTTCACCATCAGCGGGGCGTCAGCCACAGACAGCCGCCTGTCGAAGATGTTCAACAAGTGCACATGCAATTCACCATCAGCGGGGCGTCAGCCACAGATGGCCGCCTGCCGAGGATGTTCAACAAGCGCACATGTGGTTCACCATCAGCAGGGCGTCAGCCACAGACGGCAGCCTGTCGAGGATGTTCAACAAGTGCACATGTAGTTCACCATCAGCGGGGCACCAGCCACAGATGGCCACCTGTCGAGGTTGTTCAACAAGTGCACATGCAGTTCACCATCAGCGGGGTGTTAGCCACAAACAGCCGCCTGTCAAGGATGTGCAACAAGTGCACATGCAGTTCACCATCAGGTGGGCATCAGCCACAGAGGGCCGCCTGTTGAGGATGTTCAACAAGCGCACATGCAGTACATTATTAACAGGGCGTCAACCACCTGTCGAGGATGCTCAACAAGTGCACATGCAGTTCACCATCAACGGGGCGTCAGCCACAGACTTCCCGCCTGTCGAGGGTATTCAACAAGTGCACATGCGGTTCATCAGTGGGGCATCAGCCACCGATGGCCGCCTGTT
Source organism: Calotriton arnoldi (assembly GCA_963921515.1). Lineage (NCBI taxonomy): Eukaryota > Metazoa > Chordata > Amphibia > Caudata > Salamandridae > Calotriton > Calotriton arnoldi. Next base: position 3,043,555 of record CAWUFW010000087.1, read on the forward strand.
GAATATGTTCAACAAGTGCACATGCGGTTCACCGTCAGCGGGGTGTCCGCCACAGACAGACGCTTGTCGAGGATGTTCAACAAGTGCACATGCAGTTCACCATGAGCGGGGCATCAGCCACAGACGGCCGCCTGTTGAGGATGTTCAACAAGTGCAAATGTAGTTCACCTTCAGCAGGGCGTCAGCCACAGACGGCTGCCTGTTGAGGATGTTCAACAAGTGCACAAGCAGTTCACTGTCAGTGGGGCATCAGCCACCGATGGCCGCCTGTTGAATATGTTCAACAAGTGCACATGCAGTTCACCGTCAGCGGGGTGTCCGCCACAGAAGGATGCTTGTTGAAGATGTTCAACAAGTGCACATGCAGTTCACCATCAGCGGGGCATCAGCCACAGACGGCCGCCTGTTGAGGATGTTCAACAAGCGCACATGCGGTTCACCGTCAGCGGGGCGTCAGCCACAGACTTCCCGCCTGTCGAGGGTATTCAACAAGTGCACATGCGGTTCATCATCAGTGGGGCATCAGCCACCGATGGCCGCCTGTTGAATATGTTCAACAAGTGCACATGCGGTTCACCGTCAGCGGGGTGTCCACCACTGACAGACGCTTGTCGAGGATGTTCAACAAGTGCACATGCGGTTCACTGTCAGCGGGTGTCCGCCACAGACGGACGCTTGTCGAGGATGTTCCGCAAGTGCACATGCAGTTCACCATCAGCAGGGCATTGGCCACAGACGGCCACCTGTCGAGGATGTTCAACAAGTGCACATGCAGTTCACCATGAGCGGGGCATCAGCCACAGACGGCCGCCTGTTGAGGATGTTCAACAAGTGCAAATGTAGTTCACCTTCAGCGGGGCGTCAGCCACAGATGGCTGCCTGTTGAGGATGTTCAACAAGTGCACAAGCAGTTCACTGTCAGTGGGGCGTCAGCCACCGATGGCCGCCTGTTGAATATGTTCAACAAGTGCACATGCAGTTCACCGTCAGTGGGGTGTCCGCCACAGAAGGATGCTTGTTGAAGATGTTCAACAAGTGATGTTCAACAAGTGATGTTCACCATCAGCGGGGCATTAGCCACAGACGGCCGCCTGTTGAGGATGTTCAACAAGCGCACATGCGGTTCACCGTCAGCGGGGCGTCCGCCACAGATGGACGCCTGTCGAGGATGTTCAACAAGTGCACATGCGGTTCACCGTCAGCCAGGCATCTGCCACAGATGTACGCCTGTTGAGGATGTTCAACATGTGCAAATGTAGTTCACCATCAGCGGGGCGTCATCCACATACGATGAGGATGTTCAACAAGTGCACATGCAGTTCACCCATCAGCGGGGTGTCAGCGGGGCGTCAGCCACCGATGGCCGCCTGTTGAATATGTTCAACAAGCGCGCATGCGGTTCACCGTCAGCGGGGCGTCAGCCACAGACGGCCACCTGTCGAGGATGTTCAACAAGAGCACATGCGGTTCACCGTCAGCGGGGCGCCAGCCACAGACGGCCACCTGTCGAGGATGTTCAACAAGCGCGCATGCGGTTCACCGCCAGCGGGGCGCCAGCCACAGACGGCCACCTGTCGAGGATGTTCAACAAGAGCACATGCGGTTCACCATCAGCAGGGCATTGGCCACAGACGGCCACCTGTCGAGGATGTTCAACAACCGCACATGCGGTTCACCGTCAGCGGGGCGTCAGCCACAGACGGCCACCTGTCGAGGATGTTCAACAAGAGCACATGCGGTTCACCGTCAGCGGGCGCCAGCCACAGACGGCCACCTGTCGAGGATGTTCAACAAGCGCGCATGCGGTTCACCGCCAGCGGGCGCCAGCCACAGACGGCCACCTGTCGAGGATGTTCAACAAGAGCACATGCGGTTCACCATCAGCAGGGCATTGGCCACAGACGGCCACCTGTCGAGGATGTTCAACAACCGCACATGCGGTTCACTGTCAGCGGGGCATCAGCCACAGACGGCCACCTGTCGAGGATGTTCAACAAGCGCGCATGCGGTTCACCGCCAGCGGGGCATCAGCCACAGACGGCCACCTGTCGAGGATGTTCAACAAGAGCACATGCGGTTCACCGTCAGCGGGGCATCAGCCACAGTCGGCCACCTGTCGAGGATGTTCAACAACCGCACATGCGGTTCACCATCAGCGGGGTGTGCCCTTTATGAACTGAAAGAGATGATGGTTGAGGGGGGGCTGAGTAGAAACAATACAACATGGGGGCGGGAGCGGTCTTCTTTGCAAAAGGCAGGTGGTGGTGAGGGGGCTAAATAGGGAATTGTGCTAAACGCAGAATATGCTAAGTCCCGGAGCCCTCTCCATTGGTCTCCATGGGAAACTCTAACCATCTACCCCTTCCAAGGACTGACACAAAGGCAAACTCGAATGAGACACAAACACGCAGCACCAAGACACATGAGACAGGGAGATGGCAACCTCACTCCTCATCACAGGCAGTGGTTCGAGTCCCAGTCTCTGGTGAGACAACCTCATGGATTCGAGGTGGTGAAGTTTTGGTTTTGCCTCCATTGGAGGAAGACAGGAATGATGTGTAAGAGAAAAACCCGGGGTCCACAGAGTGTCAAGAATGACATGGAGGAAGCCGGCCTATCTAGCGGAGGCCCACAGGCACTGTGGAGGGAGATGGGCACACAGCACACCAGCTGCACAACAGAGACGCACAAGAAGGGTGTCTATAAACATACATAGAGAGTATGGCACACACACAGCCATGAACACAGACACACGCAGAGCACAAGCATTAGAAAGACATGCATGCTGCCATACGCTATACACACACTCATAGAACTCATACAGATATGCACAAACACTGCTAAAGCGCACACCCTAGAATAAGCCACGCAACAACACACGTGGGCAGATAGCTACAGATGTTATGTTATGTTATAGGGGTATTTGTAAAGCGCACGGCTACTCCTAAGAGTGTCCCGGCGCTAACTTAACCCTATTGACAGAACAGTTGGGAGTGGCTACGGGTGACTCCACTCTCATTGAAACAACCAGGTTTTTAACTTTCTTCTAATGCTGAGGAGGACTTGTTCCTGTCTCAGGAGAGGCGGCAGGCTGTTCCACAGCTTAGAAGCGGTCACCTGGAACGAGCGTCCGCCCAACCGAGAACATGCCAATTTTGGCACGACCGACAGCTTCTGAGTTGAGGAGCGCAGGGTTCTGATAGGAGCATATGGCTGGATTCTGTTCCTGATGTAGGAGGCTCCAACATTGTGAAAAGGGCCTTAAAAATCACCCTTTTCCGCACCGGGAGCCAGTGCAGGGACATCAAGTGGGGCGTCAAATGAGTTCTAAGGTCAACCAACAAGACAGCCCTTGCTGCCGCGTTCTGTACCACCTGCAAACGACCTAGTAGGTAGTCAGGGAGGCCAAGATACAGAACGTTGGCGTAGTCAAGCCTAGATGTTATCAAAGCTTGGACCACTGTTTTCGTATGGGGAACTGAAAGGAGAGGGAGAAAGTTCCTCATCATTTTCAGTAGTCCGAAACAGGTGGCGGCCACAGATTGAACTTGTGCCTTCATGGACATGTCCGCATCCATTTTTACCCCAAGGTTTTTTACGGTGGTAACTGGACAGGTGGGGGGGACATGTCCTGAGGCCACCAGTTACGCCATTCCACGCCGGGACTATGGCCGAAACAGATAATTTCGGACTTCTCGGAATTACATAACAGTTGGTTTTGCCTGAACCAGGAAAACACCTTGGACAGACAATTGTTGATATCATCTCCTCTCAACACCGCATTTTTCTCATAGGTAAACAACAGCTGCGTGTCGTCGGCGTAGGATATGACTTTAGCCCCATGATGCTCTGCCAGGAGTGCCAAGGGAGCCATATATAGATTGAACAAAGTTGGGCTCAGGACCGAACCCTGTGGCACTCCAACCGTCATAGGAGGGATAGGGGCGGTGAAAGGGGGGGGACCATATGGTTTGCTGGCGGCTTTCGAGAAAGGAGGTGAACCACTTGAGGACCGTGCCCCCGATACCACAGTCCTGAAGCCTGTGTCGATCGTGGGGCACGGTATCAAAAGCCGCCGAAAGGTCCAGCAGTATCAATACCACTTTCCCACCGCTGTCCAGAGTGGTTTTAATGGTGTCAGAGACTTCCAGTAATGCAGTCTCCGTACTATAGTTAGATCTGAACCCAGATTGGCTGGGGTGCAGTGCATGGGTAGTCTCAATAAAATCAGTGAACACAGTGTTCACATACTTCTCCAAAGCCTTGGAGAAGTATGGAAGCAACGTTATTGGCCTGTAGTTACTGACTATAGAGGGGTCTGCCATAGGTTTTTTGAGAAGGGGCAAGATTCGTCCGAGTTTCCAACATTCAGGCATCAAGCCCTCAGATAAAGACAGATTCAGAACCAGGTTCACTGCTGGATTGATCACATCTGCAATAGAGGCCAACACTCTGGCCGGGCACGGATCCAAGGGGGAGCCAGATTTCAGTGCTTGCATTATTTTAAGAGACGTAGTCATGGAAATAGGGGAACTCTAAGAGAGTCTCATCTAAGTTGGAGTAGGCGGGAAAGGGTGGGGCTAAAATGCCATCACCAACTTGAGCCCCAGTTCCGAAAGCATCCTGAATATTTTTAATTTTATTATAGAAATATTGTGCCATGCGGCTTGTCCATTCATCTGTGGGAGTGAAAGGGGGCTTAATTACGTTCGGAGAGGAGAAGGCCTTGACAATTTTGAACAATTCCAGGCTTCTGTTCCCAGCTTGTTCAATTTTTGAGGCCCAAATCTTTTTTTTCCCCTCTCGCACTTTGGCGTAATGGGTCTTCAAGGCCAGTTTATAAGTAGTTTTCTTTATGGGATCAAAGTTCTTTCTCCATAGTCTTTCCAAACATTTACATGCACTCTTACTTTTCCTTAGTGCTTCAGTGAACCAAGGGGCAGAGGCACGGCCTATTTTAGCTGCCTGCATTCTCGGTGGTGCTAATTGCATAGCCCACTTCAAGATACAATGTAAACAGATACAAAGCAGGCATTCACAAGCGTGCAGACCTTCAATTCAGACAACAAACGCATAATAACATAATATTCGGGTCGCGCGCGCAGACGCACGAGGAGAAGCGACAGACCAACCAAAACAAGTAGAAATAAGGCATCCACACAGACATGCATGTGAAGGTGAAACACACACACACACACACAGTAGCGCGACACTGAACCACGTGCATAGCAAGCATGCACCCTTCACAGTCCCACACTTCAGACAAGCACACCCCAGAGAGGCCAGGCCACAGCACCCAGGACACACACACCCCGGAGAGCCCAGACCACACTACCTGGGACTCATACACCCCAGAGAGGCCAGCCACAGCACCCAGTACTCACACATCCCAGAGAGGCCAGGCCAGACCACAGCACCCAGGACTCACACACCCCAGAGTGGCCAGGCCACAGCACCCAGTACTCACACATCCCAGAGAGGCCAGGCCACAGCACCCAGTACTCACACATCCCAGAGAGGCCAGACCACAGCACCCAGTACTCACACATCCCAGAGAGGCCAGGCCAGACCACAGCACCCAGGACTCACACACCCCAGAGAGGCCAGGCCACAGCACCCAGGACTCACACCCCAGAGAGAGCAGGCCAGACCGCAGCAACCAGGACTCTCACATCCCAGAGAGGCCAGGCCAGACGACAGCACCCAGGACTCACACACCCCAGAGAGGTCAGGCCAGACCACAGCACCCACGACTCTCACATCCCAGAGAGGCCAGGCCAGACGACAGCACCCAGGACTCACACACCCCAGAGAGCCCAGGCCAGACCAGAGCACCCAGGACTCACACACCCCAGAGAAGTCAGGCCAATCCACAACACCCAGGACTCACACACCTCAGAGAGGCCAGGCCAGACCACAGCACCCAGGACTCACACACCCCAGAGAGGCCAGGCCAGACCACAGCACCCAGGACTCACACACCCCAGAGAGGCCAGGCCAGACCACAGCACCCACGACTCTCACATCCCAGAAAGGCCAGGACAGACGACAGCACCCAGGACTCACATCCCAGAGAAGTCAGGCCAGACCACATCACCCAGGACTCACACACCTCAGAGAGGCCAGGCCAGACCACAGCACCCAGGACTCACACACCCCAGAGAGATAACAGGCCAGACCCCAGCACCCAGGACTCACACACCCCAGAGAGGCCAGGCCACAGCACCTAGGTCTCAAACACCCCAGAGAGCCAAGGCCAGACCACAGCACCCCGGACTCACACACCCCAGAGCGGCCAGACCACAGCACCCAGGACTGGGGCTGAGGCAGACTGTTGGCAGCCGCGGTGCGAATGAGGCGCAGATTTTGGGTAATTTAAAGGCTGCGCCGAGCTCTGCTCGGATGATTCACTGCAGTGAGCGAAGCAGCCAGTTGGAGGCTATGTGACGAGAATATCGATATCACTGGTGGGGGCAGGAGGGGGCCGGAGGAGCCTGCCTAGGAAGCGGAGACGAGAGAGGACCCTGCAACTAAAGGGAGCTCAGCTGGCAGGAGAGCAGCAGACCCCCAGCATCTCTGAACACAGGGCCCTGAGAGCAGCCGACCCCCAGCCTCTGAACACAGGGTCCTGGGAGCAGCAGACCCCCAGCATTTGAACACAGGGTCCTGAGAGTAGCAGACCCCCAGCCTCTCTGAACACAGGGCCCTGAGAGCAGCAGACCCCCAGCCTCTGAACACAGGGTCCTGAGAGCAGCAGACCCCCAGCCTCTCTGAACACAGGGCCCCGAGAGCAGCAGACCCCCAGCCTCTCTGAAAACAGGGTCCTGACAGCAGCAGGCCCCCAGCCTTTGAACACAGGGTCCTGACAGCAGCAGACCCCATGCCTCTGAAGGTAGGGCCTTGAGAGCGGCAGACCCCAGCCTCTGAAGTCAGGGTCCTGAGAGCAGCAGACCCCCAGCCTTTGAACACAGGGTCCTGACAGCAGCAGACCCCATGCCTCTGAAGGTAGGGCCTTGAGAGCGGCAGACCCCAGCCTCTGAAGTCAGGGTCCCGAGGGCAGCAGACCCCCAGCCTTTGAACACAGGGTCCTGACAGCAGCAGACCCCAAGCCTTTGAAGGTAGGGCCTTGAGAGCGGCAGACCCCCAGTCTTTGGAGTAAGGGGTCTCCTGGTGCTCACCACCTGATGAGCCCAGGCGAGGGTCCTGAGAACAGCAGACCCCCAGCCTCTGAAGTCAGGGTCCTGAGAGCAGCAGACCCCCAGCCTCTGAAGTCAGGGTCCCGAGAGCAGCAGACCCCCAGCCTCTGAAGTCAGGGTCCTGACAGCAGCAGACCCCAAGCCTCTAAAGTCAGGGGTCTCCTCGTGCTCACCAACCAGGAGGTCTCCTGGTGCTCAGCACCCGATGAGCCCATGGCAGGATCCTGAGAGCAGCAGACCCCCAGCTTCCTAAGTCAGGGGTCTCCTTGTGCTCACCAGCCAGGCAGACTCCTCGTGCTCGCTACCCGATTGGCCCACAACAGGGTCCGATTCAAGGATGTAAGAATCCCTAAGATGTCCCACACTGGCTTCATTCACATGTCAGTCATTGAAACATGCCGAAACGTGTCCAGTTTCACTATGGCTGCGCCAAACTTCGTGCAACATTATAAGGACCCCAATCCTACTCCATGTTACTTATCCTACAGACTTGATTGCAACCACTTGAAGATCTAGCCAATGACACTGGTCCGATCCATGGAGTCGAAGACCTCCACTGCTCTGAAGATAAGCAGGGGTGAGTACCCTTGAGCCTCCAGCACAGGGGATGCCGTCCACAGCCGCAACAAGAGTTCTCTCTCTACAGAGCCATCGCTGAAGCTCGCACTGCCGTAGGTCCGAAGAGTGTTTGAAGTTGCCCATCACCGCTCTCCCTAGTATCAGACCAATGGGGACCAGTTACTGGATGAGAGTTGCCCAAAGTGCTTAGCTAGGCTCAAGAGATGGCCTCTCCAGCAGAGATGTAAGCACAGTCTACTGACAAAAACTGCAGTGTCCCTCCTCAGGCGATCTCTCAGTCAGCTCAGTGATGTCTTAACTGACCATTATCTGAGACTCCTTAGCTTCCAGGGCCAGCAAATCGTCTAGTTTCAGGATGACGGGCGTCCATCTTTAAGAAGGTGTGCCAGGCGAGTCAGTTCCACACCTAAAAACATGAATCGAGCTCGGTTTGCCCTGCCCAATAAGCACTACACCGAGCCCTTTGCCGTTGCTGCTGCCTTGCTTCCCGAAAACCCCCTGAAGAGCGCTTCATGTTTCGCGTGATGCCTTCGGAGCTAGATCTGCCATGGTTCACCCTCTAACGCCAGAGTCAAATCTCCCCAGGGGCGGCTCCTCCGCTAGGGCGAAGGAGCGTCGCCCCACTGCTCTTTGAGCTGGAAAAATAAAATAATAATAACATCGTTATTATTATTTTATTTTTCACAGGTTCAGGGCTGGGTTAGGGGGGGCGGGGCTGGAGGCACAGGGGGGGAGTGGTTTGCACACTCCAAGTGCCCATGACTGCTTACCCCGTCTTGGCCCGTCCAAACAGACATGCGCACTTTGCATGTCCCCCACCAGGCTGCATTACACAGCCTGGTGGGGAACATGCCCAGGCACCCAGTCCCCATCTGAGCGCCAATCCACGGTGCCCAGACCAATCACAATGCTGCATTGCAGCGTTGTGATTGGCTATGGGGACCCTGGGTGCTTCCTAGTTCCGTGACACGAGAAGCGGAGAAGAGACGCAGTAAGTGGTATTTTTTATTTATTTCATTTTGTCCTCCACCAACCCACCTCCCCTCGCCCTCCACCCTCATTCCCTGCCAGCCGCAACTGCACTCGGCGGTGTCAGACCAGGCCATTGGCCCACCATCTCTGTCACAAGGTAGGACCATTACATAGATTTCATCTATGCTGCATACCTTACATAACATATGTGTCTTTCATTTACAGTTTTTGGCTCTTGAAAACACCAAATTTTAAAAAAAAGAACCTGCCTAGTGGCCTTCAAACTGTGTTCCCCTTAAATTACCCTTCCTTTCGTGACGCATTTTCTGTCTACTTTCCCAGTGTTATTCTTCTTTTAAGCTTAATCCTACTTTGAGTAAGAATCCATGTTAGGAGAAGCTCTGATTAAGGGCCTAATTATGTCTAAATGAAGATTAGAAGATTGCACACACTTGCCATTCAAGGGTAGACAGACTTTGAAATGGCTCCAGTGATGAATCCTATGTATGACAGGCTGCAGGGTTTCTTTAAATGAAAGAGTGTAATTGCTGCTGCCCTTAGTGTGTTTGTCGTCAGTGAGTTGTGTTGTTCCTTGAACCCCCGGTGCGCGGCTGCACAGCTCCGAGCTCCTCCCTCTGTGGCAGGGAAACGAATAACAAGATACTTGGACTCACGTGCTGAGACGAAATCTGCGAACTCAGCAAAGACATCTAAAATAAAGCGCCGGACTGTCGGTACCGATGACACGGAATGGTACCTGTGGGTGTTTACCAGAGCCAGGCCCAAGGCCCTCAGGACTTGTCTCTCTGGGATTGAGGCTGCAAGATTCAGATTGAATCAGAGAATTTGTTTATGGATCAGGATAAACCTTCAGATTGTTCTCAGCTTGGGTCTCAGTTCTGGCGACGGAAGGCACAGTGCGCCCTTGGTGGGCATGGCCCTTATGTGTTCGACTTCACTCTGACTTCCTGTCTTCCTCATCAGTCCTACTCGTACAAGGAACCTGCTCCCAAGACAAGCATATCCCCTAGGTTCATCATTACTGTTAGAAATGGGATTTCTGGTTGGCTAGGCCAAGCGCCTAAGCCAGGCAGGAACCACCACTCTAGTCAGGGCAAGGGAGTTACACGCTGAAGATTACCCCTGCTCACCCCCTTGGTAGCTTGGCAGAGCAGTCAGGCTTATCCCAGAGGCAATGTGTAAAGTGCTTGCGCAACACACTCACACAGCAGCGACACACTAGGCACACCACAAAAGATACTCCACACAAGGTTAAGTAAAAATAGCCTTTGTATTATTCATTAAACACATTAGAACGTAATCACATATATACACTGCCACCTGGCACTTGGCATGACTTTACAGGGATTATATACATTACAGGGACAATTGGGCCACTGTCATAATCATTACAACTCACAGTTAGTGAGAACCACCATTAAATACTGGTAAGAGTGCACTTAGCACACCACCTTTAGGCAGAAAATACCATCAGCAATGCAGCATGGGAAACACTTGCAGATGCGCACATATTACAAGACCATCAGCATAATATAATTTTCTACCATCACGGTACATATCCTGCAGGTCCTGTAAAAGTACTCATTACCCTAGGATGGCAGTAACTCTCCACTCAACGTGGAGTACAGGAATCTCCACTCCCCCCTTTGGGAAATGCGATAATGCAGTCAGGGCCCCGTCCTGGGCTCGCCCCGCATTGCCCTTTTCCAAAGTGGGGGCTTAGGACAATGGGGCCGGCCGTGCCCCTAACCAAATGAGGCCGTATTCCCCTTCATAAAATGCCCCTGAGGGCGGGACGACCTCACCTGGCCCTGTTTCAGAAGAAATGGACCCGGCAGTCCCGCAGGCGTGCGGAGGACTGCCAACAACAAATGCGGCACGCACAGGCCCCATTGGGCGGCAGAAACACACACTGTCCACTCTGGCGGGGCGACCTCCCTCGGCCACCCCGCTGATGCCAGAAGTGCAGGAAAAACAAAGGCGACAGGGCTCCTCCCCGGGGTCTCCTCGGTCTCTTGCTGGAGAGCAGACCTTCCTCTGGACTGCACCAGGAGCCCGCGAGGCTCCGACTCGTTCTCGCTGCTGGCCCTGCTCACAAAAAGGCTACAGCCGCCTGACTTCCTTCTTGTGGCCACAGAAGCCCGCGAGGCTCCAGCTCCGTCGATCCTGCCGGCCCCGCGAAACACAACCAGGTTACAGCCGCCTGACTTCCTGTTTGCAGCGCGGCTGCTCCTTCCGCATTAAGAAGAAGAGCCCACTTCTCGGGCTTAGGGAATGTCTGTAAGAGCGCCCACCACGTGCTTCTAGTGGGCAGGACCCCACACTTCAGGGGCTACAAGAATGCAGCGCTCCCCACTCTTTCTCCCTAGTGGCAGGAGAAAGGGGCTGCACTTTGCTGGTTACTCCCTCCAGAAAGCGCTCTGGAGGTGCAGGACACAGCGCTCACCACGCAGCGATCAGGGAGGGAAGGCAGGCAGCACAGCGCTCCCCTTGCGCTATCTCTTTTCAGCCCCGGGGCAGAAAACCAGGCACCACAGGCAGACCAGCACGCAGGGCCCCTTAGCGGGGGGCAGCTCCTTCAGCCCACCAGTCAGCAGTGGCTTGGTCTCAAACGGCGGTTCCTCCTGGCACAGTGTCCTTCCTTCTAAACCAAGTAAGCAACAACAACATGGGGTCACAGCCCCAATATTTATATTCCTAGTGTCTTTGTTCTCCCCCCCTGGCACAGGTCTCTGTGCCCAATCCAAACCAGTTCTGGGGGGCACTTACACATATCTTTTCAAGTGCACAACCACCTCTATTGTCAGTGTAGGCCCTGGCCCTGGACACACCACAGGGGGGCGGAGCCATCATTGTGGAAGGCAGGCACAGCCCTATTCAGGTTCAGGTGCTCCTCCTCCCACCACTCCAAATGCAGATCAGGCCTATTCAGCCCAGCGCTGACTCACCTAGACCCTCTGGAGCCACTGCACCTCCCCTGCCCCTGTCACTCCAAGTCCAGACAGTCAATACACAACAGGCAGGCACAAAGACACATAGCACACAGAAATGCCTACTTCTAAAAGTGGCATTTCTAAAATAGTGATAATAAACCTGCGAACACCAGTACGCAGCATTTATCACCACTATTCCAAACATACCAAACTTGATCACGCTACTCCTCTCATGTCAGGAATTACCACTGAAGCACATATCAGGGAATCCCCAATGCATTTCTATGAGAGGGCAGCCTCACAGCAGTGAGAAACCAAATAGGCTGTTTGTCACTACCAGGACATGCCACACAGTTAAGGCACATGTCCTACCTTTTACCTACACCGCACCCTGCCCATAGGGCTAGCTAGGGCCTAACTTAGGGGTGACTGATATGTAGTAAAAGGGGAGTCACAGACGTGGCAACCACTTTATGTGCCACGTCACAGCGGCAGTAAAGTGCGCGCGCAGGCCCTGCAATGGCAGAGGCCTGAGGCAGGTTTGAAAGGCCACTTTGGTGGGTGGCGCAAGCAGCGCTGCAAGCCCATCAGTAGCATTTAATTTACTGGCCCTAGGTATATGAGATACCACTGTACAAGGGACTGACAGGTAAATTAAATATGCCAAACAGGTGTAGACCAATCTTACCATGTTTACCATAGAGAGCACATGCACTTTAGCACTGATCAGCAGTGATAAAGTGCCCAGAGTCCTAAAACCACCAACAACAGGTCAGAAAAAATGACAGGAGGAAGGCAAAAAGATCTGGGATGACCCTGCAAAAAGGGCCAAGTCCAAAAATTACAGTTTCTTTTTTCAGGCTAAATAAACTTGTTTACTTTATCCTACCACACAGGGGAAAACTAATCCAATGCTTGCAGTGGGCATAAATTATGCTGCACAGCAGAAATGGACTGGATTTTTTTCCTGTTCTTGCCTGGCGCATCTCCAATTAATGAAGACGTTTTTGGGTCTGACAGTCACCTCTTTCATAAATCACTTAGGTCCAGATGTACGAAATTCCATCTTTGCATTTCCTAAATAGGGAATCCTAAGAAATCGCTATTTAGGAAATGCAAAATGGAATGTACTAAAATAGAGACTTCCTAATAGCGAATCCTACAGAGTAGGCATCGCTATTAGGAAATCGCTATTTAGGAAATGCTAAACCATTAATTCCAGGAACAAATGGCTTTGCATTTCCAAATTTGTGATTGCCGAAATCACAAATTTGGAAATGCAAAGCCAAGGGTGCCTATGGTCCTAAGGCCCCTCTTGAAGCACCTCCCAAAAAGTGGTGCGCATGTAAAGTGCACACATGCCCTAGGGGCATGTGTGTGCTTTATGGCACTTTGAAAAAAGCATTTTGGGGTATTTTTTTAAAGTGCACATGGTTACTATCGACTTGGAATCAATGGTAATAGCAAATCCTAACTGTGCATTTCGCAAGTAGCAAATGCTGTGTACATGTCCTTAGAAATCGCAAATAGGAAAACCCTATTTGCGGTTCCCAACTGTCTATGTATATATGGAAATGCAATTTAACATTTTTTTAACAGACCAAAATTGGGATTCGGTCCGCTAAGAAATACTAAATCCTTTCGTACATCTGGCCCATAGACGGATAATGACTCACTGATGGAAGAGATAAGACACAACTGGATTTCAGTTTCCTGAGTAAAAGATATCCAATTGTGAAGTTTGAGACGGAGTTCCCTCAATCTCCGTAAGTGAACTCATTACTTGCTAGTATATGTTATCTTTACCATGTACATAACAGAGGAGGGCCCTATAAAAAGGCTGTACGCGTCTTCGAATGTTTCTTTTCGTACAGCAACATTTGCGTCATGTGCATCACAGGCTCTTATTAAAGACTATCAGGTCCAGTGCTTTAAATGGGCTGGTACTGTCCGGTACGGAGTACCAGCACTTTTTTATTTTGAGGACGAGAGTACCGGCACTTCTCAAGAGAAATGCAATACCTGTAATTGGAGAGTACCGGCACTTCTCAGAAACAAGTAGGTACTCTGGCACAGAGTAGCTGCACTTCTATTTTTCCATTTCAAGCACTGGTCAGGTCCTCTGATGGTGTACAGAGTGGTGTCGACTGTACAGAACTTTTAAGTTCTATGGAATTAATGACTTCGTTTGATGCCTCGTATGCGGCACAACTTCAGTAGGTGCCATTACGACGGGAAGGAGGGATATTTGGACAAGACCGGGGAAGCTCGATGCAGCTCAAAGGTCCATCATCTCTCATTTACCATTCGGAAGTACAACGCTCTTTGGATCAGGTCTGGATGAACTATTTAAGAAGACAGTGGAAAATAAAAATATTGCTACAATCCTTTCAGGCGAAGCCTTCACAGAGAAGACCCTCCTTGTTTCATAGAAATCCACACTCCGCGCAAATGGCACAACAATAACAAAGATTTTGCCAAAGTCATTTTCAGACCGGGCCCAGGGTTTGTTCCTAAGCTTAATTCTGGATTTCATCTGCAGCAGGAGATTGTTCTGGTACTGTTTTCCACAACCATCAGCAGATGAAGCTTTGCAGGTGCGTATAAAGCAAGCCTCACTGATTTACTTGCAGAGAACTGGATACTTTTGGCCTTGGAAATCACTATTATTAAAATTTGATTTAGGTGGTGAGGAAAGAAACCAACAATGACCACCATTAGCCACTGGGTTAAATGTGCTATTGTTTCTGCTTATGAGGATGTGAAATTAGAGGTGTTAAGTGGGGGAAACATCTATTACAACGCAGGCATTACAACGTAGTGCCTTTACAACGCAGTCAGTACCACGACTGCGACGTTACCACGAGTTCCATTACGATGCAAGTCATTACAACGACTTGCTTTAGGGAATGTGGTGTTGGACTAATGTTGGATTTTAAGTCCAACACCTTCCCTACTGATACACCGACTGGAGTTGGAATAGAAATGTAAACTATTCCAAAGTCCAGCGCTTCCCTAAAGCAAGTCGTTGTAATGACTTGCGTTGTAATGGAACTCGTGGTAATGACACAGCCGTGGTATTGACTGCGTTGTTAAGCCACGCGTGGTTTTGGCAAAGCGTGGTAACAGATGCTATTTGTTAATTGGCATTCAGGGTTCCCTCTGCTAGAGGGATAGCAGCCTCTTGGGCAAAAGCTAAGAGCGTGCCACCAGTGGAAATATGCAAAGCAGCTGCTTGGCCTTCTCCACACACATTTGTGAATCCTTACTGTTTATGAGTGGCAAATCATGCAAGTGTTTAGTCATGCTTCTGAATGCTTGTCAGAATGTGTGTTATGTTGTCTTTAATTTGAGTGAAAATAATCTTTCTTTTTTATAATTCTATACTCTGGACACAGATAATTTATTTTGTGTTTTTTTCTTTTGAAAGCATACAAAAAATAATGAGTGGTAGAAAAAAGCAGAGCCGGCCAGTAGCGGGCACTGGGCGTTTCCCCAGTGGGCCGGAAGGGAGGGGGTGGGGTTTGGACCCCTGGGGGCCGGTTTAGCAGCAGTGCTGCAATATCGGCTGCCTGTAACAAAAGCGGCCGCGGGAGGGGTCCTTCCCACTCGCACCCCCTCCCCCCACCCCTTGAGGGCCGCTTGAGCTGATTGCCAGGGCTGGTTTCAGTTCCCAGTCCAGCCCTGGAGAAAAGTGTTTGTGATCGTTCTATAAGATGGGGAAGCTTTGTGACTCCTCATGTGGTAACTACTGTGACTAGAACATCAGATGAGGGAGTAACGTGAAAGAAAAGACAACGTAAACTAGATTATTTAGACTGGAAATTCAATTGAAATGATCAAACTAATAGACATCACTACTGTCCTGGGAGTGGGACACTCGTACAGTAAGGGCCCTAGTAAGGAAGGCGTGGACCAGGAGTGATGAAGATTGCCAGTAGGTTGTTGGGTCATTAATGTGGCTTCCCTGTTTAAATGAGGTTAGATTGAAATGGGGCCTGGACAGCTTCATAGTTTTTACAGATTTTACTCTCAACGCAGTAGCTTTATTTGGATCTCTGCCTTTGTCGTCTGTTATGATGTTGTACAACAGCATGTCATGGTTCGACTTATCCAAAAAAATGCAATTAAAATAAATTAAAAATTAACATGGTGGACCTTGGCATTCGAAATAAGAGGACATTGGATTTTTTTGTGTCCACTAAGGCTTTTGTTTGTATTCCAATTAATGGATCCTGGAAAAGCTGAGAGATAGGGACAGGGTTCCATGATCTGATCCAAAATAGATTACTCCATGATTGCCTATAGGCAATCTGCTTTTAATGTCTGACAGAGAGGTACAGAATGGAAACAGAAAAACAAAGCCCATAGGTCTCACCTTCGCAAGCTGTTGCCTTTGTCTGTGTTTTTAGCCATGTTGTGCAGCAGCGTGGGAGGCACCTCGGAGGGCGTGTAACATGGAGGGTGTAGATGTTACCCGCAGCGTCTTCCCACCAGCAATAAAAAAAAAAGCGATGTGATGCGACTATCGCTGGCCACGTCATAGCGTTTTTTTTTAAAACTTTCTGCCATGCTGTACAGTAGCAGCGCTTATGCGAGACCTGTTGGCTTTGCCAATGCTTGTTTGAGGCATGTGACCATTATGTGACAAGAATTGTTATGAGGCATGTATTGTCTGTGATAAAAATGCAGTCGGTGATTTGACTGAATGGTTCTTATGGCAGGATGCTTATGTTTAAGGTATGAAGGACTAGGCATTGAGTGTCTGGATTAATTGTGGCTCCTTTAGCTAGATTCTGCTGCACAGGAGGATGGGAGGGGGAAGCAACAATGTAGGGTGGGAGGGGGCAACCAAAAACAGGGGCAAACAAAAACGTGGGACTGGAGGGTAGGAGGGGGCAAGGAACTTAATGGTATGGTAGGGTTGGATAGCGCAAGCAACAATCGGGATAAGGGCAAGCAAAACAACACAGGACAGGAGGGTGATGCAGCAGCGTTGGCAAGCAACAATGCGGGGGTGGGAGAGGGCAATCAACATTGTGGGAAGGGAGGTTAAGACGGGTCAAGCAACAATGTGGGAGAGGCAAGCAACAATGGGGTGCAAGCAAAACAATGTGGGAGAATGGGAGGGAGAAGAAACAACGCGGACAAGCAATAAGGCGGGTTGGGAGATGTCAAGAAGCGGAGCAGGAGGGGAGGTGGCAGGAAGGGGAGTGGGACGGGAGGGGGGAGATGGCCTGGAAACACATGCACTCTTATGGAGTGTTGCATTTAAAGAGAAAACGAGCTCCGAAAGTGTGAGCAATGAAAGGATACTGGGCAAGAAAACATTACTTGGGCCATGCTCCAGGGGAGGGACTAAAACACGAAGATGAAGTGAAGCCGCCACACACTGACCAAATAGAAGAAAGGAAATGAGAGTGATGATGAAGCTATCCAATGGTAAGCAATGGGCGGGCTCTAAGACACCAGTAAGCAAACAAAATGTCTTGCAAGCAACAACGCATGCACTGTAATATTTAATATTTGTAAAGCGCGATATATGCTTGAGGGCATCTTGAGGCTAGTGTCTGCAAGGAAAGAGTCCTGCAAATTGGTGGCCAGATCACAGAAAAACTATGGAGGGAGCGAAAAAGCCACGTTTTAAGGTGTTTTCTGAACATCGTCCGGTTTGGCTGACATCTAAGGTGTCAAGGTCATTGATTCCAGAGTCACAGGTGGAATAGACGAAGCTTCCGCCGCCCCAGGAGGCCGTATGGATTGAGGAATCATCACTGCTTCCGAGGTTGCTGATCGAAGGCCTCTTCTGGGGGACACCAAGAGAATGTTCTCTGAGGTATTCCGGGCCAGTATGGCAGGGAGCTTTATGCTCTGTGCACACAGCATGTGCGCTGGAGCACTATACCGAAGCAGGCTTAGTGTGAGTGGAGGTGAGCGAGCCACTAAACTAACAGGAAGAGCCGAGCTAAGGGTCTGGCTTGGCTCTAAGAGCCCGTGCACGAGCCGAGCCCTGAAAATAGCTGGTATCTAAATCATGCAACAAACATGATGATGAAATATGATAATCTCAAAAAAACATTAAAAAGTATTTCTTTGGCATGCAGAAGTATTTCACCTTCATACATGATATTACTTTTTTACAGCGCACACACACGTATTGGAAGCTGCTCTCATATCTGCTAATGGATTAATACGAGTCTCAGTTTGATCCAATCAGACAGGTTGGTCAGTGGGGGAGCTAGGATTGGTCCCAGACTTTCTTGTGTGGAATTCACCCGCTTAATGGATACCTCTTTCTCTCCCTTCAATACCACAGCGTTATGCTTTGTTTTCAAGTCTTTACGCTTCATTGTAGAGTGTGGGAGGCAGGCAGATGCCTTTTCAAAGCTTGGCTCGTTTTGGGCTCGATGGTCCAAGTAGGCCTCGAGCTGAGCCAGAGCCAGGCGTCTGACTCGAACTGTAAGCGTCTCGCCCACCACCAGGTGTTAGAACACTACTCCAAAGGTGATGTGCACACTGGAGCACGGATACAAAGGCAGCTTATGTGTTAGAGCACGGATACAAAGGCAGAGTGTGCACTGGCGCACTACTTCACAGGTAGTGTACGTGTTAGAACACTAATCCAAAGGCGGAGTACACACTGGAGCACGGAAACAAAGGCAGCTTACTGTGTTAGAGCACGGATACAAAGGCAGAGTATGCACTGGCGCACTACTTCACAGGTAGTGTACGTGTTAGAACACTACTCAAAAGGTGGCGTGCACACTGGAGCATGGATACAAAGGCAGAGTATGCACTGGCGCACTACTTCACAGGTAGTGTACGTGTTAGAACACTACTCAAAAGGTGGCGTGCACACTGGAGCATGGATACAAAGGCAGAGTATGCACTGGCGCACTATTGCAAAGGTAGTGTACGTGTTAGAGCACCACTACATAGGTAGCGTACACACTGGAACACGGGTACAAAGGCAGCTTATGTGTTAGAGCACGGATACAAAGGCAGAGTATGCACTGACGCACTACTTCACAGGTAGTGTACGTGTTAGAACACTACTCAAAAGGTGGCGTGCACACTGGAGCATGGATACAAAGGCAGAGTATGCACTGGCGCACTATTGCAAAGGTAGTGTACGTGTTAGAGCACCACTACATAGGTAGCGTGAACACGGGTACAAAGGCAGTTTATGTGTTAGAGCACGGATACAAAGGCAGAGTGTGCACTGGCACACTACTGCACAGGTAGTGTACGTGTTAGAACACTACTCAAAAGGTGGCGTGCACACTGGAGCACGGATACAAAGGCAGAGTGTGCACTGACGCAACTATTGCAAAGGTAGTGTACGTGTTAGAACACTACTCAAAAGGTGGCGTGCACACTGGAGCACGGTTACAAAGGCAGAGTGTGCACTGGCACACTACTGCACAGGTAGTGTACGTGTTAGAACACTACTCAAAAGGTGGCGTGCACACTGGAGCACGGTTACAAAGGCAGATTGTGCACTGGCACACTACTGCACAGGTAGTGTACGTGTTAGAACACTACTCAAAAGGTGGCGTGCACACTGGAGCATGGATACAAAGGCAGAGTGTGCACTGGCACACTACTGCACAGGTAGTGTACGTGTTAGAACACTACTCAAAGGTGGCGTGCACACTGGAGCACGGTTACAAAGGCAGAGTGTGCACTGGCACACTACTGCACAGGTAGTGTACGTGTTAGAACACTACTCAAAAGGTGGCGTGCACACTGGAGCACGGTTACAAAGGCAGAGTGTGCACTGGCACACTACTGCACAGGTAGTGTACGTGTTAGAACACTACTCAAAAGGTGGCGTGCACACTGGAGCACGGAAACAAAGGCAGCTTATGTGTTAGAGCACGGATACAAAGGCAGAGTATGCACTGGCACACTACTGCACAGGTAGTGTACGTGTTAGAACACTACTCAAAAGGTGGCGTGCACACTGGAGCACGGTTACAAAGGCAGAGTATGCACTGGCACACTACTGCACAGGTAGTGTACGTGTTAGAACACTACTCAAAGGTGGCGTGCACACTGGAGCACGGTTACAAAGGCAGAGTATGCACTGGCACACTACTGCACAGGTAGTGTACGTGTTAGAACACTACTCAAAGGTGGCGTGCACACTGGAGCACGGTTACAAAGGCAGAGTATGCACTGGCACACTACTGCACAGGTAGTGTACGTGTTAGAACACTACTCAAAGGTGGGCGTGCACACTGGAGCACGGTTACAAAGGCAGAGTGTGCACTGGCACACTACTGCACAGGTAGTGTACGTGTTAGAACACTACTCAAAAGGTGGCGTGCACACTGGAGCATGGATACAAAGGCAGAGTGTGCACTGGCACACTACTGCACAGGTAGTGTACGTGTTAGAACACTACTCAAAAGGTGGCGTGCACACTGGAGCACGGTTACAAAGGCAGAGTATGCACTGGCACACTACTGCACAGGTAGTGTGCGTGTTAGAACACTACTCAAAAGGTGGCGTGCACACTGGAGCACGGTTACAAAGGCAGAGTATGCACTGGCACACTACTGCACAGGTAGTGTACGTGTTAGAACACTACTCAAAAGGTGGCGTGCACACTGGAGCACGGTTACAAAAGAACACTACTCAAAAGGTGGCGTGCACACTGGAGCACGGTTACAAAGGCAGAGTATGCACTGGCACACTACTGCACAGGTAGTGTACGTGTTAGAGCACCACTACATAGGTAGCGTACACACTGGAGCACGGAAACAAAGGCAGCTTATGTGTTAGGGCACGGATACAAAGGCAGAGTGTGCACTGACGCACTACTGCAAAGGTAGTGTACGTGTTAGAACACTCGTGCAAATGCGGCTTACGTGTGCAGCTCGATTTCAAAGGCAGGTCACGTGCTGCAGCAGGGCTGCGAGAGAACACACCTCCCACATGTTCAGAAAAAACAAACATGGTGATCGGCTGAAAATTCACACAAAAATCACTGATCGCGACTCTACTTTTAGGACAATTGTAGCGCAATAAAAACAAGTACACATCCAGCAGGTGAGGAGGTAAACAGCCTGACTCGGCCGAGAAAGCGTCGCGGGTGTGATTTGTAGGCGCTGGAGCAGACCCATGTATTGAGCGCGCGCTCTGGCAGTAACAAAGCGTCTGACAGCAGCGAGCAGCCTCGAGCCGTCCAAGGAAAGTGATGGCCGTGAGCCCTACAACGGGACTGCCTGTACCGTGTGCGGGGGCTGAGGGGCGAGTGATGGGCGCGCACAGGGCGCCAGAGAAAAGGGGGGGTGGGGGGCAGTGAGGCCTTTCGCTGCCCCTACATAGAGGCAGAGCCAGGTGCTGTCCGTCCAGCCACCCGGAGGCAGAGGAGGGGGGTAGTGAGGCACCGACTGGAGTGGATTATACCCTGTCATGAGAGAGACCAGGGTCAGATCTATCCAGACTCTGAGAGGGACAGACTGGATTATACCCAGAAGTTAGAGAGGCCATGATCAGATCTATCCAAACTCTGAGAAGCACAGACTGGATTATACCCTGTCACACGAGAGACCAGGGTCAGATCTATCCAAACTCTGAGAGGCACAGACTGGATTACACCCAGGAGTGAGAGAGGCCAGGGTCAGATCTATCCAAACTCTGAGAGGCACAGACTGGATTACACCCAGGAGTGAGAGAGACCAGTGTCAGATCTATCCAAACTCTGAGAGGCACAGACTGGATTATACCCAGGTGTTAGAGAGGCCAGGGTCAGATCTATCCAAACTCTGAGAGGCACAGACTGGATTATACCCAGGAGTGAGAGACACCAGGGTCAGATCTATCCAAACTCCGAGAAGCACAGACTGGATTACACCCAGGAGTGAGAGAGACCAGGGTCAGATCTATCCAAACTCCGAGAAGCACAGACTGGATTGCACCCAGGAGTGAGAGAGGCCAGGGTCAGATCTATCCAAACTCTGAGAGGCACAGAGTGGATTATACCCAGGAGTTAGAGAGGCCAGGGTCAGATCTATCTAAACTCTGAGAGGCACAGACTGGATTACACCCAGGGTCAGATCTATCCAAACTCTGAGAGGCATAGGCTGGATTATACCTTGTCCTGAGAGAGACCAAGGTTAGATCTATCCAAACTCTGAGAGGGACAGACTGGATTATACCCAGGAGTGAGAGAGGCCATGGTCAGATCTATCCAAACTCTGAGAGGCACAGACTGGATTATACCCAGGTGTTAGAGATGCCAGGGTCAGATCTATACAAACTCTGAGAGGGACAGACTGGATTATACCCAGCTGTTAGAGAGGCCGGGGTCAGATCTAGCCAAACTCTGAGAGGCACAGACTGGATTAAACCCAGGAGTGAGAGAGGCCACGGTCAGATCTATCCAAACTCTGAGAGGGACAGACTGGATTATACCCAGGAGTCAGAGAGGCCACGGTCAGATCTATCCAAACTCTGAGAGGGACAGACTGGATTATACCCAGGAGTGAGAGAGGCCAGGGTCAGATCTATCCAAACTCTGAGAGGCACAGACTGGATTATACCCAGGAGTGAGAGAGGCCAGGGTCAGATCTGTCCAGACTCTGAGAGTGACAGACTGGATTATACCCAGGAGTGAGAGAGGCCAGGGTCAGATCTGTCCAGACTCTGAGAGGCACAGACCGGAATATACCCTGTCATGAGAGAGACCAGGGTCAGATCTATCCAAACTCTGAGAAGCACAGACTGGATTATACCCAGGAGTGAGAGACACCAGGGTCAGATCTATCCAAACTCCGAGAAGCACAGACTGGATTACACCCAGGAGTGAGAGAGACCAGGGTCAGATCTATCCAAACTCCGAGAAGCACAGACTGGATTGCACCCAGGAGTGAGAGAGGCCAGGGTCAGATCTATCCAAACTCTGAGAGGCACAGACTGGATTACACCCAGGGTCAGATCTATCCAAACTCTGAGAGGCATTGGCTGGATTATACCTTGTCCTGAGAGAGACCAAGGTTAGATCTATCCAAACTCTGAGAGGCACAGACTGGATTATACCCAGGAGTGAGAGAGGCCAGGGTCAGATCTATACAAACTCTGAGAGGGACAGACTGGATTATACCCAGCTGTTAGAGAGGCCGGGGTCAGATCTAGCCAAACTCTGAGAGGCACAGACTGGATTAAACCCAGGAGTGAGAGAGGCCACGGTCAGATCTATCCAAACTCTGAGAGGGACAGACTGGATTATACCCAGGAGTCAGAGAGGCCACGGTCAGATCTATCCAAACTCTGAGAGGGACAGACTGGATTATACCCAGGAGTGAGAGAGGCCAGGGTCAGATCTATCCAAACTCTGAGAGGCACAGACTGGATTATACCCAGGAGTGAGAGAGGCCAGGGTCAGATCTGTCCAGACTCTGAGAGTGACAGACTGGATTATACCCAGGAGTGAGAGAGGCCAGGGTCAGATCTGTCCAGACTCTGAGAGGCACAGCGGGAATATACCCAGGAGTGAGAGAGACCAGGGTCAGATCTATCCAGACTCTGAGAGGCACAGACCGGAATATACCCAGGAGTGAGAGAGACCAGGGTCAGATCTATCCAAACTCTGAGAAGCACAGACTGGATTACACCCAGGAGTTAGAGAGGCCGGGGTCAGATCTATCCAGACTCTGAGAGGCACAGACCGGATTATACCCAGGAGTGAGAGAGGCCAGGGTCAGATCTATCCAGACTCTGAGAGGGACAGACTGGATTATACCCTGTCGTGAGAGAGACCAGGGTCAGATCTATCCAAACTCTGAGAGGGACAGACTGGATTATACCCAGGTGTTAGAGAGGCCAGTGTTAGATCTATCCAGACTCTGAGACACACATATTGGATTATACGCAGGAGTGAGAGAGGCCAGGGTCAGATCTATCCAAACTCTGAGAGGCACAGACTGATTTATACCCTGTCATGAGAGAGACCAGGGTCAGATCTATCCAAACTCTGAGAAGCACAGACTGGATTATACCCAGGAGTGAGAGGGACCAGGGTCAGATCTATCCAAACTCTGAGAGGCACAGACTGGATTACACCCAGGAGTTAGAGAGGCCAGGGTCAGATCTATCCAAACTCTGAGAGGCACAGGCTGGATTATACCCTGTCGTGAGAGAGACCAGGGTCAGATCTATCCAAACTCTGAGAAGCACAGACTGGATTATACCCAGGAGTGAGAGAGGCCACGGTCAGATCTATCCAAACTCTGAGAGGGACAGACTGGATTATACCCAGGAGTGAGAGAGGCCAGGGTCAGATCTATCCAAACTCTGAGAAGCACAGACTGGATTATACCCAGGAGTGAGAGAGGCCACGGTCAGATCTATCCAAACTCTTGGAGGGACAGACTGGATTATACCCAGGAGTTAGAGATGCCAGGGTCAGATCTATCCAGACTCTGTGAGGGACAGACTGGATTATACCCTGTCGTGATAGAGACCAGGGTCAGATCTATCCAAACTCTGAGAGGTACAGACTGGATTATACCCTGGAGTTAGAGAGGCCAGGGTCTAATCTATCCAAAGTCTGAGAGGCACAGACTGGATTATACCCAGGAGTGAGAGAGGCCAGGGTCAGATCTATCCAAACTCTAAGACACACGGACTGGATTATACCCAGGAGTGAGAGAGACCAGGGTCAAATCTATTCAAACTCTGAGAGGCACAGACTGGATTATACCCTGTCGTGAGAGAAACCAAGGTCAGATCTATCCAAACTCTGAGTGAGAGAGGCCGGGGTCAGATCTATCCAAACTCTGAGAGGCACAGACTGGATTACACCCAGGAGTAAGAGAGACCATGATCAGATCTATCCAGACTCTGAGACACACAGACTGGATTATACCGAGGAGTGAGGGAGCCAGGGTCAGATCTATCCAAACTCTGAGAGGCACAGACTGGATTACACCCAGGAGTGAGAGAGGCCAGGGTCAGATCTATCCAAACTCTGAGAGGCACAGACTGGATTACACCTAGGAGTTAGAGAGGCCAGGGTCAGATCTATCCAAACTCTGAGAAGCACAGACTGGATTACACCCAGGAGTTAGAGAGGCCAGGGTCAGATCTTTCCAAACTCTGAGAAGCACAGACTGGATTACACCCAGGAGTTAGTGAGGCCAGGGTCAGATCTATCCAGACTCTGAGAGGCACAGACCGGAATATACCCAGGAGTGAGAGAGGCCAGGGTCTAATCTATCCAAACTTTGAGAAGCACAGACTGGATTACACCCAGGAGTTAGAGAGGCCGGGGTCAGATCTATCCAGACTCTGAGAGGCACAGACCGGATTATACCCAGGAGTGAGAGAGGCCAGGGTCAGATCTATCCAGACTCTTAGAGGGATAGACTGGATTACACCCTGTCGTGAGAGAGGCCAGGGTCAGATCTATCCAAACTCTGAGAGGCACAGACTGGATTACACCCAGGAGTTAGAGAGGCCAGGGTCAGATCTATCCAAACTCTGAGAAGCACAGACTGGATTACACCCAGGAGTTAGAGAGGCCAGGGTCAGATCTATCCAAACTCTGAGAAGCATAGACTGGATTACACCCAGGAGTTAGAGAGGCCGGGGTCAGATCTATCCAAACTCTGAGAAGCACAGACTGGATTACACCCAGGAGTGAGAGAGGCCAGGGTCTAATCTATCCAAACTCTGAGAAGCACAGACTGGATTACACCCAGGAGTTAGAGAGGCCGGGGTCAGATCTATCCAAACTCTGAGAAGCACAGACTGGATTACACCCAGGAGTTAGAGAGGCCAGGGTCAGATCTATCCAAACTCTGAGAAGCACAGATTGGATTATACCCAGGAGTGAGAGAGGCCAGGGTCAGATCTATCCAAACTCTGAGAAGCACAGACTGGATTACACCCAGGAGTGAGAGAGGCCAGGGTCTAATCTATCCAAACTCTGAGAAGCACAGACTGGATTACACCCAGGAGTGAGAGAGGCCAGGGTCTAATCTATCCAAAATCTGAGAAGCACAGACTGGATTACACCCAGGAGTTAGAGAGGCCGGGGTCAGATCTATCCAAACTCTGAGAAGCACAGACTGGATTATACCCAGGAGTGAGAGAGCGAGACTGGATTATACCCAGGAGTTAGAGAGGCCGGGGTCAGATCTATCCAAACTCTGAGAAGCACAGACTGGATTATACCCAGGAGTGAGAGAGGCCAGGGTCAGATCTATCCAAACTCTGAGAAGCACAGACTGGATTACACCCAGGAGTTAGAGAGGCCAGGGTCAGTTCTATCCAAACTCTGAGAGGCACCGGCTGGATTATACCCAGGAGTTAGAGAGGCCGGGGTCAGATCTATCCAAACTCTGAGAAGCACAGACTGGATTATACCCAGGAGTTAGAGAGGCCAGGGTCTGTTCTATCCAAACTCTGAGAGGCACCGGCTGGATTATACCCAGGAGTGAGAGAGGCCAGGGTCAGATCTATCCAAACTCTGAGAAGCACAGACTGGATTACACCCAGGAGTTATAGAGGCCAGGGTCTAATCTAGCCAAATTCTGAGAAGCACAGACTGGATTACACCCAGGAGTTAGAGAGGCCGGGGTCAGATCTATCCAAACTCTGAGAAGCACAGACTGGATTATACCCAGGAGTGAGAGAGGCCATGGTCAGATCTATCCAAACTCTGAGAGGGACAGACTGGATTATACCCAGGAGTTAGAGAGGCCGGGGTCAGATCTATCCAACCTCTGAGAGGGACAGACTGGATTATACCCAGGAGTTAGAGAGGCCGGGGTCAGATCTATCCAAACTCTGAGAAGCACAGACTGGATTACACCCAGGAGTGAGAGAGGCCAGGGTCAGATCTATCCAAACTCTGAGAAGCACAGACTGGATTACACCCAGGAGTTAGAGAGGCCAGGGTCTAATCTATCCAAACTCTGAGAGGCACAGACTGGATTATACCCAGGAGTGAGAGAGGCCAGGGTCAGATCTATCCAAACTCTGAGAAGCACAGACTGGATTACACCCAGGAGTTAGAGAGGCCAGGGTCTAATCTATCCAAACTCTGAGAAGCACAGACTGGATTACACCTAGGAGTTAGAGAGGCCGGGGTCAGATCTATCCAAACTCTGAGAAGCACAGACTGGATTACACCCAGGAGTTAGAGAGGCCAGGGTCAGATCTATCCAAACTCTGAGAAGCACAGACTGGATTACACCCAGAAGTTAGAGAGGCCAGGGTCTAATCTATCCAAACTCTGAGAAGCACAGACTGGATTATACCCAGGAGTGAGAGAGGCCAGGGTCAGATCTATCCAAACTCTGAGAAGCACAGACTGGATTATACCCAGGAGTGAGACAGGCCAGGGTCAGATCTATCCAAACTCTGAGAAGCACAGACTGGATTATACCCAGGAGTGAGAGAGGCCAGGGTCAGATCTATCCAAACTCTGAGAGGCACAGACTGGACTATACCCAGGAGTGAGAGAGGCCAGGGTCTAATCTATCCAAACTCTGAGAAGCACAGACTGGATTACACCCAGGAGTTAGAGAGACCAAAGTGGCTATGACGCCACTCAAGGAAAGCCTTGGAAAGTCATAGAATGGAGGGGACGAGGGTGGATATAAAACAAGAAAAGCAAAGGGAACACAGAAAGCACCAGAGGAAAGGATTTAGGAGAAGCAATTCTAGGGCTGCAGGGTCAAAAGGTCACAATGTGACAATGCAGTGGAGAGAAAGAAGCAGCGGTGCAGACGGATCAGAGGCAGGACTGGATCACGACACTACAACAGTGTGTGAAACTCTACAGCCACCTTCGCAGTGACCGACCAGTTAACATGGCACAAATGTCACTCTTTCATCCGTTGCTTGTTGCAAATGTAGGTGGAAGCCTGAGCTGGACTATCGAAATGTTTACATAATGTAGCCCTACAGTGAAGAGGAAGGCAGTGGAATGAGCAGGTCTGTGCGCCACGTGTGCGCGTGCCCGGGTCACACATGTTATCCTTGTTCATGCATGACATCTATGTCAGGCAGGGCCGCTCTCTTACCTCTCAGACTCAGGCCTCAAGCAGCGGAGACGCGCTCACACAAAACCAAGCATGTGTTACGGATACCTCTCTCCGAACTCACAAAGGCTTTCTAAAAATGGCAAAATATTACACAATGCACCGCATAAAAGGTATACCCTCCTCTTCAGCGGCCGGAGAGGGAAGCGCCTGCGCGGGCTGTGATTGGCTGCGGCCTGTGCTAGTCTTTGACTTTCATGAGCGCTGCATTCGCCAAACTTGACTTAAATAAATAATGCTACTGCAGTCTCCGCGTGGGGGCTGGGGGCGCGAGGACTGGGGAGGGGGCTGCTCCGCTCCACGCCAAGAGTGGTACCCATGCACACAGCGGCAGCAGGCCGGAGAGCCAGGGCCAGGGGAGGGGGGGGGGTGATGGCTCAGAGCTGCAGAGAGAGCCTGCACTCAGCCACTTCCGGGGCCCCCGCGCGCCCCTTTCTTAGGAGGCAGACTGCAAATGCTTAGCTAACCCTGCGAGCCTGGGGATCGATGGAGCCGGGCACGGCAGCTGAGAATCCCCTCATTAACCCGACGCGAAAGGGGAGAACGGGAGGATTCAAGAGGGCGGCCGAGCCTTGGGCTGCGTGGGGGGAGGGGAGGGGGGGCGGGCCTGGGGATGCCATGCCACCTAAGGGCTAGGTGTGCAAGGGTGGGGTCCGGATGAGGGAAGAGGCTAACCAGGGCCGGACTCGGGACCCAAAGCAGCCCCAGCAATTTTGTCACACCAGCCATCTTTGCAAAACCAGCCCCAGTAACAAAACCGGCCCCCACCACTGCAAAACTGTCCCCCATCCTTCCAGCGGCCTGGGGAAACGCATGATGCCCGCTACAGCCAGTCCAACCCTGGTTAAGCCCCAAGTCCTACTAAACTGGGAGATGAACGTGGCCAGGAAACCAGTGAATTGGGTAAGAGTGTGACCTCAGGATATGGAAGATGGAAAACATTAGCGCACACATACGAACACTCTCCTTTCGTTAAGGCCAAAAGCAACTTTATTTGAGCTCTCTCCTGCCTAAAATTGAGTCCACTTCTACGTAACTCAACAGGTGAAATAAATTCACCTGATTACTTTTCAAAATCTCCCCGTTTTGCTTATCCAAATGTTGACACAAATGCCTTAGAACAGGGTTTGCCAAATTGTGGGTCATGAGCTGATTTTTGGTGGTTCGGGAAAGTGGGATCAATAAATAAAGATGCCTTTAAATTCTGTGGTTGACTTGTCGCATTTGGGGTGCTTCAACGACAGAAGTCAAATGGCAGGTTCGGCCTTCTGATTAATTGCTGCAGGATTGACGTTTACATCTCTTTCTCTGACTGCAAAGTGAGAGGAGTTTTTAAAGAGAATTATGAGACAATCTTGCTGGAACATAGGGAATGTGAAAGGCTCTGCGATGTCTTTTTTTTTTGCAACACACAACAGCATGTAAATACCTGTAAATGAACTGCACGCATTTAGGAGTTAGGAAAGCAAAAATGAAGCAAAGTTTTTTGTAATTCTGAAGTGTGCGGGAGAGATATCGCTCTCAGCATCACCGAATGGAAGGTCAACTATCACCAAAACAGAAATTGTAATCTTGTCACTCACTACTCGGGTGAAGTGGACTCGCTTACCAGCCATTGTACTACTTACACTCTTTAGGACGTGTAAGAGTGCCTGGTGTAAAAAGAGAAGAGCCCAGAAGCTCCAAACAATAATACAATCTAAGGACTAACAAAAGCCGGCAGAAGGATGGAGTTTTTACTGTCTTTCGGCTGCCGCGTTGTTACACGACCAAGTGTAAGGACAGGGGCAGCTGAATGTAATATCCATGCAGAGAGGATTAAGGGAAGGAACTGGCGGGTCGCCGCCGTATGATGATGCTTGACTGCAGTTTTCGTCCTCCTCGTTCCACAGGCGGCCAAGGCTTTTCACACCAGAAGACCATCTCTTCCCTTGTTTATGCTTCCTCCTTGAAATACCCAGAATCTGCCCTTGTCTCGTTAGCACTTCTTGTTTTCAAATAACAGCCTATGTCCTTGTTTTGTTTGCAGTTCCACTGTCACCCCCTTTCTCATTACCAGGGCCTAGGTCTTGTTCACAGTTCATCTTTCAATGATCCGTCTATGTCCGTGTCTTGTTTACAGCAACTTTTTCAGATATGCTCAAGTTCTCTCTTTGTTTTCGCTTTGTTACTTCCCACACCCCGCGGTTGTTCTTGTTTTGTTTACACTTCCTGGCTTCTCCTAACCAGATTATGTTTCTATCTTATTTCCACTTCCCAGTTCTCTTACCACCACCAGTCTATCTCCTTGCATAGTTTACACTTCCTGTTTTCTCATAACTAGAGTCTGTCCTAGCACTTCTTAGACTTCGAGCAGTATCATTCCCACAGTCCATCATTGTCTTGTCTACGTTTCCAGATCTCTCATAGCCAGCCAGAGTCGATGAAATTCTCTTGTTCCTACTTCCTGTTTTCTCATACCAGTGTCTTTGTCTTCTTTGCACTTCCAGTTTTATCATAGCCAGGACCAGTGTTTGTCTTATTTACAGTTCCTCTCTTCCCATAACTAGAGGCTGTACTTGTCTTATTCACACTTTGTGTCTTCTCATTACCAGATTTGATGTTCTTCGCTTGTTTTCCCTTCATGTTTTCTCCTATGTCCTTATCTGGTTTCAACTTCCTGTTTACTTCTATCCAGTTTTTGCACTTCTCTTCTTTCCACTTTCTGTTTTCTCTTTCTGACAGCCTGTCCTTCTCTTATTCACACATCACGTTGTTTAATAGTGAGAGTCAAAACTCTTGTCTTGTTTCCATGTCCTATTTTCCAGTACCCACAGTTTGTATAACTGTCTTGTTTCCAATGCCAGGTTTCTCAATCTCGGGGTCTATTTTGTCTTTTTTCACACTTATTGTTTTCCTACACCCACATTCTGTGTTCATGTCTTGTTTGTGATTCCTGTTTTTTTTTTTACAAATACAGTTTATCATCATTGCCTTGTTTACACTTCCTGTTGTCTTACTCCGAAAGTTATGTTCTTGCCTTGTGTATATTTTTTTCTCTTTTGTTATACATTGTTATTGCCACTGTCCTGTTTATATTTCTTGTTCTTTCATACCTAGTCGATGTCCTTGTCTTGTTTCAGTTTCTGCCTATCAAGAATTGATGCTCTTGCCTTGTATCCTTCCTATCTGCTTCTGAATAACACTTACATTATTCGAAGTATAGTTACTCTGACTCAATATATTTGGGTGAAGAGCCTTTGAGGGCCCTGCTCTGACTATTGGGATTCGGGTGTATTGAGCACGAAGATTGGTTTGAACAGTCGGAGTTCTCACAGTCAGTAATCAACAACAACCACATGCACTCAATGGTCATGCTTACATACTCTAAATATAGATTAATAAGGCATTTTAATGGCATTTTTAATATGCATCTAATGTATTTTAGGCTTTAAACTGTATTGTATATCATTCTGACACAGGAATCTTGTTTTTACATTATATTGCAGATTGGTAGATTTTGTTTTACGATATATTATGTAGAATTCATTGATGTATTCTTTTGCTTGTAATTCCCCATACTATCATTTTGGTACTGGCTTCTGTGGCACTTTTATAACTACAACGCAACACCGTGCAATACTATCCAATATAATACAATACAACACCCTGCAATACTTTACAATATAATACAATGCAACACTGTGCAATACTATACAATATAATATAATGCAACACCGTGCAATACTATACAATATAATACAATGCAACACAGTGTAATACTATACAATATAATACAATATGACACCGTGTAATACTATACAATATAATACAATACGACACCATGTAATACTATACAATATAATACAATGCGACACCGTGCAATACTATACAATATAATACAATGCGACACTGTGCAATACTATACAATATAATACAATGCGACACCGTGCAATACTGTACAATATAATACAATGCGACACCGTGCAATACTATACAATTTAATACAATGCAACACCGTGCAATACTATACAATATAATACAATGCAACACCGTGCAATACTGTACAATATAATACAATGCAACACCGTGCAATACTGTACAATATAATACAATGCAACACCGTGCAATACTATACAATATAATACAATGCAACACCGTGCAATACTGTACAATATAATACAATACAACACCGTGCAATACTATACAATATAATACAATACAACACCGTGCAATACTATACAATATAATACAATACAACACCGTGCAATACTATACAATATAATACAATACAACACCCTGCAATACTTTACAATATAATACAATGCAACACTGTGCAATACTATACAATATAATATAATGCAACACCGTGCAATACTATACAATATAATACAATGCGACACAGTGTAATACTATACAATATAATACAATATGACACCGTGTAATACTATACAATATAATACAATACGACACCATGTAATACTATACAATATAATACAATGCGACACCGTGCAATACTATACAATATAATACAATGCGACACTGTGCAATACTATACAATATAATACAATGCGACACCGTGCAATACTGTACAATATAATACAATGCGACACCGTGCAATACTATACAATTTAATACAATGCAACACCGTGCAATACTATACAATATAATACAATGCAACACCGTGCAATACTGTACAATATAATACAATGCAACACCGTGCAATACTGTACAATATAATACAATGCAACACCGTGCAATACTATACAATATAATACAATGCAACACCGTGCAATACTGTACAATATAATACAATACAACACCGTGCAATACTATACAATATAATACAATACAACATCGTGCAATACTATACAATATAATACAATGCAACACCATGCAATATTATACAATATAATACAACACCGTGTAATACTATACAATATAATACAATGACACGTGCAATACTATACAATATAATACAATACAACTCCGTGCAATACTATACAACATAATACAATGCAACACCGTGCAATACTATACAATATAATACAATGCAACACCGTGTAATACTATACAATATAATACAATATGACACCGTGTAATACTATACAATATAATATAATGCAACACCGTGCAATACTATACAATATAATACAATGCGACACAGTGTAATACTATACAATATAATACAATATGACACCGTGTAATACTATACAATATAATACAATACGACACCATGTAATACTATACAATATAATACAATGCGACACCGTGCAATACTATACAATATAATACAATGAGACACTGTGCAATACTATACAATATAATACAATGCGACACCGTGCAATACTGTACAATATAATACAATGCGACACCGTGCAATACTATACAATTTAATACAATGCAACACCGTGCAATACTATACAATATAATACAATGCAACACCGTGCAATACTGTACAATATAATACAATGCAACACCGTGCAATACTGTACAATATAATACAATGCAACACCGTGCAATACTATACAATATAATACAATGCAACACCGTGCAATACTGTACAATATAATACAATACAACACCGTGCAATACTATACAATATAATACAATACAACATCGTGCAATACTATACAATATAATACAATGCAACACCGTGCAATATTATACAATATAATACAACACCGTGTAATACTATACAATATAATACAATGACACGTGCAATACTATACAATATAATACAATACAACTCCGTGCAATACTATACAACATAATACAATGCAACACCGTGCAATACTATACAATATAATACAATGCAACACCGTGTAATACTATACAATATAATACAATGCAACACCGTGCAATACTATACAATATAATACAATGCAACAAAGTGCAATACTATACAATATATTACAATACAACACCGTGCAATACTATACAATATAATATAATACAACACCGTGTAATACTATACAATATAATACAACACCGTGTAATACTATACTATACAATACAACACAATACAATATATTTTCCTGCATTAAGAGTGTAAGGAAGGGCATAAAACGACAGGACAGCGGACATTTGTTTCCCCGTGTTGGGCGAGTTTAGGGTAGGTGTGTTATTTACTTTACAACAAATTTGTTGTCAGTCGTTAACAGCTTGGCCATCTTAGGCCGCCAAGAAAGACATCTACCACTGGGTAAGGCCCTCTGTAAAGGGCGTTAACTGCCGTTGACAATCTTAGCACAGTCAATAATTTATTATTGCTGTATTTTTGTTGTGTGTTCTTCTCTTTAAAAATGATTGTATATGGACACACTTGTCACATACTTATTATATATTTACGATTTCTGCACCACACTCTCCCTAATCTGCCCCAGGGTGATGTAACATGCCTAGCCACCTCTCCCACTCTGATGAATAATATGTTTTATCTCTGCATGATGATCCATTGTAGTCAAAAGTGTTTTACTAAACCTGCACTAAATCAACCCCTTTCGAGCCATTGTCTGCGCTCCGAAGGGTAAGATGAATTCACTCCTGAGATAACAATATGTTGTGCTTCGCTTGGCCTCTGCTGAATTGAAGATGGATTCCATCCAGATTGATGCATGTGTAGGTAATAGCCACTTTTATTCCTTTTTCTTGGGTCTTATCTGCGGAGCAGAAAGGTTTTTTTGACTGCGAAATCCAGATTTTTCCTCTTTCGAATCAGAACAGTATTTTTTGCCCTTGCTGTGCAAAGCTTTTCCCTACTTAGAGAGATAATCTTCATGCTACTAGAACCAGCCAAGCCAAACCTAAGCCAAGGATTGTTATTCCAGGATGGAACATTTCTTGCCAAGGGCCCTCAGACAGTGCCACTCTTCCCAGCAAAGTTCACAGTTACATATGATAAAGTACCTTCGCAAGACATGGACAGTGCGGAGGTCAGTAGCGGCTGTTACTTAACTGCATTGGGAGGGCAGGACGTGGGGGGGCACAGGAGAGGGAATGAAAAGAAGAAAAACAATCACTTACCTGTGTACCGCCGCCTCTCGCTCCTCTTCGCCCGCTTCCAGGACTCCAGGGCAGGAAGAAGGAACAGGAAGCACCCATGCTTCCAGACTCCCCCTAGCCAATCATGACGCTGCTGATAGCAGCATTGTGATTGGTCTGAGCAAAGTTGTTCAGCGCTCAGAGAGGGACTGGGACCTCGGCATGTTCTCCACCCAGGCTGTAATATAGCTTATGTGGAGAACATGCAAAGTGCATATGAATGTTTGACCAGCCCAAGACGGCCGGCCAAACCGTCATGCACACAGAGTAGCACCACTCCCCCCCCCAGTTTCTCTGACACAGGCCAGCCCCACCCCTAGCCAGCTGAGCAAGGATGAAAAATAAAATGATAATAACAATGCGTTATTATAATTTTATTTTATTTTTTTCACCTGCTCGGAGAGCAGTGGGGTGACGCTCCTACGCCTTAGTGGAGGAGCCGCCCCTGGCAGAGGTACTCCTACAAACTATTATTACTCAGAAAAATGGAAGGATGGTGCAAGGCAGAGGTCTTCAAACTTGGGGGCGGGTCCTTAATTGATACCAGAGAGGGCGCCAGACTCTGACCATGAGAAGCATCCTGCAGATAAAAGTTCTTTGTTTCAAGTGGAAAAAATGAGTCTCAGTAAGCCACTCTGTAATGGACCATCACTAACACCTTTTGTCATTTATATCCTGGCTGGGAGTAGGTGTCAAAAGGGAAGGGACTCTAAATATTCCTTAAACATCCCCCTCCCACCATTACTGACAATCACACTGTGGATGCTTTTACACGTTAGTAAGACCTGGCTGACAAGAATAGTATATTTGGCAATTGTGTACTTAATTGCATTTTTAAAAAAGGTAACACAACTTAGCTGCAATATTAGTGTAGACATATTTAAACATTGCAAATTTATTTGAATATTTGTTAGAAATTCTGGGGGGCCTGGCTTTATAAAGTTTGAAGACACACTGGTGCAAGGTGACTGGGTGATGCATAGAACTTGTGTGTTGTTCACCAGCTGTAAGGACAGCCGAAACATTAGCAACATTCGGATTACTGCATCTTGTGTTTTTACTAAGCCTGGGCGGTGGAGTCTGCTCCGCATGTGGAGTTTCCCGCACTCTGTGTTACGCAGAGCTCGCTAAGTTTTTTCCTCGCTCGCACTCGTCAACATCAAGTTGGCGAGCGCGAGCGAGGAAAATCCACTTCCCGGCGAGATTTTTCCTCGTTCGCAATCGTCAATGTCAAGTTGGCAAGCGCCAGCATGGAAAATCAACCTCCCAGTGAGATCTCTCACTGCGGGTGGTCAGATTTCTCATTGCGAGTGGTCGCGTATGCTCTTGAGCGCTCACATTGAGAAACCGTCCGTTCCCATTGAGAAAGCTGCCGCTTGAGTAAAAAATCTACTCGAGCGGCAGAAAGGAAGCAGCGCCCGCTTGCGCTGTGCTTGGTGCTGTTTGGGATGATTGCACAGTGCGGACAAACACCCGGCGCTGAAAATCATCGCGAATGGCATTTATCTAACGCACTCCGCCGCTTGCAGAGCTCCGCGTAGCGCGGCAGAGTTTTTTTGCACTTTGTAGAGTTAACTCCACGAACTCCGCCCAGGCTTATTGTAGAGCCGAAAGCAAAGCCAATGGTGGTAGCGTCATCAGGATAACTGCCATTCCTTGACCTCTAATTGGGCAGTGATTCAAGACAGGGGTAATAACAGGACAGGCGCCATTTTCCCATTAAATGGGTGCTCGCCGGCCTCTAAATGAAGAGTTAAGTCTTTTTCAAAAGTATATTTCCAAACAGCAATTTCAAGCTTGAACAAGGATAAGTGCCACTTTAGTTGTAAAAATCACTTTTTTTACGCAATGTCGCAAAAATAAATCTGCAAACTATGTAGTGGCGGAATTCTCAGAGACATTTGTGAAGTCTGAAAAAACGAAGTTTGCACGCTCCCATCCCTGTCTCTCCGTTACTGCCTTCACCACCGTCACTCTTTCATCTCCTGCCTTCACCACAGTCATTCCTTCGTCTCCTCCCTTCGCCACAGTCACTCCTTCATCTCCTGCCTTTGCCACCGTCACTCCTTCCTCTCCTGCCTTCGCCACAGTCACTCCTTGGTCTCAGTCTCTATAGAATACAGCAGTCACAGAGTTTAGCACCTGTTTCAGAGTTGTTTCTCTCCACAACAGGCACACATACCTGCAGGCCCCGAGGAGCGAGGCTCCGTATGCACGCACACCCCAGCTTCTCGCACACACACCTGCAGGCCTCGAGGAGCGAGGGTCCGTATGCACGCACATCCCAGCTCCTAGGGAACACATACCTGCAGGCCCTGAGGAGCGAGGCTCCGTATGCACGCAAAGCTCAGCTCCTCGCACACACACCTGCAGGCCCCTAGGAGCGAGGGTCCGTATGCATGCACATCCAAGCTCCTAGTGCACACATACCTGCAGGCCTCGAGGAGCAAGGGTCCATATGCACGCACATCCCAGCTCCTAGAGCACACACACCTGCAGGCCTCGAGGAGCGAGGGTCCGTGTGCACGCACACCCCAGCTCTTAGCGCACACACCTGCAGGCCCCGAGGAACTAGGCTCCGTATGCACGCACATCCAAGCTCCTCACACAGACACCTGCATGCCCCTAGGAGCGAGGCTCCGTATGCACGCACACCCGAGCGCCTCTCACACACACACACCTGTATGCCCCTAGGAGCGAGGCTCCATATGCACGCACATCCGAGCGCCTCTCACACACACACCTGCATGCCCCTAGGAGCAGCCTCGGATTGGCTAGGCGGGCAATCGGGCATCGGTCGATGGGCCTCTTGCTCAGGCAAGTCGGTGGGCCGTTTTTTTTTCCCCATTAAGGACTTCACCTCTAGTGCGCCCACGTGAAAGGCTCTTATTGCAGCCATAACAAACATGACCCCATGCACGTGAAGTTAGGCCAGCGGCCTAGCGTCAGAGGTAGCATGACAATGGGCTGCTCTCGGACTGTCACAGCATGAGGTGTTCTTACCTCCCTCCAGGTGTGACAGAAGCCTCAAGGAGGTGCTGATAGGAAGCCATTAGCACCTACTTTTCAGGGGCCTGCAGCTGGGGAGTGGACTGGAGCATCGGGTGGTGGGATTGGTGAGGGCCAGTGAGGGAGCGCCTCAGTTTATTTTTGTCCTCTTCCACTCCATGCAAGCAGGGGAGATCAATCTCCTTTGTCTCTCAGATAACAATTGCTACAACCAACAGGGATAGGGTGTGGCCTTGGTTGACGCTGAAACTGGGAAACCAGGCTCAAGTCCCAGTGTCAGTTTGACATCCTGTGATTCTGGGCAACCAACAAAAAACATATGACCCTCTGTAATGCTATTGGGTGCTCACATAAAGCGCTCCAATGCCTCTGGGCCTAGTTCATGCTATAAAAAAGTGCATGTAAGGAAAGCACTATTTTTTATTTATTTTTGCATTTACACACTAGCATCATTCCCTTTCTCAGAAAGCTCTCATGATGCTAGCCACAAGTAAAACAAAAAACACACATGCAGCTGTCCCCAGTCTCTGAACATTGGAGGCCTCTCTTAAGGACTGAAAAAACAATAGACGGAATATCATAAAAGCCCACAGTGAGTGTAAAAGGCAGCTTAGGTCTGTGCAATATCATGTTCCCCAGTAAACATGAACCAAAACATCCCCAGCAACCGTACGGATAAAAAATACAATTAAAAGTGAGTTCCTGGTATTTTTGATAATTCGGTGCTTCTAAGGTATATTTTTTCTCATTGGAATGTTAATTTCCTATTTAATTACTGGCCCTATAAGCTTCAAATTACTTTTATTACCACAAATGTTTGTCATCATTTAGCTCCATTATCCTAACTAAAGGTTCCTATCTGCGAATGTGCGCCAATTATTTTTTGGTTGCCCGGGCCGAATTGTGACCCCAATCCAACCCTGCCTAGGAGCGAGGCTCCGTATGCACGCACATACGAGCGCCTCTCACACACATACCTGCAGGCCGAGGAGCGAGGCTCCGTACGCACGCAAACCCCAGCTCCTCGCACACACACCTGCAGGCCTCGAGGAGCGAGGGTCCGTATGCACGCACATTCCAGCTCCTAGCGCACACATACCTGCAGGCCCCGAGGAGCGAGGCTCTGTATGCACGCACACCCCAGCTCTTAGCGCACACACCTGCAGGCCCCGAGGAGCGAGACTCTGTATGCACGCACATCCGAGCTCCTCACACACACACATGCAGGCCCCTAGGAACTAGGCCCTGTATGCACGCACATTCGAGCTTCTCACACACACACCTGCATACCCCAAGGAGCGAGGCTCCGTATGTATGAATGAATGAATAAGCACTTATAGAGCACATAGCTACCCTAAGGCATCCCAGCGCTATCTGTGGACGTGAACAGAGGAGGCATCTTTACTGGCTGTTGGTTTGGAAAAAACAGGTTTTTAGGAGTTTTCGGAAAGATGAATGGTTAGACTCCCTACGTAGGTGGAGAGGGAGGGAGTTCCAAAGCTTGGCAGCGTTATAGGAAAAAGAGCGACCGCCACTTCTTGCTCTCTTTATTTTTGGGACGACAATGAGCAAGAGGTTAGCCGAGCGGAGACTTCTGTTCGGGCAGTAAGGGACAGCGATGGATTGGTTAATGGGCGGGCCTTTCCCCCCAGAAGGACTTGTGGGTGGATGCAGAGAGCCTTAAATTTGACTCTCTCCAAAATGGGCTGCCAATGCAGTGTGTCCAATGCGGGTTTGGCGGATTGCTGATAGGGGATTTTAAGAAGCAAGCGATCTGCACAGTTTTGAATGACCTGTAGTTTGGAGATGGTGGATTGGGGGGCTCCCAGATAGAGCGCGTTCACGAAGTCCATGCGTGATAGAATCAGTGCTTGGACCATTATCCGCCTAGCAAGGAATGGGAGAAGAGGAAGAATTTTCCTCAGCATCCTCAGCATGCCATAGCATGTGGCCGACAGTTTAGCTGCTTGAAAGTCAAAAGTCAGGGATTGGTCCAGCCATATGCCCAGGCTCTTGATCTGTTTTTTTGGTACTGGTGGGGGCCCAAGACAATCTGGCCACAGTAGCCCAGGATTGAAAATTGGCAAATTGCCTAGGAGCATGAGGTCTGTCTTGTCTCCGTTTAGTTTCAGGCAGGACAGCTCCATCCATTTCGCTACCGTCTCCAGGCAGGGACCTAAGCTAGAGGTTCCTGGGTGGTTTAAGGACACAACAAGTTGTGTGTCGTCAGCATAGGCGACTATTTTTATGCCAAATGGACGGACTATCTCTGCCAACGGACACATGTATACATTAAATAATGTAGGGCTCAGGGAGGACCCCTGAGGCACACCGCAGCTAAGTGGCATCTGTTTAGAACTGACGTTACCCTCAAAGACCTGGAAGAACCTGTCTTCTAAAAATGACTGCAGCCAGGTGATGACGCCCCCAGTCACTCCAAGATTCCTGAGTCTAAGGATTAAGATGTCATAGTTAACGGTATCGAATGCGGCGCTGAGGTCCAGGAGAATGATGGCCGCTGCACCACCTTGATCCAATATTCTCCTGGATTCTTCGGTCACCGCTAACAGCGCTGTTTCCGTTCCGTGTTGGGGCCGGAAGCCAGTCTGTGAGGGGTGAAGCAGGTTATTTGATTCTAAGAACCCGGATAAGACTGAATTAATATGCCTCTCTAGGATTTTACTAATCGAGGGGAGGAGGGAAATAGGCCGGTAATTCCCCAGGTGTTCTGGGTCAAGGTTAGGCTTTTTGAGCAATGCTTTGACCATGGCACATTTCCAAGGAGGGGGGACAATTCCAGAGGAAATGGATGAGTTGACCAATTCACAAATCACCGGGAGCATTGTTCCTGTGGCCAAGTTCAGAGCATGAGGGGGTGCGGGGTCCCTTGGGGAGCCTGATTTTACATGACTCAGGATTGATTCTAGCGATTTAAGGTCCAGCGGAGGGATCTGT
Source organism: Calotriton arnoldi (assembly GCA_963921515.1). Lineage (NCBI taxonomy): Eukaryota > Metazoa > Chordata > Amphibia > Caudata > Salamandridae > Calotriton > Calotriton arnoldi. The sequence continues at coordinate 3,084,304 of CAWUFW010000087.1, forward strand.
TCTAATAGTACTCGCGTGCATGATGTGGACATGACCGTAGGGGATAGATCCCTGAGAGATGCTGTGTGTGGAAAAGTAAGATAGTGTATCTTCTTGTGGAAAAACTCCGCTAGATCATTACAACGATCGAGGGCGCCCTCAGCTGTGGTTTGTGGGGTGAGAGGCTTGATTCAAGTTTTAGCAATGCGGAAGATCTCCTGTGGAGAGTTCGACGCAAGGCAGATTTTTTCCCCGTAGTAGGCAGCTTGTGCAAATTTAATTTCAGCTTGGTAGATTCTAATAGCCTCCCAGGATTTGTGTTTGCTAGATGCTGCATAGTCCCTCCTCCATTTCCTTTCTAACCTCTTACAGGTTTGTTTATGTTCACGGAGCTTGGGGGTGTACCATGGAGAGAGCTTAGATCTGTTTTTTTCCCGAAAGGTTTTTTTGGGAAGGACTTGGTCTAGAGAGTGCTCAAACCATTTATTAAACTTCTCATTGGCCCAGATAGGATTTGATTCATTGGAAGGTCTAGTGGCGTCTTGGGCTAAGACCCACTGTTCTAGGGGAAGCTTGGACCATGAGTGTTCCTGGCTGCTGATCATACCAAATGAGGAGGGTGGACCTACAATGTTCCACATCAAAGGGATCAAAAGGTGGTCTGACCAAGGGAGCGGTTTGGGAGCCCATGCTGAGACTTCCTCGCTATTGGTAAAGATGGGGTCCAAAAGATGGCCTTTGACATGGGTCGCCCCAGAAACGCACATCCCAGCTCCTCGCACACACACCTGCAGGAAACTGAGGGGCGAGGCTCCGTATGCACGCACATCCCAGCGCCTCTCACACACACACTTGCAGGCCCTGAGGGGCGAGGCTCCATATGCACGCACATCCCAGCTCCTCGCACACACACCTGCATGCCCCCAGCAGCGAGGCTCCGTATGCACGCACATCCCAGCTCCTCGCACACACACCTGCAGGAACTGAGGGGCGAGGCTCTGTATGCACGCACATCCTAGCTCCTCTCACACACACCTGCAGGCCCTGAGGGGCGAGGCTCCATATGCACGCACATCCAGTGGCGTAACACAGGCCCCCGCATCCCCCACAGTGCGGGGGGCCCCGAGCTGAGGGGGCCACCTCTGCACAGTAGTCAGGCCTGAGAGCTCCGGATTTAATCCGGAGCGTGGGCCCCTCCATGTACCTTGCAGGGGGGCCCCCTCAACTTTCGTTACGCCAGTGCGCACATCCCAGCTCCTCGCACACACACCTGCATGCCCCTAGCAGCGAGGCTCCGTATGCACGCACATTCCATCTCCTCACACAGACCCAACCCGTGCTGGCTTCGGATGAGCGGTTAAGGGCCCGGGGAATGTGTGGGATTCGCGCGGGAACAGCATGGACGTCTGTTATCTTGGCTGCAGCTGCACCTCAATATGCTCTTGAGCCGTTTTGGGAATGTTTAAAACGTGCCTTTCTCGACACAGCAATGCACTTCCGTGCACGTCCAAGCTGTTCGGCGGGAACTGGGACTTCGTACATGATGGAGCATCTGCCGTGCAAGCGGAGGAGAGCATGCGCCAAGCAGAACTGTATCCTAACGAGGCACTGTGCCCGCCTAGGCCGCAACTCCATGCTAGGCCTCTGTGGGACAGCCGCTATCTCATTATCCAACATCCTGCAAGGATGTGGAGGTCAGGCAGACGTGAAGGTCAGGCAGACGGGTTGGGGGGGAGGCGGAGAGAAGAATTCTGGGATTGTAAGTTTCACCCAGCAGCTAAGCGCACTCATGTCGAGCGTGACACCTCCAGTAGGCCCTGGCGTTCTAGCAACCAAACTGCATGCTGGGAGTTTGGGGCCGATGCGGACAGCATTAAATCAAACTATATGACAGTGCTTAATTTTTAAAAATGTAAGTGCCAGGGCCCTTATCAAAAGGCCACTTCCGCTTGCACCGCGCATTGCTGCTGTCAACGCTGCCAATTACAGTCACAACACAACTACTAACCCTCACACTCCTACAAGTGTGACACCTGATTATTCCAGGCCCCCAAAGCTATAAGAATGACTTTGGCAACAGGTATTAGTAATTTTTAATTTATTTTGAATTAATAAACAACTGTTGTTGTGCGCGTCTCTAAATTACACAAACAGCGCCACCATGTGGCAGTCTGTCATAAGTGAAAGTGTACACAATTAAGTGCCGATGCCGAGCACCTGAAACCACCGGCTCAGATTAAGCACTGCACTGTGCCCTCCTGGGCCGCAGCTCCATGGTAGGGCTCTGTGGGCCAGCTGCCATCTCGTTATCCGAAAAACTGCAAGGATGTGGAGGTCAGGCGGATGTGGGGGCAGGCGGAGAGAAGCATTCTGGGATTGCAAGTTTCACCCAGCAGATAAGTGGACTCATGTCAAGCGTGCCACCTCCAGTCGACCCTGGCGTTCTAGCAACCAAACTGCATGCTGGGAATTTGGGGCCCGATCCAGACAGCATTAAATCAAACTATATGACAGTGCTTAATTTGTAAAAATCTGAGTGCCAGGGCCCTTATCAGAAGGCCACTTCCGCTTGCACCGCGCATTGCTGCTGTCAACGCTGCCAATTACAGTCACAACACAAATACTAACCCTCACACTCCTACAAGTGTGACACCTGATTATTCCAGGCCCCCAAGGCTAAAAGAATGGCTTTGGCAGCAGGTATTAGTCATTTTTAATGTATTTTGAATTAATAAACAACTGTTGTTGTGCGCGTCTCTAAATTAGACAACCAGCGCCACCATGTGGCAGACTGTCATAAGTGAAAGTGTACACAATTAAGTGCCGGTGCCGAGCACCGTAAACCACTGCTCAAATTAAGCATTGTATGTCCTATAATACAAGGTGTTATTGTCTAAAAACCAGAGCTGGCTGAAGATGCCACTTGTGGCTTTTGTCACCTGGCGGCTCTGGGTCTTACCTCAGCTTCTAGGTAGCAATGGACCCGAGGCTTTCCTTCAGCAAACCAGACAGCTGAGGCCAAGGCAACCCTTGCACGAAGAATCCCACAGGGGAGGCGAGTGGGAGGACTGCAGTGCTTTCATTGGATGAAAAAAGCAGACGGTCCCCAAAGTTCTGCAGAAGAATATTTTACAGTGGTGTGAATAAGTGCCCGGGCTCTCGTCAGGAATCCACTGCAGCTTGAACTACACATCGCCCGGCCACACTGCCAATGAAAGTAACGACACAACTACTAACCATCACACTCCTACAAGTGTGAAAATTCGGACAATTGAAGGTCCCCAAAGCTATAAGAATGGCATGGGTGACAGGAAATAGTAATTTTTAATGTATATCGAATTAATAATTTCCTGTTGTGGTCCTCTCTAAATTAGCCAGACAGCACCACCTTGTGGCAGACTGTCACAAGCGCCAGTGTTGACAATTAAGTACCAGTGCCGAGCACCGGAAACCACCGGCTCAAGTTAAGCACTATGCTAACAATGGCAATGAGTGTTGGGAACAGTGCCCTGAGGAGCCTACCTTTCAGGGAGGTGGCAAGTGAGTCACATACTGCCTGGCACCAGCTAGTGGTGGGTTCCCACCCTCCCAAATAGTGTGAGGGGAGCGAGTCAATGGGCATGAAGTTCAGGGGCGAGCAATCTAAAGTGTTCTCTTTTTATTGGGTCGGTGGTAGAAATAGGGGTCGGGGTTATTACTTGTATGGGGAGTGGACTTCACGACGGGGGGCGCGGAGGTGGGCGGTAATATAAGCATACATATCAAAATATGGGCACCTCTAAGGGAGGGATTTAAAAAAAGAAGAGGAAAGAAATTCATTTTCACTTGCACTGGAGTGCAGGTGTTTTTTTTTGTGCTTTTTTAAAAAAAGAGTAAGCTAAAATAACATCCTCTTTGGCTTAAATAATCGTGAGTCTGACACCTAGATCTGGAGGGTTGGCATGTACCAATATGGGCATGGAAGGGGTCACGGGGAGAGGAGGACAGTAGAAGAGGGGTCGGTGGTGCAGTGATGAGCAGAACACACTGCTCGCTCTCTCTTTCTAAGGGCCGTTGGGCAGCGTTTACACCCAGGTCCTGGGCAGGCCAGATGCGCGCGGCATCTCCAAGCCACCCAAAGGCCCATCCACAGCTGGAAATGCATCAGTTTGTCTATTTCAAAGCATCCTGTGAGCCTGCAGCCTCCCTTCTCTGACTAATTACCTTACTTGCATGCTAACGAGTAAATAGTGGGGGCACTCGCGAGGAACTGGTGTCAAGTGAGCAGGGCAGAAACGTGTTTTTGTTATGCTATGTTAGCTGGATTTGTAAAACGCTGCTTATCGCAAGGAAGGGTCTCTAGGCGCTTGCCTTCCCATCTGCATGGAGGGAGTGGAGTGCTCTGAAATGCAGTTGTGGCAGAATGCAAGCCCCATCAAAAGATAATAAACAAACTCGATAAGAGAAGCCTTGCCTGCCACAGAAAGAGTAAATAAAGTGTGAGTGAAATTAGAAGATGCATTTCAGTGGCGACATGTTTCATGTCCTTAGTGAGTCTGCGCGGAGGCCAAGAGGTTGGGCTCCGCTCCATGCCAAGCTCTCCCTTTGGCCACAAGTTTGAAGAGTGCAGCTGCCCTGTTTCTGCCATTTCAGACTGTCCTCGAGGCTCTGCCAAGCTTCGCTCCCTTAGGGCGTCTCCTAGGAGCCACAGAGAAGTTTAGGCACTAACTTGAATACCTTAATGCATCTTGCTGGCCTGGGCCTCCCCAGATAGGATCATGGACGCAGTATCTCAAATGTGGCACAAGATGGTTCTTTGCACCAACAGGCTGAAAAAGTGGTGTACCAGAGCAGGGGATGCCCCCCAAAATGTGAAAAAATATGAGGCGGCTGGTGTACCTCCCGTGGACACGGGGATACCATGGGGTAGATGTGATGAGGCCGAAATGATGCGGAGGCCTGATGCATCGAGGCCGGGGCGTTGGGGTTGCCAATGTGTCCCTATGCTATGCCGGTATATACCATTCCACTGTGCTGCACCCTGAATTATATTCAGTCCACTGTATTTTTACAACTGTATTCAAAATAAAAAGATGTTTAAAACAAAAAGATGGTTCTTTTCTCTAGTTCCCACCTGCAGCTCGCGTGATTTTGAAGCTCTGTGCTACCGGCCATGGTATCTGTGGCCAGATCCCTTCTTCGTGCCTTTCTCGGGTATTTCCCATCCTATTTTGTGCTTTGCAAATTAAGTCCTGCTGGACTTTGCGCGCCATCAAAGCCAACGTCATGGGGGTGAAGCCTTTTCTGTCTCTGCCCCAATGGCACCGGCTTCACCTGCCAAAAACACAACAAACCCCAACATTTCCTCCGTAATGTTCTGGTCTCTGCTCAGCTGTAGCCAGACCCATAAAACCAGTATTAGTAAAGAGAGCTAACACAAAACAACATACAGTAACTAAAATGCCATTCAATATCTCATTCCTGCCTTTACCCAGAATGCAATAGTCATACCGCTCCATTCCGCTAATCAAAGAGTCGAGGTTTGAAGCTCTGATAAACATAATAACTGATGGATGGGGGGCTGTCTTCCGGCCATCTTGAGATGGGAGCACAAGAGCCTGTTACACTTATCAGCCTCTTACAGTCTGTCACAAAAAGTAGCAAAAGGGGATCCAAGATGGCCGCAGCGGCAGTCGCTTGCCTTGTGTTCAGATAAATCACTTTAATCTCCAACGGATTATCCTGCACCCACGCTCAAAACAAAACACAACATGGGAGCCAGTGACATGTTCAGATCTTTAAAAAAGGGGGAAACATGGACAACGTCCAAAGGAGACCCTCTCATGCTCTGTGCAAGACTCCCCAACCCAGTGCTGAATTTGAGCCGGTGGTTTCCAGTGCTCAGGACCTGCACTTAATTGTCAACACCGGCGCTTTTGACAATCTACCACAAGGTGGCGCTGTCTGGCTTATTTAGAGATGACCACAACAACAGTTAATTATTAATTCAATATACATTAAAAATGACTATTGTCTGCGGCCCAAGCCATTCTTACAGCTTTGGGGGCCTGAAGTAGTCAGAATTATCACACTTGTAGGAGTGTGATGGTTAGTAGTTGTGTTGTTACTATCAGTGGCAGCAGAGCAGGGGCAATGTGTGGTGCAAGCTGCAGTGGTCTCCTGACGAGAGTCAAGGCACTTATGTTTTTTTTTTACAAATCAAGCACAGCCCCCACCTGCTCATTTCTCCTGATACTTCTGACAGTAAGAGGGGAGTGCCTCGGCCAGAAACTGAACCTGAGCTAACCACGGATGCTTGCAATTCAGAGAACACGAGCATGACACATTCTGCGCAATTACTGGGAACAGCTACTAAAACGCCAGCAAAGTACCTAAAGACGGCAGCTCTCCTGCAGTAATGAGTGTGGTTACAGCATTAATGGAACCCAGATTGCTGGGCTTCGCCTGCGGTGCGCAAACCATGGAGGAATGTAAACAGGCAACAGAAAGTACCGGAAGAGTGACCTAGAGGGAGAGCAAAACAGCTAAGAGCCTGCAGTCTCTGGCAGGTCTTTCCAGTGCTTAATTTGTAAAACAATAAGTGCCAGGGCTCTGGTCAGTAGGCCACTGCAGCTTGCACCACCCACTGCCAGTGCTGCCAATGATAGTAACAACACAACTACTAACCATCACACTCCTGCAAGTGTGACAATTCGGACTATTTCAGGCCCCAAAGCTATGAGAATGGCTTGGGCGGCAGGTAATAGTCATTTGTAATGTATATGGACAGTGCCACCTTGTGGCAGACTGTCACAAGCACCTGTGTTGACATTTATGTGCAGGTGCCGAGCCCCGTAAACCACCGGCTCAAATTAAGCACTGGTCTTTCCTCCACGTCGGGGAGCAGTGGCTGCTGCAGGATAGTGTCAATGTTTGGTACTAGCGTTCCTCCTTCCCAGGACTCTGAATACAGTTGTTTGCAAAGGTTAACCAAGCCTTTCTTAGCTTTCTTGACTCTCCAATGCTAGCGCTGGTCCAGCTGTGAAGGCTTACGCAAAGAGGTGGCTAGGAGGCAGGGTTCAGATACAAGAGAACACATAGATTTTAGCCTGGATGAACAACAATGAAGTCAAGTGTATTCATTTTAATTACAGAGCCTCTTTAATTCACAAAAGCAAAGTTAACATTCAGTAGAATACTAACATTGAGGACTCCACTCTGAGAAATCCTGGCCTCCTTTTTAGCAGAGACCTCAGTGCTTGAAGCACCTATCCCGACAGAGGGCCTTCCAGAAGCTTCTATGCTTCCATTCACTCATGAGTAACAGTGGCCTTCACCGCAGCCTGGGAGAGGTCATGGGCGCTCAGCTGGTTTGGCCCCCCCCATTCGGAATTCAAGCCAAAAAGTCCAGAGGCATCCACAGCTGGGAAGGCAAGTAAGTGGGGCAACAGGAGGTTTTGGGGTAAGTTGGCCCAATCAATATCTCCTCTATATCGCTGGGTCGCCAGAGCTGCGCCAGCTTTCGATTCATAGTTTGAGATCCTAGAGATACAAAAGGGCTCAGTAGCTCGCGACGTTCTATATCACAGATTAGGCCGATCACAGGTAGAATAGTTCATTACCAGCACCTTGAGACCCTCACGGGTGATTTGCTGCGCTTTATAAATCCTGATTGATTGATTGATCACCCATGGGATGCAGGGTTACAGGGAGTCCCTGATCGCCCATGGGATGCAGGGTTACAGGGAGTCCCTGATCGCCCATGGGATGCAGGATTACAGGGAGTGCCTGATCGCCCATGGGATGCAGGGTTACAGGGAGTGCCTGATCACCCATGGGATGCAGGGTTACAGGGAGTCCCTGATCACCCATGGGATGCAGGGTTACAGGGAGTCCCTGATCACCCATGGGATGCAGGGTTACAGGGAGTCCCTGATCACCCATGGGATGCAGGGTTACAGGGAGTCCCTGATCACCCATGGGATGCAGGGTTACAGGGGATCACCCAGGGAGTCCCTGATCACCCATGGGATGCAGGGTTACCGGGAGTCCCTGATCACCCATGGGATGCAGGGTTACAGGGAGTCCCTGATCACCCATGGGATGCAGGGTTACAGGGAGTCCCTGATCACCCATGGGATGCAGGGTTACAGGGAGTCCCTGATCACCCATGGGATGCAGGGTTACAGGGAGTCCCTGATCACCCAGGAGTCCCTGATCACCCATGGGATGCAGGGTTACAGGGAGTCCCTGGTCACCCATGGGATGCAGGGTTACAGGGAGTCCCTGATCACCCATGGGATGCAGGGTTACAGGGAGTCCCTGATCACCCATGGGATGCAGGGTTACAGGGAGTCCCTGATCACCCATGGGATGCAGGGTTACAGGGAGTCCCTGATCACCCAGGGAGTCCCTGATCACCCATGGGATGCAGGGTTACAGGGAGTCCCTGATCACCCATGGGATGCAGGGTTACAGGTAGTCCCTGATCACCCATGGGATGCAGGGTTACAGGGAGTCCCTGATCGCTGTTGGGATGCAGGGTTACAGGGAGTCCCTGATCGCCCATGGGATGCAGGGTTACAGGGAGTCCCTGATCACCCATGGGATGCAGGGTTACAGGGAGTCCCTGATCACCCATGGGATGCAGGGTTACAGGAGTCCCTGATCACCCATGGGATGCAGGGTTACAGGGAGTCCCTGATCACCCATGGGATGCAGGGTTACAGGGAGTCCCTGATCACCCAGGGAGTCCCTGATCACCCATGGGATGCAGGGTTACAGGGAGTCCCTGATCACCCATGGGATGCAGGGTTACAGGGAGTCCCTGATCACCCATGGGATGCAGGGTTACAGGGAGTCCCTGATCACCCATGGGATGCAGGGTTACAGGGGATCACCCAGGGAGTCCCTGATCACCCATGGGATGCAGGGTTACCGGGAGTCCCTGATCACCCATGGGATGCAGGGTTACAGGGAGTCCCTGATCACCCATGGGATGCAGGGTTACAGGGAGTCCCTGATCACCCATGGGATGCAGGGTTACAGGGAGTCCCTGATCACCCATGGGATGCAGGGTTACAGGGAGTCCCTGATCACCCAGGGAGTCCCTGATCACCCATGGGATGCAGGGTTACAGGGAGTCCCTGGTCACCCATGGGATGCAGGGTTACAGGGAGTCCCTGATCACCCATGGGATGCAGGGTTACAGGGAGTCCTTGATCACCCATGGGATGCAGGGTTACAGGGAGTCCCTGATCACCCATGGGATGCAGGGTTACAGGGAGTCCCTGATCACCCAGGGAGTCCCTGATCACCCATGGGATGCAGGGTTACAGGGAGTCCCTGATCACCCATGGGATGCAGGGTTACAGGTAGTCCCTGATCACCCATGGGATGCAGGGTTACAGGAGTCCCTGATCGCTGTTGGGATGCAGGGTTACAGGGAGTCCCTGATCGCCCATGGGATGCAGGGTTACAGGGAGTCCCTGATCACCCATGGGATGCAGGGTTACAGGGAGTCCCTGATCACCCATGGGATGTAGGGTTACAGGGAGTCCCTGATCACCCATGGGATGCAGGGTTACAGGGAGTCCCTGATCACCCATGGGATGCAGGGTTACAGGGAGTCCCTGATCACCCATGGGATGCAGGGTTACAGGGAGTCCCTGATCACCCAGGGAGTCCCTGATCACCCATGGGATGCAGGGTTACAGGGAGTCCCTGATCACCCATGGGATGCAGGGTTACAGGGAGTCCCTGATCACCCATGGGATGCAGGGTTACAGGGAGTCCCTGATCACCCAGGGAGTCCCTGATCACCATGGGATGCAGGGTTACAGGGAGTCCCTGATCGCCCAGGGAGTCCCTGGTCGCCCATGGGATGCAGGGTTACAGGGAGTCCCTGATCACCCATGGGATGCAGGGTTACAGGGAGTCCCTGATCGCCCAGGGAGTCCCTGATCACCCATGGGATGCAGGGTTACAGGGAGTCCCTGATCGCCCAGGGAGTCCCTGGTCGCCCATGGGATGCAGGGTTACAGGGAGTCCCTGATCACCCATGGGATGCAGGGTTACAGGGAGTCCCTGATCACCCATGGGATGCAGGGTTACAGGGAGTCCCTGGTCACCCATGGGATGCAGGGTTACAGGGAGTCCCTGGTCACCCATGGGATGCAGGGTTACAGGGAGTCCCATCCAGTTGGGTCAGGACTATCTGAGAAACATCAAAGTCTGATGTGTAAGAAATCACCAGACAGTGTCAAGAAATTCCTTCCCTAGTGGAGCCAGAAAGGCCACAGACATCCCATGAAATGGGAATGCAGATGGCTGGGCCACTGAGCTTGGAGATTTCAGGGAGGGGCTAAGGAAGGCTCTAGTTCAGAAGCCAGTAAGGCCACAGGTGTTCAACCACTGTCACCTTGCGGTGTTGATGGCTTTCAACAAGTGTTGGCGCCCCGGGTGTCTTTGTAAACACTTCCAGCCCACAGCGGAGACCTGGGTCTCACGCCTCACATCTAGTATCACGAAGGAAGGTAGGTAGCCACAGGTTAGGGAGCTCACCTTCCCAGGTAGACTCACTACGTCAGAGCTGTTTACCTGTGCTCTGTAAGACATTGGTGAGGTTCATCATCCGCTCATAACGTGTATTTGTAAAGCACACGTTCACCACGAAAGGTATTATGGCTCTGAATAACAGATGCTTATTGTTAGCCAACTCAATGGTATTCATTTTATCGACCTCAGAAGGATGAAAGGCTGAGTGAATCCGCTGGGATTTGAACCTGTGACCATGAGGTCAAGCACAGGTTCCTACAGTGGATGCATTAGTCCATTTAGCCACCAGACCCAGCCCGTCACTTGTCCATCATTCAGACAGTCTCACAGATTCAGGGTCCTCGACTTGTCTGAGGTTCCTCACGATGGGGGAGATCCTAGTTCCCAAAGCAGCCCTTTAACAGGCAGAAAGGTAGTCGTTCTCCTGGGCAGAACCTCTTCCCAACTTGTCTCCAGCTGGAATGATGTAGGCCACAGGCTCATGTCCTAGTAGCACCGGCACTGGTCCCACTAGACAAACCCAAGACCAAAAGGTCCAGGTCCAATAAAACGTGATTTTTTTTCAAACACAGGCTGCTAGCCAATCAGGGCCGAGGACCCATTTGCAGACATTTCCCTAGGCAAGAGGTTGATTCCAGTTCCAAAGCCATACAGATGAGAAACAACTTCTTCTGCAGTCAGAACACGGAGAAAGGACACAATGAAACCCTTGCTATGAAAGTGAGGATGGACGTGTACAGCAGAGACCCTCAAGGAAGAAGCCATGACAACCCCGCTTTATAACACAGGAACACATGAACAAGAGGGAGCGGCAGCCCTGTAGCACCATCACAGGAACGAATCCCTGCTCACAGGGATCTCAGACATGTTTGAACCTAGGTGCCTCTCATACATAGTAAGAGGGAAGAAGGTTGCACTTCAGGTGACCAGACTAGGGTTTACAGAGAGGAGTCGAGAGGCATCATCTCCAGCACTTCGAGACCCTCGCGGGTGATTTGCCGAGCTCTATAAATGTTTGATTGATCGATCTCTAGGAGTACAGAAAAATCTACATCCCCGACTCTGGAATGGTACTGCCATCAACCAGGCCACCTCCTGCAGCCATTGAGGGAGATCATTCCTGGTAGGTCAGGTGATCTAATGCAAAGCGCTCTGCTGCCCAAAGTAGGGCTTCCTGGCGCTGAAGATCTATATGACCTTATTCACCAGCAAACTTGGGGCAGCTGAAAGAGCCATGTTTTAAATCTCTTCCTAAAAAAGGTAAGGTAAGAGATCTGTCTCATGTCTGCAGGTGAGAAGCTCCACCATTAAAATGACTGGAAGGAGAAAAAGTGAAACCCCCCCCCCTTCCTGCTTCTTTTAATGGAGGGAACTTGCATCGTTGGCATTTCGATGATCTAAGAGGTGGATCAGGGCAGTACACGGTAGCTCTGTGTTTTAAGGTGGCTGGTTCTGTGTTGTGAAGGTCTATGTGTGCTAGGTGCATGCCTTTAAACACAGATTGCTTCCTGATTGGCTGGCATTTCAGTCTCCCTGAAATGGGAAATAACAGAACGACGAGTGAGTAGTTTTAGGATTGTCCAAGTAGCAGCTTTCTGAACAATCTGAAGATGGCTGATGAGATACCCGCGGAGACCAAAATATGAGGAGTGACCATAGTCTGAATGTGCATAATGAGAGGCTGTAGGATGGTTCATGGGCGGAGCCTGTTAGTAGCAGAATCAATTTCCTGAGGAGTTAAAGGCTTGTGATGTAAGAAGCAGCAATGTGATTACTCTGAGTGGCAAGGGAGAGATTAAAATCAAATAATATCCTGAGGTTTTTGGCAGAGGCACTGGGTGATGGGTTAACCCCAAGATCAGAGGGCCAACAAGCACTAGACCAGACCGTGGGGTGACCACCAAACAAGAGGACTCCACTTAGTCTCTGTTAAGTTTAAGACAGTTAGGGCCTGATTTAGATCTTGGCGGACGGGTTACCCCGTCACAACGGTGACGGATATCCTGTCCACCGAAATATAAATCCCATAGGATGTAATGGGATTTATATTTCGGCTGGCAGGATATCCGTCACCGTTGTGACGGGGTAACTCGTCCGCCAAGTTGTAAATCAGGCCCTTAGTCCTCATCCAAGACGCAACTGCAGACATACATGTCCAAAAACGTTCCTTGTTCGAAGTGATATTAACTGTGGAAGAGACCACTATCTGTGTATAATAAGGGTAGTACATTTCCTCAAAGATAAAAGATCTGTTAAGGTTGAGTAATGGAGCAATGTAGACGTTGAATAAGATAGGGTTAACGAGGGGCCTGTGGGACTCTGTAGGTGATGGAAGCCTCAAGATAGGAGAAAGGGGCGAGCATAACAGATTGAGAACGGTTGGCTAGAAATGATTTTGTTTAAATCTCTTTTATTGAGTTTATACACCAACAAGAGAAATAACATTCACAAACACCAGGCCACAAGTGTTAAAGGCAGAGCTTGGCAAGCGAAATACAGAGTATAAAGTATTAGTCCACAGCATTGAGGCTATAAGAACTGATACACATATCAAAGCCTTGAGTTGCAATGGACAGGATCAGATGAGTGAAACATAGCGTCTCATTAAGTCTTATCCAAGTTAACCCCCACGCTGCCTGGGGCCGTTTACCGGAGGCCCACAGCTTGTAGAATTGCCAAGTACTGCCAGCACATAAAGATCAGGGGTGTGTCCCCTCTAGTCTGCAAGCCTGCTGAGAAATAACAATAGGGATGGGTGAAGTCCCAACATCCAAAGACTTAAAGAGAGAGAAGTGAGAAAAGAACAGAATAGGAAAGAAGAGAAGGGAAGGGAGGGTGATTCTATGGCTCCGTGGTGTAGGGGTGCCCTGGGTGAGAATGATTAAAGACCCGTGATGGAAGACTATATCCAGATTCTGCAGGGGGAAGTTTGGGCTCCCCCCACCCTCTATCCCGCTTCATTATCACATGTTCCTCCCCTTGGAAGTATAGGGTCGGCAAATAGTTGGAGGGCCCTCAAACGGGGTGGGACTGATCGGGCATGCTCCAATTTAGAGAGGTGTGAGATCAAGGGCTGCCATGTACGCTCAAATTTAGCATCAGTGTGGGCTAGTCTGTGAGAGAGAAGTTCCATTGCCATGACATGCCACAGGCGAGTAAGCCACACCGTGTATGGCGGGGTGAAAGCCTTCTTCCAATGGAGAGCAATAACCTGTTTCGCTGCAGTGAGCATGTGGAAGATCAGGCGCCAGTCCGAGTGCGTCATGGCTTTAAGGGACCTCGGGCGGATACCTAGAATTGTTATCCCCGGGTCATTCGGCAAGGGAAAGCCCACAACCTCCCTAATGTGGCTCAGGATCTCTTTCCAGAAGATAGTGATAAGGGGGCAGAACCACCATATATGCAAAAAGGAGCCCTGGGAAGCCTGACAGCGCCAGCACAGGGGAGCAAGGCCCGGGAACATTTTTTGGAGTCGAAGGGGAGTATAATACCAGCGGGTCATAATTTTGTATGCCAATTCCTGGTGCGTAATACTCTTAAAAATACAGGGAATATCTCGCCACAGCTGCTCCCATTGGTCAGGGGGAATGTCTTTCTCAAGGTCTGTCTGCCAACTGCTTTGATAGGGATGGGGAGGCCCCATTTGTGCATGCTGGAGGACTTTGTAGGTCCTAGAAATCAGCCCTCGGGAGCCATCAAACGATCGAACTAAGGGGTAAGTTGCCGTGTCGCGCCCTCCGTGTAGGCAGGGGAGTGGAGCCAGTGACGAATTTGAAAATATTCTTAGCGTGTTGTTCTAGGTAGGTGAAAGTCCGTCCTACATTGCTCAAAGGATTTGAATCGGCCCGCTTCAAAAAGTTGCTGTATGACCCGGCATTCACCAGCAGCCCACGCGGGGAAGGATGCAGGGGATAGGGCCGGTGGAAACTCCTGGTTACGCGCTAGGGGTGTGTTTGGGGAGGGGAAGGTGGTTAAGCCCCTAGACACTGCTATCCTGTCCCAGATCTCCAGGACCGTTTTCGTCGGGGTAGCAATATAAGCACTGCGATGTCTGGCCCCCCGCGGAAGCCAGGCTAGGTCCCATAGCGGTCGACAATCCACGACCCTATCCATGTGGAACCAGTGTTTCTCACTCTCCCGAACCGCCCATTCCGAGATATAGCGCAGGTGCCCAGTAGTAAGTTAAGAAGTCGGGGCATGCCAGTCCTCCCCGGTCTCGAGACAGCATTAAAACCTTTGTAGAGAAGCGCGGCCTCCCCCCTCCCCAGATGAAGGCAGTGACATCCTTCTGTAGGCTCTGGATGTCCCTTTGCGGTATAGGTGTCGGGAGTGCCTGAAAAAGTTAGAGGACCTTAGGAAGGAGTGACATTTTAACCGCATTAAGGTGGCCCAGCCAGGAGATGGGTAGTAATTTCCAGCGACGGAGGTCGTCTCGTACTGATTTTCGGCAAGCCGGCCAATTCGCCTGAGTCCATGTGTCTAAAGTAGCAGTAACGTTAATGCCTAGGTATCGAATAGATCGTGGAGCCCAATGGAAGGGGATAGTATCTCCCAAGGCCTCCAGCTGTTGCGGGGGGAGGGTAAGGTTAAGCGCCTGCGATTTTGTGAGATTGATTTTGAGTCCCGAGATCGATTCAAATTGGGAGAGTACAGCAAGGAGCGCAGGGAGCGAGCTCGCGGGGTCGGTGAGTGTCAAAAGGAGGTCGTCGGCGAAGAGAGCTATCTTATGATCAACCCCACCAAGGCGAAGGCCCCGTATTTCTGCCGATTGACGAATGGCAATCGCCAGGGGCTCCACCGCAAGGGCAAAAAGGAGGGGTGACAACGGGCACCCCTGGCGCGTGCCCCGACGAATAGAAAAAGGAGGGGTGAGGAGCCCATTAACTCTGATCCGCGCCGATGGCGCCGCATAGGGGGCCATGATTTGTGCAATCATGACCGGGCCCAGTCCTATTTTCTGCAGGACTGCCCTGAGAAAGGACCAGTCGACCCGATCAAAGGCCTTCTCAGCGTCAAGGGACAGAAGGAAGGCCGAAATGTTTCGACATTGAACCTTCTCCACTAGGTGGGCTACTCTTCGGAGATTGTCCGCCCCCTGGCGCTCCTGGATAAAACCCACCTGGTCAGGCTCAATTAAGCCAGGGAGGTGAGGGGCAAGACGTTGGGCCAGAATTTTGGTATACAATTTGACGTCCACGTTTAACAGTGAGATTGGACGGTATGACGCGCACAGAGTCGGATCTTTCCCGGGCTTGGGGATGAGCACTATCTCGGCTTCGGTCATCGTCGGCGTGACAGCTTTCAGGTCTGAAAAGGAATTGAAGAGTCTCAGCAGTGGTTCCCGCAGCTCCGGAAAGAAGAGGCGGTAAAACGTTAAGGTAAGGCCATCAGGGCCTGGGGATTTCCCAGTGCGAAAGCTTTTTAACGCTTTTTGGATCTCTTCCACCGTGATGGGCTCCTCCAATTGTTGCCTAGTCAAGGGTCCGAGCGGCGGCCAAGGGCAAGAGGTGAGAAAGGGATCTATCTGGTTCGTACAGGTATCCCCTTGATCATAGAGAGTAGAGAAGAACTCTCCAAATTCCTGCTGCTTTGCTTTCTCCGAGGTAGCCCACCCCCTCCCCCGAAAGAGCAATTTTAGAGATATGATTACGGGACACCTGGAGACGGAGACGACGCGCCAGCATGGAGCCCACCTTGTTGCCTCCTCCATAAAATTTTTGTTTGAGAGCTAAGAGAGAACGTTCCGCCTTATTAACTCTTAAGACTTTAAGTTGGCCCCATAGTGAGGCAAGTTGTTTCCGTGCTTGCCTAGAGGGTGCCCTGTGGGTCTGCCTTTCGAGGGCTTTGATATCGCTGGCAAGCTTATTTTCCACCAGACGAGACTCCCGCGTGCGGGCAATGGAAATGGAAGTGATTACACCTCGGATTGTGGCCTTAAAGGCATCCCACAAGACATGCCCATGGGTTTCTGGGAGATCGTTGGTGGAGAAGTACGTTTGTATCGCCTGGCGTAATTCTGCCACATCTACCTGGTCCCGGAGTACATGAGGGGGTAGGCGCCACCTGGGAATTGAAGCGGGGTTCATACCCAGACCCGTCAGAGTAATTTCTAGGTGGGCATGATCAGAAATGGATATATCTGAGATCACTGCAGATTCTAACATGCGAATGAGACAGGAAGAAGTGGTCGATGCGAGAATACGATTGGTGCACATGAGAATAGAATGTGTAATCCTGTGACCCAGGCTCTTTGTAGCGCCAAGCGTCCATGAGACCCAAGGCTAGAAATGATTTTAAGCAGCCAAGAGCTTGGCAACAGATTCTATTCTCAATAAGCCAGGGTAGGATGTCAAACTGTATCAAACGCCGCAGAGAGGTCAAGTAACACCAGGGGTGCAGAGCCGCCCTGGTCTAGATCGATCAGAGGTCATCTGCAACTGCAAGAATGGCTGATTCTGTGCTATGGAAGGATTTGAACTCAGAAAGAAGAACTCTAGACTGTCATGGAGCAGTCGTAAATCACCTCTGCTGGGTGAGGTATGCCAGCAGGTACCTAGGTGGTCTCTGCTCCAGAGACTACTGTGGGAAAAACACTGCAAAAAGAGCAACTATCAGAAGGGAAAAGTAAAAGCTTACAGGGTAGTGCAACTGTGAAAAAAAGCTCTGGACGTTGGTCCTCATTCATTTATTCATTCTGGTGTGTTGAATTGTTCTATGGTTTAAAGATATGGACACAGTGAACTCATTGGTACATGAGGACCAATGCAGTTTCAGGCCAGGGAGGGGAACACATATGAATTTACGTAGGTTATCACACGTCCTGCACTCTGTAGCAGACACAGACCTCAGCCCGGCAGTAGTCGCCCTGGATATTGAAAAAGCCTTTGATACTCTCCGGTGGGACTACCTCTGGGAGGTACTGTGGAGAATGGGGTTTGGAAGAGAGTACATAGCCTGGGTCAAACTGCTATACCGCAAACCGATGGCCAGAGTGCGGAATGGGAGGCAGGTGTCGGACATCATAGAGATTGGGAGGGGCACGAGGCAGGGGTGCCCATTGTCCACGCTGCTTTTCGCTCTGGCCATGGAGCCTCTGGCGGTATGATTGCATAGGGATATGGAACCATGGGGTATAGAGGTAGACGGTCGTACGCATGTGGTTTCCATATATGCAGACGATGCTCTTTTCTATGTGTGCGAGCCGGATGGGGCCATCCCAGCGGTTCAGGAAATACTGGATTCATTTGGGGCTTCCTCTGGCCTCCGAATCAACTGCCAGAAAACAATACTGTTCCCACTCGCTGCCTTGGCGTGGGGGACACCTCACAATCTTCCCGTAATTGGCATGGACTGGAAGTGCGATCGATTCCGTTACCTCGGAATGCAGATTGCTCATCAGCCGGAGTCCCAGTTTGAACTAAACATGGGAAGGGTCCTTACTGGACTGCGGGCATCGATAACGTTCTGAAACAGGTTGCCACTGTCGGTCATGGGGAGAGTGGCGGTATCAAAAATGGTACTTTTGCCTCGCTGTCTCTATGTGCTCCAGAACTCCTTTTGCAAAATACCTAAGTCTACGTTCGACACATTGAACGGTCTCCTGACCTCCCTGGTATGGGCTGGAAAGCGGAGCAAAGTCATGCTGGAAACACTCAAATTGGACATGGATGGGGTGGTCTAGGATTGCCAGACCTAAGGCTATAGTATATGGCTGGTATATTGCAATATGCCACACAATGGTGCATGGGGGAACGCACAGTCGAGTCGGACCTACTATGACGATGGAATGATGGGACGCAACTACAGTGGTTCCTAATGATGGGCTGTAGGGTCCCTAAAGACTGCCTGCACATAATTCAGCGGGTTACAGAAGTCTGGGAGCAAGCAGTGATTCTGGTTATCCGAAAAGCCCCTTATGCTAGTGCACTGCCACTGTGTTGGTTGATGGGTTTCCAAAATATCCAAGAGGTCATGGATATTTCGAGATGGTATGAGGGGGGGTTGGGAGACTGCGGGAGAGCTATACCAGAATGGTACATTCATGACCTTTCAGGAGGCTCAGGACTGGATTCAGGTGCCACCGGGGCATTTCTTACAGTATGTCAAATTATCACGTACTGTGCGTGAGATGTGGACCACATTTCCCGATGAGCCGAAAGAGTCCTGCACAGTGATAACATTGCTACATCCAGGTTCTAGTCGAGGGCTCATCTCGCACATATACAAAGCATTGAAGGAGGACCGGGGGTCAAACCTCGACATGATTAGGGTGAGATGAGACGACGACCTGCCCGTCCCACTAACAGACGCCGAGTGGAGGAGAGCTTTGGCACAGGTAGCAGAGGCTACAAGTAATGCACGGTTCAAACTCATCCAGTTTTATTATTTACACCGCACATACCTGCCTCCACAACGACGTGCACGGTTCACTCCAGGGTCGTCTTCTGCGTGTCCGCGCTGCGGCGTGGTCCCCGCCACATTCTTACACATGACCTGGAGTTCTCCACGCCTGCAACAGATCTGGAACCAGGTGGTGCAGTCCCTTTGCACAGCAACGGCGGTGCGAATCGACACCTCCATAAAACATTGCATCCTGGGCGTACTTCCGACACCCAAGAAAGGGGCTAGGATGCGTTATAAGTTTGCGCTGCTAGGACTGGTCCTAGCAAAAAGACGGATAGCGATCCATTGGATACATCCAGCCCCACCCAAGTGGGAAAAATGGAGGGATGATCTGCGGGAGTGGGGGGTGGCCGAGGAATGCCGCCTTAGAGCAGGACGTTCAGATGAGAATGCGGAGGGTGATCTCTTGGATTGGGGACAAATGTTGACTGCAGTGTCCATGGCAACGAATGAGAGTTAGAATGAGAGCATGCATAGTTCACTGTTCGCCGGGCCCACTTCATCACCATCTAATGCAACAACACCGCACACGCCCTCTCACACCATACACACATGAATCACAAACAATTCACGGGTGCACTGCCATATTTCCCATATTAGAAATACAGTAACACCTGCCTGTCGCTGCCAAGGGGGTGAGGGAGGGGGTTAGATAAGGGGGAATCTAGATTCCCTATTTTGGTTATCGTTATTGTTATATTGTTTTTCTTTTTCATGATTCAGACCTTATTTTAAAAAATGCACTACTGTTTCAAAACAAAAGTAATTCGGCTCACGGGTAGTGAGATCGAGGAAAAAAGTGATGTCATGTCAGTAACTCAGTATATGAAACGACTATAGATGATGTCAATTGTTACTGATAACCTGGACGCAGTGATTAGTAAAAACAAGTTTAAAAAAAAAAAAAAGATATGGACACACAGAAGTGTATGCTTACTAGAAGCTGTCTAACAGGTGGGCATTGTGCCAAGTGGACGCACCCTCCAAGAAGTGGGTTGTCATTGTTGTGTATTGTGTAGCCGACACAGCCACTTACACTCTGTCAGTTCAAAAGAGCTGGAAAAAAGCAGTTATGTGCCATGTGACTTAACTTCACAAGGGACTCTGCTGAGAGGTTCAGGAAAATAAGGGCTGTGTGTCTCCTCTGTCAAGGGTCATGTGGAGGAGAAATGAGAGGATCCTTGACAAAGGAGACACGCAGCCCTCATTTTCCTGAACCTCTCTGCAGCATCTGACATGGTCTCACACCACATCCTTCAGGGGCCTGCATGAGATTGGCATCCAAGGACCCACTCTCCACTGGACCTTCTCCTTCTCAAGGGATAGAACGCAAGCTGTCAGTCTTGCACCTTACTTCTCGGAAGCCTGCAAACTGATGTGTGGAGGGCCTCAAGGTCCAACGCCCAGCTCCACCCACTTCAACACATACATGATCCCTCTAGCCAACGTCACCGGCTCACACTACATCAATATCCTATGCTGACGACATGCAGTTCATATTCTCCTTCTCAGACAAGACCCCCAACACAGGAAACAAGTTCAGCGCCTGCATGACCAAAGTCGCTGACAACATGAAAGCCAACTGTCTCAAGCTCAACATCAACACAACAGATGTAGTGATCTTTGGCTAGAACACCTCATCATTGGACTCCAACTGATGGCCGGCCAAACTCGGCCTCACACCTACAGCCAGCACCCACTCCAGGAACCTCAAAATAATCATCAATAGCAAACTGGACATGAACGCACGAGTCAACACTGTCACTCCATCCTGCTTCCACACCCTGAAGATGCTGAGGAAGATCTTTAAATGGCTCCTAAGCAACACTAGGAAAACTGTCATGAACACCATAGTCACCAGCAAGATGGACCACGGAAACACCTGCTACACCAGCATCACACAGCAACTCAGTTGAAGACTACAAACCATCCAGAACTCATAAGTCAGACTCATCCACACAGAAATGGCATTACACCACACCTCCACTGTCTCCTGATACACAAGCGTGCTCATTTCAAACTCCTCACACACACATTCAAGGCACTACACAACTCAGGCCTCAATTACCTGAACAGACGCATCTACTTCCACCAACCACCCAAACACCTCCGCTCTGCAGGCCTCCTACTTGCAAACATCCCTCACTTACCCAGAACCCGATCAGGAGGACGGGCATTCTCTTCCATTGCTCCTAAAGCATGAAGAAGCCTCCCACTCCACCTCAGAGGCTCCTCCTCTCTTCTTGAATTCTGCAAGAAGCTAAAAACCTGCCTTTACAATTACCCAACCTACAATAGGCAGGACTAGGCACACACACATGTTCAGCGCCAGGATACCCTCACGGGTGATTTACAAACACACATAACATAACATGTACTACTCTGCCTTCCTCCCAGAGGGCACAGTACTGTCTGCACAACAGGCAAAGTACACAGCTGTCTGAGACAGAACTAGGTGAACCCAAACAATTCAGTGATGTAACTGCAGGAAGTACGCAACGTGCAGGAAGGCCCACCCAAGGCTGCAGTCCTGAAAGAGCTGGGGCTTCTGTATAGAGGGAAGCCGGAAACATGCAGGGAAGTCCCATAGTAGGCGAGCTTAGGTGAGTTATTCTTCCACAAACGAGGCGCGCACTACAGCTCTCCCTGGACATTATCCATTGCGTTAGCCGATTGCCAGAAAAAGCAAGGCACTCAAGGCTACTTATAGCTTCGTTTTCCCCGCAGGCGTTATCAAGATGAAGTCTTAAAAGCTGCACAGAGAGCCCGCATCCGAAGGATCTGTGAGAAGCGTCCAGCAGAAGGAGGGTGTTTGA
Organism: Calotriton arnoldi; assembly: GCA_963921515.1. Classification (NCBI taxonomy): domain Eukaryota; kingdom Metazoa; phylum Chordata; class Amphibia; order Caudata; family Salamandridae; genus Calotriton; species Calotriton arnoldi. The sequence continues at coordinate 3,106,038 of CAWUFW010000087.1, forward strand.
CCCCACAGGAATGTCCCACGTCAATGCCCCGGGTACATGCACAGATGGCCTAAAGGCTGCCACGGACACTGGGGGGGGGGGGGTTATTTATGAGAGCCCTGCATCACTTTTGCACCATGTACAGTGGCACATGCATGACGCAGAGTTCTCATAAAGATTTATGAAGCCACGTAGAGCCGCCTTGCATGGCTTTCAGTGGCCTCATAAAACATGAGTAAAGCGACACAGCACAAATCGCTGCGTTGCCTTACTCTGTGCCTGGGAGGTGTTCCATACGCGTTGCAGTGGGTTTTCCCACGTAACACCCATGAATTTTGACGCTGCCCCAGATTTACATAATCATGTAAACCTGGGGAAGCGCCGAATCCTTACGCTTCGAGAGGTGAGGCGCAACGAGGAGAAATAACTTTATTTCTCCTTGTTTTTTCCTCTTTCTCTGTGTGCTGCATTTTGCAGCACACAGAGAAAGAGGAAAACGCCTCTTAGGATTGTTTTTGTTCAGGAAACAATCCTTCATGCAATGGAGGCACCCTTGTGCCATGGTGCAAGGGTGCCTAGGTTGGCGCTAGGCCCCGAAAAGGCACCAGCGCAGGGAGAAAGCACAGGAATGCACCATATTGCATAAATACGGTGCATTCCTGCCCTTTCACTTTGGTGTATGGCAGCGCAGCGAGGTGCCTTACTGCGCTGCTCCATGCCAAAATCCCATAAATGTGGGCCTTGTCGTTGTTTCCGGCTGACAATAAAATTTAACTTGTCTTATAATAATACAAGCTGAAGTTTTCTCACTTATCCTCGTGGAAATTTGGCCCTAAGTAGTAGGACAGCAGAAGAACGCTACAAGTAGGGTTTACAAAGGAGGGTGACTTTTGGTAAACATCGAACACCTTTTGGAATTTAATTTGCGTACAAGCAAATCTGACAACTGGACACAGGTCCACACCTGCTTGTACCCGCCGACCCATCCTACGAGTTTTCGATTTCCCTGACTGATGCTCTACGTTTTGGCCTGTCCAGGAAGCCTTTAAAGCAAGGGTGCCCGCTCCCCTATGCCGACATCAATGCTCCATCAGAACTCTTGGCATCTACATGCGCCTCGAGACACTCACGGGTGATTTGCCGCGCTTTATAAATGTTGAATGATTGATTGATTGACGGGCAATGGAGACAAATAAGGCCTCCATCCCCTTGCAATATGTTGTTGAAGAGGCATCATTCCTCACCTGCTGAGTGAGGGGGGTACTGTCTGGTGGCTGTCAATCACCTTGAGGAAGGGGTAAAAAGCAGTTGTATCCCGGGACAAGATCTACCTAACTCCCTCGGTAATGTCCTGAATATCCCCTTTAAGGGGAACTATTTCCTCTAGACTCCAGAGTTTGCGGGTCCACTATAGGTGTTTCTGACAGGACAGTGTCCTTTGAAACCTCGAACGATGCACGTGTGTCAATATGATGAACGTGTGCCTTGCCTACTTGACCAACAGCCTGGGCAGTGCAAAAACTGCTTCTCCTTTATCTCGCCCTGAAAAGGGGCCTGTGAAATCTGCCCAGCAACAAGTACTTGGGGCAGCTCATGCAGCATGCTGGGAACAGCTCACACCCTCTTCTGCCCTCTAATCTGCACTGATCAGAATGTCTGTGTTATATCTCATCTTTCACCCTTGTTATGCATACCAGGTCACTGTGTGTTCCACATTCTGATTCCACTAAGAATCCTTGATTAGAATGGTTTGTATCTGAAGGGTCAGTTGCACTGAGCCTTGATGATGATCAGACTGCTCTATGTTGCTGTGCTGCATTTAACAAATAAACTTTAATTAAATCATTCTGGACTTAATACTTTCTACAATTGGCGACGAGCTGAGGAACACTTCACTCAACAAGGAGCTGCAGCACAGAAGCGACGTGTTCCTGAACCCTATGATTGGTAATGAATTAATCTACAAGCTGTTTCTACGAGCGAAGGAAGGAAGAAACATTCCTAGTTACAAAGAAGAAGACCGGATCAGCGTACGCCCAACCGCAAGTTCTTGGTGAATTTTGGAAAATTTTGCCCATTACAGATACACGGTAAGCGTTTACCATTGTGCGAGTGCATTATTTCAAAAGTAATCACCTGTGGCAAGCGCGCTGAGGCCTTCACGAGTCCTGGAAGACAGCATTGTTCAATCTTTGTCTCCGGAGTTCGATGAATGTGTGTCTCAAGTACGTCTTCACGCAACGTCACAAATTAGAAAACGCGTGACGAATAGACGTGTCACACGCATTACACGCAACGAGGCGGCCATCTTAAGAGTCCCTGACAACGCGCATAGCAACCATTACGCGCTGAATAATTCATATCCAGGAAATCATTCGTGTTGTCTACAATTCAAGATTTTAACCTTAACAAGCGTGTGCATCGTGTTGGGACTTCAAGTAAGTGGAAGTTATTTAAGATACTAGGGAGCACGAAAGTTTTTAAAAAAAAAGAACTTTAAAATACTTAGACTGTTAAAAAATATAACAGTATCTTAATGTTATTCATTTACCTTCTATAAAAAAAAATGCAATTTGAACCTCCTGCCAAATTTTTACAATCTAAAGGTGATCCTCCATTACAATGGTCAAGATGGAAGGAAGAATTTATCAATTACATGAAGGCTATTGACGGTGAGAGAATGGGTGCAGAAGGAAAAAAGAGTATTTTCTTACATTGCCTAGGTTCAGAAGGCCAGATGATTTTCAGAGCATTACCTGAAATTATTATTGCAGAAGGTGGAGAAGCAACTAATGTGTACAATGAGGCCTTACTCAGGATGGAGAAAAGATTTAAACCTACTAGCAATATAGCTTTGAATAGGTTCAAGTTTTATACGAGGATTCAAGAGGAAAATGAGTCATTTGATGATTTTTTAACATCTTTGCGAACTTTAAGTGTACATTGTAATTTTGGAAACATGAGTGACGAAATGATAAGGGACCAGATTATCGTCCATGTGAGATGCAAAAAGACTCAAGAACAGTTATGGGTGATGGGCGATCCTAAACTATCAGAAGCTATTTCCACGGCCAAAGCTTTTGAACAGACAGGAAAATGGATGCATACTGTAAAGAATCTAAATAACAAATCTGATAAGTCTGAAGAAGTTTGTGCAGTCAAACGTTCTGATCAGGTGAAGAGTGACTTTTCTAACTCAAACTCTTCTAACTCGAATTCTTACACTTCTCTCACCAATTCTAACTATAATAATTTTAGGAGATTTGATAAAAACGACAAGGGTTTTGTGTGTTACAGGTGTGGCAGCAAAACTCACTTGGCTTCATTCGAAGGGTGTCCAGCTATCAACAGAGAATGTAGAAAGTGTGGTAGGTTAGGACATTTTACTAATATGTGTAGAGATCAAAGGAGGTTTATTCCACAAAATAGAAGTAGGGTTTCGTGTACGTTAGAGAGACCTGGGGTTATGGCATATAATGGTGAACCTAGTGATACCTCACAGAACAAGGGCTTTATTGTATCATTATTTGAACATGTTGCTAATGTGAAAAATTCAGAAGATATGCCTGTTAGGAGCCCTCCTATGTGTCTTGTCGAAGTTTCTGATGTAGATTTAAGTCTCATGGCTGATTCTGGATCCCCATGGACTATTATTTCTAAACAATATTTTTGGGAAAAACTTAGCTTTGTTTTTGATATAAATAAGATATTCCCACCTGATATAACACCAGAAAGCTATGATGGTTCTAGAATTGACATGGTGGGATATTTCAACACCATGCTACGCTTCAAAAGCAGAATTACGAATATTAAGTTATATGTCTCTGTCAAAGGGATAAATGTGCTTGGTTGGAGGGATCAATGGAAGCTTGGTATAATTTTAAATCCAAGGTTAAAAGAGCCAGTCATTCTGGACGAAAGTGTGTGTCCTAATTACATTTCTTTTACAGGTTGTGAAGACATGGAAAGATTCATAAAAGACAGTTACAAGGAAGTATTTACTGATTCATTGGGAAAACTCAAGGGATACTCTCATCATATCAAACTCAAGAGTAATGTTACCCCTGTCAGGCAAAAGATTAGATCAGTGCCTATTAATGTTAGAGAGGAGTTAAAGAACATGTTAACGGAACTTGTCTCAGAGGATATCATTGAACCAATTGACTCCTCTGAATGGGTTTCACCCATTGTTTTAGTTCAGTAAACCAGACAAAAAACTGAGATTGTGTGTTGACTTGAGAGCACTAAATTCAGGAATTATTGTGGATTGTCACCCCCTACCCAACATAAATGAGGTAGTTTCTATGTTAGAGGGTGCTAAAGTATTTTCAACGTTTGATTTGAGGTCAGCGTACCATCAGGTTCCTCTTACTGAAGAATCCAAGATGTTAACTGCTTTTATCACTCCACAAGGTCTATACCAATATACCAGAATGCCGTTTGGTCTAGCCTCGGCGGCCTCGGTGTTTCAAAGAGTTATGTTCAACATCTTCAGGGATGTAGATAATTTCGTCAAGTGTTTTCAAGACGATATATTAATATTTTCTGCCAATGAGGAAGAACATCTCAAACATTTGTCAGAGGTTTGTTCTAGATTAAGAGAAAATGGCTTGACACTTAAGGCACATAAATGCAAAATGTTTAAGAAAACTGTTGAATATTTAGGTCACACTCTTACAGGTGATGGGGTTGTACCAAAAAAATCCAATGTTGATGGCATCATAAATGCTCCTGCTCCAATTAACAAGGAACAATTGTTGTCCTTTGCGGGCATGTGTGAGTATTATAGTAAGTTTGTGACTAATTTTGCCACGAAAATGGAGCCATTGAGGAAACTTTTAAGGCACAAAGCTGTATTTGATTGGGGTAAAGAGCAAGAAGAAGCATTTACCACCATCAAAGAAGATATTGTGAATGCTCCCACTTTAAGACCTTTCTGTATGAACAAACACTGTATTATAACAGTGGATGCGAGTTTGTATGGCATAGGGGGTGTTTTGTCGCAGAAATGTGGCAATGAGGAATGGAATGTGTGTTTTGCTTCGAGAACTTTAAATGAGACAGAGAGAAGGTACGCTGTCATTGAAAAAGAGTTACTTGCATGTGTATGGGGAATTGAACACTATAGGAATTATATATGGGGTAGCAATTTCACATTAAGGACGGATCACAAACCCTTAGTCAATATACTTTCACCTGGGGGTGGATGGAACTCTACTGCAAGAATTGCAAGATTAACTTCAAGATTACAAGAATACTGTTTCAAAACTGAGTTTGTGCCTGGAAAAAAAAATGTTACTGCTGATTTTATGTCACGTCATCCGTGTGAGGTACACCTTTCTAAAAAGGGAGATGATTCAGAAATTGTTACCACTATTCAGGATGTGGTTGTAGGGGCGTTTTCAGAAATCTCAGAGGAGAAATGGAAATCCAGTGAAGAAGAAGATTCATTATGGCAAACTGTTAAGAAATACATTCTGGAGGGTTGGCCAAGGAAAAAGGATATCAGTGAAGAACTTATGCCCATGTTTAATGTTGCAGAAGAGTTAGAATTAGAAGGAGACATTGTTTACAAAAATGGTAAGTGTGTGCCACCGTGTGGTGTGCGTGATTTAATTCTTAAATTAGCTCATAATTCTCACCCAGGAATGTCTGCTATGAAACGTTTAATAAGATCTTATTTTTGGTGGCCAGGGATGGATCACATGGCGGATCGCACAGTGAGGGAATGCGATGTATGTATTTCCAGTGAAAAGATGCTTAAACTTAATATTCCTCCTCTTAAGAATACAGAATGGCCAGAAGAACCTTGGAAGAAATTGGCCTTTGATATTTCTGGCCCATTTATGAATCTTCCATCTGATTCACGATATGCTTTAGTTTTAGTCGATTACCATTCAAAATGGCCAGAAGTCAAGTTGGTTTCAGTCTCTACCACTGATAGAGTTTTGGAATTTTTTAAAGAAATTTTTGCAAATTTGTGACAGACAATGGGGTACAACTTGTTTCAACAGATATGGAAGAATATCTAAAATGTCACAACATAAGACATGTTACCACATCCCTCTATGCTCCACATGAAAATGGTCAAGTGGAACGCTTCAACCGGGTGTTGAAGGGTTACATTTCTGATGTTGTGAAACAGAGAGGTGATTGGAGAAATTTATTGAGGGAAAGATTATGGATGTATAGAATTACTCCACATACCATAACAGAAGTTAGTCCTTTCCGCCTTTTGAAGGGCAGGGATCCTGCTTCAAATATATGCCCATGGTGGTTTAAAGAGAAGTGCAAGAAAAATATATGGAATGACCACAATCTGCTCAATACCTGAAAGAGTTAAAGAAAAACAAACTAGGCACAAAGTGTGGTATGATAAAAGGTGGAATACCAAGGAGCATGATTTTAAAGTTGGAGACTGGGTGAGAGTTAGGAATCCAGGTTTTATTGGTAAGTGTATGAGCAGGTTTGGTAAACCCATAAAGATCACTAAGACTTTTAGGAATAGTCTTATCACTCAAGATGGGAAGTTATGGAATGTCAGACGGGTTGCTAAGTGCCCGGAAAGTTGTAGGACCACAACTGAATCAAAAAAAATTAGCAATTCTGATCTTAGTTCAAATTTGGGAATGCGTACCACCTCACATCATGTACCACAAAATGTCACTGATTCTATGTTTTCTCACAATGACTCTGTTTCTTCTAGAGTTAAGGATTCTAGTCGCTCAAGATGTTTACTGGTGAAATTATTAGATTTTGTAAGATAAGAGATATTGGTTTCCTTCTTTCTTTTGTTCCATGTTACTATTCTTTCTTTTTCATATAAGGGAGATATGTTATATCTCATCTTTCACCCTTGTTATGCATACCAGGTCACTGTGTGTTCCACATTCTGATTCCACTAAGAATCCTTGATTAGAATGGTTTGTATCTGAAGGGTCAGTTGCACTGAGCCTTGATGATGATCAGACTGCTCTATGTTGCTGTGCTGCATTTAACAAATAAACTTTAATTAAATCATTCTGGACTTAATACTTTCTACAGTCTGGCCTGGGGGGCTGGAATACACATCAGGTTGTGCCAGAGTGAGAGAAAGCCAAAGAAGACGCAGCTAGCCTCAGTGCTTGGTATACTGCCGGCTGAACCATGTCACTGGCAGCAGGAGTTGCCCAATTTCCATACAGCAAATATAGGACCACGGTCTGTTCAAGTAAGTTTTAAAGTTACATAGAAGGTGATTGGATGAATGGTTGGGGTTTTGGGAATTGGACCAGCATCGTTCTGGGTCAATAAAGCTTAGGTGCTATCCAGTGGCTCTTTGAAGTTGAATTGTGGGGGCATGTTCATTGCAGTCAATTGTCCACAAAGGAATAAACATTCCACAAACCCCGTGTATGTCTCCCTACAGGCATTCCTATCCTCTGTGCCTGGCAGTGGTGTCTTGCGCCTTCACTCTGAAGGCCCCACTCCAGCTGTCCATACTGTGAATGCAACATTGGTCAAGTCATGAATGTACTCCTGACAGAGCTGCAGGAAGGTATATTTTAAGGCTTTCAAGGGCTACCTCACTAACAGGGTCCAAACATTCCAACAAAGGACATGTATAATGGGGTGTCTTCTTGTGGTTTACTCGCACAACGCTTCAATAGAAGAGGTTTTGTGTATAAACAGTTGTGGTCTTGACTGAGCCCTTCTCGGTGCCCTGTGGTCCTCTGAGGAAAGATGGTGAAGCATCTGACTTTGAGAACTTTGCGTGCCGCGGGAAGCGACCATGGCACCTCGTTCACCCAACCTCCCACAGACCCACACCAGGATGAAACCCATGCTAAGACGCGTTTTTCATAATTTAGTGGTTAGAAATTGGTAAGTGGCCAATTATACCTGTAGATCCTATGAATTTCAGTACGTAGTGTTGGCATTTTTAAGTATTGGAATAGAACTTGACTCATGTATGACATATCTGTTGGTGACACCATCACTGCAGATCTATGGTTTGTCTACATTGTCTTCAAATGTTCATGGCTTTGCTTTCTCCTATCTGCACACAAACTGGCCATAATATTTCAGTTAGGTTGATACTGAACTTGAAGAAAACTGTACCTTTATAAAAAATTTAAAGAAAGAGTTGTAACACTGTGTTTTAACAGGTTTACATACCAGCTGATTTGCCCATTTCCAAGTGAATTTTGTAGTCTACTGAACTCTTCAATGGACTGCCAGCCTGAAATGGACAGCTTTGATAAATTTGGTAAAGGGATCCTTATTTACAGATAGTTTTTCAGATACAATTATTTGTAGCTTAGTGTTTCCTGATTTTAGATGTCACCTTCTTAAATCATGTGGGCATTAGATTCATACATAAAACAAAAGCTGTGCTCTTGGCTTACAGAGATTTAAAATGAATTTCTTGTTGCCTACAGGAGCTAAGCCCTCGCAGAAAGGGCTCATGATCCTGGTGAACTAACACAGGATGACATACTTTTCTCACTGAACACCTCCTTCGGCAGAAGTGCCCTTTCGGCTTAACAATGAGACATGGATACCCACTCTCGGGCCCGGCGGGCGCTCAGTCGGATCTAATGCGGATAGACAAGAGGTAAAAGATGCGCATTTGCTTCTTGAAAAATCTAGGTTCCTACTAAATAGATAACCAGGCTCTACTAGCAAAGGGGCCTCAGTAAAACCATTTCTGGAATAAGTGGGAGAGTGTGTGCAGCTTATTAACAATGGTGGTGGTGACAAGACTTAGGGCCTGATTTAGATCTCGGCAGATGAGTCACTCCGTCACAACGGCAACAGTTATCCCGTCCGCCGAAATATAAATCCCATTTTATCCTATGGGATTTATATTTCGGCGGACGGTATATACATCAACGTTGTGACGGAGTAATCTGTCCACCGAGCTCTAAATCATTACCCCAGCATCATGGTTCTGACAGAACGAAAATTATGTAATAATCAGGGCAGTCCATATATAAGGACTCTGGATAAAAAACAAAAGTGTGAAATGGAGATTTGAGCCTCTCATTGAGACGCACATAAATGCTGGGCATAAATGACAGCCCTGTTGTGGCTTTACAAATATTTGTGAAGATAAAACTACACACGCACAGTTTATATTTTGTGGTGATTTCAACAAATTCCATTAAATATCTGTAGTAAATTAATATACTTGGTCCAAACTCCCCCCCCTTCCCTTTCCCCATTGGAATGTTCCGAAATGTCATGCGAAGATTCCACAGCTGACTGGAACCTGTGATGGTGTATGACGCTTAATAAAGGACTTCTCCCCCACCCATGGCGTCATCTCCTTATAACAATATCCTTCACCAATTTTTCATCTTAAGCAGTCAGAACTTAATCAGAATCACGTCATGTTTGGGGATAAACAGCTGAGGATACAAAAATCTCAAGGTATTAGAAATGGAAGAACAAAAATGTTTAAAGAAAAAAAAATTGTGAAGGGTATAGATGGCTGTTATGGGGTAAGGGCAGTGGGAAGGGGTAGGGATAGTGTGACAGACGGACTACAGAGAAAAAGTAAAGCGTTAAGGACATAGAGAAATGCAGTCTGACTATGAAGTTTTCTCATTCAGCAAAGCACTGTTCCCTAGACAAGCTGGAACATTCCGCTGGTTTGTTAATGGGGCTTCTCTAACCATAGAATAGAAATAGGCTCCCAGTTTTATGGTATTTTTTTTTGTTGACATTTCCGTCTATATTTATCCATATTTATTTTTTGATAACTTTATCTGTATTTATCGATATTTATTTTGGGTTTCGTGGTAAAAAATAAGCTGAAACTGGTATATTTCACATTTATTTAATCAATAAATAAGCACTCCTGCTCGAATACCTGCCGGGTTTCAGTGATATCAGCCCGCAGAAGATAAATCAATGCACTTATATGAAAATATGCAAATTTCGTTTTAAAATATAAACCTTGTGCATGTCGACTGCTGTTTAAGCCTCTTTACTAAACTTCATTTCTCTTTTAACTCCCTTTCCTATCAATCCACGCAGCTATTGGCCTGGCAGTCATGACAGAGAGTATTTAGAATCACTCAAAAAGCACCCAATTTCAGTTTTGATCCACATTTAAAAATAAAGGCAGACCAGGAAATAAATGGCTTATTGTCTGTATTTATCTGTAAAAATCAGTAAAAACAGAAAACAGGCAGCCTTAAATATAAACCAGTGCTTCATTTGTAAAATATTAAGTGCCAGGGCTCTGACCAGGAGGCCACTGCAGCTTGCACCAGCCATCGCCCTTGTCATCGCTGCCAAAACAACTACTAACCATCTCTCTGGCATGTAAATGCGACAGTTCAGATTATTCCAGGTCCCCAAAGCTAAAGAAATGGTTGGGGAGGCAGGTATTAGCACTATTTTAATGTATATTGTATTTCTAAACAACTGTTGTTCTGCTCATCTCTAAATTAGATGAGCAGCGCCACCATGTGGTAGACTGTTCTCAGTATGGTGCTGACAATTAGGTGCCGGTGCCGAGCACCGGAAACCAATTAAGTGCCGGTGCTGAGCACCGGAAAGCACCAGCTCAAATTAAGCACCGATATAAACCCCTCTATCCACCATGGCATTGGCAGTGAGCATTGAGCTATAAGTGCCTTCTTGTAACTGAAATGTTAAAATAAACTTTTGGGGGATAATCATTTGCACTTATATACTGAAAAATGAATAACAAATGTTGCAAACAAAACTGGCCTTTTTTCTCACAGCTCAGTCTGGAAATGTGTCAGATGTTTGCTGCAGGTGCTCACTGGGAGCTTTCCATACACAAGCATAAAAATGCATAAAAATCACAGCAGCATCTTCACAGCTAATGTCACTGGTCACACCACTGACGGAGGAGCAGCTTGACACAAGCCGCAGCTTCTACACAACGCTGACGGAGGAGAAACAGCTTCACATCAGCCACTGCATCTTCACAGCTGATGTCACAACACACAACACTGGTGGAGGAAAAGCAGCTTCTTATCAGCCATAGCTTCAACACAGATGATGTCATGGGACACACCGCTGACGAAGGAGAAGCAACTGTACGCCAGAGCTTCTGCGCAACTGATGTTATTGGACACGTCACTGGCAGAGGCGAAGTAGCTACACATCAGCCACAGCTTCTTCCTGCTGATGTAATTTGTCACACAACTGATGAAGTAGCAGCAGCTTTACACCACCAGTAGGTTGGGCCACGGGACATCAGGAGTAAAAGGCCCCAACCCCCACAGTTGGGCTCAGTAGTTCCCACTTGCCCCGTCTCCCTCTGAACGGGGTTCTGACTCCGCGCCTCTTTATCATGTAGAATGATTGTCTTGAGTATTAGATACCAGTTGCCGAACAAGACGTGCTTGTTTCCAGCACAGGAACTGGAGGCTAGTGAAATGGGAGGGAGAGCTCAGCGTGAGATTAGGTTGTAGACACCACGATGGAACACAAGGTCTCAGTACCCTCTCTTTGTTCTTCAACCTCTAGTTGCAATTAGGATAAGAGAGATTGGGTTGTAGACACCACGATGGAACACAAGGTCTCAGTACCCTCTCTTTGTTCTTCAACCTCTAGTTGCAATTAGGATAAGAGAGATTGGGTTGTAGACACCACGATGGAACACAAGGTCTCAGTACCCTCTCTTTGTTCTTCAACCTCTAGTTGCAATTAGGATAAGAGAGATTGGGTTGTAGACACCACGATGGAACACAAGGTCTCAGTACCCTCTCTTTGTTCTTCAACCTCTAGTTGCATTTAGGATAAGAGAGATTGGGTTGTAGACACCACGATGGAACACAAGGTCTCAGTACCCTCTCTTTGTTCTTCAACCTCTAGTTGCAATTAGGATAAGAGAGATTGGGTTGTAGACACCACGATGGAACACAAGGTCTCAGTACCCTCTCTTTGTTCTTCAACCTCTAGTTGCAATTAGGATAAGAGAGATTGGGTTGTAGACACCACGATGGAACACAAGGTCTCAGTACCCTCTCTTTGTTCTTCAACCTCTAGTTGCAATTAGGATAAGAGAGATTGGGTTGTAGACACCACGATGGAACACAAGGTCTCAGTACCCTCTCTTTGTTCTTCAACCTCTAGTTGCATTTAGGATAAGAGAGATTGGGTTGTAGACACCACGATGGAACACAAGGTCTCAGTACCCTCTCTTTGTTCTTCAACCTCTAGTTGCATTTAGGATAAGAGATAAGCGACCCAAAAGGACCTCCTGGAAGGCGTTCAGCGATGAGCAAGCTGCTCACAGTTGCATCCCTTCTTGGTATCCCCCTGCTCTCCACGAGCTGTTTAGAAGGCCCTCTTGAGAGACACAAGTAAAACTTCACCTCCTTAAAAACCTCAGCTCAAAATCCCCGACCAACCGTACCAAGTACATGATCACACCATTTGAAGAAGGGATCATTAAGGGCCTGATTTCGATCGCAGCGGACGGGTTACTCCTTCGCCATGGTGACGGATATCCCATCCACCAACATATACATCCCATAGGGTATAATGGGATTTATATTTCGGTGGACGGGATATCCGTCACTGTTGTGATAGAGAAACCCGTCCGCCAAGATCTAAATCAGGCCGAAATCTTCCTATGGCAGGAATGTGTAACTGGATGTGGGTCTGTTGTGACGTGCTGTTATGTCCTCTGGCCAGGTTTACCTTTACAGAAATGTGGTGTCTGCCTGCCGCCCATGCTATAGCCTCATACTCAAGAATTAAAGACAAAATATTAACGTTTAGTGTGAGGAAGATATATCAATCTAGTGGCTGAATTTCACAGTGAGAAACTAGAACATCTGATGTCAATCCCAGCTTCCCTGTGTGACCAAACTGAGATCCTGGGCGAATTGTTTGTTTCACAAAGCCTCCTTTTCCTTCATTACTGCGTATGAGAGAACCTTCAAACATGTGAATTCATAACAGAACCTAACTTGCGCATTTGTGAAGCGCACGTTCCCAAGGGTACCTTGGTGCTGAATAACAGATGTTTATTGATACCCAACAGTACTCATTTTGTCAAACTCAGAAGGATGAAAGGCTGAGTGAGCCAACCGGGATTTCAACCAGTGACCCAGAGGTCTAACACAAACCCCTGCAGTGGACGCATTAGCCCACCAAGCCACCAGACCTGGCTGTGCACTATACAAAACCTCTCTGGTATTTGATTTAATAGACTGTAACGCTGCTCCATCTATAATACGAATTTAGTAGACATGTAGGGTACCCTACAAATGACTTGCCTCTTAGTCACTAATGGCATTGTCGTCAGTGCAGGGGGTGGCAGGAAAGTTTTCAAGCTAATGTTTACTAACCCACTTTAAAAAATACTTTTCAATGCAGTGATAGAAAAACAAAAAAAAAACATTTTCTCTTGTACGTTTCGCTCCAAACTTAGAGTAAATTTCGGACTTCTTTCAAATTCAAAAACATTTCCTCAGAATTTGCAGCCATGACAGATTCCCTACAGTACTCATGGAAAACTTTTATCAGTTCCTGTTCAAGAAATAGGCAAGGTAATTTAGGTATTAGTAAATGCACATAGCGTGCCTTTATGCGTGTGAAAAGTACGGTGCTAGTGCAATGGCACACTGACTAGTTTTCGCTGTGGAGAAATCCCTCCCCTGCACCCCCACAAATTCCAGTAACCCTTGCAGTCCCATTCACGCCCATGGGTGGATCGGCTCTTGCCACTGAAGGGGGTGTATGGCTGGCCATAGCCTGGTCTGATGGCCTAGTGAACCACAGAAGGGGCCTGTGTTTGACCTATGGCCACAGGCTCAAATCCCGGAGGGTCCACTCAGCCTTATGTTATGTTATGTTCCGAGGATGAGAATGTGTTAAGGAAAAGTTTTGATTATCCACAATTTCCGAAGCATTCCTGCCTAGAAAGTCCCACCCGCAGGTTCCGTAAAAGGTCTCTGTCCCAATCTTTGAGGAGTTTGGGATTCCCAGTGCATGCCTTTGATCCCTTTCCTGTAAGAATGAGTGTATGAATGAATACAGAGGCGCGTGCATCCCGGCGCATCCCGTCTTCTCGCGAGCACACCTGCTCCCAAGGGCGGGGCGTGGCAATCATCACACGCCAGGTGCCACTGCGCTCGAGCCGGGTTGTTAAACTCGAACTACATTGTGACTTATCTCGGAAACTGATTGTTTCCGAGTAATGAAGTCAGACATCAGCTGAGAGACGCAGTGAGCGCTTATATCTGGCCGACGCTGCTCGGCGCTTCATAAAAGCGGCCCAGATTGCATCTCATCTGGGATACAGGCCGCATTTCATCTCGGTGCGTGAGTGACACGCGTCAAGGAGGCTGCGCTCGTCCTGCAGAGCCCCCCCCGCCCCCTGCTCCTGGCGGGGCACCAAACGCCATTTCCTGCAGGATGATTGAAGGCGACTGCTTGGATTCTCCAGGCTGAAGTTGATCGAGTTTTGAAAATGTTTGGAAGATGGACCACAATACAACCTTTCTGCCTGGAAGTGAATACACGCAGCCTTAAAGTCAAACAAAGGGCTTGCCTTCACTGGCAACTGACCGGCTATCAGCAGGCATTAGCTGGGTTTAGAAGTGATCACTTCTCATCGAAAGCGCGGGTTAGAGGTGGGCGACCACAGACAATCCTCTAATTTGGGGGAGGGCAGCATGCTCTGGCAAACAGGACGGGGTCACTTCCTGCACCAGACCAAGAGTGGAGGTTATAGGAGGTTCAATCACTCCTCCGCGGGCCCTTCCTCTGCGGTCACTTACAGGCAGGGCCACTGGAATTATGCGGCAGAGGAGGGCCACATTATGCAGCAGAGTAGACTAATTATGGCAAATGATGCGGCATAATGCGGCGCGTTTAGTATTATTTTGTCATTTTTACACGAGAAAATAGTTCACCTTAATTAGTACTAATTTAACATCCACATGCAGCAATTAGCAACTGAAAGATGACCAGTCAACCTTTGGAAAAGCCTTACGGCGCACCTCGAGTCGCCATATTTTTCGTAACTTTTGATCCGTTTGAACTAGAAACATTTTTTTTGCTAAAATCTGCAGATTATGCGGTAAATGATGGATTATCTGACATAAACATAATTATGCGAAAATCGCCACGGCTGCAGAATCGCATAATTCCAGTGGCCCTACTTACAATTACCAAGAGAGAGTGTCTCACTCATCAGCAAGCGCTATTCGTGTCTAACAGGCTCCGGTCTCAGCCACGGAGCCTTTGCTCCCAGGGCATCGTGTCTCCCCGGCTCCCCCTCCCAGCATCGAATCCGTGCCCCGCTGGTTTACAGGGAGTGTGGCCAAGGCCTGCCTGAGTGCAGCACTCAGTCCCACTCATTCCCTGTGTTTATTTCGCTGCTGGGGCCCAATCATGGTGGCCCGTGCTGTGTAATTTCCCTGCACAATTGCACTTAGCGTGTTATTGCAACTGAGTAGTAATCTTATATTTAGCATTGACGCACTGTATTGCTAAACTATCAGGCGTGTGTTTTTATCCTTAGTTTTTTCATGGCGTGTTTTTTTTTCCTAATGCAATAGCTGTTACCTTTGTTAGACTGTTAACATTTTATAAAACATACACCTTAAAGATTCATACACCAACCCAAATCACCTTGTAATTTGTAAATTAGAGAGTGTGGAAATATTTAATGTGGTTCGTCCCTTGGAGAAGGAAGAGGCCATTATAGGCTTCATTACGAGTTGCGGGTTTTTTGGTGCGTTAATACCTCACACGGCAAATACTGACACTGCAGGGTGTGATACTGCCGGGTGTGCCACTGCAGGGTGTGACACTGCCGGGGGGGGGGGGGTGAGGGGTGATCCAGCAGGGTGTGATACTTCAGGGTGTGATACAGCCGGGTGTGATACTGCCGGGTGTGACACTGCTAGGTGTGATACCGCAGGGTGTGATCCAGCAGGGTGTGATACTGCCGGGTGTGACACTGCCGGGTGTGACACTGCCGGGTGTGACACTGCAGGGTGTGATACTGCCGGGTGTGACATTGCAGGGTGTGATACTGCCGGGTGCGACATTGCAGGGTGTGACACTGCCGGGTGTGACACTGCGGGGGGGGGAGGGGTGATACTTCAGGGTGTGATACTTCAGGGTGTGATACAGCCGGGTGTGATACTGCCGGGTGTGACACTGATAGGTGTGACACGGCAGGGTGTGATCCAGCAGGGTGTGGTACTGCCAGGTGTGATCCAGCAGGGTGTGATACTTCAGGGTGTGATACTGCCGGGTGTGACACTGCAGGGTGTGACACTGAAGGTGTGATACTGCCAGGTGTAACATTGCAGGGTGTGATACTGCCGGGTGCGACATTGCAGGGTGACACTGCAGGGTGACACTGCAGGGTGTGACACTGCCGGGGGGGGGGGGGGGAGGGGTGATTTAGCAGGGTGTGATACTTCAGGGTGTGATACAGCCGGGTGTGATACTGCCGGGTGTGATACTGCTAGGTGTGACACGGCAGGGTGTGATCCAGCAGGGTGTGGTACTGCCAGGTGTGATCCAGCAGGGTGTGATACTGCCGGGTGTGACACTGCAGGGTGTGATACTGCCGGGTGTGGCATTGCAGGGTGTGGCACTGCAGGGTGTGATCCAGCAGGGTGTGATACTGCCGGGTGTGATACTGCCGGGTGTGATACTGCCGGGTGTGACACTGCCGGGTGTGACACTGCAGGGTGTGATACTGCAGGGTGTGATACTGCAGGGTTTGATACTGCCGGGTGTGACACTGCAGGGTGTGACACAGCAGGGTGTGACACAGCAGGGTGTGATACTGCCAGGCGTGATACTGCCAGGTGTGACACTGCGTATGACACTGCAGGGTGTGATACTGCAGGGTGTGGCACTGCCAGGTGTGGTACTGCCAGGTGTGGTACTGCAGAGTGTGATACTGCAGTGTGTGGTACTGCCAGGTGTGATCCAGCAGGGTGTGATACTTCAGGGTGTGTCACTGCCGGGTGTGACACTGCCGGGTGTGATACTGCAGGGTGTGACACTGCAGGGTGTGATACTGCAGGATGTGATACTGCCAGGTGTGATACTACAGGGTGTGATACTGCCGGGTGTGACACTGCAGGGTGTGACACTGCAGGGTGTGATACTGCAGGGTGTGATACTGCCGGGTGTGACACTGCAGGGTGTGACACTGCAGGGTGTGATCCAGCAGGGTGTGATACTGCCAGGCGTGAAACTGCCAGGTGTGACACTGCGTATGACACTGCAGGGTGTGATACTGCAGGGTGTGATACTGCAGGGTGTGGTACTGCCAGGTGTGGTACTGCCAGGTGTGATACTGTAGGGTGTGATACTGCAGTGTGTGGTACTGCCAGGTGTGATACTCCAGGGTGCGATACTTCTGGGTGTGAACCAGCAGGGTGTGACACTGCAGGGTGTGACACTGCAGGGTATGATACTGCCGGGTGTGACATTGCATTGTGTGGCACTGCAGGGTGTGATCCAGCAGGGTGTGATACTGCCGGGTGTGATACTGCCAGGTGTGACACTACGTATGACACTGCAGGGTGTGATACTGCAGGGTGTGATACTGCCGGGTGTGACACTGCTAGGTGTGACACAGCAGGGTGTGATCCAGCAGGGTGTGGTACTACCAGGTGTGATCCAGCAGGGTGTGATACTTCAGGGTGTGATACTGCCGGGTGTGACACTGCAGGGTGTGACACTGCAGGGTGTGATACTGCCGGGTGTGACATTTCAGGGTGTGGCACAGCAGGGTGTGGCACAGCAGGGTGTGATACTGCCGGGTGTGATACTGCCGGGTGTGATACTGCAGGGTGTGATACTGCCGGGTGTGACACTGCAGGGTGTAATACTGCAGGGTGTGATACTGCCGGGTGTGACACTGCAGGGTGTGACACTGCCAGGTGTGATCCAGCAGGGTGTGATACTGCCAGGCATGATACTGCCAGGTGTGACACTGCGTATGACACTGAAGGGTGTGATACTGCAGGGTGTGGTACTGCCAGGTGTGGTACTGCCAGGTGTGATTCTGCAGTGTGTGGTACTGCCAGGTGTGATCCAGCAGGGTGTGATACTTCAGGGTGTGATACTGCCGGGTGTGACACTGCAGGGTGTGGCACTGCAGGGTGTGATCCAGCAGGGTGTGATACTGCCGGGTGTGATACTGCAGGGTGTGATACTGCCGGGTGTGACACTGCAGGGTGTGACACTGCAGGGTGTGATACTGCAGGGTGTGATACTACCGGGTGAGATACTGCTGGGTGTGACACTGCAGGGTGTGATACTGCCGGGTGTGATACAGCAGCGCGTGAGACTGCTGGGTGTGATCCAGCAGGGTGCGATTCTGCCAGGTGTGATACTGCAGGGTGTGACACTGCAGGGTGCGATAATGCAGGGAGTGGCACTGCAGGGTGTGATATTGCCAGGTGTGATCCATCAGGGTGTGATACTGCCGGGTGTGACCCAGCAGGGTGTGATACTGCCGGGTGTGATACTGCCAGGTGTGACACTGCATATGACACTGCAGGATGTGGTACTGCCAAGTGTGATATTCCCAGGTGTGATACTGCAGGGAGTGGCACTGCAGGGTGTGATATTGCCAGGTGTGACCCAGCAGGGTGTGATACTGCTGGGTGTGATACTGCCGGGTGTGACACTGCATATGACACTGCAGGGTGTGGTACTGCCAAGTGTGATACTGCAGGGTGTGATCCAGCAGGGTGTGATACTGCAGGGTGTGACACTGCAGGGTGTGATATTGCCAGGTGTGATACAGCAGCGCGTGAGACTGCTGGGTGTGATCCAGCAGGGTGTGGTATTACCGGGTGAGATACTGCTGGGTGTGATACTGCAGGGTGTGATACTGCCGGGTGTGATACAGCAGCGCGTGAGACTGCTGGGTGTGATCCAGCAGGGTGCGATTCTGCCGGGTGTGATACTGCAGGGTGTGACACTGCAGGGTGTGATATTGCCAGGTGTGATACTGCAGGGTTCGATAATGCAGGGAGTGGCACTGCAGGGTGTGATATTGCCAGGTGTGATCCATCAGGGTGTGATACTGCCGGGTGTGACCCAGCAGGGTGTGGTACAGCCGGGTGTGATACTGCCAGGTGTGACACTGCATATGACACTGCAGGGTGTGGTACTGCCAAGTGTGATACTGCAGGGTGTGATATTGCCAGGTGTGATACTGCAGGGAGTGGCACTGCAGGGTGTGATCCATCAGGGTGTGATACTGCCGGGTGTGACCCAGCAGGGTGTGATACTGCGGGGTGTGATACTGCCAGGTGTGACACTGCATATGACACTGCAGGGTGTG
Source organism: Calotriton arnoldi (assembly GCA_963921515.1). Lineage (NCBI taxonomy): Eukaryota > Metazoa > Chordata > Amphibia > Caudata > Salamandridae > Calotriton > Calotriton arnoldi. Next base: position 3,125,329 of record CAWUFW010000087.1, read on the forward strand.
GTACTGCCAAGTGTGATACTGCAGAGTGTGATCCAGCAGGGTGTGATCCAGCAGGGTGTGATACTGCAGGGAGTGACACTGCAGGGAGTGACACTGCAGGGTGTGATATTGCCAGGTGTGATCCAGCAGGGTGTGGCACTGCAGGGTGTGGCACTGCAGGGTGTGACACTGCCGGGTGTGATACTGCCAGGTGTGACACTGCATATGACACTGCAGGGTGTGGTACTGCCAGGTGTGACACTGCAGGGTGTGACACTGCAGGGTGTGATATTGCCATGTGTGATACTGCAGGGTGTGATACTGCAGGGTTTGACACTGCAGGGTGTGATATTGCCAGGTGTGATACTGCAGGGTGTGATAATGCAGGGAGTGGCACTGCAGGGTGTGATATTGCCAGGTGTGATCCATCAGGGTGTGATACTGCTGGGTATGACCCAGCAGGGTGTGATACTGCCGGGTGTGATACTGCCAGGTGTGACACTGCATATGACACTGCAGGGTGTGATACTGCAGGGTGTGATATTGCCAGGTGTGATACTGCAGGGTGTGGTACTGCGAAGTGTGATACTGCAGAGTGTGATCCAGCAGGGTGTGATACTGCCAGGTGTGACACTGCATATGACACTGCAGGGTGTGGTACTGCCAAGTGTGATACTGCAGAGTGTCAGGGTGTGATCCAGCGGGGTGTGATCCAGCGGGGTGTGACACTGCATGGTGTGATATTGCCAGGTGTGATACTGCCAGGTGTGATACTGCAGGGTGTGGTACTGCAGGGTGGTACACTGGAAGCACAGCAGCCTCTCTCTTCAAGTCTTTCTTGGCAGATGGACCCACACTTTACGGTTTGCTGCTCTGCTTGTCCTGGTAGTCTGCACCTCCCTGCACCTCCTGCATGGTTGGCACCCTGCTTGCCCTTCTCTTCAGTGAAGCCAGCTCCAAGTAGTTCAGGCAGGGACTCTGTCCTTCCTTCCAGGTTAAGCTCCAAGTGATGTCCCCTCACCTCTGGCAAGCAGGATGTCGGGCAGACACCAGCTCTGGTAACAGTCCTGTGGGTACTCTGTAGAGCGCTCCCTTATGTGGCCTAAGAGACCTTGGCACTAGAACAAGTGGATCAACAGCGCCCTCTATTGTACAGGTACAACAGGCAGGGAATGTGAACTGTCTGTCGGCTCTTTCCAAACCCGTTTGGGTCAGTTCCCCTTTCATGTGTCCTTCTCAGAATGTCTTCCAGAAACAGCCTCGAAGAAGAGTGATGCTGCTCGCAGCAGGGACGTCTCCAGGTCGGAGCATCCATGAAAGATGCACAAAGAGGTGTGAGCATCTGCACCTGGCTACCAACAGGCACACCTGACAGTGAGCAGGAAAGGCGACAAAAGGCTGGCCTCCTCTGAAGGACTCTTAATATTGTGAACAACAGAGACTGCAGTCCCACCCTATGCTCTCACCAACTACCAAATGGCTAAGCTCCGGAAGATTCATCAGCAGCTCTTTGCAGCAAAAGGACATAATCACATTTCTAAAGACAACTCTATCTCCTCTCTCCCCTCTCTGGTGTCTAGGTTTCCTCATTCCTGCTTCAGGAATGTCAGCCATACGCTTTCACTGTCTGGGAAAACAACCTTGCATCCATCTTGTGCACATGAACAGGGGAGGGGCTTCGGAAATAGAACCCGCAAGCCTCCACGATTCTGGTTCATTCATGCATTCTATGTATGCACCACACAAGCCACACACATATCCTCATGCAAACATACACGGGATGTTAGCGCTAGAATCCAGGTTAGCATTTAGCAGTGGAACTTTACATGAGTGCAGCAGTAGGCCTTCACTCTGGTGATGCACACAAAAAGGTCTGGCCACAACGTCTGAGGTACAAAACATGGTACGCTGCCAACACACCAGAACAGGCTAAATTCTTGACACGGACAATAATCTACTGCCCAACAAATGAGAGGGCACACATTCTCTAGGCCTAGGACTTTACTTATATTAAAGTATAGACTTAGGCCTTCGCGCACACGCAAGATTACTGTGAGGCTGGGGCTAAAATAAAAAAAACGTCTTTCCAGATACTCACAGTTGGGCACGCAGGACAGGAGAGCATAACTGGACACCGTGCAGGGGACTGTCCCATGTAACAGAAACAAAGGAAATTGGTGATCAGTCACTTGCTACTGATTAAACCAGGGATACTCAAAGTACGGCCCGGGGGCCGCATGCGGCCCTCCTAACACTTACATGCGTCCTCTGGTCAGCAGCACTGGACTGCTGATTACTAGACTCGGCACTAACAATAAAAATATGTTAAAGAAACGGTCAAGCATTTATTTAAAGTTAAAGTGCAGACATCTTGCAACATACCAGTAAAAATACGATAAAGTCTTTTTAAATTTCAAAAAGTGTACTTCATTAACATACATAACCATTTCTCCTTAGTATATGAGATTATGTCAGTGCAATGAGAAGGATCATTTTAAAAGTGATAGTTTTCAAACATGAATTTCGAAACATTCATTCTTCCACCCTGAAAACAATGCCAGTAGTGAACTAAGAGGCAAGTTAGGTGTTACGTGCACCCTGTGTGTGGCCTGGGTTCCTCTTATACATAAACAACATTATAGTTTATTAGAAGGTTTTGTACAGCACACATCCTAAAGTCGTGTATTTTGAGTCCTCTTACATGTAATAATGAAGAAAAAGGAAGGACATTGAAATAAAACAGTTGCCCAGGATCACACAATTTAGTAAAGTGGGGAAGCCAGGATTAACCCCATGTTTCCTGGTTGAACATTGAGCAGTTCAGCCACTATATATACATTTAGCTTCCCCTATACCCACCCTACCACCAACACCCCCACCCCACCCCTCCACGCCAACCCTCCTTCCCCCACCCAGACCACTACCCTGCTGGCATCAATGCGGCCCTCAGTCACATAACACACCAAACATTTTGGCCCCTGGGAAAATCTTTGCGAGAACCCATGGATAAAACCATGCTGCTGGTATTTATATGTCATGAACTGTTAGCCAGGCTGAAAAGACCTCCTTCCTCAATGACACATCACCCAGTGTCTAGTGGAAAGTTTAGACCATGTGCACACTTGACATATGGAAGATGGCTTGCTTTTCTGCGTTTTCATGTAATGTCCCACTGTGCTGCATCTGTCTGGTACTCGAGGATAGCTTCTTAATGTTATAAACACAGGGCAGTATTTCTGTTACCCCCGCCCCCTTTAAGAGAATGACTCCAGCGCTCTCCTTGTGGCTGCAAAGGCTGGCAGATTCCTCAGCCCCTGGCAGAGCCCCGTGGCTCAAAAATGAGGCCATCACATGCATTATTCACCCCGCCTGGCTGCTTCCTGTATCGAAACTCCTTGCAAAATTATTGGCATTTAATTATTTAAGTTCGAAAGGATGCTGAAGTGGAAAGCACGCAGGGATGTGCTCTCACTGACCAAAATGTTACATCAACGCCATTGACTGTCATTCAGAAACAAAATGCATTTAAGTTTAGCTGGGTAAATAAATGATCAGACACACAAAACTATTCAGGGTTAAACCAATCAGGGTCACATTCTCAGGAAGCAGCTGTTTGCAAATTCTGCTGGTCTCTGATTTGTCAGTCACTAAACTGCCGAAGATGATCGCAAGCATTTAAGAAAGGGGGGTTTCATCATCGAAACAGCAATATCACCAACCTTTCTTGCACTCCTGGGTCAATTGTGTCCAATAATTAAGAACCTTCTTTACAGAAAGAAGGCCAACTTCATTAAGAAGCGTCTAATCAACGAATCTATGGGATTTATATTTTGGCAGACGGATATCTGTCACCATTGTGAGTTAGGAGCACCCGTCCACCGAGATCAGGCCCTTTGACACATGTGGGATTCCTACCTGTATTTTAAGAGCCCAAAAATCTTTTGGTTTTATTCTCTCTCTTAACATGTGCTCCATCTCTTCGCTGGGGCCATGCGCTCCCCTCATACAACAGCTCCTCTATGTAACCTTTACGTGATATTAAAGGGGAGGAGCGAGGAGAGATTGTTAGCTGCACTCTGCAAAGGGGAACTCATCTGGAAGGAAACAACTCTGGGAAGGAACGTTGTTTACCTATAAAGAGTTTTCCAGAACGGGTATTCGGTTCCGAGAAATCTGCTTTAGAATTTGTTAAAACGAAGAATGATGCGCAGGCAAGTCTTGTAGGAAAGGTAGTAGATTTATTCTTGAGATTGCTTCTTAGGTTACGGGTTACAGGATGTTAGTCTGATCCAAAAAAGTGCCCCACCAGGAGCAGCCTCCTCGCTGCTCAGCCCTTCCACACCAACTGATTCTCCCATCAATACAAACACACTCAACATTCTATATGACCTCATCATAGGCTGAGCAGCCAGGCAGAGAACCAAGACTTCCCTGACGTTCTGGCACACCATATGGCTGCATCTTCCAACCAAAAGATGGCGGCACGGCAGTGACGCTGAGCCGGATGGCTCGCAGCATCAGCGTGCTTCCAAACGTGCCAGGCAGCAATACACTTCATGGATGAGAAAACGTCACAGAGGAGGAGGCATCGCCGGACATCTGAATGTAGGTAAGTCAGCGCGAGCGTTGTGTGTGCACTATGCACAGCTCGTGCCAATTTCAAATTGAAGGGTAGCGGTTCAACTGTCAAGCTGTAGAGGCACACAGTGGTGAAACGCAAAATGAAAAGAAAAAAAACAAAGAATGCATCAGTAGCGGTGTAGCTCTTCTTGTGATGAAGTCGCCCTCAGCAATTCCTTCGTGAAAGTGAAAAGCACCAAAACCCACACTATTAAGCTGAATGAAAAAAAAAAAATACATCACTGGGCTCTACAGAAGCTGAAAATAACACGAACTCCGCGTTGCTTCAATTAGCACAGACACAGGAAACAAACACTCTTATAATGATCAAAAACCCAGGAAACACTTTAATCCAAAGGTAACTCCATGACCAGCTTTGGGGACCCCTCAGGCGATGCTTCTCATTATGGCACAAATAAAGGGACTGCACTGCTGGTTATCTCCATGTGATATGCAGACCACAACACAATCCAAACGGTGCCTCCTTTCAGTATTTCCGGCTGACTTCAGATAGTTGTCGGGCATGTTAAACACGTAAAACTCAATAGTCTGTCGCTAGGCAGATTTCAACATCAGGTGATGCTCTATATCCTCTGCTCGACAAGCATGTGGGCTCACCTTAGTCAAGCAGATTGGAAACCAAATAAAGTCCAACAGGAACTGGCAGGCCCAGTCTAGGGCTGACCGTTCACAGGTGGTGAGGAATGTCAGGAACTTCTGTTAGTCTAGTTACTCATTTGGGGAACACTCACCCAAGTTTAGCAAGGCACTGGCACGTCCACGATGGGGCTGACCGATGTTCTGGTCACTGGTGGGGCTTCAGGACTGCCAGCTTGCTTCTTCCAAATGCGCTTCTTCAGTTTCTTATGTACCAGTCCATTCAAGGTAGCTCACGTAGGTTCTTTAAGATCGTCGCCACTGTTAAAACGAAGAATGATTCGCAGGCAAGTCTTGTAGAAAAGGTAGTAGATTTATTCTTGAGATCACTTCTTGGTTACAGGTTACAGGATGTTTGTCTGATCCATAAAAGTGCCCCACCAGGAGCAGCCTTCTCGCTGCTCAGCCCTTCCACACCAACTGATTCTCCCATCAATACAAACACACTCAACATTCTATATGACCTCATCATAGGCTGAGCAGCCAGGCAGAGAACCACTGTAGGGAGAGTGCATTGGGTAATTAGTACATTACAACAGAATTCTTTCCCGCGGGCGCCGAGGATCCTGGGGCACTTCATGTAATAGCAAAGGCTGCTTCCGTGCCTTGAGTTGACCAGGACTCTGGGACTTATCTAGAGTTTGGCAGACATATTACAAGTGCCGTAGGCTGCAACGCACTGGAACACATTTGTGACAGAGTGTCCAGGTAACCAAACTCTGTCACATTCACTGAAGGACAGAACCTCAGTGAACGAAGAGTCCCACCAGGCGTCATACAATTCAGGTTATTCACTACTAGGCAAACTGGAAAACGTTTGTGAGGGATGAGTCTCAGCACACTGATCCTCAGTGTTAGACCCTCTTCTTATTGGGAAAAGTTACTAAGCTTGTCCATAAAGTTGGCAAACTTCACAGTTCACACACTTAACTAGGTTCCCAACTTTGCTTGCAGGAGAAATGGTCCACAAAAACATTTGGCAAAAGAACGTTTACCACTTAAAATGTTTCCATGCTGAATTTTTCGCCCATAGACCTACTTTTTCTTTATGTTTTCACACATGATTTGCTTTTTTTAAATTTGCAAGCTTTTGAAGTTCACAAAGTTGCAGAGGAAGAGCCTTCACAATTTTGTGTAATCTTAATTCTTGACTGACTACCGGTTGACTACTCCTAAAAACCTATTGATTTTCAAATAGTATGTTATGTTATCTTAGCGGGATTTGTAGAGGCAACTACTGCCCGGGGGCGTCCAGGCGATGTCTGGAAGATGTTTCACCTAGGGTGGGCTGCATGTAGCTCAGAGATCATTGTTTTGGTGATCAAAGACCTCAAATTCACGCTTCAGATATTTATGGCCAATTGGGCAACAGTACCCATATATGGGGTGGGAGTGTGGGTATACCCTAAATCTAGGTCCCTGCAGGTTGAAAACAGATTTCTCCACTGGTGCCTTATCGTGCCTCAGGCAGCCCCAATTTTCTCAGTCCTCCATAGGCTCGGTATGGAATAGTTAAAGGTTACAATAAAATATACCCCTCCAGTTCTGTGGGCATCAATATGGTCAAATCCTTTTGCAGCACTGACTAGGTTGTTTCTAAGTGATTGTTGGAAGTATTTTTACAGTTCGAGCCCTTTGCTGCAATGCAGACAGGTTAGACTAGAGAGTACTGGATGTGATGGAATATAAAGCAAACTAGAGAATATGCTGCATCTTAAAAAATAAAATGGCTTCGTTTTTATACACTGCCACCATGCAGAAGTGGGAGGCTATTAAATAATCCAAGCCACCTGGTAGGACCCAAGCTCTGGCAAAGACAACTCACGGGTTAGAACAGTATCTGGTGGTCTCTTGACCTGGTTCAGACGTGGTCTGCTCCTGGACTTGTTGTCTTCTCTGAAGTATAGAATATCTGAGACAACATCCATCTTGTGCCCGTTCGGCTCCGATTCCACACAGAGCATTATTCTTTTAAATCTTCGCGGTTCCAAGGTTTGAGGACCTGAGACCAGAATTCTAGGACAACGTGACTGCAGTCTAGCTTTTCTCAATTTAATGATGCAAACCTTTTTCCTAAGGAGTTTTTATGTAACTATATTTATCCAGGCAGCTCTTCAGTCTAAAAATAATTTTGATGACAAATCATCAATTGTATTATTGATTTTCTGATAAATCAGAAGCTATATTTTATGTGTTATAGTTAGAGATTAATCAGAGATTAATTTTAATGTAATCTAATCTTAATGTAATCCTAATGTACTGCAATGCCCATGGCGACGATATGAAATGCCCAATTATACGTTTTTTAAAAACAGAAATACAACCATTTTCTGATGATGATGACGATGATTGCCACGATGTGTCAAGGCGGACATTGCGAGAGCTGTCTGGTGATGGAGAATGAAGTCTATGGATTTGACTGATCTGGGAGTACTGAGGACCACCAACATTTCATCAAACAGCGCAAGAGATCTATAATCCGAACCAGCCCGTGGCAAACGGAATCGTTAAGAGTTACTAACACACCTTACCATCGCCATTCACAAAGAGCAGCTGGACACCCATCTAGGACATTCAGCAAAAACAATTATAAATCATGGCTCAATAGAATCACCGATATACAATCCCACAAACAATTGACAAACTGAATGTCCTAAAGGGGCACAGAAAATGACACACCCTGCGATGTGTGTTACGCATGCGAATGGATGAAGAAGGAATTGAAAATCACACCTCTATGTTTGGGGGGGTAGAGCGTGCCAAGAATGGGGCAGTCTGCACATTGCCTAAGAGATTCATGCACATGAGGCTGTTTCCACGACAGCCAGCTCGAAAATTGTGTTGATGTTGAGCAAGGACTATTATTAGGTGTAAAATATATTAATATATAAACTGCAACTAAAATCGCTGTCTATTAAGCAGAGGACAAATGCATATTTCTTTATTTTATATTGCACGCTTTTGCTACTGCCTTCCTATTAACATTTAATTGGGATTTAAAATGAGATATTCCTCCTCGTACAGCATGACCTGATCACGGTGCTTTCTCTCCAAAAGAGGCGTGCTTGTAAATCCTTATTACTTTAAAAGGGAAAGGGATCCTGCTAAAGCTCTTGTAACTCCCTTGTAGGGTGTACAACAAGACAAGAGATGGAGAGGGTACCTTCCTCGCGGGGAGACAGAATTGCAACCCTGGGACTCTGGGAAGAGCGAGCTGCTGCCTGACAGATGTTGAGAGCCGCGCGTGCCAGTGCGGCTGTCGCAGACTTCACGCCATCAGCATTAACTACCACATCTATGGCTTTATTCATTGTTGTCCTGAAAAGGAAGGACCTCATTGAAAACACGCCTTTGAGAAAAGCTGAGACTCAACACGGTAGTGTAGTCTGTAGGTTACAATGTAGAGAGACATCGCTCTGAATCCTCACCTCCTAGACCGGTCTGCACCCACAGTCTTAGCGTTGAACATTCGCTCTACGCATGTTTGTGCTAGCATCTGAGCAGCTGTGAGATCCAACACAGCTTCAGAGATAAACACGATGGGTAACTTAGAGAATGATTACGATCTTGGCGGATAGGGACAAACGTGACAGATATCCCGTCCGCCAAATTACAATTCCATTATATCCTATGGAACGTGTAATACAGCGTATAGAATATCCATCACGTTTATGACAGGGTAACCCATCCCCCAAGATCATAATCAGGCCCTTAATTTTACTACTAGAAAGAAAATCCACATGCACACGGGGCATTTCATCCTCACAACATTTTATGAAAGTATGTGGTTTGTGCATGTGACTTGTGAATGAATGAATGAATATTAGCTTTGTAAAGCGCGAACTTTGCCCAGGGGCGTCAAGGTGCTACGGAAAGGGGCCAGCAGACAGAAGAGTACGAGGTTCACAGTGTTGCGAGGGTGAAAAGCCAGGTCTTCAAGGCTTTACGGAAGAGAGAATGGGTTTCCAGTCCAGAAATAGAGGAAGGAAGGGAATTCCAGAGTTTGGCAGCAGCAAGAGAGAAGGCTCTACCCCCCATCTAACTTTCCTAAAACTCGGAACTATCAGCAAGTTCTTGCTAGCAGATCTTAATTGCTTGGTGGGACCATATCTTCGAAAGAGCCTTTTGATGCCTTCTGATCCTGTATTATAGAAGGCCTTGTGAGCTAGGCAAAGGCTTTTAAATAAGATTCTCTGGCCAAGAGGAAGCCAGTGCAGCTTACTGATGGAGGCCGAAACTGAGTGATATTTGGGAAGGCCCATCACCAGCCTGGCAGCAGCGTTCTGCACCAGCTGAAGTCGATGTACAAGCCCCTTATTAATACCCAAATAGAGGGCATTACAATAGTCCAATCTGGACAGCACAAGGGCCACAACTGCCTGTTTTCGGGAGGAAAAGGAGAGAAATTGGGAAATCTTTCTAAGAGTCCTAATAATCCCAAAGCAAGTGGAGACTGTTCTACTGATCTGGGGGCCCAGGGAGAGGGAATTATCAATTATGATACCAAGGTTTTTAGCACTGGCCCCAGGTCGGGGGCAGGGGCCAAGCGTGTCCGGCCACCAGACCTCTGTCCAGATCTCCTGATCTGTGTGGTGCAATGCACAATGGAGCGCGGTATACAATAGGCAGTCTGCAATGGGCAATGGAGCGGGGTATACGATAGGCAGTCTACAATGGACAATCGAGCAGGGTATACGATAGGCAGTCTACAATGGGCAATGGAGCGCGGTATACGATAGGCAGTCTACAATAGACAATGGAGCAGGGTATACGATAGGCAGTCTACAATGGGGAATGGAGCAGGGTATACGATGGGCAGTCTACAATGGACAATGGAGTGCGGTAAATAATAAGCAGTCTACAATAGGCAATGGAGCGGAGTATACGATAGGCATTCTACAATGGACAATGGAGCGGGGTATACGATAGGCAGTCTACAATAGGCAATGGAGCGGGGTAAACGATAGGCAGTCTACCATGGACAATCGAGCAGGGTATACGATAGGCAGTCTAAAATGGGCAATGGAGCGGGGTATACGATAGGCAGTCTACAATAGACAATGGAGCGGGGTATACGAAAGGGAGTCTACAATGGACAATGGAGCGCGGTAAACAATAAGCAGTCTACAATAGGCAATGGAGCGCGGTATACGATAGGCAGTCTACAATGGACAATGGAGCGGGGTATACGATAGGCAGTCTACAATGGGCAATGGAGCGGGGTACACGATGGGCAGTCTACAATGGACAATGGAGTGCGGTAAACAATAAGCAGTCTACAATAGGCAATGGAGCGGAGTATACGATAGGCATTCTACAATGGACAATGGAGCGGGGTATACGATAGGCAGTCTACAATAGGCAATGGAGCGGGGTATACGATAGGCAGTCTACAATGGACAATCGAGCAGGGTATACGATAGGCAGTCTACAATGGGCAATGGAGTGGGGTATACGATAGGCAGTCTACAATAGACAATGGAGCGGGGTATACGATAGGCAGTCTACAATGGACAATGGAGCGCGGTAAACAATAAGCAGTCTACAATAGGCAATGGAGCGGGGTATACGATAGGCATTCTACAATGGACAATGGAGCGGGGTATACGATAGGCAGTCTACAATGGGCAATGGAGCGGGGTATACGATGGGCAGTCTACAATGGACAATGGAGTGCGGTAAACAATAAGCAGTCTACAATAGGCAATGGAGCGGAGTATACGATAGGCAGTCTACAATGGACAATGGAGTGGGGTATACAATAGGCAGTCTACAATAGGCAATGGAGCGGGGTATACGATAGGCAGTCTGCAATGGACAATCGAGCAGGGTATACGATAGGCAGCCTACAATGGGCAATGGAGTGGGGTATACGATAGGCAGTCTACAATAGACAATGGAGCGGGGTATACGATAGGCAGTCTACAATGGACAATGGAGCGCGGTAAACAATAAGCAGTCTACAATAGGCAATGGAAGCGGGGTATACGATAGGCATTCTACAATGGACAATGGAGCGGGGTATACGATAGGCAGTCTACAATGGGCAATGGAGCGGGGTATACGATGGGCAGTCTACAATGGACAATGGAGTGCGGTAAACAATAAGCAGTCTACAATAGGCAATGGAGCGGAGTATACGATAGGCAGTCTACAATGGACAATGGAGTGGGGTATACAATAGGCAGTCTACAATAGGCAATGGAGCGGGGTATACGATAGGCAGTCTGCAATGGGCAATGGAGCGGGGTGTACGATAGGCAATCGGCAAGGGAGCGTGGTATACGATAGGCAGGCGGCAATGGAGCGGGGTATACGATAGGCAGTCTACAATGGACAATGGAGCGACGTATACGATAGGCAGTCTGCAATGGACAATGGAGCGATGTATATGATAGGCAGTCTGCAATGGGCAATTGAATGGGTTATACAATAGGCAGTCTGCAATGGGCAATGGAGCAGGGTATACGATAGGCAGTGTACAATAGGCATTAGAGTGGGGAATACGATAGGCAGTCTACAATGGATAATGGAGCGGGGTATACGACAGGCAGTCTGCAATGGACAATGGAGCGATGTATACGATAGGCAGTCTGTAATGGGCAATTGAACGGGTTATACGATAGGCAGTCTGCAATGGGCAATGGAGCGGGCTATACGACAGGCAGTCTACAATGGCCAATGGAACGCGGTATAAGATAGGCAGTCTGCAATGGGCAATGAATGGAGTGGGGTACAGTATATGCAGCCTGCAATGGGCAAGGAAGCGGGGTATACGATAGGCAGTCTACAATGGATAATGGAGCAGGGTATATGATAGGTAGTCTACAATGGGCGCGGGTATACGATAGGTAGTCCGCAATGGACAATGGAGCAGGGTATATGATAGGTAGTCCACAATGGGCAATGGAGCAGGGTATACGATAGGTAGTCTACAATAGGCAATGGAACAGGGTATACGATAGGTAGTCCGCAATGGAGCAGGGTGTACGATAGGTAGTCCGCACTGGGCAATGGAGCAGGGTATACGATAGGTAGTCTGCAATCGGCAATGGAGCAGGGCATACGATAGGTAGTCTACAATGGACAATGGAACACGGGAATTCGATAGGTAGTCCGCAAGGGCAATGGAGCAGGGTATACGATAGGTAGTCTACAATGGGCAATGGAACAGGGTATACGATAGGAAGTCTGCAATGGGCAATGGAGCAGGGTATACGATAGGTAGTCTACAATGGGCAATGAAACAGGGTATACGATAGGTAGTCCGCAATGGGCAATGGAGCAGGGTATACGATAGGTAGTCTACAATGGGCAATGGAACAGGGTATACGATAGGTAGTCCGTAATGGGCAATGGAGCAGGGTATACAATAGGTAGTCTACAATGGCAATGGAGCAGGGTATACGATAGGTAGTCCGCAATGGGCAATGGAGCAGGGTATACGATAGGTAGTCTACAATGGGCAATGGAGCAGGGTATACGATAGGTAGTCTACAATGGGCAATGGAACGCGGGTATACGATAGGTAGTCCGCAATGGAGCAGGGTATACGATAGGTAGTCTACAATGGGCAATGGAACGGGGTATACGATAGGTAGTCTGTAATGGGCAATGGAGCAGGGTATACAATAGGTAGTCTGCAATGGGCTATGGAGCAGGGTATACAATAGGTAGTCCGTAATGGGCAATGGAGCAGGGTATATGATAGGTAGTCTACAATGGGCAATGGAGCAGGGTATACGATAGGTAGTCTGCAATGGAACGCGGGTATACGATAGGTAGTCTACAATGGGCAGTGCTCAATAAGGAACTTCAGAGGCTGGAACTCACCAGCCAGAGCAAAACCACCAGGTTGTTCTCGCTCAAAAAAGGCAAGATGTTCTTAAATGAACCAATGAGTGTATTTGCAAAAATGTCTGCTCAAGGTGGTCTTTTAAAAAATATATTTTTTTTAAATTCTCACAAACAAGTCCAGTTTGCTCACAGGTGCTCTCAGTTTCTGCCGCTGACATCAAGGTCGCAGCGTGCATGCTCGTCCAGTAGATCAGACACATGACAAGTCATCAGCAGCTATGGTGCTAAGAAGTGACTGCTTGCTGCAGGCAAGTATGTCCCTGAAAGTTGATGATATGTTTGTCGCAAAGAAGCGTTTGGTATTGTTATCTGGTAGCAGGACAAAGACTTAGGGTCTGATTTAGATTTCGCGGACGGGTTACTCCGTCACAACGGTGACAGATATCCCGTCCGCCAAAATATAAGTCCCATTATATCCTACAGGATTTATATATCGGCGGACGGAATATCCGTCGCCGTTGTGACGGAGTAACCCGTACGCCAAGGTCTAAATCAGGCCCTTAATATCCACAGACACTTGAATTGAGTTTGGGCAGGAAAAAGTTTAGATCATACAACGAAATTATTGAGTAATTGTATAGCAGTCGGAGACGTAATGGCTTCTAGCTGCCCTGAGACATCGGCGCACAGTGCAGACATGATTGTCACGTGGTTTAGAGACGATGATGTTAAGGTGTTGCAGAATATGACGCGTCTTCTGTCAGTGCTAAGAGTATAAAGAAGGAACGTGCAATTACAGAATGTAGTAGACATGCGCCTTGTTTCGTCCATTTCTGATGACAAGTTTGGATGGTATTAACAGTCCGCCCTGGGTGCAGACAGCCTCTCGTTCCTGTCTCTGCTTCCAAATGTCAGTAACTCAGCACACGAAGCAGTCGTGCACACCACACACCACAGCATCATGGCAGACTACATTAAGACTCACTTAGACAACACACCAAGATTGAAAGTTATTGATAACTTTCATTATCAATCATTTAAATCTCCATTAAATTCATAGACTATGGGTATGAAGGACGCCAGGACTTCACCCAGAGAAAATACTCATTTTTTTCATTTTGCCCACTTCAAGACGAATTCTCTTTCTTTTCTCAAACAGCCAATTGAATCTTTAATAGAACAACTCAGTGGACGCTGCCCCATAACAGGGAAATTTCCATCTTTAAAAGGGGAAGATGAAATGCAATTGGGTAATACCGCCTCAGCAAGGAAAACTTCTGTAACCACTTAGGGACAGCGAATCTGCCCTGTTGTCCCGAAGTTGGGTCTTAAACCCAAATTCATGTTTCCTGCTAAACGATTTTCAGGAAAGGAGTGAGTTATTTGGGTTTAAATCAATATTCATTCCCAAGATGATGCCACGATTCGCTCCCTGTGCTCTCATGCCCTACACTAAGGGCCTCCCTATGGGACTTCCCAGTTTTTGACCAAACTCCCTCCATGTGCTCTCATGCCCTACACAAAGGGCCTCCCTGTGGGACTTCCCAGTTTTTGACCAAACTCCCTCCATGTGCTCTCATGCCCTACACTAAGGGCCTCCCTATGGGACTTCCCAGTTTTTGACCAAACTCCCTCCATGTGCTCTCATGCCCTACACTAAGGGCCTCCCTGTGGGACTTCCCAGTTTTTGACCAAACTCCCTCCATGTGCTCTCCATGTACAGACTTCCAGCCTCCTGGACAATGTTCTGAATTTCCCTTTCAGGGTGGATCCGCCCCAGGTTTGTGAGGGCAAGAACGCTATTTCCACCAAGACAACTTTTCCAAGAAGCCTCAACTTTGTGACGTATTCCAAGAATTGTGCCCAGCTTCCTGGAACAGCCTCAGGACTCGACTTGCATTCAAGACCCATACCAGGTTTTGAGGGTGCTGGTTGCTTTTTGTGCCAAAGCCTCCGATTCTTATATTTGTCGCTCACTGGTTTGTCTCCAGCCTTGCTGCCCAAGTATGACTAGAGGAATCAGCACACCTGTGTCTGGCAGGTGCTGGCTCTGTCATACCTGACACGTGTGATCTTAAGGGGCTCTTCTAAAGCCTCTCCCACTGTTTGTGACCCCGGGCCTGTTTCCAGAGATTCCTCATTCATTCTTTTTTCCTGAACCTGAAATGTTCGCAGTGTGGCCTCGTGTCCTGTACCTGCAGTGCTTTGCAGTGTCACCTTGTTTATTATTTTGTTGTGTGTCTCTATTTCCAGAGCAAGCACTGTTCGGCCGTGTTTTATATAATTCAACATTTGCTTCCGGGTTCCTTGATTTTTCTCTATTTCTGTAGTTTCTTTTTTCAGTTTTGCCTTCATTTCCCTCCCTTCTTATTCCCCAACCTTAGTGTCTTCCTTTCCCTGCTTCTTTACTTCCAAGTGTTCTGCCTTCCTATTCCTGCTGCTTTAGTTCTCAGTTCTCCAGTCTGATACATTTGCTTGCTTTCTGCCAAAGGCTGCCTGTGTTTTCTTTTCTGTCCTGGTAAGCACTGCTCCGGTCTAGCTCCTTGTTTCTTGTGGATGTGTATTTTAGTTCCTCACACTTGCTGTTACCTCCTAGCGTGTTCCTGTGTCATCACCAGGATTCGTGGGCAGAGCCTTCACACTAGGTGGTGTTTCTCACCTACTGTGAGTATTGTCTTTACAATACCTTTTGTAACATCCTTGTAGGCATCAGTCACAGACCCAGCTTTTGCATATAGTCCTACAGGTGGATACTTTTCAGTCAGTGTCTGGAACAGCACCTGTGGCAGAGGAACTCACTGGGCTTCAGTCTTATCGTGTGGAGCTTCTGAGTGATTTCCCCCACATTCCCGTTAATTGAGTTTTCTGTAGGTCTTGCACACCCTGGAACTTAATTATTCACAACACTGAACTGCCTCTTGAGAGCCTCTTCTTTATTTGTTACTTTGTGCAGCGCTTCCCCACTGGATCCCTAGCATCCTGTGATTGCCTGTGTGATCTCAGGCAGCTCTGTCACAAGTATTCTCTTCCGTACCACTAGTACTTGCCCGAAACTTGCTAAAATCCAGGCAGGCGGTGAACTTTGCAGGAGAATAAGAAATTAACCTTTTCTCCTCCTTCGTGGGCTCCTCATTGGTATTCAGTATGGAACAGAATAGTAAACTGATACCCAATAGCTTGACAAAGTCACATCCTCATACTTTCAAACCCTTATCACCTCACTCCAGCCTCACCCTCAGTGTTTTGCGCGCAGTATTGACAACTTACTCTCTCCTCCAAGCTAAGTGATCAAAGACATATCTTTCTCAGCCGATGATGTTGAGGCACACTTCTCATCTCGAATCACAATGATTAGAGACACCCTGGATACACCCCTCACTGCTCCACTACCACCCACAAACACACACTCACCACACTCCAAACATCCATCCTTTCATTTACACTCCCACTCTTTGTCCCCAAACCTCCAAGTGACGTCCTTCCAATAATCAGAGCTGCTAAGTCCTCTGTTAACAATTTAACCCCTTCAGCCCTCAGACCATCAACCCTAGGGTCCTTGCCTCCTGTGGCCTAGTTTGCCTCATCTCTCCTTTCAACTCTTCTCTCACTCCTGGCACACACCAGGCTTGTTTCTCATTTGCAGTAGTTCTACCTCTCGTCACAAAACGTGCTGTCCATCCTTTGCCTCCCTCGTTCGTCCAGTTCTGCAACTCCCCTTTTTCTCCAGGATACTGGAGTGATTGGTCTTCAACGGACTACTAGAGTAGTCTATTAGCAGGCCTTTCTAATTGTCCTACTCACTACTAGACAACATTGTGAATTTTACAACCCTATGTCTATACAATTCACCCAGGCATACCTTCACCTCAACATACTGTCAACAAGCGGACGGGCTCACCACCAACCATAGGGTCATACTCATGACCACCAACCATAGTGTCAGACTCATGACCACCAACCATAGTGTCAGACTCATGACCACCAACCATAGGGTCATACTCATGACCATCAGACTCGTGACCACCAACCATAGGGTCAGACTCATGACCACCAACCATAGGGTCAGACTCATGACCACCAACCATAGGGTCAGACTCATGCTACTGCTGCTTGTATTCAAAACAGTAAATGGTCTGGAAATTTACTACCGCCGCATCTGGTGCGACCTCCAAGTTCTGGACCTCACCTACCACCTGACATCGGTGCAGCCCACTTTCTCCAAGAGTTCACAATAACTTTGAAAATACATTCAGTGCAAAATGAAGAACCAAAATGACAACTGACACATTGTTTTTGCAAATATGTACATGACACGTCTTTATGGTCCTTTAACTAGAGATGTGAAATTGGCTTAGGTATGTTTTTTTATGGCAAAGATATTCCTACAGTTAAAAGAAGCTTACTCTTTTACTCACTGGTTATGTAAATATCTGAGGGTTAATACGGCTGAACGGAGGCATATTTTGATGGCTAGGAGGGTTGCTTGGATCGGTAGGACCAAGAAAACATTTAAAGGGGATAGCGTGATTGTCACGCTTAGATACCCAGAACTGGCCCATAAGATCCTGCATCATACCTCGCAACCATTCTCCGTTGAATCAGGGAATCAAAGCCCTACCTTTGTTTTTTTTTATAGGCCACCTTTTAGCCCTACACAACCCCAACGTCTTGTTGATCAAGAAGAGGGATCTACCCTTTGTGGGGGATTTCCGACATCACTTAACTCATTTACCCCCTTGAGGGATCTTAATGATATAGACTGACTACGAGTAGGGGAGGGCACGGGCAAAGTCATTGACATTTTGGTCGAAACCCCTGTTGAACCCCGTGTGACAGTGGAGAACAATTCTAGGCAAAAAACAGGCTCTTCTTCCGAGCTTAGGGACCAAAGTTACATGGGGTCAGGGAGCTCAGGGAAGGTTTGCATTGCCCCCTCCTTTATTCAGGGTGGGATCAGGGTGGGTGATTTAAAAATGAAATTTGGCAGGTCTAGCTAGTAAATTTTGGGATGAGCAGTGGCTCCAATACATCAGAGACTTTCACACAATATGTATTCAGGAAACGTGGGAGCCAGTTAATAATTTCTTTATAGAGGGCTATAAAACATTTTTTCTGCCCAGCAGTAAGGTATAGATCAGGGAAAGCAAAGGAGGGGTCTAATCATGTTTATAGACCTCAGGATTCACAGTATGTGGAAGACCCTGATGTGGGACTCTAATGTCACACAAGAACTCACATTAACGAGCAAATCATATCGATTTGTTCTAATCAATTTTTATAATGCGAGACTACAATCACAGGGATCGGCTAGCCTTGATGAGCTAAGTACACGCCTGGAGCAACTCCAGGGGGAAGGCCTGTCGCAGTCTCAATTCGTTTTAGTGGGAGATTTTAATTGCCACCTGTGTTCCAACCTAGTGGTGACCAACCGAGACTGGTCGACTTGCACAATAAGTCAGGGATTGCACATGGAACATACTCAGGAAGGGCGGGATTTGAATGTCCTCCTAAACACTTATGGCCTAACACATACTTTGGACCTGATCGCTACCCACCCTGACTCACCCGTGCCCCCGACCTATAAAGGTAGAGGCTGCTCAACATTTATTGATTTCATATTTGTGTCTTTTACACTGAGGAGGTTTATATCTTTTTTTAATATACATCACAGTACATTGAGTGACCACAATCTCGTGATTATGTCACTTGTAGCCCCTTGGAATCAGCCTGTACCGCAAAGACTTACTGGGGGAATGATCTCTGCTACTGATCAAGGAAGGCGTTTAAGGTGGTCACAGGTGGATATTATTGCTTTTAATAAATCACTTTTTAGCATAGGTAAACAGGAGGTTTTGAAATGTTTAGACCCGCAAGCACAGGGGGAAGAAACAATTCAAGCATTTATTGCTATAACACAAGTAGTGGACGGTTTGCTAACAGCTCCGGCAAACTCCTCCCGCAAGGACGTCCCAAGATGGTTTGACGGGGAGTGCTCTCGGGCCCTTAGAGACCCTAAGAGGACCCTAAAACAGACACCGAGAGATAGGTGCTGGGTGGCGGACTGCCACAGCCACTATAAGCAAGTCCTCAAGGGGCAAAAACGCTTACTGCAAAAAAAAGCCTGGGAGGACCTAACAGAGGCATGTGAGCAAAAGGACTGTACCCGCTTTTGGAGGGTCATTAATAACCCATGTTTGAAAGATCTAAATAAACCAGGGCTAAGTCCTAATATTTTCCCAGAGCAATGGCAGGCTCATTTTGAGGGAGTTTACAATCATTGCCACAGAGAGGAACCATCACAGGAATTAAACCCTTACCACAGATCTGATCCCATTACCTTCACTCTGGACGAGGTCAGATTGGGAATTGAGGGGCTATCTCGGAATAAGGCGCCAGGACCAGATGGGATCCCGCCAGACCTTTTCCGTTGCAATACAGAGATATGGGCCCCTCTCCTCGTCAGGGTTTTAAATGCGGCAGTAGCAACAGTAATGCCTGCATCATGGTCTACTGCCACCATTGTACCGATTTTTAAGAAGGGATATAGGGACAGCCCACATTGTTATCGCCCCATATCCCTTATTGACGTTACAGCGAAGGTTCTGGGTCAGGTCTTATTGAATAGGTTGTCTGAATGGGCAGAGACTAACCAAATAATATCGGACGTACAATATGGGTTCCGCGCTGGTAAATCCACCACAGATCAATGTATCTCATAATTGTGAAATACACAATAGACAAACCGGGGGCTCTGTTTCTGGGTTTTATGAACCTCACTGCGGCTTTTGTTCGAGTGAACCATTGTAAACTCTGGAAACTGCTTGGAGAGCTTGGGTTGGACCCGGCAATAACTAATACCCTAATGGCCCTACATTTTAACACCACAGCAGTAATCAGATACACACAGGATGGGAAAACCACTGGTCATTTTAACTGTTCTAGTGGGGTCAGACAGGGTTGTATATTAGCGCCGTTTTTGTTCACACTATATATTAATGGTCTTGACTCTGCCCTGATGGCCCTACAGGCTGATACCCCGAGGATAGGCACAAGACAGGTTTCCGTCTTGCTATATCCGGATGACACGGTACTCCTTGCACGCACCCCGAAGGGCTTGCAGCTTTTACTGGACGGGTTCATGTCTTTTATGGATACGATGGACTTGTCACCTAATTTAACTAAATCCTACATAATGGAAATTGGAAAGCAGAACAGGAGGCCCAATACATACAAAGTAGGCACACATATTCTAGGGAAAGTCTCGGCCTTTTCTTATCTGGGTATTTTATTTGATGAGAAATTGAGTTTTAAACATTTATTAGAGACGAGGTGTTTAGAAATGACAAAGTCAATGGGAGCAATTGCAAATTATGCTCATAGACTAGGCACTTGGTCACAGGGGATAATTTTAAAGTTATACAACTCCTTTTGTATCTCTAAAGTTTTATATGGTAGTGAGGTATGGGGCTACATGGTGGCTAACAAATTACAATCCGTAGAAAATAAATATTTTAGGCGGATTTTGAAAGTCCCTCATAGCACACCTGTGTACTCCATACATGAGGAATTGGGGTCTAAGTATATCTCTGATATAGTGGCTGTCAAACCCCTTCTGTGTTGGGTGAAGATCTGGTCCAAGGTGGAGGTAGGATTTAACAAGATGGTAATCCAGGATTGCCTTTCTCTTGAGCATGCGTTAAAAATCCTGCGGCTAAAATATGTCAAGGATACCTTCACCGTATTAGGACGAGAGGATCTGTTTACTAGTCAGGATAAGGTAGGATTCCAGGAGAAGGCGATTATCAAAGATCTGTTTTTTAAATACATTACGGCACACCGTGAGGACAAGGAGCTCAGGAAACCCACGGTCAGAGAACACATTTTAGTAAAATCAGTGCAGGGCATGGAACCCTATTTATTACTTATAACAAGTGCACAAGATAGATTTTTAATTACCCGCTATAGATTGAATTTATTTTTTCCATTTGTTGGCTACACCCCCCGGCTTTGCTGTGCATGCAGAACACAGAGGTCCCTGTGGCTGCGACAATAGGTCTCCACACGACACTCTCCATGTTGTCCTCCTCTGTACATATTATTCTCATCCTAGACGAGTGTTTATCAAAGGGCGTATAAAAAAGCTTATATTTAGGCAGGCTCGTGTTGCCTTACTGTTCTTACAGCTCTCAACTGATGTTTATACACTCTTTTGTGTTTCTAATTTTTTAAGATCTGCTTTAAGGCTAAGACCCACCAGAGGTGACTGAAGGTCACAAGAGTATCTGCGAATTTTGCACTTTGTTAGGCTGCTATAAATGTCTCGAACTGTGGGTTACTTTTTAGGATCATGTGTAGTTATCTTATGTTAAATTAATGTTAAATCAGGATTTTATCGATTATATTTTTAATTTAAGAAAGGGTTGTTGGGAGTGTCATGAATTTAAGACACCTGCTGGGACAGCAACAACAAGACATTATGGATTCCGTGTTGTCTTATTTTGTAGATCTGGCTGTTTTACAGATAATGTACACACTTGATGTATGTTTTTTTTTTAAACTGCCTCTTTTATGGTCATATTTTTTATGCCGAATAAAGATTATTATTAATATTATTACTCTTTTACTTGTCTGAACTGTTCACCACCCAGCAGCCTCTCCCTTTGTGTTGCTTTCGTCGCCATGTAAAACATTTGTGATGTAAATGTTGCTGCTGCTAACTGAATGAACGAGAGACAGAGGAGGTAAATAAGTCAGAGAGAATGGAAACAGAAGACACCATAAAAGTAACTGTCAATTAACTAAACAGGTTTTGCCGAGATGGCTGACCCAGATGGGCATCCCTTCTGGAGTAAAAGGCCAGGCAGTAATGACTTACAAAATGACGAACTGATGTCCAAGAGGCTGCTCTGCTAATTTCTCTAATGAGCACATCAATAATGACTGATGTAGTAGACATGGTTCTTGCTGCAGAATGGGTCCTAGCTTTAATGGGTTTGTTGACATTTGTATAGCAGGTTATGATACCAGTCTCCACTGGACAGGACGGATTTGGGAAATGGTGGGAAGCAATATACAATGAAGCACATAAAAAACGGATTTTGTTTTAAGGATGAAAGACAAAACAAATGCATTTCAACTTGATATTGTGTAAGGTTCATGAGAACACCAGGCTTCTAAAAAGGTGCTGAAGGAGTGATGTGTGCAAGGGCTCAACCCGTGGGCCTATTGGCATTGACAAGGCAAAATGCAACTCGCAAGGGGGAGCAGCCATTCCTATCAGAGGATTGGCTTTCCCAAGGTCCTCTTTGAAGTTTTTTTGTTCTTCTCACTTGACTTTTTTAAAGAAAACCTGAGGACTGGTCCTATAAACGGTGATAGCAGATGCGGTAACTGCAATCAAAGACAACTCTGATCCAGATGTTGGCGGATGGTGAAGACAAGACAATACTACTTGTTATTGGCCCGTAATAAGGATGCTGGGTTTTCTCAAACACCATATGCGCGGCCCCTAATACTTCAATGCTTTCTATGATGTTTTGACTCTTTCTAATGCTCAAACTGGAGCCATTTGGGGTTCAGGCTGCCAAGCTCAATAAATCATGATTGTGATGGAGGACTTTGCCTTGAGCCCCAAGTAGGAGATTCGGCCCACAGGGTAATTTCATGTAGGACACTCATGACAGGTGAAGTAAACCTGTGACATAAGAAAGGTAATGACATCCTAGGGCCACCATAGTCACTCCTGCCTTACTTCAGTTTGATCAGCACCTTGGGAGTCAGAGTTACTGGTGGAAATTCGTAGTTAAAGGGTCTGTTCAAGTTCAAACTGGTCTGTGGGTACTGGGGTGCAAATATCTTGACAGTCACCAGTTTCTGTGGCTTCATTTCTACAGCAGCCCTATTTGTGGAATCCTCAACGATGGAATACACATCCGGGGCCATCACAGCAAACGCCTCACTTGTGACTCTTAAATGGATCTGTTTAAAGCACCGGCCTGCACAGTTTGAGCTCCTGGGCGATGAATTGGCATTACGGGGAGATACACGGTAATCCTGCAACGCCAGACAGCCGACGTTTGTGTCCAGAGGCCCTTGGCTCTTACTACTTGTATATAGATTGTGGTGCCAATGTCTGCTTGAATCAACACTAACTTTGCTGTCAGGGAGAGAAAAAGGGACTTGTGGACTTTAAATTAAATGAATGCCCCCAATTCGAACATGTTCATGTGTTACAAGGGTTCCTTTGGAGCAAGGACACAATGTCCCTTGTAGCTAAAGTTGATTGAATTGAGCCCCAAATCCTGAAACGGACTCCTCCGTCACTATGGACCGAGGCAGTAGGTGTTGTTGGAAATGGATTTCTTTCACCATGCTTTGTCCCAGGAGCACCACAAGAGGGATTGCAATGCTGGCGCTGACCGAGAGATGAGTTGTCCCACTGCCCCGAGGGCTAGCTTCGCTTGCTGTCCTGCAGGGATGTTCTATGCGGTCATGCGTGAGGCGCAATGAAGCTCCAAGAGGCGCTAAGACTGAGCAGAAACAATATCTGCTGAGCCAAGGTCTTCTCTTCTCCAAAGAATGTGCTTCTGCTCTGCACATGTCATGACCAATCCCTGGGGTTCAATCTTCAACTGTGGGGTCTGTGCAAACTTTGCACAAGAGACGAGGAATACAAAACAATGCAGGATAACGCGATATGCTGAAATTATTTCCAACTATCTGTAAGTTGCTGGCTGCTAGCAAGCAATCATCTGCAGATGGGCAAATAAAATGTGTTCTTCTTCCAATGTGTGATGCCACTATGGCCGTGCCCTGGGTGCTGCTGTAAAGTAATGGGAAATGTTTGAACCAGAAGTGGTTGTGTGACTCATCTGTATGTGGCAGTCAGTATAAGACTTGAGGATGCACGAAGACACCCAGGACCCTAGTTGCACTTGTGGAAGTGCTCGCATTCCCAATTGTCCTTCACACCCATGTGTCCTATTTTTAGCTCCAAAATGTGACATTTCGGAGCCTGGAAAAAAGAAAGTAGATGTGTTCTCTTTCTAGGGCTTGAGCACCGCCTCTATCGCCTCTAGTAGAGACGCTAATCGAGATGTTCCTGGTTGGACATTGTGGAAGGATATATTCAGAGATGGAGTCTTTCATTTCAACAAACAGCCACTTCTCAGGGTTCAACATCCGCTTGTATTTTGTGATTTTTTGCCTCTCTTGTAGGCATTATGCAATAGTGGCCCCACCAAGCAGGCCACAGTGAGGGTGGTGTGAGAAAGCTGCTGGTTGGCAGCAGCTACAGATGTTTCTGCAGAGCCTGAAGACTGTTGGCCCCCTTTCCTCGTGGTCTCCTCTCATGGTAGTGGCATGTTTGCCACAGGCGCGGCGGTCCATCTTTGCAGAAGACTAGCTGAAGGAACAGGCGGTGGAAGCGCTTTCTGCTGGGTTCAACGTGAATGCTGCTGAATTTCCTCTTTTTTCCCAGATCAACCTTTTTTCAAATTGTCGTCTTCTGCCTTCCAGTGACGAATCGCGTCATCCACATGCAAGTCCCAGAGTGTGTTGCCTGCGAATGTTAGATTCATCACCTTCTGCTGCGCGTCTGATTTGAGACCGGTCAAACATGGGCACACCAAGTGCCGTACTGAGATTCAGCAAAGCTCATCAAAAGCTTTGCGGTCAAAGACATCTGCTTCTGCCAAAATGATATTAGAAAGACAAGGTTTATATATTAGAATATGGAGGTCCTGCCTCTCTTCGCTGTAGAGACCACCCATAAATCTCTGCATTGGTTTATACAATGATTTATCATACTTCTCCAGGCGGACAATGGCACTTGAAGCTTTCTGGGTCGTGTAAGAGAGTCCACATATATGTCACTGATCCCAAATGTTCTCCCCATCCACCATGGATGAAGATGAGGAAGATTTTCGGCATTATTTAGGCAGTCTACATGGAGCCAGATGCTGCAGAGGTTGATACCTTATCAAGGACCAAGCCCGAGAGGCCCCGAAGAGGATTTTCAGCTAGATCGTCCTCCTGGTGAGGACTTCATGGAATGTGAGGGCACTGCACACAGGCTAAATTCAGGATGGGGAGCTTGTTACAAGTACTGGGATGGTATGTCCATCATTATGGCTCTGAAAGCTTTTTTTAGGAGTGTATGATACCTCCTTGGCGTTCAAGGAGGCGATTGATCTCTTCGAGAATACCTGACAGGAGTTGGTTTACTTCTTAGAGCTTCAGTCTTCTCAGATGTGAACCTCTCTTTTGGTGTGTCATGTCCAAAAGGGACAGAGACATCTGACAAGTATTCTTTGGCGGAGAGTCCTCGCCATTTGCTCGACAAGCGGAATTAGATAGCGGTGGCACTTTGAAAAGGGCTCACAGTGGATTGTGGGGGCCTACATGGCGTCTCGTGGCTTCTCCTTCAGAATCAAAGTTAGTTTTCAACAGCGTATAATATGAATGCTTGATGGCGTCCCACTTGACGTTGAACGCCTTAACATTGAGCCTTGACATGAAACCTCTTTGCTTCAGGCGCTCCGACGTTGAATATCTTAACAGATATCTTAGCGCATAGACAGGTAGCGAGGCTCTAGGGGCCTTCAGTAACAGGGACTTCAGTGTCAGTGCAGCTCTCAAAATCAATCTGAAGAGGGTCAGCACTGCCCTTGAGGGGATTCAATGGAGAAAGAGCCGAGGACACTGAGACCTGCATCAGACTGCAGAGAAGTAAACCTTGCAGATTCTTCCCTCTCTGTGAGCCAGAGCTGCCCTCTGTCTTTTAATAGTCTGCGTGGTCTTTTCTGGCAGAAGAGGCGTTCTTTAAGAGCATGGCTACTAGCAAGCACAAAAGGAAAAAAAGTGCATTGTGTGGGAAATATTTGCACTGCACCAGTCCTCTAGGTAAGTAATGTTTTCAAATAAAGTTACAAGTATAAGTGAAGAACAACAAGCAGCGCTAGCAGTGGACGGCTTCCAGCAGCTCCACGTCCACTTCAACCCCCCCCCCCAATCAAAGGTCCCCTCTCATTCCATTCCATCATTCCATCTCTTGCATTGTGAATTGTGAACAACCACATTCTGACACTAAAGGAGCACTAGTCTCACCCAGCCTTGGTAAAGGATTCACATTGAAGAATACCACATCCCTGTCTTCATTCTCAACCGAGACCATGGGTTCTCTCTGACTAACACAGAATGCCACTCTGTTAAGATTTCGCACCGAACCACCCAACACTCGTACAGCCCCATTCAACAACTCAGTCACTTTAAGTGGGCTCAAACACTTAGAAACCATTCCTACCATGCCCTATGGGAAGATTCACTAGTACCAAATATCCAACACTTATCTTACCAGCCGAGACATCCTTTATCCTCCTTTCCAATTCCAAACCCATTTCCTGATTATGATTGTTGACTCTTGTAAGCTTCCTGAAAAACGGCTTCCGGACCTCTCCATGGTATTCTTGATTTAATCTTAAAACGCTACTGAGACAACTTCGTGCTGGGTTTGTAGTCCCACAATTTCTCAAATGGAGAAAAAATGGAAACAGCACTGGAGGTAGTCTAATAAGAAAGTAATGTGGTCAACAATGCCTTGCACTTCAAACCTTCATTAACAGCCAATTGCACAGATTCTTTGGTTACACAATTAAATCATTCTACCTGTCCATTGGACTACGGATAACAAACAGCAATCCTCTTGTGAGTCACACCACATCTCTCGAAATACGCCCTGAACTTAGCAATGGTAAAAGGCTGACCATTGTCCAAAACTACAAATTTTGAGATCCCCGCTCTGCAAAACACATACACTAAGAAATTGATTACCACATCCGAAGTCACACTTTCAACCAATCTCATCTATGACTACTTAGAATAATAATTTATAAGTACTATTGCATAATTTCTTCCTTCGTTGTTGTGCGGAAGGGGCCCAGAATGTCAATCCCCAACTTCCGCCAAGGTCTTTCCAGAAGTGCCACCGGGTAAGGGGGTGCAACACAACATTTGGTTGACTTATCACTCTTGCCACAAAATTCACGCTCTCTTAAAATTTGGTAAGCCTTTCATTCAAGTTAATTCACCCTGAATCCTGGCAAATGATTTAACTTTACCACTCAACATCTTCTCATTTGACCACCTCATCTGTAAGTATTTCAGAATCTCATATAAAATCTCATCATTCTTAGACAATCTGCCCCATTCAACTTCTGAACATGAACTGATCATCACAAATTCTCCACCCGCACCAGCTAAGACACACGGAAACCACTTCATCCTCCTGTTCTTCAGCTGTCACGGATTCAACCAGTAAAGGCCGCCATGACAAACAATTTGCATGCTGTTTTTTTTTCCCAACCACATGCTCAATAACAAACTGAAACTCTACATTATGCCTGGCAACCTGGCCAGCCTGACATTCATCACCCTACCACCTATGGGAAAAAATATGTGAAATAGTCGCCACTTTTTAAACAAAAGGAATTCCCCACTAATACGGGCAGAAATGCTCAGCTGACCTTGTACAAGCCAACAATTGCCTTTCTATCACAGAATAATTTATGTTGGATTCCCTTAATACCCTAGAACAATACACCACCACCCACATTTTTGTTCATCAGTTTGCAGCAAAACTGCACCAACTTTTGAACCACTCGCATCAACAGAGACAACACATTTTTTACCAGCAACAAAGGGCGGCGTTTCGGCCTATGGTGCCCCCCTAAACATCCCTGCACCATGTGGCAGGCACTGTGAGGTGCCTGCTACACGTTGCAGGGATGTTTACAAACTTCCATTTTTCAATGGGAGCTTGTGCTGAGGGCAGTTTCAGCCCAACACACAAGCTCCCATTGAAAAATGGAAGTTTTCGACCACACCATCCTAATGGGGTTGTCGTAACCGCCGACCTGTGGTCAGGTGGTTCCTTCCCCGAAACATCGTAATTAGGCCTGGAGCATTCACCACATCAACCTTCAGCATCTCAAAGGCTTTCCTCTGCTCACTTTCCCCAGAAACACTTCAGATTATTCTTAAGTAGAGACCTGAGTGGTTCGAGCTTCATGATATAGTATTCTATGATGTTTGCATAAAACTGAGTGAGGCCTAAAAACAACATAGGTTGTGCCATGCTCCTCGGTTTAGGTGCTCCCAAAATAGCTTGCATATATCCATTCTGTGACCTGGATGCGCTCATCGGTGACGGCGTGGCCTAAATAATCGACATCAAAGGCTGGAAAAACAATATTTCTTGAACTTCAGGTTTAGCCCCTTGGTAGACAAAGCGTGGAGAACCATCCTCAACCAGAAATCATGCAGTCCTGTATCTTTTCCAAAAACAAGAATATCATCTTGGAAAGTAATGACGCCCTCAAGACCCTCTACGGCCGCTTTCATGATACACAGAAATACAGAGGCAGTGCTCGCAAGAGCGAAAGGCATGCATCTGAATTGGTACACAACCTGCGGAGTTACAAATACAGTGAGTTGCCCAGAATTCTCTTCCAACACAACATGGTGATAGGTCCTGGCAAGAATTAAAGCTGTAAATACAGCCGCCATTCCCACAGTCACAATCATCTCATTCTTATTGGGTAAAGGGTGCCTATCAATCCATAATGTGTCACTAAAGCTGCATAAATCGACACACAAATCAAGTTCCCCGGAAGTCTTAAGTGAAAGCACGATATGGTCCACCCAAGGTGAAGATTTGATGGGCTCCATAGCACCCTTCTCGCAAGAATCACACAAAATGTCTTTCGACCTACCCCACTGAACAGTGGAACATTATGAACTTTGTTTCTAATACGTTGGGCTCCATCCTTCAGTCTGATACAGGGCTCAAATGCCCTATATTGCTCTCTCTGTCTGAGAAAAACATACTTAAAGTCCCTGCACATTTGCAATTTCCACTATCTCATTCTTTCTGACTGTTCGGTCATCATGTCTCATCCAATCACAATCCAGAATGATGACATAAATCGGGGTGTCAGCTGTAGAATTCTGCCTAATTCCCATCTCTTACTGGTGTGGCAATGCCAGAATGACATTGCACTTATCTGCCACATATGCATATACTTTTCTTCTGTACCTACAATGTTATGTTATGCTGTTATGTTGTGTTGTTATGTTATCTTATGGTTTTGTATAGTGCACTTATAAAACAATGGGGTATCCAGGTGCTAGAGCAGATATGTAGACCAACCGGAGATCCTAGTTGAACTGCCAGATCTTCCGTTTCTTGTGAAACTCGATTAAAGATGGGAAATCCTGATGTGATGGGAATTGGTGTTCCATGTTTTGGCAGTGATGTAGGAGAAAGAGCATCCTCCTGTTTTGGTTCTGCGGATGCGTGGTATCTGTGTGAGGAAGAGTGTGGCTGGGCGCCGCTGCCCAGTTGGATGGTGGAAGTTAAGGCAGTGGTTGAGATAGGCAGGTTTGACATTGTGGCGGGCTTTGTAGGCATGGATGAGCGGTTTGAATTGGCAGCACTTCTGCATGGGTAGCCAGTGTAGCTCTCTGAGGTGGCACGTGGTGCATGTGTGCTGCAGGGGATGTCAAGGATGAGTCTGGCTGTGGCATTCTGGGTAGTCTGGAGTCTTTGTCTGAGTTGATTCGAGATACCGGCATAGAGTTATTTGCCGTAGGCCAGTCTGCTGGCGATAAGGGCCTGGGTGTTCACATGTCTGGTGTTTGTGGGGAGTCATCTGAAAATCTTGCATTTCATACGTAGTAAGCACGCGGGGGTTAGGGCATTTATCTGTTTGGTAATCGTGAACTTGTTGTCCAAGACGATTCTGAGGTTTCTGACATAGTTGGTGGGGGTGGGCGTGGGTCCCAGTTCGGTTGGGCACCTGGAGAAGTCTCACAGAGAGCTCTTGTTCTCGAAAATCAGGACTTCTGTTATGTCAGTGTTGAGTTTTTGGCAGTTCTGTTTCATTTAGTTTGCCATGCAGTTTGTGAAGTCGATCCTGGTGGTGTGGTTGTTGTCTGTGAGGGAGAGGATGAGCTGAGTGTTTTCTACGTAAGAGACAATGTTGCTTTCCTGGGATCTTATGACGAGAGCAAGTGGTTCCGATGTAGACATTGAAGAGGGTGGGGCTCTGCGATGACCCTTGTGGGACTCCGCAGATGAGATTCTTGGGTTCGGCAGGAGTCGGACTCATTGGGTTCTGTCAGAGAGAAAGGAGGTAAGCCATCTCAGGGTGGGTCCTTGTATTCTGGAGATGTGGATTTTTGAGACGAGGGTGCCATCTGAGACGGTGTCGAAGGCCACGGAGAGCTCGAGCAGGATGAGAGCTGCGGTTTGCCCTTTGTCCATGATGGTCCAGATGTCATCAGTTGCTGCAATGAGGGTGGTTTCCATGCTGTGGGTGCTGCAGAAACCTGACGTCCAGGAGATGGTGCTGTTCTAGATGGTTGGAGAATTTCCTGTTGATTGCTTTCTCCATGACTTTGGATGGGAAGGGCAGGAGAGAGATGGGTCTGTAGTTGCTGAGCTCTTCCGGGTCTGCAAAAGGTTTCTTTGGGAGAACTGTGACCTCTGCATGTTTCCAATTGACTGGGAAGATTCCGCTATTGTATGGAGGCGTTGGTGATGGTGGTGGGGTTGGAGCTGGTCAGGGTTCCTCAAGGTTGTAGATGTGGTTGGGGCAGGGGTCAGTGGGGGCCCCTGAGTGGATTGTTTTCATGATTTTTGTGGTGTCTCCTTTTGTTAGCTGGTGGTCAAGCCTGGTGGCAGAGGGCAGCTGGTTGATGAGGTTTTGTGTCATGTGTTGGGGGTCGAAGTTACTATAGATCCTGAAAGACGTGGGAGAGGTTGTTGCAGAGGTCCTGTGATGGGGGGATGGTGTTGGTGGCTACTGAGGTGTTGGAGAATCCTTGAAATCTATATTGGACCAAACATAACCAAGTATGTTTATAGCAATGCCCAATGTACCCCATGAACCCCATCAGAGGGTAGCAATTTCCTCCCTTTCCAAAGCCTTTGCACAAGATCCAGGTCAAAAATATTGCACCGTGCGCATACGTCTACCATCATCTGTACCTGCGTACCATCAAGGAATTTGGCAGACCCTTGCACCTCCTCTCTGCTCCTTCACTCATCATGCCATTGGGATCTAAATTCACTTCTTCATCCATATCACTGAACACCGAGCTAATGCTTGAACACTTGTGTGAAGAGTCCCCCAATACTACATGTTTTATTGAATTTAACAGTCCCCGAACAATTCTTTGGACTTCCCACATAACTACTACTGCCACATTACTGCCACATTACTGCCACATTACTGCCACATCTGAAATACACGGTATTGTTGCTCAGAATTCCCTTCAAATTCCTCACATGTTTATTCTGTCTGTCCTTGTTGATGACATTAACTTTCGTTCCTGAGCCACGAGGGCCTCTTAATTCCTCAACAAATTTCTCCGAATTTTCAATACTCTTGGCCAGGTCAATGGCCTCAGGAAGTGCTAAGTTGGAAGTAGCCCATAAAGGCTCCTGGTTTGCTTTACTGTTTGTCCTCATCAATATTTGATTGCAGAGTTCTTGATCATAACTGATTATTTCATGCTCACAACTTCCAGCGAATGTCCTGAGTGCAGCAACGTAACCCTTGGTGCTCTCGCCAGTATCTTGCTTCCTTCAGTACAACTCCAAGGTCGAGTATTCATTACGCGACCATAC
Source organism: Calotriton arnoldi (assembly GCA_963921515.1). NCBI lineage: Eukaryota > Metazoa > Chordata > Amphibia > Caudata > Salamandridae > Calotriton > Calotriton arnoldi. Next base: position 3,157,073 of record CAWUFW010000087.1, read on the forward strand.
TTAATTCCGATTGTTCAACTGCATGCTCATAAGTGTTCAAATTCAAATTAACAGCATTAGGTATTGCAGGGAAAAAAATAATTTGCATCAATCGCTCACCACCTGAACATTTCTTCAAAAAGGATAATTTTCTCTGATAGATATATTCTCCTCCCTGTAGTACTTCACCATAGGCTTGAAACATTTCATACCATACACCTCATTCCACAGCGGGTGGGGAGGGGCAGCACCAGGGTAGGTAAGAAACAAAAATCGAATCAGTATGCTCAAGTTAACATGTTGACCACAGAATCACAGGAAGTAAGCAAGAAAAGACTATAATAAAAGAACTAGTCACCATTGTCAATGTGGGAGTGTAACTAAGGCACAGTAGGACAAATATTGTCATACGGTTCCTACTAATTCCGTGAGACCGTGCATTTGAGCAACATAAGCGTCAAAACTATGGGGACTTAGTCCACTCATACAATCACAATATGACCTAGTTCCTGGCTAGCGCATAGTGCGCCATCTGAACCCCTAAACCTTACAGAGTATCTGATGGTGTCTGCAACCTCAGAACATAACCACTCTAATTGCTCCAAGGAAATTGTGGAAATCATGTAAACAGATCTACCTTTTCATCGTTAACTCAGACATGCCCAAAGGGTGACACAAGAAATACACAAATTGGCATTTCAAACATTTATTGAAGCAATTGGATTCTTGTTTAAAATATGTGCTGCAATGATTAGTAGAAGGAAACATAGCATAGTAACCAGCATCACAAGAATGGTGAAGAAGATGAATAATTCAATCATTATAATTATTGTGTTAAATATGTGGATACATGTCATTTCTACTCCTAGCTAGCACTGCCTATCCTAGAGAGCATAGGCTGACGGGTTCTGCCCGATACCTTGGAGTGGTCTAGCTCCACATTTACCTGTATACGTGTTTCATCCGGAAGCCAGACTGGTGTAGAACAGGCCACCATCCCTCTAAGGATTGTGATGAGATTCAGCTGGGCTGAAATTCAGGCTCGGGGCAACTACGGCAATCCACGGAAATGCTACTCTGCCGAACAAAGGCTCGGATCAGTTTATTGAATGAAAACTGAGCCCATTCACACTGTGCCTGAGTTCCGATCCGGCTGTCATTGTTGATTCTACGGATTCAGAGCTGTCTCCGAACAGAGAACAATATGCAAGGGCGGTTTGCATAGTGTACTTAGTCCTTGAACAAAATGTACAATGGTATGATAATGTGCCAACAAAGAAATATATTTGTAAGCAAAAAACACTTTCTGAGTACACTATCGCATGCAAGCAAAATTTCCTAAAAGGCATCATCTATTCGAGGCCCGAGGGTGTCCTGAAAAGTTCGAGAAAGTGTGGGGCAAATGGTTAAACATGCTGTTTTGAATTTTATGCTCGTCTTTCGCTTGTATTATTGCTCCTTTTCTTCATATGGAACGGCTGATTCAAAGACCTTATATTTAGCTCAGTCCTCCTGCTGTCTGCTGATGATGGACATTGATGTACCGTGTATTCCTCTGCTGTCCTTATATGTTTTGTTTCTACAAATGCTAATAAAAATTGATTATCAAAAAAAAAAAGGCATCATCTAAAAAGATGTCAACTTTAAATGTGAATATATGAAAATGGGAGTGTTTGTGCACGGGCCTATTAACCTCACAACAATATGTTGGACAAAAGATAATTAGTCACTTTTGATATAACTAATTCTATTCACTATAGAAACAAGGATAAAGTCATTCACAGCTAGTAAAGAAAAACATATATGGAGAATCAAATCGTCTCTAGTCAGAACGGAATAATGAATCAGTTCCTTCAATTGGAATTTGCCACCCACTAGGGAACTTCATACCTAACAGCCTGTCAAAAGTTCAACATTTGTCTTCCCAAAATGGCGCTCGTTACAGTGAAACGCACAATCAGGATTCATTGGGATGGATACGCATTTGCACAAGACAATACAATAACTCCTTATAAAGGAGCCGATAATCAATGCTAGGCCCTCTAAGGAGAGATAGTATTTTGCTCAGCCAATTGAAATTTTGTTTACAATTGGAATTTTATGACTGCGGCTTGATGGTTGCCTTGTGGGAAAGCTTACGCTCAATACGGTAGGCTTGAGTTGGCTACGGTGAAGGGCCAATTATAAAGGCAATGGACCCAAGTGATTCACTGGGAAAAACTAGGTCTGATGCCATTGTTTTGAGCTGTTTATTAGGAACAGTTATGACAAAGGCAGTAGGCCTCGTTAGATTATTTTGAAAAGCATTTGTCAAAGACAATAGGCCAATAAGATTACATTGTTATTACACTATGTTACCGGGTATAGATGGTATTTTTATTACATGACATCTAACAGATTGCAGTATTAGGCAAGGCTTCTGGTGTTTGTCACCCCCTCTGATAAACCCGGGGAGAGCAGACTTTCACTCTAACAATCCATGTTAGACCCCTCTGAGAGGTGCAGTATATTGCTTTGCTAACTGGAATTGTGTACATATTTGACAATTTATACCTGCATGCATGATGATTGCCAGCGTTTGCATGCTTTAGTCGGCCTGTGTTCGAGTCAAGACAATAGTGAAGGCTATAGGCCTTACTGGTTCAGTCTGAAAAGTTATGTCAAATTGCATAGGTTTGATCTAATTATTATAAAACTTTACGACAAGGCTAGAGGGCCTGACATACCGAGTGTGAAAAGTGTGTCTTAAAGGCAATACGCTTCTAAGGATGGATCGTTATTGAACGGCTAAAGCACCAAAGCGATGTCATTAATGATATCATTTCAACTGTCATTGATGTTATCAATGATATCATAGAACCTGTGATAAGTTATGAAGTATGTGAGGTTATAGGCAGTACTACAACCGGTGATCAGGGCTTTTTGACTTTCAAATGTTCCATTTTAACTTACATTTTCACCTAACTATAACATTACTTTATTTAGGCATTATGGGTGCCCACTCCTTGGGGCAGCGCTGCTATAATATTGAACCGTTGCTGAGAGGGTTGACACGTCAACCAGGTTCTGGAACTCACTGCCGCTGCCGGTAGCGAGAAGTATAGCTGTGGCAAAGATGGCATTCCTGTACATAGTTCAGAACTCGCTGTATACATTGTCACGTGACATTTTTAAGATGCTAGATAGCCTCTTGAGTTCATTGCTTTGGGCAGGGAAAAGAAGCAAGGTTGCGCTACAACTACTTAAATTGAATTTGGAGGAGGGCAGCATGGGCGTGCCCGACCGCGAACTCTATCACAATGTCCCCAAGTCACAACATGCTGCACATTGGGTGGGGGAGGACGATAATTGGGAGAAGCGCTTGCTGAGGGGTATCTCTGGTAGCCTTCCGCTGAAGGGAACTACTTATGAAAGTGGCTAGACCGCGGAAATTTGGGTTAGGGCGATCAACAGAGTGTTGAGATAACCCCCCTTTGCCCGGGAACTGGTCATGTAGACACTGTCCCATTTAGTCGTATCAGTGCCGATATGTTGATTGCGTAGTGGAGAGAGGGGAGGTGTGAAACGTTGGGGGACTTATACCCCGGGGAGCAGTTCTTTACATTTGCGGAGGCTTTTTCTATGGGGTGGCCCATTCTTACATTGGCTAAAATAGCCAACAGGGCACAGGAAATTTGGAAGGAATCCCCGGAAACACCCCGGCAGACAGATACGTTGCAGGTAATGCTAACAGCTGAGACAACGCAACTTCTGGGGTCCCTGTTCTATAAGGCCCTTAAATCGGACAGAGTGAGGGTTGACCCCAGAGTCCGCCAGGCATGGGAGGAGGAACTAGAAGTCTCCCTGACGGATGGGGAGTGGCGAATGACTTGTATGCTGGTAAAAAAGGTCTCATGCAATGCCAGGTTCAAATTGAATCATTTTAACTATGTCCACCATACGTATTTGACCGCTATCACGTGCCATAGGATGTACAGGGGCAGGAGGGCTGATTGACCTAGGTTTGGGGTGGACGGTAACTTCTTCTTGCATATGGCATGGACATGTCCCATAGTGCACGCTTTTTGGATGGTGGCGGTCCAGCCTCTGGGAGCGGTGATCAATAGATGAGGGCTCGACGCACTGCCTCCTGGAGGTCATAAAGCAGCCTAGATGGAGGAAAATGCACTGGAAGTTTTTGCAGTTGACACTGGTCCTGGCTAAAAGACGAGTGGCAATAGGATGGTTGGGCAACAGGCCCCCTCGGCTGCATTGTGGTATAAAGACATGACAGAGTGGACCCCTGCAGAGAAGGTACCCATGAAGAACAGTAGGCAGGGTGATAAGCTGCCGGAGGATCTTGAGACATGGGCATCTCTACTGGTGGAGTTCCAGGATTCAGATGGGATGGGGGGACCGCAGAGTGCACACTCACAGTCGCTGGGATCTCCCAGCAGCACACCTAGCCTACATATGATCAGGGGGCAAATAAGTTGAGTGATTGAGTGAACAATGACGAAGTGGTCGTGGAAAGTGGAGTCAACTGATGTAGCACGGGGCTCTGGTTAGGACCCCTGGTACGTCCATGGGTACAGGGAAACAATGAAGACTGTGACACACCCATTGTGGGGGGGGAGGACTCTGACCCAGCATTGTCTATTGGTCTGGCAAACAAGTGAACACTGAGCTGTTATGGTTCTTATTGTTGTACTGTTTATTGCAGGTATACCATTGCATGTACCTATGAAAATGTTCAATAAAAAATATTTTAAAAAAAGTTTTTTAAAAAACGATAACATTAATTTAACCTGTTTTTTTTTCTCAGTGAATCCATGTCTGCCTCCCGTCCATGGTCAGCTAGCTGTCCTTGCCATCCGTTCTCTATGTAAGTGCCTCTGCCCCCCGTCCGTGGCCTCTGCAGGCCTGCACCAAATGTTCAGTTTGCTGCTCCTGCCCTTGCCACCTTGCTCCTGCCCTCTATGGTCAGCTTGCTGTCCATGCATTCCTCTCCTCTGTAGTTCGCTTGCTGCCCCTGCTCTCCCACCATCCCGCTTGCCCTCCATTCTCTGTCTGCGTGCACCTGCACCCGCCTGCCTGCCCTTCATGGTCAGCTTGCTGCCCATGCCGATGCCGGACTGCCCTCCTAGGCCAGTTTGCTGCCCCTGTACCATCCCCCATGCCATCCATTTTTATGTGTACATGCCCCTGCTCCTTCCTTCCCAGCCCTCTGTGGTCCATCATGCTGCCCCTGCCAGCCTGCCAACTGCGTTCAGCCCCTCCCCCCATTCTCCATGTTAGCACCCCGACCCCTTTCCTCCTGCCCTCTGTGATATGATGTGCTGCCCTTTCTCATGCCCACCTACCCTCCATTGTTAGCTTGCTGCCCCTGCATCGGCCCCCTTCCCTCTGCCATCCATTCTCTGTGTGCAGATGCCTATCCCCTCTCTCCTGCCCTCAGAGGTCCGTTATCCAGCCTCTGCCCCCCGCCTGCTCTCAGTTATCTGTGTGTTTTCCCCAGGACCATTCCCTCCTGCCCTCCGTGGTCTGTTGTGCTGTCACTTCCTCTCTCTCCTGCCCTCCGTGGTGTATCGTGCTACCACTGACCCTGCCACCTGCTTGTCCTCTTTTCAGCTTTCTAGAGCACTAACCAGAATTTCAATGATAAAAAGAACTTCATCATTTGTGTTCATTTCTAAAGGAATTTTACCGCTTTGGACCCATAAAGATGGCTTCAGATGTGCTATGCCTATATCATAAATAAGAATGTTAGCGCTCTAGTTGTTCATTAGAACACTGTACGAGGCTGCAGTACAGCACTGGGGAATCAGCTGCTAGGTGGCTGCTGTGGTTGAAAGTGCATGTTTTACTCAGACTGTCACTCTTTATTCTCACATGGCTCAGGAAGATTGCGTGAATCTACAGAAAGTGTGCTTTCATTTTAGCTTCTGAAGCACCTTCAAGAACCTCTATGAAAAAAACCATGAGATAAAAACTCTTTTCTCCTAAAATATGGTTAATAAATCCCACCAGAGGATCAGCTTTTTTCTAAGTAAAATCACCTTAGAACACACGACAATTCCTAAAATTAGTATGGTACTGTCAACAAATGTTTTATATTGTGATTAAAATCGGTCATCACCCTCAACCCCTTTCATTCACCACAATGCACTGTGATGGAGAACCATGACCTGAGTCCTGAATTTTCTGCTGTTGTGGCCAACTAAACAAGAGGGAAGGGTGGTGTCATTTTGGGACACCTCCCCCCCACCCCACCCCCACATTGAGGTCAGGGCGTGCTCACCCTTCCATCTCATATATTTTTTTCATTCATTTTCAGGACGCAGGGACCATGTCCCTGAGTCCTGTAATGGCTGTCATAACACATTTTTCAGGTTGTGGCCAGCCAATCAGGATTAAGTAGTCCCCTATAGAGTGGCCAATCATAGTATATCTGGACACCAACAGTCCTGATACATCTATTTTTTAACCCCTACATGACTACCATGAGCACCTCTTTGAGCATAAATTTCTCAATAACGGATGAACAATTTACAAAAAATCATAAAAACATGATTTCTGAGTAAAGTTCTAACTTTCTGCCAGATTTTGTGTAATTGAGGCCAACTGGTTTTTTTCTGAATTACTTCTCAAAATTTCCTATGGGAATTCACATCCAATAAAGCTTTGGGACCTCCCCCCCCCTTTTTTCTCGGGCCCCATTTGATGGATCACCCCAAAACTTCTCAGGAAGGAGCTGAGGTGGGTGAACTTGTTTTTGGGAAAGTTTTGTGACACAGCTGTGAGGTTATTAAAGAAACAAAAAGCGTTCTTCCTGTGGAAACTCTGACCTAACTATAACTTGCTTGCTCTCCTCGCTGGCGCCGCTCTCATTGAATGTGGAGGCATTTGTGTGTCAAGTTACTGGTTGTGGGCGTGGCTCCTTCAGCTGGCTCCTCCTGTTTAAGCAGGTCTCACACTGAGATCTTAATCCTTAGTATATATGTTCTTGCATGTCAGCTCTCACCTTGGGAGGAAGTGCTAATCTTCATGTGTTTTCACCATGATTGGCCAATCCAAGATGGAGGTTAACAATTTCCAGGCCTCACCTTTTCGACCTATTATATATATCTATATATATCTATCTATCTATATATATCTATATCTATCTATCTATCTATCTATCTATCTATATTATATATATATATATATATATATATATATATATATATCTACCTACCTACCTATCTATATATATATATATATGTATATATATATATATATATATATATAAACCATATGCAGCCCAAATTTGGACGCCGGCGCTGCTTGTTGAAAGGCGGTGCGTACTCCTCCGGCAGGGCCACGCCGGTAACAATGCATACAATTTTGCCGAGGCAAGGAAGGATCACACTCTCTCAGGATTCCGATTTCAGGTGATTTATTAATACAGAAAGGCTATTGCCATGCCCAACGCGTTTCGGTCCGGTTCTTTGGATATTTTCTATTTTGGAATCGTTTTTGTGCTGCCTGGCTGTGCTTGACAAATTCCATCATATGGGATGGAACGGAGGAAGAATTCTCAGCGTATTTTGAAAAATTGAACAACAACGATGCTAAGCTGAAATTCACATATGATATCAGTTCCAAGGAAGTGGCATTCTTGGATGCTGGTATCTATGTGGAAGATAACTTGCTGCAAACAACTTCATCATTGAGAAAAGTCTACAGAGAGCAAAAACACAAAAGTGTACAGAAATTCTAGGGGGCTCAAAGAAAACGAAAGCAAAGGAGCCTGAGATTCCCCCAAAAAATAAGACTAATAACAACATACAGTGCAGAAGCAAGCAGTCTAACGAAAATAATCAAAAAACATGGGGAATACTGCAATTGCATCCCGTGCTATCTACAATAATTGATGACCATCCCAACATCACTTATAGAAGAGCGACGAACATAGGGGACAAACTCACACACAGCCACTGCAAAGCAACGCAATCATCAACATGGACGCAAGTGGAAGGCTTTTGGCCATGCAAGCAATGCAAAGCATGCCGCATTGCGATACAACAAAAAGAAATTGACATCAATAATGGAACAAAATGGAAAATTAAACAACATATCACTTGCAGAAGCAAATTCGTAATTTACATCGTGGAATGTCCCTGTAAGCTCAAATACATTGGGAGTACAACCTGTGAAGTCAAAAAAAGAATCTTAGAGCACATTCGAGCAACAAAGAACAATGACCACGCAAATGCAATTGCAAAACACATGGAAAGAGCCCACAATAGCAAATGGGAAGATCTGAGATACTACGCCATAGAACAGATACCCGTATCTGAAAGGGGAGGCAACCGGGAGAAACTCCTTCGGCAAAAAGAGCCAAAACATATAGTAACATTCAGGACACTCAGCCCAAGGGGCCTCAACCAGGACGAAGAGCTTTTTGTACACCTCTGAATCTTTTGGGGAACTATAAGGGATCTCAAACTCATGGCCAATGAAACCACACCCAGGTGGAATAAATATAAAAAGCTCACTGGAGAGCCAAAAGTAAAACGAGCTTACTGGAGAGCCACAAATAACAACAGAAGAATTCAATATTGAAAAAGAAAAAACAAAAAGAATTGAATTAAATCTGGGATGGTCAAATGGAAGAAAATGCTTTTGGTAACCCCATGGCTGAACAATATAACCTAAAGAAGTTAACAAGTTCGGAACTGTTACAAGTTTCTACAGAGACAATATAAAGTTCAACTTTGCATTCATTGATAAAACAAATCATGAAAATACTCACCAGAGAGACTAGTAAACATTTAATCTTTAAGTTTTAATAATCTCAATGTAATCCAATGAAAAGTTTAATTGTATATAATGTATATTTCGAAAATTTTGAAAAGAAAAGAAAAAAATGTCATTCAAAATTTGCCTCTCACAAATTGTTTAAACTGTAGCACAATTAGGCACACCTTTCCTGCACTTAATTTGATTGGATTATAAGCACAAAGCACTTTTACATATACGGTGGACTATTGTAACCACAATGCACCATGAAAGGGCACCGGAAGTACTTGTCCATAATGGAAATAAATGATGCCTGATACAATTGTAACAACATCCCGTGATCAAGGTCCGAGTAACCGGACCGAAACGCGTTGGGCATGGCAATAGCCATTCTGTATTAATAAATCATCTGAAATCGGAATCCTGAGAGAGTGCGATCCTTCCTTCCTATATATATATATATGTATATATAGATAGATATATATGTTTTTTTTCTTTTTTTACCCCTTGGATTTTTCTCTCTGGAAGGCTGGTTTATCAGCAGATCAATAGTTTGTTCATTATCCAGGACGAATTCTAACCAACCAGGAGTCTGAGCTGGCCAGTCTGTGCCTCAGATCTTATCTGGATACATATAAGAGGGCTGACCCAAACCAAAGCCCCTCCATGTATGTGTGTGACTATGTTTGTACATGTATGTGTGTGACTATATCTGTATATAGTCACACACAGACATAGAGGGGCTTTGGGTCAGCCCTCTTCTGCCACTGGTGTGTATGAGTGTCATGTTTTACCCTCTGTTTCCCTCCTTAATAGCACACGGCATGGGGCAAAGCAATGGGTTAGCCCACGTGAGCCACTGACTCTTTTGAGCAGTGTGTGACAACATTAGTTTGATTAACCTGCACATTGCTTGAAAATGAGTGTGCTTCAAGCCAGGGATGGTGGTCCTTTTCATTTCTTTCCTGCGCCTCTTTTTATTTTCATTTTTGGCACAAATACACGCTCCCCAGACAGTGATAATGTTCTGCTTGCCTGTTTCTCATTGTATGTGTAGTGCAACACATCCCTCCCGACCACTGCCTCAAAACCATTTGACCATCATATTGTAAGTATATGCCCACAATATTTAGAGCGTTTCTTTCGACTTTTATCTTGCATATGTTGTCTGTGTGTGGGTTTCTTGATGTAGTTTAAGTGGGTGAATGCAAGAATGAGTTAGTGGATGGATGAACGGATGCATCAGTGCATGTCTGATGACTTAGTGAGTATCTAACCCATCAATGACTGAAGAGTAACCCTGGGTGTAGTGGGCGTAGCGGGGCTACGCAGAGGTCCACGGAGTTGCAAACAAACTCAGTGGAACTCCGTGGAGCTCCGTGGAGCCACCCGCCTCCACCCCCCCCTATTAACAAGTAAGTAAACATGAATTAAAAATACATTTAAAACCACTTACCTCTGTACTGCGGCGTCCCCGGGCTGCAGTCCTTCTCTTCCTCACCGTATCGGTAATCCTAGTGAAAACTGCGCATGCCCGCGCCCGCGCATGCGCATTTCTTGCGAGAAATGCGCATGCGTGGGCGCGCGCACATGCACAGTTTTTACCAGGATTACCGATACGGTGAGGAAGAGGAGGACTGCAGCCCGGGTACGCCGCAGTACAGAGGTAAGTGGTTTTAAATGCATTTTTAATTCATGTTTACTTACTTGTTAATAGTGGGGGTGGAGGCGGGGGCTGGCCAACTCCGTTCCGCTGCGGAGTGTGCGGAGATTTGCCTTCTCCGCGGAACGTGGATAAGGCAAATCTCCGCACACTCCGTGGGCGGAGCAGAGGTCTCCGACCGGGGTTACTGAAGAGGCACTTTCATTTACAAGCCAGAGCTATAATTGCCACTTCCAATACTTGTTTTGTGTGTGAAAATAAACATATAGCACAGAGTGTCGGTGTGTTTCAAAGGTACCCACAAAAAGAGGAAAAGAAGAAAGAGGCTGGTGTAATGAAAACACACCCCCTCAGGAAATCGCAAGGTTTGTTTAAAACTGCCCTTTCCCACTAAATAGTGGCATGCTTCATCATAGGTCTGCCACAACATCCTCACGCAGACCAACGCCTGCGATGGAGCAAAGGGAGGGGGAGGACAACACAAACAAATATGTAGGGATCCATGCAGTAAACTACATATAAACAGACAAATTGAAGATATAAAACTATCTCAGGAATACCCTTCAAGGTCTTTAATCATGGGTTTCCTGGATAGGATTAAAAATTGAAAAAGTGGAGATGGTCTAGTGGGTAATTAGGACCCCTTTGTCTCTCCTTACTGCTTTTAGTGTCGACATGTTTCAGCCATTTTTACCGCCCACTCAGGGTCGTCTGGCCTTCCTCATGACTAGCAATCCCGTTATCATAAATCCCCTCACCAAGCAAATTACTGGTTTGATAGATATATGTATAAAAAAATTATTTTTTATATAATGACCTTACTTGTCACTTTCTGTGTAAACACACATGGATATTCAAGTTTCGTATTTTTAGTCACTGAAACTGAAGGGCAAGCGGGTGTATCCCCCTGTTGTCACACTTTCGTCAAGGGTTAGATGCCTCTTAGTTATGCCTCTCGCTGCCCTGTGCAGAACAGGACAGAGCTTTCATTGCTACTGCCAATACTTGTTTTGTATGTGAAAAGAAACATAAAGCGCAGAGTGTGGGTGTGTTTCAAGGGTAACCAGACCAGACCGTGCACGAGCACACACTGGAAGTGTCTTCTGCACAGTAATTCAAGGATGAGGTACCATCTAATACACGGCCCCATCACCCCTGCCATAAGAGTGACATAAGGGGCACGCTGCTTCACCTTGGTTGTTGCACAGTGCCACTGGCTGCTACCACCTCTGTGCTCAATACCGGATAAAAAGGTAAAGCACCTGTGCTGTGTTGTTCGCAACTTCCAATAGACAGGCCCCAACAGGAGCACCTTATGCATATCAGTGCTTTTTTATAACATTAATTGTATAGATCAGTGGTTCTCAACATCGACTTCTGGGGAACCCCAGTTAATCATTACTGGAACCCGGGGACCCCCACTGAATCATTATTGGAATCCAGGGACACCCCCCTCACTGAGTCATTTACTTAAGCTGAGGACCCCGGCCTAACCATTGTCGATGATTTGAACTGCAAAACAATACACAACAAAATGCAGAACAAAGCATTCATCAAACAAATACACCAATGATGAAACATTTTATTTAATTTGCAAACACATAAATAAATAAAAAAATCTACATTTTAATTTTAATAGAAAGGTTGGAGCTTTTCTAAATTCAGTTGAGGCCACTCATTGTCCATACTATATTCTGTCTGATGCACCTGCACTGCTCCCACGAATCAATCTGAAGATACTAATTTAATTTGTAGCCTCCAATTTCAAATTCCATCACATTTACAGTATGTTTTACAATTTTCAATTGCACATTTAGTGTCTATAATTATATACACTTTATTAATCTGTTAATATTATTTAATTTTCTAAGTAGTCGCGGACCCCCTGAGGAGACTTCGTGGACCCCCAGATGTCCCCAGTCCACAGGTTGGAAACCACTGGTACAGATAAGTATCCGGATGGATTCACGTGGTACAGGCTGCCTGCCCACAGGAAGGACGGTCAGCGATTCCACTCACCAAGGGACAGACCTCTCATCACAAGCGCCAATGACGTGGACAAGTTTGCAATCTACCAACTGCTTAACAGTACATATATGGTTACACATACATTGCTTTTGAAAATGAAAAACACTCCTCTAAAGTTAATTGGACATGGTTCGGGCAATGTACCTGAAGGCAAAGGCAGAAACAGACTGCACCTGGCCCAGGCCAACTGGTAACAACCTGCTTCGCCCTATGGGGCAAGATCATGGAACCAAGAGACCAATGTCATATTCAGGGCCACTGGAATTATGCGATTGTGCGGCAGCAGCAATTTTCGAATAATTATAGCTTTTGCCACATAATCCACCATCTGCTGTATAATCGGTAGATTTTAACAAAAGAAATGTTGTTTCTAGCTCAAACGGTTCACAAGTTGCTAAAAACGCAGCAGCACATGTTAGGGCACAGTGCAAAGGTTGACTGGTCATCTTTCTATTGCTTATTGCAATATTTGGGTATTAAACTTGTACTGATGAGGTGCAACCAATGCCCAGACATGTTAACAAGAGTAAAAAGTACAACATAATGAAGTAATACTATTAAGAAATGTGCCGCATTACGCTGCATAATTTGTCTTTTCTTGCTGCATAATTTACTCACCCCTGTCGCATAATTTGCCCCTCTCCTGCCACATAATTTCAGGGGCCCTGGTCATATTTAACAAGAGGCTGCAGTAAGAAAAGCAAGATCCGGGCACCCATCCTCACCAAGCGGCTGGGACCGTCCTCTACGCCCATGTGACACACTACAGGCATTCATCGGCATCTTTGGCCATTCACCAACATGACAACATTCAGATTAGGTAAACAAGTGGTCAAAAGAAGGGTTCAAAAAAAGGGCCCAATTAAACAAAATGCTGGGGCGAAAGAAACAAGACTCTCCATTCGCTTATTTTTCAGAATTCTGAAAATACACACACAAAAAAACAGAAATTGTGCTCCTGGGTGAATGGGTATTATTCCTCCGCGTGGAGAAAAATGAGAGGTAAATGTAGATTGACGTAGGCCGCTTTGTAATAAAACAGGCAGACAAGTCTTTACTTCTATGACTGATTAAATCGAAAACTGTTTTTGTTTTTTACACCAATTTGAGAACTACCTGGAATCATTTTCACAGGTTCCTTTCCTTGCCTGAGACTATGAAGCACTCTAGCTCACGGTTGGGCATTGCATGAAACGCTGTTGTGTGCTTGAACAATGTTGCATGTGGTTCAAGCCTAGACACAGGCAAGCAGGGCCACTAGAATTATGCGGCAGGAGAGGGCCACGTTCTGCGTCAGGGTTGAGTAAATTATGCGGCAAGAAATGGCAAATTATGCAGCGTAATGCAGCACATTTTTTTAATAGTATTTCTTCATTATTTTGTACTTTTTACACTTGTTAACCCTGTCTGGGCACTCGGTGCACCTCATTAGTACCAGTTTAATACCCAAATATAGCAATAAGCAACAGAAAGATGACCAGTCAACCTTTGCTATAGGCCTTTCACTGGGCAGCAATGTACTGCTCCAATTTTTGTAGCTTTTGAACCGTTTGAGCTAGAAACACATTTTTTTTGTTATAATCTGCAGATTATGCAGCAGATGATGGATTATGTAGCAAATGCGGCAAATCTATATTCATGCGAAAATCGTGGCCCTGCAGGTAAGTCTTTTGTGAGCACCAAGGCAGAACAGAGAATACGTTTAGACATCCACCACCCACCAGCGAGAGACGTTCTGCACCAGGCGCAGAAATTCCACAAATGGAAATGCAAAAAGCTGCGAAGCCGTGGGCTGAAATAGATGCCTTGGTGTAGGGTGGCACCTGCCTTTGATATACTAAGTACAGAACAGTCTGAGCACTGCAGCCATCTCTCAGGGGACGGCGTTCAGCAGGAGGCTCACCTGTATGCTAAGCGGCATCAAAGCCTGCCCGCGGCTCCATCAACACGGCCAGCCTCCCAGCCCGCCAGAGCTCTCAGCTGCAAGCACACCCAGCCGCTGAATGAGGCTACCTACCCGGCCTCCTCCCAGGCAGGCGCGCGCGCTGCGGCTGTCAGCCCAGAGTTACATGAAGGGTACGACTCGCGCGCGCTCTGGGAGACGTCACAAGCAGTTCCGGATTACCAAATAGGCAAAGTAGGCACCGGCCTTTGAGCCCCACTCCTTTTAGGGGCCCCGCGACAACGGATCAAAATAATATTTATTTGATCTTGAAAGAAAATTACGATCAAGCTTTCTTTAATTGTTTCCAAAAGATAGAAAAAATGAATCAATTCAAAGAACCAAAAATGTGACATTAAAGACTCAGTAGAGAAAATATTGTATTAATGTAATGTACCCATTGAATATTTAAAGTTTTGTTGGCTTATTAAAATAAAAAAATTAAAAAATGTGTTTAATAACATTAATAATTGTTAATGTTTCAATTTGTGTAATAAAATTGGTTTATTAAAATTGTTGGTTGGTAAAATTAAAAACGTATTCGGAGATAATTTGCGAGAGGGGCCCTAAAATTTCGACTGGCTAGGGGCCTCCACAGGGTTTAATCCGGCAGTGGTCACAAGCGCAGCCCTGGGCCCGCGAAGGTTCAGCCCTGGCCGGAAACGGAAGTGAGTACGGCGGGCGACGACCAGTGCACGAGGGCCCTCACGTGCACTTTGTTTAACACAGTCCTTCTACTCCAAATTATGCTTTATTCAGCCCCAGAAAGCAAGCACCGAGGGCAAGGAATGACAGACACAGTCTGTGTGGGCAAGGCGGCGAGGGTGATGAAAAACAGATGCTCAGAGAAAGTCAAAGCTTGGGTGGAAAGGAAACCTTTGAGTCTGTGTGACATGCCTTGGGCTGACTAAGTTACTCAGTGATGACAGAAGAGAGTTCCAGACGGGGGACCTACCACCGAGAAAGCCCTCTGCCGGGGGGAACGGTAAGGACAAGAGTACAATCCACAACTATTTTAAAATTGATCGAAGCTAGGGTGAGAGGGTGTGGCTTAACGGCTAGGGCGGCCGACCTTGAAGCTGGGGAACCAGGTTTGAGTCTGGCGGGAGGCTCAAACATCCTGTGATTCTAGACAAATCACTTCATCTCCCCGTGCCTAAAAATGAATGTGTCGGTCTGTAATGCAACTGATGCTCATGTAAAGCGCTCTGATACCTTCGGGTCGAGTTTGTGCTATATAAAACTGCGTAAAAAAACGTTTTATATTTGAAGTAACCTTGAACATAGCGTGGGCCCTGTCTTCACAAGACTATGCACTGCATAAGGTCTCAGGAGAACACCTTGAACCACAGGGTGGTGCGGCGACTTCAAGGGTGGTTCAATGTGATCTCTAGGGTCAAAGGTCAGTCGATGCCTTAGGCCCTCTCCAATCTTGGCTTGCTACATATAAACTCAAGGCTCAACCAGCTGCTTCACTTGGGAAACTTCTCCCAAGTTACACAATATGACTTAACATTATGTTCTTGGCATAATATGCCAACTGTGCATATGCTGGGCTCTTGAAGCACCATATAATAAAGCACAAGCTAATCCAATGTTACCACTGAAAACCAGAGTCTGAAACTTCCTATGATGACATTTTGAGGGTGTAGAGGTCCCTATGTAGGGCGGTGTGGTGTGGCTGTGATGACACGGCTAGGGTGCTCTGGTCCATGAACTGGACTTTGCGGTGTGAGTGTGATGATATATTTAGGGTGCTTGCCCGTGCACAAGGCCATATGCAGACCCTCCATGATTTCGCGGTTACTTTTGTAAGAATTGAAGAATTGAATTGAAGGAATGCGGAGACAAACTAAAACGCACTAGATGCAACTGCAACAGGCCTCAGACATTCTCCCCTGAGACTGCAGGCGATAAATGTAGTGTAAAGCCTGCCCAAAACCAGTGGTTGAAAGGGCCGAATGCAAACGTCCCTCCTGGTATATTGTTAGCAATAGCTGCACTAACAAAACCCAGACCTAAAAATATATACATAAAAAATACAGATGATACTGGAACATTTATGAGGAGTCTTATATGGGTGGTTCTTAGGTGCCGGTAGGGGGTGCTCACATGCTGGCCAAGGTCTGATTTGGAAACATTTGCTGATAATAAGGCCTGGTGACTCAGCTGCTCTTCACACATAGGAATGGTGCGTACTTATTGGTGGAGGTGAAAAATCGATGCCACTTCAGACGGTTTCAATGATACTGATGGGTTAGACTGACACCTGTCGTGAGAATCCACTCTTAAATATGACCCTGCTCCCTCACTCACAGCATCCAAGATTGATCATGTACATTTGCGGCAACAACCATCATGACTGCCACCCAGCATCAGTAAGTGCAATCGGACATTTGTACAAAACAAGCACTTCCCCAGGCTGTTCTAACCTCTCTGGACTATCCCTAAGTCACAGGCTCAGGAAAATCCAGAGCTCAGCTTCCACTCTGATCAGTAACACAAAAAATGTAATGTGCACTTACGGGTTCACAGAAAGTGCATAACAGCAATTGGTACAGTGTGCAGTGCACGCCATTCTAAAGGCGTAGTTTAAAGGAACAATGGTTCTAGAGTGGCCTAAAAGGTCCAAAGGGAAGTAAATGGAGGATTGCATTTCCAAGGGATAACAGCCTTCACCTGTGGGCTGCTTCCTCTGTTCCATATCCCAGGTTGCCTATTTCAAAGTGGAATACTCTGCTAAAACAGTTTCCATTGATTTAAGGCTGAAAATGAATGATTATGAGTTAAATAAAGTGCCGCAAAAATGCCGCTAAATTTCCATATTTGTGCCGCTAAATTTCCATATTTGTGCCGCTAAATTTCCATATTTGTGCCGCTAAAATTGCTAATCCATGCTGCAATATCCTGGGGGGTCTGCATATGGTGTGACAGATTCTTAGACCCCATCGGGGGGCACAGAGCAGACAGGGGATACTGTGGTCCAACTGCTGTGGTTGAGGTCGCTTGCCACTGGAGTCTTTGGGTCAGTCGGACTGTGGCTCTGCACACTGAGACAATTACACCCTTTCTGTACTCTCTGGGTAGTGAAGCATGCCGTTGATGGCTTCCAATGGAGGTTACATTGGGGTCCTCTAGTCCATGCACTGGACAGTCTGGTGTGTGACAGCGATGACATGTTTAGGGTAGTCCGGTCCATGAATGAGACAGTGTGCTGTGAATGTAATGACATGCTCAGGGTGCTAATGTACAAGTTTGGGACCGTGTGGTGTGATTGCGATGACAAGTTTAGAATCTTCTAGTCGATTGATTGGATAGCTTGGCGGTGGTCTGAAGTCAGATCAAGAAACGTAGGTTCCCAAACACGGAATCTCTTAAACAGAAAGGGCAGTGAAAGTGACAACATTCACCCTCTGGCCACAGTAACTTTGCAGTGTTGACCCCTTGTCCTACCCTTAGGCACATAATGGCCTTCTATTGGCTGCTACAGGCTCGGGGGAGGGACAGGTAGTGGAGACTACAGAGAGTGGGCCTGGCTCCTGGAGCACTCTTTACTTCCTTTCCCGGCCCCTGCCTTTAAGGCCCTTAAGACTGAAGGTAGTAATGGCAGTGCTAGGGGTACTAAAGGGCAAGTCAGGGCTGGTGGCTGGTATCCATGGCTACCCCTAGATGACGTCCACATTGATATAGAGCATTACAAGAGTCCAGTAGCACTTATTGTCGCCTGTTGCTGGACTTCTAGCATGCCAGCATTTACCCAGGATGCCCTGGGGCACTATCCTGTCCTACACAGAGAGACAGACGGCCAAGCTTAGGGTCGCGTTTATGGATGTGGCCGAAATGGGAATACTGAAAAGAAAGCAACCCTGTACCTTGTCTTTAATGACACAACAAGCAGCCTCCTTTTGTCTCGGGTCAGCGGATTTTCCACTCACCATGCTGGCAGACTTACACCCTCTGACGAGGCAGCTGTTGAGAATTCACCACATGAAGGATTAAACAGCGGTGCACAGGAGGGTTTCCACTAAAGTTGCAGTACCCGCCATGGGAAGAAATACTTTGGTAGGTTTTGGCCTTAAAGTTTTATCACCAAAGTGGCTCCTCCCATGGAGGGTGCAGATACTCCGGCGAGTAACATCCAACGCTGGAGGACATTTCGCCAGTAACGTGTATTTGTAAAGCGCACATTTACCCAAGAGCATCTTGGCGCTGAATAACAGATGTTTATCGTTACCCAACTCAATGGTGCTCATTTTATCGACCTCAGAAAGATGAAAGGCTGAACCTGTTACCATGAGGACCCGGCTTAACCATGGCCACAGGGAAGGTCACGCGAAGAGGAAATACAAGGTGGGTGCTACATATAAGGCTGGATTTGGAACGGATATGGGATGCCATACCTATCTTTCCCTGAAGGTGGACCACTTAGTTCATGCTGTTCTTGCATGGAAATAACTCCACTGGCACAATGGTGGACCAGCCACCGTAGACTGGTCAGGGGTTCTGCAACCAGGTAGTGGCAACTGGACTTAGTGGCCCCAAAAGCAGTGTGGGAGGCGTCTATGCCGGCTTAGTGCCCCCTTGAGTATGCTACACAGGGTGGTACCATGGGTGAGCTATCCCTTGCCACCATCCTCATCAGGCTGTTACCCTGATAGATGTGGGCAGTGCCTCGACAGAAGGGCAGGGGGCGCCCTTCGGGGGTTAGAACTGTTACCCTAGAAGATGCGTGCAGTACCTCGACAGAAGGGCAGGGGGCGCCCTGCGGGGGTTAGTACTGTTACCCTAGAAGATGCGTGCAGTACCTCGACAGAAGGGCAGGGGGCGCCCTCCGTGGGTCTAGCCTGCATTCGCTCTGAGGCTGCCAGTTCCACACCTTCTCCATCAGCCCCGCCCCTTGCTGCAGCTTGGACAAGCCATGTTTATTCCTGAGGAGCACACGCGCCTCCAGTGTCTCCTTCCTGACCTCGTGTCTAATTATTTCTCTACAGGGTTTAATAAAGGACGAAGTCACAACACATAATTACTAAATTGCATGACAGGCCTCAGTGAGGTCTGAGGGAGCGCATGCAAGCTTTCAAAGAGCTGCATTTAGCCCGAAAGCCAAAGTCAATTGGTGACTGCCTGCCTGAGTCATCACGCCCACACCAGAGCTCAGATAGAAACTTCTTCTTTAAATAACTTAATACCGCGGCTAACACAAGTTCATTTTGTCGTGTTCGCTGTACAGACAGTCAGTATTATAGCCATTCATTTTAAAATTGTGCTAAAGAGCGTTTACTTCCATATTTACATACAGTGGCAAATGCAAAAGAATGCCCCCCACACCCTCCGCAAAATATGATTCCCCCCCCCCCCCCCCACCCAGTCTCCTTTAACTCACAGGTATTCGTTAGCCTTGGGCTGGATGGGGGCTCCCCGGACGGCTGTAGGAAGTAAAATGATGAAAATGTGTTGTTTTATTAGTGAGTGGGGAGCAAGCCTGTAGCAAAATGATAATTTGCCTGGAATGCCGAGAGTCTTACCACCGACAACCAGTGCTTAATTTGTAAAATAATAAGTGCCAGGGCTTTAGTAAGGAGGCCACTACAGCTTGCACCACTCATTTCTCCTAATCACGCTGCCAATAACAGTATCAGCACAGCTACCATCCACCGCACACTTAGCAGTGTGACCATTAAGACTATTCTAGACCCCCCATAGCTATAAGAATGGCTTGTGCCACAGGTATTAGGCATTTTAATGTATATTGAATCAACAAACAAATGCTGTTGTGCTGTTCTCTAATTTAGGGCAGTATGCCACATGGTGGCGCTGTTTGTCTAAGTGCCGGTGTTGACAATTAAGTGCTGGTGCTTAGCACCGGAAAGCACCGGCTCAAATTAAGCACTGCCAACAACCAACCTTTGAGACATAGCTGGAGGTTTATCACAGACTAGTCTGCCTTTGGCCCTTGTCTAATAATATTCTTCCGGCAGTATGTGTTATTGGCCTGCAGCCAGACACTATCGGTGGACCTTAGAAATACAGGCATCTTTAAAGATGAGGATTTGTGCAATGTCATTGGGCACACAAATTCTGTAGCGCCATGAAGCCCAGAAGCTAAATCAGAAAGCTATAGTTAGGGGTAAAATTGGCCACATTAGGCCCTGTGTAGGGTAATTGGGCACTAATAATGACAACAGTGCAAACACTACCTTTGCATCAACGACTGGTCCAAGCATTGCATTCCTCAACTGCTGCATAAAATGTATTTTAGCCCTGGTTAGTTAATTCACATTTCGTTTTTGCACTGGCTAGTCTGGCCAAACGTCAGGGCCACTGGAATTATGCGATTATGCATCGAGTTTTTGCATCATTTTAGATTTGCCTCATTTTCCACATAATCCATCAACTGCTGCATAATCTGCAGATTTAAGCAAAAATATGCTGTTTCTAGCTACAACAGTTCAAAAGCTACAAAAATTCAGCTGCACCTGTTGCAAAGGTTGACTGGTCACCTTTCTGTTGCTTATTGCTATATTTGAGTATTAAGCTGGTATTAATGAAGTGCAACCAATGCAGAGACCGTGTTCACAAGTGTAAAAAGTACCAAATAATAAAGTAATACTATTAAAAATGAGTTGTGTTAGCCACATAATTTGCCTTTTCTTGCCGCATAATTTACTTAACCCTGATGCATACTTTCGCCCTCTCCTGCCGCATAATTCCAGTGGCCCTGCCAAAGGTGAGCGCAAGGTTATTGTTCACTAATGTAAATGTAAGTGATTTGGTCCCGTGGTATCAGACGGGTACCCTTGCAGGCTGCCCGCACCCTAACGTTGCGTCACTTTAGGAAAGAGTTGACAACGCTCCTCTTTAAAGAACACTACATCGCAATATATCATCCGTCCACGATCAGGCTATCACTTGTTGCCTTTATGCTGGTTCTTTGACCCTGTACAGCTCTCCACTGCCTTTTGGCTATATTCGCACTATCACCAAATACATACACAGATAAAAGCAAAGTCACTGCCGTTCACAGCTACAAACAAGCACTAGCAAAGCCAGCAGGTCCGGTCCGATGTATTGGCTACTGTGGGTCGTTCAGCATTGGCTACAACTTGGTATCAACCGACTGCATTTAACAGATAGAAACATTAAAAAATGAGTTCCACTCATACACTCGTTTCTTTACCAGCACCAGCGCCCCTCTGGGGCCAAGAAGAAGGGGTGGGGTCCCACAACGCATTTTCTCCATGCAATTTTCCATCAGAAAATTGAACAGCGATACTGCAAAAACAGCTGAACGGAATTACACTAAATTTGGCAGAAAGGTAGTTCTTGATTCAAAAAGTGTGCTTTTTGTGATTTGGTGTAAGTACGTTCTGTAGAGTTTGAGGAATTAAGGTTACAAATGTATAGATATATGGGCGTGGCCAAGCAATTTGATTGACAGGCAGTAACTTGTTTTGCTAATCACTTTGAAGCCTTTTGATGAATCTTCACAAAACTTTAAAAAAAAATGTTCATCCACCTAGGCAACTTCATTGAAAGTTTTGGGGTGATCCATCAAGCGGGGGCCAAGGAAAAGGGAGGGGGTCCCAAAATGCAATTCCATCATGCAATTTTTATAGGGAATTTTAGAGAGCTCTACAGCCAAGACGACAGAACGGAATTCCACCAGATTTGACAGAGCGCCAGATCTTTACTGGGGGGGGGCGCGCTTTTTGTGATTTGTTCATTCTGTAGTTTTTAGAAATTAGGGTTCATAATTGAGAGCTATCTGGACGGTTGGGTACGCAAGAGTCTCCTGAGATTCCCGCGGGCACACAACTTCAAATAATGTGGCGATCTAATTGGCTGCCAGGGCTTTTTCCCAATAGACCACCTCGTTTTGGTGGCAATGAGAGGCTCCTGCAAGTTCCGCAAAGGCACTTGCTTTGATGGTACGGCTGCAATACAAACAGAAATGTTACAGCTGCCATTACAAAACCCAGAGGCCTGGCCTCCGTGTCCTCAAAATTTAAAATAATTAAGGTATAAGGTCAGTGAGGGACCCCCACTCTGGGGCCAAATTTGAAAAAAATGTTTTTTTTAAGACGCTGCAATCCCACGGGTGGTCTTTCAGGAGCCCATGCGGCCCCCCTAAGCTCCCAAGAGAGTATCGCAGGAGCACAGGCTCCTGAGAGACTCTTGTGACAGTCCTCCGGAATAGAGAAAATAATTTAAACAAGCATTTGCAATGCAATCGGTCTCGCCTTTGGGACCTTATAAGTGTTTAGCCATGCATTATATTATCCCACATTACTGCAATGGACTGTGTGGCAGTGATTATAAGTGTGGCAGTAGATTTGGCATTGAACATGGTATTTGAGCTCTTAGTAGTGGTCTGAAGATTAATACATTTAATTATTGATAAACATTAATTACATTTATAAAAAGTGGAGTCTACAAAGAGGTTTGTGTACGTTTGTGTAAATTAACATGCATGCCCTGCAGTGTTTGAGGTGCACAGAGAAGAGAAAGGCAGACATTGTTGGAGCAGGGGGGCGTTGTCTGGGGGACAGGTGTGTAATAGGAGAGAGGAGGTGGTGAAAGACAGGAGGAGAAATACAAGAGAAAGAGAGTGGGCCAATTAAAGTGAGAGAAAAGACAGCATATGATTGGGGAGAAGTGATGGTTTTTAATGTAGTGAGGGCAGCGCCCACTGCAAGGCTGTTTAGTGCAAGGAACTCAGTGCGAGTACAGTGCAGCTAGGGCAGTTTTCACTTTGATGTCGCTGAAATCAGGAGCGGTAGCAGTGCAGCTCTCAGAATGTCGGCAGTGTCCACTGTTGACCCCTGATATAGCACGGAGAGCAGATAGGTAGGAGGCAGCAGGGCCACGAGAGATAGGTCAAAGCAGCAGTTCCCTGGCGTTCCTGCTCCATGAACCCTTGATGCCAGACTTGGAGAGCGAACTGGAGAGCTGCCGGGCCTGCACCTCCTACATTAGCAGCTGGAGCAGGAGATGACTGGCGGCCATATTTGGAAACGGGCATGAAGTGACACAGGTGGACGGGATGGAAGGGAAAGCAGCCGGAGGAAAACATAGGAAAAAGGCCTATGGAGACGCAGTGAAATGAAAGGTGTAAGCCGCCCAGGAAGAGCCTGGTTAATTATGTGACTGCATCGAGGCGGAGTAGCAAAGCCCGCACTTTCGCTTTCGCTCTGCTCTTTTTTCCGTATTAGGTTTCACTCTGGACTTTATCAATTCACAGCTGGATCTCCTTTTGGGCGTGTAATCAGGTGATTCATCTCCTGCAGCGCCGCATTCTCTTGTTTATGTAAGGGAGGCTGAAGACTGTATCTAGAGAGCTGCACAGAGGTTGCAGGAAAGTGCTGATGCATTTCATGTACTTGGGTGAAATGCTTCAGCCTGTTAAATAGTTCGAACTTCAAAGGGATGTCATATTTTTACATGTGTGTTGCATGACTTACATGCCAAATATTTTCAGAGCTCGGCTCGTGCATGGGATCTTAGAGCGTAGCCAGGCCCTCGGCTCAGCTCCCTGTGTAAAGATATTGGCTGGCCTATCTCTAGGGTCAAGACCAGTTGTAAACAGGAACTTGCACCGCAGCCGTCCCCATCCCCACATTTAAAGCCCCGCTCACCGCACTCTTGCAGCTCGTAAACAGGTCCCTGGTGTCCATGGCCCGAGGGTCGGGTCTCCGCTGAGGGACATCGAACCAGGGGTCGGGTGCAGGGTGGAGGAGCTGGCAGGATACATCGGGGCGCAATCACAGAGCTCGGGCCGGCAGTGGCAACCCCTCTACAGCTGCAGCTTCGTAAACAGTGACAACGCCCGCCCCCTGTTCCAGAAACCCAGCGCAAAGTGTAGGTGAGCTACAGAGGGCGCCCGGGAGGAGATCATAGACTCAGGGACAGTCTACCAGCCAAGAGCACATGAAAACCGTGCACATTAAAACCATGGTACTGGGGAACCGGGTTCGAGTCTTGGTGTTGGCTCAACATCCTGTGATTCTGGGCAAGTCACGTAATCTCCCCGTGCCCACACAAACGGAATATGTCCTTGTATAATGTAAGTGGTGCTTATGTAAAGTCTCCAATACCTTCCGGTGGATTGCAAAGTTAAAATAAGCAGCATGGGCGGAGGGGGAGGACGGGTGAAGCTGCGAATCGGAAGGGGGTTGTACAGCACGTTGATGGCAGACAGCAGTGAAGACTATTTCTAGAGAGCTGCGCAGAGGTTGCAGGAAAGCATGTCATACCTGTAGTAGGAGAAAAGCATTAAAGAAAGTAGTGCTTACAGACTAAATAACACGTACCATGTAACAACCGAGGTAAAAGGGCCAGTAGCCATGGGAGGTTACAAAGGAAGACAAGGCCGTATTAAGGAGGGACTAACAAGCTAATTACTGAATCAGAAGCCAGCATTTACGAAGGACAATGACACAAGCCAATGAAAAATATGGGCGGAGAGTGGGTGGAGCTTCAAGTCCGTACTCTAATACTGCTTGCCTAGCAGAGCAGCGTATGAGCGCTGATCCTAGGCTCGACCTAAAAAACAAGCACGCTCGAAATCCTGAATACCAACGGTCCAAAAGATAATGTATTAAGTATAAGAATATACACAGAACGTTATAATGAATTGTTAAGCCGCAAAGACACTGTTATAATCTTAAAATGAATTTTATGCTTAGTAGATTTGTACTGTTGTCAGATTTCTCGAACCAATAAAAATAAAGTGCCACACTCCTCTGATGATTTCAGCTTTACCTTAGCAAGGGGCGATGTTACTTTAATTTGGGATTTTCTGGCCAGCAACCTTAATTCTGAAAGTTGAGGAATTAGGACGCTGGCTTCCAGGTCAGATTTATTGCAGTGGTAAACAAGTGGCTAAATATTCCATATGTTTCTGGAGGTGTAAACAATAAAATGCATGTTTCTGGTTCAGTTCAAAGAGAGTAGTATTGGGCGGGCACTTAAGTTCAGTGCGCAGTGCGGCAGTGATTAGTTGCTGTATCCACGAGCCGCAAAATGCATCATATGTAATTAAGTTTTTTGATGTTGAGTTTGAGGGAAGGGGCAGTGTTTTTACCTTTCTCTGAACGCCAGGGCATTGAACCACCAGGGCTATGCCCTGATGTTCCAGCCATGTCCAGAGGCGAAGAGCCTCCTGACACAGGGTCCACGACCCCACCCCGCCCTGCTTGTTGCAGTACCACATGGCGGTGGTGTTGTCAGTGAACACCTGCACCACTTTCCCTTTGAGAGAGGGAAGGAAAGATTTCAACGCCAGTCGGATCGCCCGGAGCGCCAGCAGGTTGATGTAGAGCCTGGACTCCGCCGAGATCAGACGCCTCGGATCTACGCCTCTCCCAGATGGCCGCCCCATTGCAGGAGTGACGCATCTGTTAGACCTGGCTGGGGAAGGGAAAGGGATCTGCCTCTGACCCAAGCTTGGTTCTTCAGCCACCCCTGCAATTGTGTTGCAGTTCCCTCCGAAATCTGGGTGTAGTCGGAAAGATTCCCCTGATGCTGCGCCCACTGGAACTTCGGGTCTCACTGCAGAGCCTGCATATGCCACCTGGCATGATCCACAAGCAGGATGCCGGAGGCCATGAGGCCCAGCAGCCTCAGAGTCATTCTCACCGAAATCCGGGATAGAGGCTAAAAGATCGGTATCATAGCCCGAATATCCCGGATTCGCTGTTCGGGAGGATAGGCCCGAAACTGCACTGTGTCCAGAACCGCTCCGATGAAAGGGAGCGTCTGAGAGGGAGTCAGGTGTGACTTCAGCACGTTTATAGTGAACCCCAGTGAGAGCAAGAGGTTCGCCGTAGTCTGGAGGTGGGAGACGACAGCCTGGGGCGAGGACTGCTTCAACAGCCAGTCATTGAGATAGGGGAAGACTGGAACCCCTGATCTGCGCAGATGAGCTGCGACCACCGCCATCACTTTCGTGAACACCAGAAGTTCTTTTAATTTCAAATTCTTCCACAGCCAACGCGTTTCACCCTACAGCCAGGGCTTCTTCAGGGCTGGGTGCAGCTTGTGCTTAGCTGGTATGGGCACTTCTTGTTGGGTGCATGATCAAATTCATCCTTGTCTTCTTTTCTCTCCCTGATAACTTTCTGACCATACTCTGTAGTGTCACAACTAATGTATGAAAATTATGACACAGGACTTTACTATACCTATCTTGGAACATACTCTGTGTCTCCCCATTTGAAAAATAAAGGTGTAAGGAAATTGTAAAAAAAACTTTTTAAGTACATATCAGCACAAAGGCTGTTATCTTGTGTGGTGTATCGTTGGGTATGTCACATATTCCTTAGTTGATTTTGCTAAAAATCTCGTATGATGTCTTTTCTTGTTAGGAGGTTGCTTTTTGCAACATCGTTTTTTTTTTAGTTTGTAAATAGATATGTTTGTATATGATTGCAGCCCTGAAGAAGCCCTGGCTGTAGGGCGAAACGCGTTGGCTGTGGAAGAATTTGAAATTAAAAGAACTTCCGGTTGAAACTTGGAATTATGGATTGATACGTCTTTTCTGACTCATGTTTTTGTGATCATATTGCCTCTCATTCTCTTGTTCTATTTATGTTTGATGACCGTGTGGCAGCTGGTCATATGAGGTGGGAAGTATCCAAGCTTGTGACTTAGTGGTGACTTTACTGGGTGGTGCTGTAAGTTGTACCTTGCTGCCATTTCCTGCTCTTACTTTCGTGAACACCCGAGGTGCACTGGTAAGGCCAAAGGGGAGCACGGTAAACTGACAATGCTCATGGCCTACCGTGAACCGAAGGTAGCGTCTGTGGGCCGGCAGGACAGGAATATGGAAATAGGCGTCCTGCAAGTCTAACACCACCATCCAGTCTCCAGGGTCGAGGGCAGACAGGACCTGAGCTAACGTTAGCATTTTGAACTTCTCCTTCCAGAGGAAGTGGTTGAGGGTCCGGAGGTCTAGAATAGGACGCAGGCCTTTGTCCTTTTTGGGCACCAGAAAGTAGCGGGAATAGCAACCACGGCCTACTTCTGGTACAGGGACCCTCCTGATAGCTCCCTTGGCCAAGAGAGTTGAGACTTCCTGGTGGAGAAGCTCCAAATGATCCTCCGACATGCGATCAAAAGACGGTGGCATGGAGGGAGGGGTAGTCTTGAAGGGGAGTGAGTAGCCCCTTCGGACTATTTGCAACACCCACTTGTCCGACGTGATGGATTGCCAGTGGGGGAGGTGATGGCGAATCCTGCTGCCCACTGGCCATAGATGGTCCTGAAAGGTCGGACTAGGAAGGCTTGGAGGCTGCTACAGGGGGGGAAAGGGTGGACTGGCTCGCCCGCTGGTAGCTTGCATGAACCGGTGGCTAGACTAGACCGGACTTGGCTGGGCGCCCCTTCTGTAGCCATGAAAGGGACAAAAAGCAGATTGGAGTGGACGGGAAGGCGCAGCGAGGCCCAAAGATCTGGCAATAGCCCGAGAATCTTTAAAGCGCTCCAGGGCTGAGTCTGCTTTGTCACCAAAGAGGCGATGGCCATCAAAAGGTATGTCCATCAAGGTAGACTGGACATTCCCCGAAAACCCAGATGTCCTCAACCAGGCGTAGCGCCGAAGGGCTACCGATGTAGCAATCGGTCTGCCCAGTGAGTCGGTGGTATCCAGTCCGCATCTTATTGTGAATTTGGCTGCGTCTCTCCCATCCACCACTGCCTGGGAGAGAACGGCCCGGGCCTCCTCCGGGTACTGAGGCAGCACTTGCCCAACCGAGTCCCAGATGGTATGGGAGTATCGGCCCAAGAGGCACGCGGTATTCACGGACTGCAGCGCCAAGCTGGAGGAAGAGAACATGCGCTTCCCAAGGTGATCCAGCTTCTTGGATTCCCTATCTGGGGGAGCAGTAGGGAATGCGCCATTGGAGGACGAGGCTTGGACCACCAAGCTCTCGGGGGAAGGATGTTGGGAGAGGAAAACTGGGTCGCCCGGGGCCGGGCGATGGCGGCGGGCGATCGTACTTTCCACAGGAGCCCCTGTGCTGGGCTTGGAACAGGTGCCCAGAAGGACGTCAGTGAGTGCTTCATTGAAGGGCAGTAGGGGTTCCGAAGTGGATGCCGCCGGTTGAAGCACCTCTGTCAGGAGGTTAGTCCTGACCGCCACTGAAGAGAGCTCAAGGCCCAAGACCTTGGCTGCCCTTCTCACCACAACAGCGTAGGACGCTCCCTCCTCTGTAGCCACGGTAGGGGGAGAAAGCATGCCAAGGTCTGGAGAAGTATCCAGACCACTTGCGTCAACCAGGTCCTCTCTCCAGACCGGCTCTTCTAGCTGGTCAGGCTAAAGGGTCCAGCGACCCCTCCCAGTCCTCAACACCACCTTCTGGGTGATAGAGAACACCAGGGATGAACAGGGGAACAAAAGTACCCTCCGGCGTCGGATCCAATGTCAACCGATGTCGGTCCGGGTCCATCTCGGGGGTGAGGATGGGGACGACATTGACCGGGGGTACGGTCGGCGCCGGTGGTGGTGTCGTCGCCGGGATCGACGATGGGGAAGGTCGGGTAAGATCGACTGGCGTCGGTCCGGATCCAGGCCTGGGTCTGCGGGGGCTCTCCGGCGCCGGGGTTGGACCCGCCGGCATCGAAGGCCCAGGACCCCCGACGGGCTCTGCGGGGCCCGAAGGCGAGCCGGCGGAGTCGGGCTGCCCAAAGATACGATGGAGGGCTTTGTAAAATGTACACATTTGGGCACGGGACGCTCCGGCTCCCAGAAATGGGGGGAGGCGTGGAGTCATCCCTGAAGGAGGCAGCAGAGACAGAGCCTTAGAACAACGACACTCTGGGTCCCGCGTCGCATCAGCCGACCGACGGGGAGAAGGCGTAGAGCGCCGGTGCTTCTTCGCCTTCTTCTTGTGCTTCGACTTACCCAAAGACTTAGAAGATTTTGAGTGCAAAGAGGTTTGGGGGGCTCCGTGAGCACCTCAAGACCTTCCTCTCGAACGAGACCGGGAGCAACGCGGAGCCAACTGCCGGGCCTCCAAGAGCTTTCGAGACCGCTCCGGCAAAGACTTTGGATTCATGGCCCGGCAGTAGGAGCACGACTTCAGGTCGTGGTCGTGCTCCAGACACTAAAGGCACACGAGGTGCGGGTCCGTCACAGACATCAGCCTGTGAAAGGCCTCGCAAGGCCTAAACCCGGTCCGACGGTGGGACATCCCTCTCACACCAGCAGTCGAAGACTCAAAAAAACAATCGACAAAACTTTAGTCAAAAAGTGACTAATGGGGGAGCTCTCTCCAGATCTGCGCTAGGCTGGCGCTGAAAAAGAACTGACGTCAGCACACAGGGGCGACGTCTAAGTAGACACCGTGATGTCATCCCGGCGACCACGTTGCCAGCGACGGACGCGGAGTTGACCAAAGCCACCCACCGACACGCAGAGGTACTGCTAAGAAAAATTCTCCGGATCCAGTCTGACACCTGGGGGTAATTCTAAAGGTAAGTAATCTATGACTAACTGCCTCTTACAGATGGTATATTTTGGTGTTGATTTTCATAGGTTTAGTAGAGATTTGTTTTAGTTGTTGATTTGCATATGGTTAGTAGTGTTTTTTTTAGTTGATTTATATATAGTTAGTAGAGGTATGCTTTGGTTGTTGACGTTTGTTTTGGTTGTTGGTTTGTGTAGTGTTAGTAGAGGTTTGTTTTGGTTGTTGATTTGTGTATGGTTAGTAGAGGTTTGTTTTGGTTGTTGATTTGCGTACGGTTAGTAGAGGTATGTTTTGATTGTTGTGTGTATGGTTAGCACAGGTTTTATTGGTAATTGATTTGTGTAGGGTTAGTAGAGGTTTGTTTTGGTTTTTGATTTGTGTAGGGTTAGTGGAGGTTTGTTTTTATTGTTGATTTGCGTAGGGTTAGTAGAGGTTTGTTTCGGTTGTTTTGTGTGGGGTCAGTAGAGGTTTTTTCTCGGTTGTTGATGTTTGTTTTGGTTGTTAGTTTGTGTAGTGTTAGTAGAGGTTTGTTTTGGTTGTTGATTTGTGTACGGTTAGTAGAGGTTTGTTTTGGTTGTTGATTTGCATAAGGTTAGTAGAGGTATGTTTTGATTGTTGTGTGTAGGGTTAGCACAGGTTTTATTGGTAATTGATTTGTGTAGGGTTAGTAGAGGTTTGTTTTTGTTGTTGATCTGAGTAGGGTTAGTAGATGTTTGTTTTGGTTTTTGATTTCTGTAGGGTTAGTGGAGGTTTGTTTTTATTGTTGATTTGCGTAGAGTTAATAGAGGTTTGTTTCGGTTGTTTTGTGTGGGGTCAGTAGAGGTTTTTTCTCGGTTGTTGATGTTTGTTTTGGTTGTTAGTTTGCGTAGTGTTATTAGAGGTTTGTTTTGGTTGTTGATTTGAGTAGGGTTAGTAGAAGTTTCCAATATGTCTAGTTTAGTATTGGTTCATATTGGTTAATGTGGGAGTAAGATGTGTCTGATCTGCTTAATATCTTTGTAATTTGTAATCTGTGTACCTGGTAGGGAGGAATAAATACATTTCGGGAGGAGTTTCAGTGGGTAGAAAAGAGGATTCGGCTGCAGCGCTCACCTCATGTCTTCTGCCTCTGATCGGGTCAGCTGTGTTTAGCTGAACCTTGTTAAAACCGACTCATGGATGCACCTAATTGTAGCGGTGATCTCCTCCAGGAACCAGAGTCCTCGGTACGGGCTTGGGTAGTCTGCCATCCCTCGCTTCTTGTTTGGTGGTTTATGTCCCCAGAAAGGTATGATAGATACTTTTCTGAAGCAAATGAAGCAATTGCAGTGGGAGCAAAGCCACCTGGGGGTAGACTGGAGTAGCAAGGATAGGTTGGGCCCCGACAGCAGGCTCTGTACATGAGCTCTCACCCACCAGTGGGTGGAAAAGGACCGCCATATCCGGGGTGCAGATGGCCCCTGGTGCCCCTCACCTGCTACATTAATGGTAGCTACCTCCCTGCTGTCTGGTGCCCTAAGCAGCAGGGAACTAAAGCACACTGACAGCAGGCACACACGTCTTGTAGCGCTATGCAGACCGTCTGCACATTTGCGCTGCTAAATGACATGCATATGTGTGTATGTGAGGAAGGCAAGAGTGTCCTCAGGAGGGCAAGGGGTGTCCTGCCCTAACTGCACCCCTCATGATGGGAGGACAGATGGGCTGACAGACATCCCATGCTCTCTTGCCAGGGCCTCTTGACAGAATATAGACGACCTCCAGTGAGGCCCAGACAAGTGCTGTGATGAACCCCGGGAACAGCCGACGGGTTCACTTCATGCAACTTCAAATGCACGCGCAGTTGATGGAGGGGCTCATGTCCATGGCTCTGTTCCAAAAACCTCCCTCGGAGATGACGCTCACTGCACAGCTGTATTACTCTGCTTCCCATGCTTCCGGAGGCGGGACTTCCGGCAGTCAGTGTCTTAGCAGGAAGCCCTTGGCGCCATCATGCATCAGGTCTGCAGCAAGAGGGAGGCAGGACCACTGACACTGGCCCCTTCCAGGATGTCTCTGACCGGACACATCAGGGCTTCGCGCCAGAAAGAACAGCGCGCCAAACAGCTCCAGTCATGTGCTGTTTTAAAATGCAATCATATACCCCAGCGGCTAAAAAGAAAGGCAAGGCCAGGCAGGTTGGGGAGCGGGGACCTCGCACCCACTCATAAAACAAGGGCTGGGTGTCAGTTTTTGGTAGCCATGAGCAGAAGCTGCTAGCCCTTGC
Organism: Calotriton arnoldi; assembly: GCA_963921515.1. Taxonomy (NCBI): domain Eukaryota; kingdom Metazoa; phylum Chordata; class Amphibia; order Caudata; family Salamandridae; genus Calotriton; species Calotriton arnoldi. The sequence goes on from CAWUFW010000087.1 coordinate 3,189,160, forward strand.
TTGCACTTTGACGTCACTGGCATGGTCCCTGCTGGGGTCATGAAGGCTGCACAGCAACAGAAAAGAACCAAGATTCCAATAACCATTTTTAGGTCGAGCCTCGAGTAGCGCACAAGCGCTGCTCTGCGAGACTTTATGTAAGGGGCTTCAGAAAGCTGACCACAAGCTCGTGCACAATGGCCTTTTCCCTGCGGTTACCCGCAGGGCCGCCATCTGTTTGCAATTATCGTGCCCAGACGCGGGCGCGATAATTGAAAACACATGGCCATTGTGCACGAGCGTGTGGTCAGCTCAGCAGGCTGCCGTGCTCGCTCGCCCCTGCTCCTCTCTGAGCTGCTGACGTCTCTGCTGTCCAGCGCTTCACTTGTCCTGACGCTGCCTCCCTCCTCCCTACTCTGTCTTTTCTCTGCTGCAAGCAGGCAGCCGACTTCCCTCCCCCTGTGTTTTTGCCTAGTTGGACCTTACAGGGGCTCCCACAATATAACTTGGCCCCCCCCCTCCCCTCAGATAGATAGATACCAGTGTGTGCGTGTTCGTATACCCGATTGTACTGATGGTAAACATACATTTGAAAACATGTATGTATACCTGTGAAGGTGCACACGAGTTTGTATGTATGTGCATATAGTAAAATACAAGACTAACGCGTATACATAAGAATGCGCATTTGCATGCGATGCATATGTGACTGTAGCGGGCGGGCAGCACTCCCAGATCTAGTGCTTCGTGCACCTTCATCCGCCGCTGGTTCGTCCTCGAGGCGCCCTGGTGTCTCGGCTTCAACTCACACTTAATCGCCTGGTCCCTCGGGGAGCTCTGCTGGGGGCACACCAGCTTTGAAGTGGTAACCCCCTTCATCCTTTGCGAGTGTGAATGGATGGGTCTCGCCGCGCGTGATTCCCTCCTCCGAACTTTATTCTTAAAAGCCTTCCTTCCCGCCCTCAACACACCCATTAGCATGTACTGCAGTGCTGCATGTGCCTTCTTACAAGAGTACCTACACTGGCCCTCATTTAATAATAGGCCTGTATTTAATCTCACACCCGCACTCTGCAACCGATAACAGTCGCCCCACCAATGTCTGGCACTAACCTGTGTATTTTCCGGATGTCCCCTTTGCATGTAATCAAGGGCATGCCCCCATCCCTCAATAAAATAAAGCTCCCCTGTATGTCATCACTGGTAGGGTCCTGCCCACGGAATAACAGGCAGGTCTCTCCTGCACACAAACACAGGACGCTCTTTACTGCATGGGGTCCAGAAGCATGTCCGTCCTTCTGGCAATCAAAGGCACGCCCAAACACCCAATAACAGGAGGCTTCCCTCCATGCAGTCAATCCCAGGTCATGTAGCATGGACCAAGGGGAAAGGTGGTCCCTCGTGCTTGTAGTCACCAACAGGTATCTCTTGCGTGCCAGCACTTCTACGTGCCTGCAAAACATCTGCCCCACTGCATACCTTCACAGTCTTCCGACTACTCCATACACGTGCTTTGAGCATGCACTTGTAGCCAGGTTTCGCTTATATGTACTCCACATAATACCACTCAGTGCCATATAATTACACGCCACATACTTACACTCTACTCTATGCAACATAAATACACTCCACATAATACCACAAAGTGCCACATAATTATATGCTACATAATTACACTGCACTCAATGCAACATACACTCAAATAATACCACTCAGTGCCACATAATTACACGCCACATAATTACACTCTACTGAATACAACATACACTCCCCATAATACCACTCAGTGCCACATAATTGCACACCACATAATTACACTCTACTGAATGCAACATACACTCCACACAATACCACTCAGTGCCACATAATTATATGCTACATAATTACACTGCACTCAATGCAACATACACTCCAAATAATACCACTCAGTGCCACATAATTACACGCCACATAATTACACTCTACTGAATACAACATACACTCCCCATAATACCACTCAGTGCCACATAATTACACGCCACATAATTACTCTACTCAATGCAACATAAATACACTCCACATAATACCACTCAGTGCCATATAATTACACGCCACATACTTACACTCTACTCAATGCAACATAAATACACTCCACATAATACCACAGTGCCACATAATTATATGCTACATAATTACATTGCACTCAATGCAACATACACTCCAAATACCACTCAGTGCCACATAATTACACTACTGAATGCAACATACACTCCACACAATACCACTCAGTGCCACATAATTATATGCTACATAATTACACTGCACTCAATGCAACATACACTCCAAATAATACCACTCAGTGCCACATAATTACATGCCACATAATTACACTCTACTGAAAACAACATACACTCCCCATAATACCACTCAGTGCCACATAATTATATGCTACATAATTACACTGCACTCAATGCAACATACACTCCAAATACCACTCAGTGCCACATAATTACACACCACATAAAATAGCTCAATTATGCGAGCTGGTGTGCCTGTCAATTCAGAGGCAGATGTGGGGGACACCATCTGGCGTGTTTAATCAGCGCCAACGAGGATAGGTGAACCGCGATGACTGCGGGGACCGCAACAAATAAGGGAGCAACCTTAATAGGGAGCGTGCCAGAGTTGCAATGGAGCCGCTCGCACTCCCGCGGGGACTGCCCCTGAAGCCTTGACTCGCTCGGCCTAATCACGGAGTACGCAGAAGCGGCTCCATTGCAACTCTGGCACGCTCCCTATTAAGGTTGCTCCCTTATTTGTTGCGGTCCCCGCAGTCATCGCGGTTCACCTATCCTCGTTGGCGCTGTTTAAACACGCCAGATGGTACCACTCAGTACCACATAATCACACGTCACAATTACACTCTATTCAATGCAACATAAATACACTCCACATACCACTGTGCCACATAATTACACGCCACATAATTACACTGTACTCAATGCAACATAAATACACTCCACATAATACCACTCAGTGTGACATAGTTACACGCCACATAATTACACTCTACTCAATGCAACATAAATACACCCCACATACCACTCAGTGCCACATAATTACACGCCACATAATTACACTCCACTCAATTCAACATAAATACACTCCATATAATACCACTCAGTGCCACATAATTACACACCACATATTTACACTCTACTCAATGCAACATAAATACACTCAACATAATACCACTCAGTACCACATAATTACACGTCACATAATTACACTCTACTCAATGCAACATAAATACATTCCACATAATACCACTCAGTGCCATATAATTACACGCCACATACTTACACTCTACTCAATGCAACATAAATACACTCCACATAATACCACACAGTGCCACATAATTATATGCTACATAATTACACTGCACTCAATGCAACATACACTCCAAATACCACTCAGTGCCACATAATTACACACCACATAATTACTCTACTGAATGCAACATACACTCCACACAATACCACTCCGTGCCACATAATTATATGCTACATAATTACACTGCACTCAATGCAACATACACTCCAAATAATACCACTCAGTGACACATAATTACACGCCACATAATTACACTCTACTGAATGCAACATACACTCCACACAATACCACTCAGTGCCACATAATTATATGCTACATAATTACACTGCACTCAATGCAACATACACTCCAAATAATACCACTCAGTACCACATAATTACACGCCACATAATTACACTCTACTGAATACAACATACACTCCCCATAATACCACTCAGTGCCACATAATTACATGCCACATAATTACACTCTACTCAATGCAACATAAATAGACTCAACATAATACCACTCAGTACCACATAATTACACGTCACATAATTACACTCTATTCAATGCAACATAAATACACTCCACAAAATACCACTGTGGCACATAATTAGACGCCACATAATTACACTCTACTCAATGCAACATAAATACACTCCACAAAATACCACTCAGTGCGACATAGTTACACGCCACATAATTACACTCTACTCAATGCAACATAAATACACTCCACATACCACTAAGTAACACATAATTACACGCCACATAATTACACTCTACTCAATGCAACATAAATACACTCCACATAATACCACTCAGTGCCACATAATTACACGCCACATAATTGCACTCTACTCAATGCAACATAAATACACTCCACATAAATGCACTCTATACCACATACCACCAATCAACATAAATGCACTCCACACCATGACACAATTTCACTAAGCATAATTTCACTCAACACCACAGTTCCAGGCCACACAATTTAACTCCACACATTTCCAATACACACCGCATAATTACACACCAAACAACATATTTCAACTCCACAACTCCACAATCCACAACGTACCTCCAATCTACACCATATAGTGTCACCACCTGAGCACCAAACATCATTCACCACCACCATTTTGCATCAGCGCACCACCTAAGCATCACGTCAGTCTTCCCTTGGAATCTGGCATCTGTTGATTCTCCCCTAGTGTCCGTCCGCTGCTCGTGTTCTAATTAAATTACTGTTTTCCAACCCCCACCCCCCCGTTATTTATGTCCCGCTCCCCCATAACAAAAAAATGTATAACAAACAAGCATGAGAACAGGCAGGAAGAAGTTGCCAGCAGTGCAAGTACAAAAAAACTAGAAGACATTTTTTATGTTATAATCTTTTTTTAATCAGGTTTTTCAGTTTTATATAATGTCGTCTTCGTTTGTATAAAGGTAACAAAAATGCTTAACACTTTTTATTATAACTTTTCAACATAATGCACAGCAGCCACAATGCTCTACAACATAGCCAAAAGTTCTGGCTAAACACATAAGGTCCCAAAGGCGAGACCTATTGGCTATGCCAATGCTTGTTACTCTCTGTAATTTTCCACACTTATTCCTTCCCATACTCCCTTAACGCTCAGCAGCATTTGATGAGGAATCAAGAGGTCAAAGGGCCAAGCCCGTCTTTCCCTCAAGGGTTCAAAGTGTGTGTGAGTGATGTCACTTCCGCTGTCCCTATCATTTTAGTGTAACAGTGTCTCGGGGGCTGAAATTCCTCAATAACGTAGCTGGGTCGGACGAGTTTGGTGTTCTCTTCCCTTCTCCCCTTTATTGGCTCAAATGCTGCATCTGCTGTTTGACTAAAGCCTCGCTGCAGCTTTAAAAATAAAGAGCTGTCCTTTGTGAATGTTCTCCAAAAGCCTCAAGAAGTACATCTAGAGAACACAATAATTAATTAAATGAACAAAGCCAGGCAAATAGAAAGACATGTTCATGCCAGCCATATTATTTCACCCTCCACTGACACGTATGAAACTAATATTAAAATTGTGACATTGTCCTTTGCTGAAAATCAATAAAACGTAATTATAAAAAATGAAATAACACATTTTATATGGAAGTAGTTTATATATAGATGGCATATTCGCTTTAACCTCACTTAGATTCTCAGAGAAGGTACCAAAAAACGGAGGCAGTCAACCTAACTCTGCTCACGTAAACAGCCAAAGTGTAAATGCCATTAGGCATCGTGCCCGCAAAAATAGGCTATTTATTTTGAAGGTACTGGGATGATGCACCATTTGAAAAGAAAGATCACATTATACATATATTAATATATCAGCAAGTATGTCATCAATATCCTACATAAATGTCCATTTGAAATGTTGTTTTTTTCCAAGCACAGAACTTTATTCCTAGGTCAAATGTAAAATGCAGAGACACGGTCACCTTTCTTAGATTTTACAGTGAAATGTCTTTTCCTTCCTTCGGATGTCATACTGAAACAAATCTTGAAATCTCTTTTACTTCTCTCTGATGTCATAACAAAACAAGGCAAGCACAGCAAAATGATGGACGGAGTGCTGAAACTTTTCAACCACTCACCCCCAGTCAAGAGATCTTGGTTTAATCCATCATTCTTTTGCTCACTATGCCACCCCAGTTGGACCCAGCCCTATGCAAATCAGTCTTCAATCAATCAATCAATCAATCAGGGAATTGTAAGTGCGCTACTCACCCGTGAGGGTCTCAAGGCGCTGAGGGGGGGGGGTCCGCAGATCTGTTTAGCCAAAGAGCCAGTTCTTGAGGGTCTTCCTGAAGGTGTTCAGGGAGGGGGCGCGTCTGATGTCTGCCGGTTGTTCAGGGAGGGGGCGCGTCCCCTTGGAACAGTCCAGCCTGAACAAAATGATGGATTTAACCCAGATCTGTGACGGGGGTGAATGTTTGATTTGTTCAGAATTCCTTCCATCATCTGTTCTTTTTGCATTTGTCACCCTAATTGGAAAGGGTATGCCCAGACGTGGATCCCGTGCTCGCTACGCCACCAGATTTAAGCTATCCTGGCTGATGAGGGGTGAAACCCCAAAACCGGTCCCAGGATGCTTGTTTCCGGTCCAGGGAGGACCTGGCTTGGCAGTTCGGGCTGAACTATTCCCATGGGGAGCAGGGTCAAGGCGGCTTTGCATATGGCTGGGTCTAAACTGGAATGGGTTGTCCTGTAAAAAAGCTATGGATTTAACCCAGATCTGTGACTTGGGTTAAAGGTTTCATTTGTTCAGCATTCCGTCCATCATCTGTTCTTTTTGCATTTGTCATAACGAAACAAGGCTTGAAATCTATTTTACTTCCTTAAATGTCTCAGTAAAACAAGTCTTGAAATCTCTTTTAATTCTTTCTGATGCCATACCGAAACAAGTCTTGAAATCTCTTTATATTCTTTCTGATGCCATACTGACATCTCTTTTACTTCCTTCTGAAACAAGCCATGAAATCTGTTTTACTTCCATCGGAAGGCATACCGACAAGTCTTGAAATCTGTTTTACTTCCTTCTGCTGTAATACCGACACAAGTCTTGAAATCTGCTTTCCTTCTTTCTGATGTCATACCGAAACAAGTCTTGAAATCTCTTTTCCTTCTTTCTGATGTCATACCGAAACAAGGCTTGAAATCTCTTTTCCTTCTTTCTGATGTCATACCGAAACAAGGCTTGAAATCTCTTTTCCTTCTTTCTGATGTCATACCGAAACAAGGCATGAAATCTCTTTTCCTTCTTTCTGATGTCATACCGAAACAAGGCTTGAAATCTCTTTTCCTTCTTTCTGATGTCATACCGAAACAAGGCTTGAAATCTCTTTTCCTTCTTTCTGATGTCATAACGAAACAAGGCTTGAAATCTCTTTTCCTTCTTTCTGATGTCATACCGAAACAAGGCTTGAAATCTCTTTTCCTTCTTTCTGATGTCATACCGAAACACATCTCCATGCCTAACTGTTAGAAAGTAAGACATTATTGCCTCCCCATGGTGTTAGCTACTGAGGGCTCCAAATCGGAATCAGCTATTTTGTCGACCTTGAATTCAATTCAAATACTTTTTTCAAATTAATTTGAGTTTTCATTTTCCCCTTTAATCTCCATAAAGGGGTTTCACCTCTGCATTACCCACTTCTCCATGACCATGTTATTGTTGTTCCGAGAGGAATGAGACCTGCACTCTTCAGAGGAGCGGATGGGACCTTCATTTAATGCTCTTGAGTGTATGGGGTCCTTCAGATTGGAAGTGATTGGCGGGGTCACAATGTTGGAAGCAAGGATTGACCCAACGTAATTGGCAGGACTGGTTTGCGTTCCCAGTCCGGCCATGGCACACAAATTCCACTGTGAGGTCATGTCCAAGCTCTTCAGAAGGGCAACTCCTGAACCAGTACCTGGACTTTCAACGGGAGTACTGCAGCGACTGCTGCAGCAACGCGGAGCTCCGCTCCTCTTCTGGTTCCTCTCTTTCAGCAACAACGTAAGCACTGATCGGATATCCCTTCATAGGGGAGGTTAGAGCAGAGGTCTTCAAACTGGGGGGCGGGCCCCCCTGGGAGGGCCTTACGTGATCCCAGGCTCTGGCCAAGAGAAGCATCATGCTTTGTTTTAAGTGATAAAAAATGAGCGGCCATCGCTAACATCTTTTGTCATTTATATCCTGACTGGGAGTCTGTGTAAAAGGGGTAAAAGAATTTAACTGCAATGTTTAAATATGTTTAGACATATTTAAACATTGACAATATAACAGAATAATTGTAAAAAATTGAGGGGGGCACAATGATTTTTTTTTTTACACGGGGCGTGGCTTTAGGCCACTGGGTTAGAGGGAGTATACTTTTCCCATGATCTTAAGAAAGTCATGGCGCTAAAACCCCACGAAAACTAGTGAGATGGCGCAAGAAGCCAAGGAAAACTACTAAACATATTCACTCAATACAACTTGTTTAGAGAGGGAGTTCATTGTGAGTGCTGGATGAATTCGGCGTTATAACCCAATGTAAAAAAAAAAACCTAGGTCTAGCTAATAACTCAGGTGTTGATCAAGAGTAGTGCGAAAGCCATTCCAACGCATCCCATCATTGCCGGATTCTCTCATCCACAGCTCTCGCACAATGGAAATTCAATCTGCTCAGCAACTTTGTTCAGTGGGAAGAACCAGAGCCACCAACAAACCGAGTCATAATACTGCTGGGTTCTACCTCCACGAAGACCGTAAGGACCTTGGCAGGTGGGTCGCCAAGCGGGTGGAGCGGTGGAGGTGTTGCTTCTGCGGCCACAGCCGCTGTCTGTCCGTTAAATCTAGAGTCCGCTGCTGGGTCAGCAGCAATGTTTTCTAAAACTTCCTGCCAACACGCAAGACCAGTTTTAGAAAAAACAAGCAGTGCTAGCAGTCCTGCCACGCCAAAGCGGAAAGGTGGCCACGTCGGGATGTTTAATCATGCTGCCAATACCTACGCCCGAAGCAGATTTGCTTTCCGAAAGTAAAATAGTAATGTCCCTGGCTTGCTGGGAGTTTTCTCTCAGGATATGGGGGCAGTGTCCATTTTTTTCTTTTACCAACATGCGGTGCAATGAAAAACAAGTATTGGCATATCCGATAGGTTTGCATTGGATTTTGAGCACTGATTAAAACATTAAATAAAATCCTGTTTCCATGAAAAAAAAATGCATTCTGTATACAATGCATCTACGAGATAAAGAATATGATGTGTAATGATTCAGTTCACTTTTAATATGTAAAATAGTCCCTCATGCATGGCAATGGAAACATTCCATAGGAGGCAGAATGATACAAACAGCCAATAGGAAGAGGGAAGAGCGAGAACTACTCCTCAGGGGGGGAGCCAAAGCCCACTCTATGTAAATTTTAATGAATTGGTAACAATAGTTGTCGCAAACAGCTGCACTATCAAGCCAGCCCTGATAATGACTGGCTAGGTGTTGGAAGAACTGTCTCAATAGGGTGGGGCTTTCGATGCCATATCAGCTGGTGTCTTGGTAGCCATCAGGGACTTGCCAGAGACAGAGCCAGCTGCAGGTCCGCTGTTCAAAATACAGAGCTTCAACACATCTAAAGAGGTGAGAGAACCAAGAGTTTGTCAATTTTCAAAGGAGGCATGCCTTCAGTTTTGAATATATGAATGTCAGCCTAGAACTATCCTTATAATAAGGCTGTAACATTTAATGTTGGCTATTTTTAATCCAACCTGTGATGTTTTTCAGTACTTACCAACTAGTGCCCTGTAATAAATTATTAAAATCATTATTGTTACTCAATGACTTTACAGGCCTGATTTCGATCTTGGCGGATGGGTTACTCGGTCACAACGGTGATGGATATACTGTCCGCCGATATATAAATCCCATTATATCCTATGGGATTGATATTTCGGTGGACGGGATGTCCGTTATCGTTATGACGGAGTAACCCGTCAGCCAAGATCTAAATCAAGCCCTATATTCTTTCCATCTCCAGCTCGGGGGAGCTACCAGAAGGTGAGCCAGAGGTATCTTAGGGAGCACGGATCACCTCTGTCTATAAATAACTCTGTCCGCGAGAGCCGAGTGCTGCGCGCGAAGCCATCAGCCTGTCTCCACCAACTACCCAGCCAGAGAAACCCTTCACTAATAATTTCAATGTTATGACTAGTCAAACAAAGGAGCACCCGCAACACACAGCGGCAGCAAAACACTGCCGGAGAGCGTGTACACGCGCAGCCTATCTGCAGCTCTTTATCAGGGGCTGGGAGCCCAGAGCAAGCAGAACCAGGCGGTGTATGCCGAAGAAAGCACAGCGTTTACCTGACAACTACCGTAAACAACAGCTTGGAAGAGGACGCAGTCTAAAGGCAATGCGCATTATACGTGACGATGGGGCTTATATATGAGAGGCTTTCGCCACCTGAGCATCACTTTTATTGACGCTCTAGCGGCTCAAACCTCTCAGTCATATTTATGAGGCGACGCAAAGCCACCCTGCGCGGCTATGGTGGCCGCATAAATATGGAGTAAGACAAAGCAGCGCAAGGCGCTGCCTTGCCTTACTTGGCGTCAAGGAGGTGTTCCATGGGCGCTGCGCAGCACCCATGGATTTTGACTTGCCCCAGATTTACGTAATCACGTAAACCTGGGGCAGCGCCAAAACCATAGGCCTCCCTCAAGCAGGCGTAACGAGGAGAAATATTTGTATTTCTCCTCGTTTTTTCCTCTTTCCACATGTGCTGTATTCTGCAGCACACATAGAAAGAGGAAAACACCTCTCAGGATTGTTTTTGTGCAGGAAGGTGCCCCTTCCTGCACAAAAACAATCCTGCATGCAACAGAGGCATCATGCACCATGATGCAATGGTGCCAACATTGGCGCTAGGCAGCAGCACAGGGCGAAAGGACAGGAATACACCGTATTTCATATATACAGTTCATTCCCGCCCTTTCACATTGGCGTAGGGTAGCGCCCATAGGGAAGCGCAGTAAGAAGAAAAGCGGCGCTGCCCTGCGCCAGTTCCTCATAAATGAGGCCCTACGTGTGTATGATTCTGATTCGTCGCGCACTCTCTTCATTGCTGGCAGATGGCAATGTACACCCTTCACAAAAACCTCAAGCAACACAGCCATACAAATAGCAAGATCACCGTGAAAAGGCAGAATGGAACACACCAGGAAAGCGTGGCCGCGACATGGAATCAAATTAACCAATAGGGGCAGGTGAAAAGCCTCCGTTCTCCTCCTACTCAAACTCAACGAAACAATTCTTATTTAAAGTACTCCACACCAGGCGCAGATGCTGGGTATGACATATCTTCCACCCCTCTCCATCGCTCCTTCTGCAGGTGCGTAAATGATGCCTGTGCCATTTCTTCAGGGCGCTATGCTCCAAGCGCAATAGGACATCAGTTTGTGGGTTTGACGTTACGCTATCCTATGTCGCGTGGTTAGTAACACCATGCTTTACATTCCCATAAGTTAACATACGTACTGTAGAAGGTGCTCATGTGGGATGCCTATGGAGGTAGGAGCATGCAGTATCAATGGTCTGGTGCTGCACCTCCATGTTGGTCTGTGGGAGTGGGTGCAGACATGTTAGACATCCCTAGGCACTGGAAGAGCTGGGACTAAGGGGTGTGTTAGTGCCTACTTTGGTAATGTGAATTTAAGATGGTCCAAGGGTGGTAATGTCTAATCGATGTGCTTGGTTCTGGTGGAGTGGAATGTTTGTTGAGGAGGTAAATTGATTTGTTTTTGTGACATGCCTTAAGGACCATGCATAGGGATTCGAAGCAGGTGCTGAATTTCAAGGCAAGCCAATGAATAAATGTATAAACTTCAGGAAGATGTTAAAAATGTGGATGTTTTAGATATCTCTGCTTGCCTGACCATGCCTGACCAGCACAGCGCAGAGATACTCCTCCGGGAGCGAGTTGTGCGCTATATCAAGAAACAGAAATAAATAACTAAAAGAAGTTGGAGGGTCTCTGACGTGGTTACAACACACTCAGCTACCTATCAGCTTGGCCACAGAGTTTTAGGTCACTTGTAGACAAATATAATCTGTGTTTTAGAATTCTGGTAGCCGGAGTGGCAATACACTTAGGTGGTAGTTCGTAAACTATCTGCGTTGAGTAAGCTGTGGCATTTGAGGATGGGTTTAAAGGTGTCATCAATGTGGCTAAGACATCCCTTGTCAGTGGGTGATGATACACTTGGAAAAATGAGATGGTGCTGAGGTGAGAATTTTGTTATTTTTGTATTTGAGTCAGTGTGAGAAGGCCATAGACTCCTTCCTTTGTTGTGGGGGTATGGATCTGGATATGCGGAGACGGGGGGGGAGTTAAACGTCAAGTAGTGGCAAAGAGGACCCCATGGGCTGGTAGAAAGGGTGAGCATCTGAGTGAAATATGAAAATATTGCTAAAATAATCAAGGTGTGCTCAGTCTGATGCATGGATATTGTGCAGGAGGATAAAGTCCACTAGATGGGTCTTAGGGTGTGAAGCTGGGCTTTATACTTGGTCCCTCAAGAGGAGGTGCTGGTAAAGTGCCTACATGTTGAATCCGTCCTTCGTTAGTCATGAGAATTGCCAAGAGCAGTCATGGGCACTGGCTAGTCTGCTGTGAAAGGCACTTCTTTACTCTTGGAAGCGCTGGTTAGGAAGAGGCTGCCATCAGCGATCACATAACCAGAATCCTTGCGGGTGCTCATTTGGCATCGTTTTTGTGAGACATTTTGGCCACCATCTATTTTCGGAAAGTCCTGCATTTTAAAGCACTGTATGTTCTGGTGTTGAGGCAGGTGGGGTGTGAATGTTGACCATAAGTGCACGCTCTCACGGGATTTCATCAAAAAAGAAATCAAAACACTTATAATAAGTTACGTTTGTTATTATTCCCAGTGGAAATTCTCTGTCACGTGAACATAATCTCATGTATCCCCTGATTGTTCATCTATGTGTCATTTTTCCCGCCCTCTTTTGCTTTTCAGCATCATTTTCGCCCATGGGAGCCTGGTAGGGCCAGAGAAGGCCTTGCTGGGACTGAGGAACGGGACGTGTGCGCGGAGCCAGGTGCTGTGCGAGTGACTTCCAGCACAATGCTTCAGAAACTGTACAGAAAATACATCGAGCCGGAATCTCGTCTGACTTCTGTACATGCAGGCTCAACCACACACAGTTTTCATGTAGAGTGTCCAAGTTGGTTTTACATAAAAGCCTTAAGTTTTGACACTTAAGGGCCCGATTCTGATCTCGTTTGGAAAGCATACCAACTGAATCGGTTCCGGAATGCTTTCCGTACAACTCGGATCGGGGGAGTCCAACTGACCGAGTATGATGCATTGGTATGCATCCAGATCCGATTTGGTCAGACTCCCATTGACTTCAATGGGAGCCTGTGTTCCGAACGAGAACAAAGTCTCCCTTGCAGAAAAGGGTGGTAGGGGAAAAACGTGCACCCTGTGGCGGGCACCCCATGGTGCTTGCCACATTGTGCATGGTTGCAAAGGGGGGTCCCTTGGGTACCCCCACAAGCCCAATTCGGAGGGCCCCGAGTGTAGGGGGGCCTGCTACGGGCCCCCAAAGACCGATTCGGCAGCCGTTTCGGTCTAACCGAATCGGAAAGGCTGTCCGAATCGGTCATCATGCTCGCTCGCTCGGAAACCGGGTCTACAGAGCTATACGAATCAGCTCCGTAAAGGTTCGGTCTGTCTAAATGCCTTTCGGAACCGATTCGGTCAGCCTTAATGGTTTCCAGGCATCGTACTTGGTCATTCGGAACTGGGAACGAATCAGTCGGCAACAAGTGCTCCGGACCGGATTCGGCAAACCTGAATCCGATTCAGAGCCCTTCCGACCGACATTGGAAATTGACCCCTAAGTCTGAGCGTTTCTTGAGGAAAAAGCACCATTTTGCCCAGGCTTGTTTGGCGTGTAGTGTTTGTGCCCATGAGGTTCGGTTTTTTACTAAATCTTTTACTTAAGGATGATTTTAGGGTAAAGTGTGTGTGTGGGGGGGTTATTTCCCTTGTGATAAAAAGATTTCTTCAAAGAGGCTACAGTATGGATGTAGGTGTGGCTGTTGCTGCTGGAGGCAGAGCTGAAGAAATCAGTGGGACCTCAGTTTAGGGCACTGGTTTTTGGATAACAGTTCACAAACTAGTCTGCACTGCGAAGAGCCCGGGTTGTTTTAGTTCAGATGCTGTGAAAATGTACACTGACCTTTGCATGTACTGGTTTTCGGTAAATCAAAGCGTTTTGAAACCAGTCGACATATGTTCAGCAATAAACATCTGTTATTCAGCGCCAAGATACCCTTGGGTGAGCGTGCGCTTTACAAATACACGTTATGTTATGGTATATAAGTTGGTTAGAACTGGTGTCTGTTCATTCTGTACACAGCACCAGCACAATATGTTCCTGCACTACCGATGATGGAGAGAATTCCTCTCCTCCCCGCTGCCCTTTCATCAAGGAATGTGTCAAGTTGGGAAAACATTAATAAAAACACATTTTATTGCAGTCAATCCATTTTTCATACATCAGAAAAAAACAATAAAATGCTAAGTTATATTACACTCTAGAGCTGTGCCACTGCATAAACTAGTCAGACCCATAGTTATCAGTTTAAGCACATCAGAGATCACCAGGTGAAGTCTGGCATCTGACTGCGTGTGGCGCAACGTGTCATACTATCTCCTTCATTGTTTGAGATGCAAAAGGTCTCATCTGGGATCCCAAACCGAGGCCCTCGTTCCAACCTAGAAAGAACCAAATGTGAAAAGTTGTATGTGGACAAAGAAGGGACCCAGGTGTCCCCCCAGGATGCCCCCACAGTCAGGGGGCGCAAGCAAGGTCTAGAACAGGGGTAGCCCAAACTGGGGTGCCCGAACCCCCAGGGTGTGCGAGATGGCATTTCAGGGGGTGCGACAAAGAGGGAAAGTATGTATTCTATGCTTAACAGGAATCCGGCAAGGAAAGGCGCAGGGGGTGCGAACATTAATCAGACATTTCCTAGGGGTGCGGGGCATAGAAAAGTTTGGGAACCCCTGGTCTACAAGGTTCTTTCAACAACGAAAGGCAGCAGCTAGTCTCGCTTTAATGTCCTTGATATGGACCGGTGTATCACGACTCTAGTGCAGGGGTCTTCAAACTGGGGGGGGCAGGCCCCCTTAGGGGGGCCTCAAGTGATCCGTGGAGGGGGGGGGCACCAGCCTGTGGCCATAAGAATCATTATGCAGTTAACAGTGCATTGTTTTCAGTGAGGGAAAAATGAGCAGCCGTAAGCCGCTCGGTGATAGGTCGTCACTAACATCTTTTGTCGTTTGTATCCTGGCTGGGAGAAGGTGTCAAAAGCGAAGGGACTCCAAATATTGTTCAGAAAACCCCCGCCACCATTTCTAATAATCACACTGTGGATACTTTTACATGTTAGTAAGGCCTGCCTGACAGGAAGAGTATGTTTAGCAATCATGTATTTGATTGCATTTTTAAAACAATAACAGAACTTATCTGCAATGTTTAAATAAGTCTAGACACATTTTAAAATTGGCAGTTTAATAGAATAATTGTGAAACATTTTGAGGGGGCCCCAGTGATTTTTTTGATATTTTTGCGCTGGGGGATGGGGGGGGGGCCGGGGCATTAAATAGTTGCAAGACAACTGCTCTAGTGTTTCAGCCTCCAAGGCCCCCCTGTGCCCCTGCACACCACACACCGCACTCTGATCAGAGTGGGGAGGCAAGGACCGAGCTAGTGGTAAGCCCAGGAGCGGCCAGTCCATTGGGGCTGAGGGGCCACGCCTCTCCACCTTTCGCCCCTCATGAACAGTGTCTGTCAGGCTGCACAAAGGTCAGCCTGACAGACACTGTTCACTTTCAGTTCAAGCAGCCAGGAGCCAGACATGCGCATTTAGCGCAGGCTCCTGGCTGCCTGAGCTAAACTTTGCTGGGCTGAGGAAGTCACAGATGCTGTGGGCGTGACGTCCTCTGCTTAGCAAAGGTCCCTGAGGCCCTCCCCTCAGTTATGAGGGGTAGCATCACCGATTGCCTCGCACCTGGGCGCTTCAGTTTTAAGCCCTGAAGCGCCCAGGGTCGAGTGACGCTTCATCACAGAGTGGGGTGGGGTCAGCAGTCTCACTGACCCCATCCCACTCTGTGATGACGTTGGGATTGCTGCCTTCCAATGAGGGAAGGCAGCAGTCCCAAGCATCCTGGAACCTCCAAGGCAGAGCTGGCTGCAGGTAAGGGTTTGGCTTTTTTAAACTGTTTGGTGCGTGCGTGTATGTATGAATGTTTGGTGAAGAGTGTTGTGAATGGATGTGTTTGTGTGCGTGTGTGCGTGTATGTATGAATGTTTGGTGAAGAGTGTTGTGAATGGATGTGTTTGTGTGCGTGCGTGCGTGTATGTATGAATGTTTGGTGAAGAGTGTTGTGAATGGATGTGTTTGTGTGCGTGCGTGCGTGTATGTATGAATGTTTGGTGAAGAGTGTTGTGAATGGATGTGTTTGTGTGCGTGCGTGCGTGTATGTATGAATGTTTGGTGAAGAGTGTTGTGAATCAGAGGCGCAACTAGAGCCACATTTCGGGGAGGGGCTAATGAAAATTTCGGGGGGGGGGGGCTAATTCTTCCAGCAACAGGCAGAGTGGAGATGCAGGGGCTCTAAGAAGGGGTGAATAACAACAAAGCCTCGTTAACATGTAAATGGTCTTTTAAAGACCTGTGAAGTACTCGGGTGCGGCTGCAATAAGACGGACGCCAGACCAGCCAGCCCACGGAGCAGCTCAAAAACTGTGTGTGTGCCCGGGAAGCTGTCTCAGCCGGGGCTGACACACAAGACGTGGGGGGGTGAGGGGGGGTGGGGCTGAAGCCCTTTGAGACCTATGGGCGTTGGGCAACTGTTGTGAATGGATGTGTTTGTGTGCTAATACATTGCTTTGAGTGTTATGTGTATGTGTGCGTGAGAGTGTATCCAGTCTGCCCCCCTCCCCCCAAAACTTACCGGCTGCCACTGGGAAAGCCACAGATGGGACATCCTCTGCATTATAATTTATTCAAATGAGCTGCTTGAACCCAACGGAGGGGGCATTTTAAGATTAAGAAAAGGCACGTTCTGGTTCTAAATGAGAGACGTGCCCCCACTGTGCAATGAATGATATTAGTCTCAAAGGATTATTGAGATAATAACCGCGAATGAAGCCAACTGCAGGAGAACTCTCGGGGGCAAATCTTTCTAATGAAAAAAGGCGAAAGAGAGGAACTGCATTGATTAACATCACGGGCCGTTCCTGCAGCAATCTGATACGTTATATACATTTTAATCATATATCTGGCCTGCATCACAGCCCTTCAAGGTGACAATATACCGACACTGAACTACTTTTTAAGAAAAAGAAGAAGGGGTAAATATGCAGGATGCAGACCATGCCCAGTGACCTTTCATATGACCTCTTGCAGATACCCAGCGCGGCAGCCATGTTGTTTGCATGTACAAAGGTGTCCAGTTCACCATTCGCATGCGTGTGCACTAGTAGATGTGTGACACCCAGACACTTTAAAGCTGCTTCCACGCACCTCCTCGCGTGGCCGCTACTTGCGCTCTCTGCCCTCCAGTGACAGTCAACGCCGACCTACCATAGGGAGGGAACTCACTCTATTAAAGATCTCCACTCATTCACACTGTTTGTCAGCGCCTAGAGGTCCGTGTCTGACATATAACTCTTCGTGTCTCGATACTTTAGCTCAGACTTACTATAGAGATCTCTGTTAGGGTGCTGCAGTTTCTCCAGTGGGGTATCTGCAGGGCCACTGGAATTATGCGATTGTGCGGAAGCCATAGAACCTATGTTTGCCACATTTGCCACATAATCCATCATCCACTGCATAATCTGCAGATTTTGACAAAAAAAATGTTGTTTCTAACTCAAACGGTTCAAAAGATATTAAAAAAGCAGTAATACCTGCTGCGGTGCAGTGGAAGGCTCTTTGCAAAGGATGACTAGTCACCTTTCTGTTGCTTGTTGCTATAGTTTGGATGTTAAACTGGAACTAAAGAGGTGCAACCATTGGCCAGACAGTGTAAACAAGCGTGAAAATGACAAAATAATGAAGACATACTATCACAAAACATGTCACATTATGCTGTATAATCAGCATTTTCCTGCCGCATAATTTACACAACCCTGACGCATAATTTGGCTTTCTGCTGCTGCATAATTCAAGTGGCCCTGGGTATCTGTGACCTACAGGCTCTGAATTTAAAGTGGTAAATTGTCACCCTGGTGGTAATACCCAAGCGTAAGGGATTAGACTCAACAATTTCTTTCCCCTTGGGCAAGTGGGGGGACAGGCCAAAAGGCCCTTTTCTGCACCAGTATTGACATTTAGGCCCTGTGCTCACTGCTCCTCTGGAGGAAAGCTCTCCACTGGCAGTCGCGTGAAACATCACATTACGTGTATTTGTAAAAAAATAAGTTCACCCAAGGGTATCTTGGCGCTAAACAGCAGATGTTTATTGTTACCCAACGGTACTCATTTTATCGATCTCAGAAGAATGAATGGCTGAGTGAACCCACCGGGATTTGAACCTGTGACCATGAGGTCAAACACAGGTCCCTACAGTGACTCATTAGTTCACTAGAGCACCAGACCCGGCCACTAACACGCCAGACCCCGGTGGGCCCTGGGGGGGTCAGGCTGTGAGCTCTGAGACCTGCCAGTGGCCCCCCTGCAGACACTGCTGAGAAGTAAACCTCCAAAATACTGCTCATTGTAAATGCCACAGGAACCCCAAGATGGTAAGATATGGCACCTGTTACCTGTTATTAATTTTTTATATTACACATTCCATTTGTTTTGGGGCAGATAGATAGAAAGGGGTGTTTTATTTAAAATATGAAATGTTTATTGAAATTAGAAGGTGAAATACTGGGCTATACTGTGTAGTTGCCCGTGGTAAAAAGTAGAGGAAAACCATTATGTGGTTATGAATGTACAACTTTGATAAAACACATTGTCTGTGTAGAAGAGAGAGGCGGCTTAAGGTGCTCTCTGCAATGTGCAGCTAACAATGGGCACTGATTCAAATGATATCTCTGGGGTTTTATTTACTTTTCAGGAATTCGCATAACTAACTACGGTAAGGCGTGGTTAGGGCAGTCATTATAACGTCAATTCCGCTGAATCTGGAAAATGTGGTGAGTGACAGCTAAGAGGTTTTTGCTTCTGCTCTTGGGTTACACCTGGGTATTTGCCCCCCCCCCCCCCCCCCACCTCCGCCCGACTGACTGTAAGGGAAGGTAACAACTACTAGGGGTCACGTCTGCGACCTGCAGCTGTCCCACCGTTCTCGGCCACATGTGCGTGACCCACTGAGTTGCATTGTCCACTGTAAACACGCGTGTATAACTGCAGCAGTGGGTGATGAGCTGTGCCACGGGGCCTCCTGTCGGACCCCTGCTGAAATCTGTGCACAGATGTGTCTGCACGCTCGGAACCCGCGTGCTCTGTACTGGCTGTCACAGGGTACTGACCGGTACACTGTTATCGATTGGGCAAGGTACTGACCGTCACAGCCTGATCGAGTGGGCAAGGTACTGACAGTCAGAGCCAACCCCGCGTGCGCGAGTGGGCAAGGCACTGACCGGCACATCCACCCCCGCGTGCTCGAGTGGGCAGGGTACTGACCGTCACAGCCAACCCCGCGTGATCGAGTGGGCAGGGTACCGCCCGTCACAGCCAACCCCGCGTGCTCGAGTGGGCAGGGTACTGACCGTCACAGCCAACCCCGCGTGCTCGAGTGGGCAGGGTACTGACCGTCACAGCCAACCCCGCGTGATCGAGTGGGCAGGGTACCGCCCGTCACAGCCAACCCCGCGTGCTCGAGTGGGCAGGGTACCGCCCGTCACAGCCAACCCCGCGTGCTCGAGTGGGCAGGGTACTGACCGTCACAGCCAACCCCGCGTGCTGGAGAGGGCAGGGTACTGACCGTCACAGCCAAACCCGCGTGCTCGAGAGGGCAGGGTACTGACTGTCACAGCCAAACCCGCGTGATCGAGTGGGCAGGGTACCACCCGTCACAGCCAAACCCGCGTGATTGAGTGGGCAGGGTACTGACAGTCACAGCCAACCCCGCGTGATCGAGTGGGCAGGGTACCACCCGTCACAGCCAAACCCGCGTGATTGAGTGGGCAGGGTACTGACAGTCACAGCCAACCCCGCGTGATCGAGTGGGCAGGGTACTGACCGTCACAGCCAAACCCGCGTGATTGAGTGGGCAGGGTACTGACAGTCACAGCCAACCCCGCGTGCTCGAGAGGGCAGGGTACTGACAGTCACAGCCAACCCCGCGTGATCGAGTGGGCAGGGTACTGACCGTCACAGCCAACCCCGCGTGCTCGAGAGGGCAGGGTACTGACAGTCACAGCCAACCCCGCGTGCTCGAGAGGGCAGGGTACTGACTGTCACAGCCAAACCCGCGTGATCGAGTGGGCAGGGTACCACCCGTCACAGCCAAACCCGCGTGATTGAGTGGGCAGGGTACTGACAGTCACAGCCAACCCCGCGTGATCGAGTGGGCAGGGTACCACCCGTCACAGCCAAACCCGCGTGCTCGAGTGGGCAGGGTACTGACCGTCACAGCCAACCCCGCGTGCTCGAGTGGGCAGGGTACTGACCGTCACAGCCAACCCCGCGTGATCGAGTGGGCAGGGTACCGCCCGTCACAGCCAACCCCGCGTGCTCGAGTGGGCAGGGTACTGACCGTCACAGCCAAGAGCTTCAATCCCCTTTGGAGTTTGACGAGTTGTATCAATTGTAATAATGATCGTTGAGTGCCCTGAAAAGCGCTGCGACGGAAGCATGCTTGGCGCTAAATAGAAACACAAATCACGAAAGGGCAATCTTCATGAAACGGTCCTCACACTGGGAGAACAGCGTGACAAATTTGGAGTGGGAGGGCACGTCAGCGGGGGTGGCTGGGTCTCGCCCTGCCCCTCTCACTGTGCTCTAAGTTTGGCAAACAGTTTATGAAGTGAAGAGATTCCCTGGGAATAAACGTCTTTTCTTGCCTGTGCTCCGGCAGCGAGGGAAGCTCATACATCGCTACTGTCACTTGTAATCAGGGCCACTGGAATTATGCGGCAGGAGAGAGCCAAATTATGCGACAAGGTTGAGTGAATTATGCGGCAAGAAAAGGCACATTATGCAGCATAATGCGGCACGTTTAGTAATAGTATTGCTTCATTATTTCGTCATTTTTAAACAAGGTAACACTGTCTGGCATTAGCTGCACCTCATTAGCACCAGTTTAACACCCAAATATAGCAACAAGCTCCAGAAAGGTGACCAGTCCAGCTTTGCGAAGGGCCTTTCGCTGTGTGGCGACACGGGTGGTCTAGTATCTCTTCCACCTGCCGCTGGGTCACCTTCTGCAGTCGGTCTTATGGGATGTCCATACCTGCAGGCAGGGCTTTAAGTGGGCCAGGTCTCACCGGTGCTGAGCACCAGCAGTTTTTTAAAGGGGGCCTTGAAACGGGTCTCTATCGGGCTCTGTTTTGTGCCCTGGCACAGCCGGTCCATTTTTTTCCGGACTGCAGTGACAGCGGGCACATCCATGTGCGCTGCTCACACTGCTCACTTCTCACTAGCAGATAAGTTACGGCATGACGTCATGCCAGGTGAGCGTTGTAGGGAAAGGGAAATCCTTTAGCGAGAGTCATTTTCTCTCTGGATTTCCCTTCTCCGTTTGAAACTCAGGAGCAGCAACATTGTCGTGATGTCACCAGGGCTTTAAGTGGAAGCTTTTTCAATATTATATACAAACCATAGTTGCTGCCTATTTATCTTATGCAACTAACAACGATTGACAAAGCCAATAGTCCTGACTGGTTGTAGGTATGATGTTACTTGTTGTATCATATATCTGGATGCAATGACAGAAACAGCAAAATACAATTCGGGCGCACACTATGCTAAGCACAGATTTTTAGCTTACGTGTTTTAAGCCACACCCTTAATTACATTGGCCACGCCCCTTTGAGAGACCCCCTAGTTTTTTCATCTCACTTAAAGCCCTGCCTGCAGGGAAGGTGACCGGAGAACCCGCACCCTGTATAAACCCTAAACAAGCTTGGGAGCCTCCTGCCCTGGTGTTTCTTCCCACGAGAGGCCTCTAAACTCACCATGGCTGCATTCTCCCCTGGGCCTCAGTCACTCTTCTCTTGAGTCCTCATCAAAGGTGTTGACAAAGATAGAGGGTGGGGTTAGGAGGCGCTATGGCTGCAGGAAGAGGTCCTTCTGGAGAGGCATGCATGACGTACGAGGAGACACTTTAAGTATTCCTTCTGACTGATGACAAGATTGTAAAGCAGAGATGAATTAATGGAAAGAGACTCATTCCCTCGTGCTTGATCTCAATCCGATCATTGAGCACAGCTCGTCCATAATGGGCATCAGATCACAAGGAGTGGTAAGATGCTGAAAGCCTACAAAAAGCGCGTGCCGAAGCCCATCTGGCTGCCTTGCAGATTACTTTGAGCATAACATAGTCCGAGAAGCAATGCTTAATTTGAGCTGGTGGTTGCAGGTGGGGCCCCACTGTACTCATTTATCTGCATCGGACTTTGACCCAGAGCGAGATCGAGAAAAGTACAAATGGAGGGAAAGAAGCAGGAAGAGAAAAACAGAAGAACTGTGACAAAGAATGGACATAGGGGTGAAATCACCTGAAAGAGTGAGCTAACGGGGTAGGGTGTGCCTGGTGATGGATCAAAGAGGTACGAGGGGTAATCAAGACGACGCAGCCTTGGTATTCAGTACCCCGACAATTAATAGCACCAACGGCGGGCTTCTGAGCAAACCCTTCGGCCCTGACACTTATTCTTTACAAATAAGGCATTGCCCAGAGAGCCACCTGCTCAATTAACTCTTAATGCATCTGCATAATGCCCTCTACAGCAAAGATTGTAGTGATCATGTAAGAGTCCAGAATACAGGAAGTGACCCAAGGAGCAATGAAGGTCATAGGAGCCTACTTGTCAGCAGAAGAGACTCTCGGATGAGCAAGAGGCCTCTCTATGATTCAAATATTGTTCAGGGCTCTCCTGACCAGAGAAGGGGTTTAGAATACCCAGGCTATCTAGTCTTGATTACAATTCATGCCTCTTTCTTCTACCACCCTACACTTCCTGTCTCCTCATCTCATGAATACCAAGGCTGTGTACTCTTGATTCCACCTCATAACTCTTTCTTCTACCACTCTACACTTCCTGCCTCTTCATCTCATGAATACCAAGACTGTCTAGCCTTGATTCCACCTCATGTTTCTTTCTTTCACCACTCTACACTTCCTGTCTCTTTATCTCATGAATACCAAGACTGTCTAGTCTTGATTCCACCTCATGCTCTTTCTTCCACCACCCTACACTTCCTGTCTCTTTATCTCATGAATACAAGGCTGTGTACTCTTGATTCCACCTCATAACTCTTTCTTCCACCACTCTACACTTCCTTGTCTTTATCTCATGAATACCAAGGCTGTCTAGCCTTGATTCCACCTCATGTTTCTTTCATTCACCACTCTACACTTCCTGTCTCTTTATCTCATGAATACCAAGACTGTCTAGTCTTGATTCCACCTCATGCTCTTTCTTCCACCATCCTACACTTCCTGTCTCTTTATCTCATGAATACCAAGGCTGTGTACTCTCGATTCCACCTCATAACTCTTTCTTCCACCACTCTACACTTCCTTGTCTTTATCTCATGAGTACCAAGGCTGTCTAGCCTTGATTCCACCTCATGTTTCTTTCATTCACCACTCTACACTTCCTGTCTCTTTATCTCATGAATACCAAGACTGTGTTCTCTTGACTCCACCTCATAACTCTTTCTTTCAACACTCTACACTTCCTGTCTCTTTAGCTCATGAATACCAAGGCTGTCTACTCTTGATTCCACCTCATGGCTCTTTCTAAATTCTGGTCTCCACACACAGGATCTAAAGGGATCCAGAAAAGCCAAGTGTTGCTGATCCCCAAAATAGTACTAGAAAACACACAAAGTACAACTGGCTAGGAGTGAGAAAAAGATAGGAGTAACATGATATCAGAGCAAGAAAGACAGATGAGGGAGAAATCCTTTCAGGACAAGAACCCTGACTCACCGTTAGGTGACATGCTTCATCATATGGGTTCCCTCCTCACACCGAGGTGTGGGCTACGACTCCCCTAGGGGAGGAGCTGAGTTGTTTTCTCCAGATGAGCGGTGAAAGAAGGTGAATGAGGGGCATAGTGCAAAAAGGTGTGGTACTCGTGGTGACTAAAATTGTCTCCGGGGGTCCACTAAATCTTTATTGGGTGGCCTCAGGGACAGGGTTAAAAAGAGGACTGGGGAGTAATCAAATATATCCCTCATAAGGGTCAACATGTTTCTGCCATAGGTAGGTCCCTTACAGGGATCCAGTGGCCTTCGTCAGGACCTCAATGTGAAGTAGTCACTCTGCAACAGTGCATATTCGTGATTGAAAAAAATGAAAATATAAATATACTGGCCACCACAGGATTAGGGTGGTCAGGCTGACGACGACCCGTGTTATTCTTTGGGGTTCGTCTTCCTGAAATTCAAAAGTACAATAATAATTTTATGTTTATCACGGTCTGACATCACATTGACAGAGTATTCTTATCAACATCTCAAAATGGTAAAAGTACAATGTGTTTGTCTGTCATTAGTCTATCTTACCTATTATGGGTGTGAAAGAACAGCTCTCAAGCTCTAGGTACGCCTCGTAGAGCCCAACTAAAAGGTAAGAATGCGCAGCAATTGTCTATAACCTGTGTATATATACACAATCGTGATGCACATTTTACAGCAGAACAGGGGTGCAAGTGGCTAAAGTTTATAAAAAAATATATGTATATTGACCCTCTCTTTCTAAATTCTGCCACCGCTCTACACTTCCCTACCCGTTCTCAGAGCTGTCGAAACTACACAGGGCTGTGTCTGCTCAAGGGAGGACGAGCACACAGTTTACTCCTCAAGTACTGTATATTTCTTGTCTATTCCTTTTGGAATCGCAGAGTCTGACAATGGCATCTGATGGACCTTGGAGGCTTCCCAGAGTCTGACAATGGCATCTGATGGACCTTGGAGGCTTCCCAGAGTCTGACAATGGCATCTGATGGACCTTGGAGGCTTCCCAGAGTCTGACAATGGCATCTGATGGACCTTGGAGGCTTCCCAGAGTCTGACAATGGCATCTGATGGACCTTGGAGGCTTCCCAGAGTCTGACAATGGCATCTGATAGACCTTGAAGGCTTCCCAGAGTCTGACAATGGCATCTGATGGACCTTGGAGGCTTCCCAGAGTCTGACAATGGCATCTGATGGACCTTGGAGGTTTCCCAGAGTCTGACAATGGCATCTGATGGACCTTGGAGGCTTCGCAGAGTCTGACAATGGCATCTGATGGACCTTGGAGGCTTCCCAGAGTCTGACAATGGCATCTGATGGACCATGGAGGCTTCGCAGAGTCTGACAATGGCATCTGATGGACCTTGGAGGCTTCCCAGAGTCTGACAATGGCATCTGATAGACCTTGAAGGCTTCCCAGAGTCTGACAATGGCATCTGATGGACCTTGGAGGCTTCCCAGAGTCTGACAATGGCATCTGATGGACCTTGGAGGCTTCGTAGAGTCTGACAATGGCATCTGATGGACCTTGGAGGCTTCCCAGAGTCTGACAATGGCATCTGATGGACCTTGGAGGCTTCCCAGAGTCTGACAATGGCATCTGATGGACCTTGGAGGCTTCCTTCAGGAAGTTCTTGCGCATTAGATTCAAAGACTTCGATGGAGTTACTGGAGCGGGTCTCCTTCCATTGTCGGAGAGTGTCACTCCATCCGCACCATCGCATCATTCATGCATGTATGTAGAAATGCGAGTTTAAGAAATAAACCACCAGCCAGACTTAGCCATTGCAGCTCACACTCAGGCCCTCATTATAAGTGGCCTCTTAATTCCAATGGTCACTGGTGAAATGATGAGATCTGGAGGAATGATCATGGTAATAGGACCCAGGATTACTGATTCCCTCTGTAATTTCTCATTTCTTAGTGGGCCCTCAGGGTCCTCCTCCTAACGAGATGGATTTTCTCCAGTCCCGGAGTTAGGGGGAGCAGGGGAGGCTGGGCCATTTACTGGGCCACTCATAATGAGGGCGTGTGTGACCAATGACTGCGCAGAAGATGACAGGCAACTGTACAACCATGAAACAATACCACACACTGCTACTGACAGCAGGAGACCTACTTCCCGACATCAACAGACACAGAATTGGCAACAGGGAATGGTGCAAACATGCATGTTACGTACATTAGTTAGAGACAAAACGTTTGTCATTTTGAGCTGCTAGAAGTATTTCTCGTGCAGATTTCATTTTTCTATGTTTCATTGTAACAATTTTGCCAACATTATCTCCTTTTTGTGAAAATATAGCTATACAGTATTTGCATTATTTTGAAAATATTTCCGCTGGAATAATTTCGGCTGAGATGATTGAATAGTGAACCTTCTTCTGATTCTGTGTGTTCTCCACATGCCAGCTCCTTTCTACATTTGAATACCTTTTCCACTCTGCTGACCTTGGGGAGACTTCCTAGAGCACAAGGGGTGACCCAGTTACCCGGGCACCTGGGTAGGACAATTATTATCAAAAAAGGGGTCCCTATGGGGGAAGTGTAGCCCTTGACTTTCACAGCAATAGTAATAAAGAACCCTTCTTAGAAGTAAGGTTTTGTTATGTGTTTTGTGCATTTTTTCTGAATTCACAAAAAATGTTGTTTCACAATGAAAACTAGGATTTTAACAGTATCAATACAAATAGAAAGACAAGGTGTTCCTATATAGTGATGGCTCAGTGAAAGTGATATTGTGAACAAACAGTGCGCTAGTGCTATATACAATAATAATATGTACATGTGACTGATAGGGACAATGTGATGTTATCTACATCTCTCATAATACGAGTGTCGAAATCCACAATCAAATTAAAAACCAGTCCACGCTTGAAATTGTCGAGATTTCGACCCACAGTGCAGAATGAAGTAGAAAAGGGTCCTCATCAGGGCAGAGTGTTGTAGGGGGCACCTAGAATGGAAGACTCATGTATGAGTTCCCTTGAGGTATGTAAAATGAAGGACATGATGTGAAAAATGAGGTCCTGTGACCTACCGGAGGGATTATGGGAAGGATCCTATAATCCTAGGAGGCACTGATCAAGAATGTGGTCCATGAGCTTCTAGGATGCTTCATCGCCAGATGTAGCTAGGGACCAGACGCCATTATCCCAGAGAAGCAGGTAGAGCTGACCATGGGTACTGACCAAGCCTTTCTTGTGTTTCTTCCTATTATGGAAATCTGAGGCCTTTTGGGGGTACTGTGGCATCTTTTGTAGTATGCCCCCTCACTGCAGTGGCATGGATGCTCAGGACCTGGTGCTCCTATGAAAGCGATCTATCTAGCCCTCAAAGGGACTCAGATGTCGGAAGAGTGCCCGTCTGGGGTCATGGACATCGGTGTTCAGTTCAGGGGCATCCTGCTTACGTCTTCGTACACCCCGTGGATCCATGCACCACTTTAGGCCAAGCAGGTATCCATTTATATTATCTGGCAGAGGCACCTCAGAAGATATCCTAGTCTTATAGTGTGAGGGAGCCTCAGACACAGGGGCTGCAAGTTAGAATTGAAAGGTACTCGGGTGATGCCCGTAGGCTCATAGCTAGAGTAGTTTTCACGTCAACTGCAAGAGTACATCCATGTCATTGAAGGCCTGTCCAGGAAGACCGGGTCACCAGCAACAGAGGACTACCCATCTTTCGCTTCTTAGCAACAAAGTGCCTCTGGGATGGTGGGCCAAGGATGCCAGCATGTTTCAGAGCCTCAGATCAGACCAATGGGCATCTACTCCAACTCTGCTCCTACTGGAGTCACCTCCTTCATTCTCTACAGAATGAGTTCCTACTGCATGGGGAGGTCTTTGGTAGGTTTCAGTCACTGACGATGGCATCACCTCTTTTATGAGTGTTTTTGTGCAAGTAAAATAATCAAATGCACTTCTCCAACATTGTTCACATGCTCTGAACATTCCTCAAAGCCAAAACAGGCCATAAAATGTGAAAGGCCCCAACACTGGTGGGCAAGTGATAGATTTAAGTAGAAGTAGCTAGCTTGGATCCACCCAATGAGAGAGAGTTACACCGTGGGACAGTGAGGAGGGCCTCGGACTACCTGGAGTGCCCGCCCTTTCTCAGGCAGACCGTCATGGACGACTGAAGCTCCATGAAAGAAGGCGCCTACAAATAAAATCAGCCTATGAGTGAAAGGGATTCTCTGACAGGACGTCATGATACAGCCTTAAACCCTTGCTCAAGGTACCTATCATGTCTCCCTTGTTTTCAATGCAGCTGCTATTCACAAAAAGATGTCCAGAAGAGAGTTTTCCATGCATGAACAATGGTACTGGCTGCTCAAACTGGGCAAATATTCCCCAGAGCAGACCTGGCAAACTTCAAGCTCACTGCAGGGTGGGTGGCGAAGTTGTCTCAGAGTGTATAAACTCAAACGAATATTCAGTCCATAGCCTCTCTGCTCAGGTTGTTGGCTGGGGCGCCAGTGAGGGTTTGCCCAGATCCTCACTGTTGTGCCAACCGATGCCAGTCCAGGCTGCTCGCACAGGTGGCAGAGAGCGCCCACTTAGAAGCTGCATTTTCATGCACGGCGACACTGGCCTAGTCAGTCCCTGGTTTCTAGGACACTCTTCGCACACTCTGGTGCAACTGACCACCCCGGGGACACTGGTTTTGAAGGAGGTGAGGAATCTACCTCACTGTGCCCTCAGCCTTCGCCGGCCTACTAGTCGAATTGTGCCAGCGGGTGCTGGTTCTGATACAAGTCCAGTAAAAATGCTTTTATGGTTATGTAGTTTATCCAAAAAAGCATAACTAAGCCTTTCTCAGAACTTTAAGTTTACCTCAATAAATCATAAAGGTATTACTATAAGATTTCTAGCACATGTTCTTATGCCTTAGGTAACCACATTTCTAAGACACATGCCTAAAGATCTCCCTCGAACATTAAAAGCTGTAGGAAAGGCACCAGCTCTGACTTCCAGCCCAGAAACAATGGTTAGTCACCCACCCGCCTACCTGCTACCATAGGATATACACCAAAACAAAGTAACAACAGTTTAGTACAGACCCACCCGCCAGCCTGCTACCTAGTATATACAACAAAACAAAGTCACAACAGTTTAGTATAGACCCACCCGCCAGCCTGCTACCTAGTATATACAACAAAACAAAGTCACAACAGTTTAGTATAGACCCACCCGCCAGCCTGCTACCTAGTATATACAACAAAACAAAGTAACAACAGTTTAGTATAGACCCACCCGCCTGCCTGCTACCTAGTATATACAACAAAACAAAGTAACAACAGTTTAGTATAGACCCACCCGCCTGCCTGCTACCTAGTATATACACCAAAACAAAGTAACAACAGTTTAGTATAGACCCACCCGCCTGCCTGCTACCTAGTATATACACCAAAACAAAGTAACACAGTTTAGTATAGACCCACCCGCCAGCCTGCTACCTAGTATATACACCAAAACAAAGTAACAACAGTTTAGTATAGACCCACCCGCCTGCCTGCTACCTAGTATATACACCAAAACAAAGTAACAACAGTTTAGTATAGACCCACCCGCCTGCCTGCTACCTAGTATATACACCAAAACAAAGTAACACAGTTTAGTATAGACCCACCCGCCTACCTGCTACCTAGTATATACAACAAAACAAAGTAACAACAGTTTAGTATAGACCCACCTGCCAGCCTGCTACCTAGTATATACAACAAAACAAAGTAACAACAGTTTAGTATAGACCCACCCGCCTACCTGCTACCTAGTATATACAACAAAACAAAGTAACAACAGTTTAGTATAGACCCACCCGCCTGCCTGCTACCTAGTATATACACCAAAACAAAGTAACAACATTTTAGTTAGACCCACCCGCCAGCCTGCTACCTAGTATATACAACAAAACAAAGTAACAACAGTTTAGTATAGACCCACCCGCCAGCCTGCTACCTAGTATATACACCAAAACAAAGTAACACAGTTTAGTATAGACCCACCCGCCTGCCTGCTACCTAGTATATACACCAAAACAAAGTAACACAGTTTAGTATAGACCCACCCGCCTGCCTGCTACCTAGTATATACACCAAAACAAAGTAACACAGTTTAGTATAGACCCACCCGCCTGCCTGCTACCTAGTATATACACCAAAACAAAGTAACACAGTTTAGTATAGACCCACCCGCCAGCCTGCTACCTAGTATATACAACAAAACAAAGTAACAACAGTTTAGTATAGACCCACCCGCCTGCCTGCTACCTAGTATATACACCAAAACAAAGTAACAACAGTTTAGTATAGACCCACCTGCCAGCCTGCTACCTAGTATATACAACAAAACAAAGTCACAACAGTTTAGTATAGACCCACCTGCCAGCCTGCTACCTAGTATATACAACAAAACAAAGTAACAACAGTTTAGTATAGACCCACCCGCCAGCCTGCTACCTAGTATATACACCAAAACAAAGTAACACAGTTTAGTATAGACCCACCCGCCTGCCTGCTACCTAGTATATACACCAAAACAAAGTAACACAGTTTAGTATAGACCCACCCGCCTGCCTGCTACCTAGTATATACACCAAAACAAAGTAACACAGTTTAGTATAGACCCACCCGCCTGCCTGCTACCTAGTATATACACCAAAACAAAGTAACACAGTTTAGTATAGACCCACCCGCCTGCCTGCTACCTAGTATATACACCAAAACAAAGTAACACAGTTTAGTATAGACCCACCCGCCTGCCTGCTACCTAGTATATACACCAAAACAAAGTAACAACAGTTTAGTATAGACCCACCCGCCTACCTGCTACCTAGTTTATACACCAAAACAAAGTAACACAGTTTAGTATAGACCCACCCGCCTGCCTGCTACCTAGTATATACACCAAAACAAAGTCACAACAGTTTAGTATAGACCCACCCGCCTGCCTGCTACCTAGTATATACACCAAAACAAAGTAACACAGTTTAGTATAGACCCACCCGCCTACCTGCTACCTAGTATATACAACAAAACAAAGTAACAACAGTTTAGTATAGACCCACCCGCCTACCTGCTACCTAGTATATACACCAAAACAAAGTAACACAGTTTAGTATAGACCCACCCGCCTGCCTGCTACCTAGTATATACACCAAAACAAAGTCACAACAGTTTAGTATAGACCCACCCGCCTACCTGCTACCTAGTATATACAACAAAACAAAGTAACAACAGTTTAGTATAGACCCACCCGCCTGCCTGCTACCTAGTATATACAACAAAACAAAGTAACAACAGTTTAGTATAGACCCACCTGCCAGCCTGCTACCTAGTATATACAACAAAACAAAGTAA
Organism: Calotriton arnoldi; assembly: GCA_963921515.1. NCBI lineage: Eukaryota > Metazoa > Chordata > Amphibia > Caudata > Salamandridae > Calotriton > Calotriton arnoldi. The sequence continues at coordinate 3,220,574 of CAWUFW010000087.1, forward strand.
CAACAGTTTAGGATAGACCCACCCGCCTGCCTGCTACCTAGTATGTACACCAAAACAAAGTAACAACAGTTTAGTATAGACCCACCCGCCTGCCTGCTACCTAGTATGTACACCAAAACAAAGTCACAACAGTTTAGTATAGACCCACCCGCCTGCCTGCTACCTAGTATATACAACAAAACAAAGTAACAACAGTTTAGTATAGACCCACCCGCCTGCCTGCTACCTAGTATATACACCAAAACAAAGTAACACAGTTTAGTATAGACCCACCTGCCAGCCTGCTACCTAGTATATACAACAAAACAAAGTAACAACAGTTTAGTATAGACCCACCCGCCTGCCTGCTACCTAGTATGTACACCAAAACAAAGTAACAACAGTTTAGTATAGACCCACCCGCCTGCCTGCTACCTAGTATATACACCAAAACAAAGTAACAACAGTTTAGTATAGACCCACCCGCCTACCTGCTACCTAGTTTATACACCAAAACAAAGTAACACAGTTTAGTATAGACCCACCCGCCTGCCTGCTACCTAGTATATACACCAAAACAAAGTCACAACAGTTTAGTATAGACCCACCCGCCTGCCTGCTACCTAGTATATACACCAAAACAAAGTAACACAGTTTAGTATAGACCCACCCGCCTACCTGCTACCTAGTATATACAACAAAACAAAGTAACAACAGTTTAGTATAGACCCACCCGCCTACCTGCTACCTAGTATATACACCAAAACAAAGTAACACAGTTTAGTATAGACCCACCCGCCTGCCTGCTACCTAGTATATACACCAAAACAAAGTCACAACAGTTTAGTATAGACCCACCCGCCTACCTGCTACCTAGTATATACAACAAAACAAAGTAACAACAGTTTAGTATAGACCCACCCGCCTGCCTGCTACCTAGTATATACAACAAAACAAAGTAACAACAGTTTAGTATAGACCCACCTGCCAGCCTGCTACCTAGTATATACAACAAAACAAAGTAACAACAGTTTAGTATAGACCCACCCGCCTGCCTGCTACCTAGTATGTACACCAAAACAAAGTAACAACAGTTTAGTATAGACCCACCCGCCTGCCTGCTACCTAGTATGTACACCAAAACAAAGTCACAACAGTTTAGTATAGACCCACCCGCCTGCCTGCTACCTAGTATATACAACAAAACAAAGTAACAACAGTTTAGTATAGACCCACCCGCCTGCCTGCTACCTAGTATATACAACAAAACAAAGTAACAACAGTTTAGTATAGACCCACCCGCCTGCCTGCTACCTAGTATGTACACCAAAACAAAGTAACAACAGTGTAGTATCGGTCCAGGAGTCTTGCAGCACCTTCATATCATTGTAAATTATTCCCAGTCAAAGGAAGAGCGAGATACTGAAAACTCTCTAACCCCAGAATCATTCGACGTTGAACTGGTTGTTTCACATTCGTTTTACAATAACAAAGCATCTTTCAGATAAGGGCTAAGGTGGGTAGGTCAGTCTCTCTCCTCACTCTTCATAGCTGCTTCATTCCGGTTTGATGCAGGGTCACATACCACTAAAGCAAGGTTTTACATGCTCATTCCCTTCACCTCAGAGGCAGGCTTGTGCAAATGCTTTTTCAGGGCATTTGCAAATCTCGGATCAAAATACAGCTCAGCTGTTTATTGGCAAATCATTGACTCATTGTTTCGGCACAGGACACAGAATTACATTTCACTGAAATGCATATTTTAGAATATCTGAAAAAACACTCCTTTCTATCCCCATCGTCAGTAAGTATGGCATGTAAATGTTTAATCAACTCAGATATTGATTTTTCCTCAGATGCATTACTCTGTTCTCTAAGAGCTTCCCCTGATAATGTTTGGTCAGCTTTACACTTCTACTTCTTCCTAAGACCTGTCGAGACCTACCGGGTAGAGCACATGACGTCCGCGACAGAGCCGAGCCGCCTGGATGTTACGGACAAGTCACGCAAACGGCTTCCGGGTGAAGGGGCTTCTCAGCACCAAACACAGGGCACCTTTTTTCTAGGCCAAATGCACAGCAAGGAAAAAGGTGAAGTGTTCTCCTCATTCACCAGTGAAATATGCAGTGCAATGTGCAGTGCAATAGAGATCCACTCTCCCCTGCTTCTCTTCGGCGTCTCCCTTGCAGTGCAATAGAGATCCACTCTCCCCTGCTTTTCTTCGGCGTATCCCTTGCAGTGCAATAGAGATCCACTCTCCCCTGCTTCTCTTCGGCGTCTCCCTTGCAGTGCAATAGAGATCCACTCTCCCCTGCTTCTCTTCGGCGTCTAACTCGCAGGGCAACAGAAATCCACTCTCCCCTGCTTCTCTTCGGCGTCTCCCTTGCAGTGCAATAGAGATCCACTCTCCCCTGCTCCTCTTCGGCGTCTCCCTTGCAGTGCAATAGCGATCCACTCTCCCCTGCTCCTCTTCGGCGTCTCCCTTGCAGTGCAATAGAGATCCACTCTCCCCTGCTTCTCTTCGGCGTCTCCCTTGCAGTGCAATAGAGATCCACTCTCCCCTGCTTCTCTTCGGCGTCTCCCTTGCAGTGCAATAGAGATCCACTCTCCCCTGCTTCTCTTCGGCGTCTCCCTTGCAGTGCAATAGAGATCCACTCTCCCCTGCTTCTCTTCGGCGTCTCCCTCGCAGTGCAATAGAGATCTACTCTCCCCTGCTTCTTTTTGGCGTCTACCTCGTAGCGCAACAGAGATCCACTCTCCCCTGCTTCTCTTCGGCGTCTAACTCGCAGAGCAACATAAATCCACTCTCCTCTGCTTCTCTTAGGCGTCTACCTCGCAGCGCAACAGAAATTCACTCTCCCCTGCTTCTCTTCGTCATCTACCTCGCAGTACAACAGAGATTCACTCTCCCCTGCTTCTCTTCAGCATTTTACTCGCAGCACAACAGAGATTCACTCTCCCCTGCTTCTCTTCGGCGTCTAACTCGCAGGGCAACATAAATCCACTCTCCCTTGCTTCTCTTCGGCGTCTAACTCGCAGGGCAACAGAAATCCACTCTCCCTTGCTTCTCTTTGGCGTCTAACTCACAGGGCAACAGAAATCCACTCTCCCCTGCTTCTCTTAGGCGTCTACCTTGCAGCGCAACAGAGATCCACTCTCCCCTGCATTTCTTCGGCGTCTACTTCGCAGCGCAATACAGATCCACTATCCCCTGCTTCTCTTCAGCATCAACCTATGGTTATACAAAGTCAGCGTACAACACAACTTCAGGATGTCCGGTTCCGTGATGCAACTTTCACAAATGTCTAGGTCTGGAGAAGTGAAGGGCCAGAAGCAGACACGAGCGGGCTCGTTTTATCTCCACTTTAGCACCTCCGCAGTGGACAACCACCCTGCACTCTTTAGGAAAGGCAACTGTAAGCCATAAACCGCTCCCCTAAAACAGTTACCTCTGATAAAACCCTACCTTCAAACTCCACTGGTTACTCCATCTTGACCCATATGTCAAGGAGATGACCGAAATGTTAAGATTGCAAGTACCCTGGAATCTCAAACATCTCCTCCTTAAAGAGGGCCTTACAATGACGATTCAAGCCCTAGCTATACCGCGACGATTCAAGCCCTAGCTATACCGCGACGATTCAAGCCCTAGCTATACAGCAACGATTCAAGCTATAGCGCGACAATTCAAGCCCTAGCTATACAGCGACGATTCAAGCCCTAGCTGTACCGCGACGATTCAAGCCCTAGCTATACCGCGACGATTCAAGCCCTAGCTATACCGCGACGATTCAAGCCCTAGCTATACAGCAACGATTCAAGCCCTAGCTATACAGCAACGATTCAAGCCCTAGCTATACAGCAACGATTCAAGCCCTAGCTATACCGCGACGATTCAAGCCCTAGCTATACCGCGACGATTCAAGCCCTAGCTATACCGCGACGATTCAAGTCCTAGCTATACCGCGACGATTCAAGCCCTAGCTATACAGCAACGATTCAAGCCCTAGCTATACAGCAACGATTCAAGCCCTAGCTGTACCGCGACGATTCAAGCCCTAGCTATACAGCAACGATTCAAGCCCTAGCTATAGCGCGACAATTCAAGCCCAACCTATACCGCGCACAATGACTGTAAAAGTTCTCTAAAGACTGGAGATCTCACATCTCACCCGCCTCCTCTCACGGGGTCCTGCGTGTATGGCCTCTGTCACAAGAAGGACCGGTGCATCACTGCTGTCCCGGTATCCCTTGGATGGCTTCCACAGGAACTACTGTGTGCTTAGACTAGAACTTGAGTCAAGAACCAGGCAATCTTCCTGAACCCCTCCGAATGCCTCTCTCAGACACCCCAGGTCTCCGGCATCAACAGGGATCAGCAAAGTCAGGCCTTGCAGAAGATCCAAGCACGAAAATTCAAGAAGCCAACACTGAAATATCACTTCTCAGCCAAGCCTCCCAGAATGTGGAACCCTCTCCACACACATATTGACAATGCCTCTTCTGTCTCCTCATTGAACAGAGGCCCTGGACACATGTGTACACCCCAGAACCATCACTGTGGCTTTGTTCACCATCATACCGCTCTCCCTGACTTCATAGGTTTGCCTCTCGGATCAGACATATACTAAGTCATTATCTTCGTCCTCGAGAGCACCCGTCTCCACGAGGGGTCAGTGTGATCTGCTGTCCCTCGATGACTGCACAGATCTAATCTTGTCGTGGCTGTCTTTTGTCAGGAATTCTTAATTCTTGTCATCTCAGTATGCGGATGTGAATAACCCTATATAATCGCTCCATCCTTATTCTTATATCTCACCTACATAATGTGCTGCAAACCTTAAATGATTGTCATGCCTGGTAATTCTTCTAACAATACGCTATCAGTCGATGAATGCACTGAATCTAACCTGTCACCCTTTCCTCCTAGAGATATTCAGTGCTGAGATACACCACATACAGAGGTTTGACCAAGCTATATTGCATGTTACTTCCCAAACAGAAGCTAAGATCTTGTCAAAGTGGCTGGGATGGTTCCTCGCCTTACAAGCATCCTTCTCCTAACCACAAGATGTAGCTGATGCACGAGCCATGCCTTGTTGTGCGCCTAGAGACTTCTGAGCTGGCACAGGGAGCACTGTAAGCCCCTCAACCGACCAGGAAGGAGCGAGGCGCGGGGCAGGGGCCCTGTGAGGGGACAGGGCCCCCAGGAGACCTTTATGAGCTTGTAAAGCCGTAAAAGCACATTTTCCATTCTTATCGCACCAACAATAGCTGCAGGTGTAGGAGAGAAAATACCCCAACATGCAGATGGACACACGCCAGCGCCTCGCAGGGGAAACTGTTCAAACTAAACCAGGTCCACTGAAATTATACGATTGTGCGGCCACGGCATTAGCATAATTATACATTTGCCACACAATCCATCATCTGCTGCATAATCTGCAGATTTTAACAAAAAAAATTGTTTCTAGCTCAAGCGGTTCAAAAGTTACTAAACACGCAGTGACACGTGTTGCTGTGCAGTGGAAGGCCCTTTGCAAAGTTGGACTGGTCACCTTTCTGTTGCTTATTGCTATAGGTGGGTGTTAAAGTGGTAATAATGAGGTACTAATGCCCAGACAGTGTTAACAAGTTTAAAATTGACAAACTAAGGAAGTAATACTATCACAAAATGTGCCGCATAATTTGGCCCTCCTCTGTCGCATATTTCCAGTGGCCCTGACTATAGCATTGACAGATAGAAGGAAACAGGGAAGTTAAGATTTTGTTGGAAACAGCAAAAGATATATTCCCAGGCATGTCTCCCAACCCCAAACCAAGATGGACTCTCTCCCTCAAACTAGTTGTCTTAATTGTGCTTCTACTAGTGACTATTTACCCACAAGACGGAGACGCTGCAGAGAGAGTAAAAAACACAAAATTAAAAAAAGGTGTGCACATCCCAGCTGTTCTTGGGGTTGGCCCTGTAGAAGCAAGTCCAGCTGCGGGGAAGGTGACCTGTGAAGTTTGGACAGCTGAGCATCTGTGATAGCCTCTGATCTTGGGCATCGCTTGTGGGAGCCCTCCTTTAGGTGGCGGACCTGTGGATGGGGGCAGCAGGCCCTGAGGTGGAGATGGACACAGTCCTTTGAACAGAAATGAAATAAATTAAGAGATTTGCTGCATGCCCCTGGCCAGCAAGGGGCTCTAATTTAATCCACCGCTGCTGGTTCCAAATACCGACACGGTTTGAGGGCGATGACACCCATATATGGGATGATTGACACAAAATCCATGCCAGCAGAAATCCTGAGTATCTCCTTCTCCAATGTAGGCCTGCTCAGGACCATAAACAAAAACAAAGGAATGAGCAGATCTGTGCGGAAACCAGCCTCGTGGACAATGATAATAATTAGTACCATATAGAGACATGCAGGCCTGCACAAAGGTGCCAGAAAAGCAAAAACAATAAACTGTGCACCAGTCTCTCACGTCTGCACCCATTCCATTGCTAAGCGCTGTGTCCCATAACACGATAACCGCACCTCGGTGGTCAACCTTCATGACATAGACACACCTCCCGCATAGGTCCAGTGCTGAGACAACACACTTTCAACAACACACCCTACATGCAGTTGAGGCATGGGCTTCAGTGCGCCACATCAGGGTAGTACGCGCTATATAGAAGTTACAATACTGCACACGACCCAGAGGGTTTCCTCTCAGTCCTTCTCCATGTTTCTGCCTCTTCTGATGCTGCTCTAACATGTTATTTCCTTACTAGTACTTACTAGAGTATATTTCGACAAATTCTCAAATGCTAATCCTAGCTTGGTCCTAGGGTTGTTCCTTATTCATTCATTCATTTTACAGATTAATTGCAGCGTTCGTCAGGGGCGTTGCTTGGTCAATAAGATGGGGGGGGGGGCTTCAGATTTCCCAACAGTCAGGCTGGGATATCTTGTTAAAACACATTATCTGAGAAGTAGGACACAAGAGGGGCTTAAGAGGCAGTGGAAAGAGAGAGGAGGGGGATTATAAAGGGTGCTTAAAACACAACATTTTTAAGGCCTTCAAAACAGAGATGAGCGAGAGAGAGTGTGTGTGTGTGTTTGTTTTGGTCAGTGTGGGCATGTAGAAATCCTGGGTGAAATCTGACAGACGCTACATCATACTCGACTGAAATCCCTTGTACCCAACTACTTACTACAGAATGTATTCTTTAAAGGGGGTGTAACACCTCAAACACCCCCCTGAAGCTATTCCAGTGGCATTCGTGTACATGCCTATTGAGTTCCAAGGGATGGCAAAGTAAGTTCTTACTGGGCAGTGAGCAGAACCCAGAGTTGAGTTTGTGGCGAGTGGTCTCGCGTGCAGACACCAGACTTAAAACAAGCATTTACAATGCAATAGGTCTCGCAATTACGAGAGTTTGAGCTATTGGCATGGTAAATGGCAATGCAAATAGCTTAAACTCTCGCAAATGCGAGACCTATTGCATTGCAAATGCAATTTTTGGAAAAGCGCCCCATGCGCGCTTTCACATTAATGTCGGCCACACCCCTTTCTTTAGATGAGCCGCGTCTAAAGAAAGAGGTGCGGCCGCCATTAAAGTGAAAGCGCGGTATGGGGCGATTTTACAAAAGAAAGCATCTGTTTGTCAAGGTGACAAACAAATGCTTTTTTTGTAAAAGTGCCCCATTCCGCGGTTTCACTTTAATAGCAGCCGCGCACCTTTCTTCATCTAAATAAAAGGGCGTGATCAACATTAAAATAAAAGCGCCGTATGGGGCGCTTGTAAACAAAAAAAGTGCAAAAATTGGAGAAAAAAAAAAACGTGTGGCCTCGTTCGGGCCGCAAACAACAAACTAAAGGCGCAGCCACCACTGCATCAGCGTGGCGTGCCGTGCTATGAAAAAAAAATAAAGTGTTGGGGGAAGAGCGTGTCCAGCAGGCAGGAGAAAAACATTTAACCAAATAGTGCTCGGAGGCTGTAATTAAAGCCTACTGAGTAACAACACATGTAACAGGGGGTGTCCTGATGGGAGGTTTTAAAATGAGACAAGGCGGTACTAAGGAGGGACTGCTAAGCCTATTGACCAATGAAAAACCACAGTTACCAAAGGACAATGACACCAGCCAATGAAAAATATGGGCGGAGAGTGGGCGGAGCTTCAAGTCCATACTTGAATACAGCATGCCTCGCAGAGCAGCACATGCGCTGCCCAGGCTCAACCTAAACAGTGCAAGACCTCAAGACTGTGTCTATTCTCACCCCCATCTGTAGGACAGTCACTTCGCTCCCTATGGACATTCCCCACTCCCTCAACCAGGAGCGGCCCATGCAGGTAAGAGCGGTGGGGTGGGGTCGGGGGATTCGACAGATAATGACGAGGGAAAATTAATTATTTATTTCATTTTCCCTCGGCGGCATCTGTCGAATCCCCCACCTTGCCCCACTCCTTTACCTACATGGTCCGCTCCTGCCCTCAACAGCCATGAATTCAGGTTCACATTTCCAGGGTTTGACGAGATCTTTAGCTGTTACTTTTTAAAATGCATACACGTAAGATGGAAACAAAACAACCAGATAATCTAGGGTGAAGCGTGAAACAAGCCAAAAGGCTTCAGGCCCAAATCCCTAACCTACAAGGAAAGTTCATTGTTTGTCTTGCTTCATTGAAGTCTGGGACTCTGAAATATTCTAGCGGTATGTCCCTGTGGCGACCTCTCCACTCCCATCAGATGCGTTCCCCTCCCCTTACAGGACACAGCCTCACACAGAGTCCTCTGTACAATCAATGCAGACTTGTATCTGAGAAGCAATGTCCACTAAATCAAGTCACTTTACCTCTTGAAAAACAGAAGGATCTTTTTCGAAGCCTTCTAATTGGGAACAAGAACTTGCAGTCAGATGATAGCTGCAGTCGATAGACCTGGTGGCTCCACACTTTCCATGCCAATACTCTTGGAGGCAGCTCCTGTTTCATTGCTTTAAAAAAGGTGCCCAGGTAACAGGCCAAGAACAGTCGGACATGTGAGAGCCACTTTTGGACAAGAAATAGACCCTGGCAATAGGAAAGAACATGAACGTGGGGACTATGTGTTTCCTTGTGTAACAGGCACCCACTGGCACCTCTCAACACCTGCTTTGTGATTCCAGCCACTTCTATCATGTGCTCAAGAGACAAGCGGCAATGCAGTGCGGCCTCCATCACGCTGCTTTAGCGCTTGGGAATAATTGAGCCATTATGTGTGCTTTGACTGGAAGCTGTTTCTGGCGAGTGAGAAAGGACTGACATCACTTTTTAATAGCAACACAAAAAGATGATGGACGGAATGCTGAACAGTGTCAAATATTCAATCAGTCACAGATCTGGGTAAAATCCATTGTTGTTTTGCTCACCACGTCACCCCAGTTTGGACCCAGTCATATGCAAATCAGTTTTGACCCTGTGCCTCATGGGAACAGTCCAGCCCAAACTGCCAGGCCAGGTCCTCCCTGGACCGGAAACAAACATCCTGGGACTGGTTTCGGGGTATCACCCTGCATCAGCCAGGCTAGCTTGAATCCAGTGGCAGAGCAAGCACGGGACCCACATCTGGGCATACCCTTCCCACTTAGGGGGGTTTTTAATAGACAGCCAATGACACCTTTCAGTGCCACATGTGTTATTTTAACTGGCCTTGCAGTTAAAACTTGCTGAAGCTGAGGCCTATGAAGAAACTGTGTGTGTTCTTGGCAGGCTGGCGTGGCCCGGGTAGAGTCAGTCGCATGCCAGGCCCGGACCTTCCCAGCCTGTCAATCAGAGTCACAGTGTCCCTATAAGCCACTCAGTCCCTTAAGCGTCAGATGATATGCTGCATACAGTATATCAGGTTGCCCTGCCTCTGAGAGACAAGTTAACAATTAGCCAAGGCCTGATGAGAAACAGATTCTGGCCAACAGAAAAGAGTTTAACTCAGCTGCCTTGTGTCATCTTTCAGCCATGCCAAGCAGGTAACAGACACCCGCGGGTAGCACCCACCACCACCCTCCATCTTCCATTACAGGTAAAAGTGGCTGGGTCTGCCTGAACAACAGCTTCGGAGCTCAGGCTCCTGCGAGTGATGAGACGAGCTCGGCAGAGCGGTTTCTGCAGCCTACAGCTCACAAATAAATCACAAAATGCTTTTTCTTTTATAACAAACCCTAATTCGCATTGACCTTTGTATGACCCCATTGGAAGTCATGAGCCCTGAGGTATGCCCCCAGCAGAGTAAGAATAGTAAATTTGCCCCCAGTCACTTTCCAGCATGACCCCATTGGAAGTCATGAGCCCTGAGGTATGCCCCCAACAGAGTAAGAATAGTAAATTTCCCCCCAGTCACTTTCCAGCATGACCCCATTGGAAGTCATGAGCCCTGAGGTATGCCCCCACCAGAGTAAGAATAGTAAATTTGCCCCCAGTCACTTTCCAGCATGACCCCATTGGAAGTCATGAGCCCTGAGGTATGCCCCCAACAGAGTAAGAATAGTAAATTTGCCCCCAGTCACTTTCCAGCATGACCCGATTGGAAGTCATCGGCCCCACTGTGAACAAACTCCTATTGGACGGAAGCTCCTTCTTGAGTTTTCTGAACAAACATTTGATCTCAGGTTCAAAACCGGATGTCTGACCATCGCCACCATCAACAACCTATGCACCTACTCTGGCGTGCTGGGCTGTGTGCCTTATGCACATTGTGGGGGGTGGCGGCATACCTGATTTCTTTATATAAAGAGGCACAAAGAAGAGAGCAAGCAGTCTGATAGAATCCAATTTATCAACAGCAAATATGTGAACAAACAAGCAAAGCTGCCTGGTGCTCTCAAACACTGCAAGGGACAAAGCACAGTGACCTGTCTGCACACGCCACAGCCTGTCGAGAAGAAAAACAACAATTAGCTACTGCATACCGAGGGTATGAGCAAGATCACTTTATGACCCACCCAGGCCAGAATCGATGTATTAGGTCAAAAGCCCTGAACATCCAATGCTGCCCTGAACCCCTCGTGTCCACCAGGTAATACCTCTCAGTCTCAACCTCTCAAGATGAGTCACCAGGGAAAATTTATAACCAAGCAGACCCACAATCAAAAATAGAGCAGTAATATGGCCTGAGGAAAGGTGGCGTATCACAAACACCTCAAGCACAAACTCCCTGCCCTTGGCCACTGCAGTGAGGCTCTGGCACGTATCAGCACAAGAGACGCAACAGAAGAGCCGGACTTACCCCAGGGTGGTCATGGTGACGATTGTGTACCAGAACGCAGCAGGGATGCTGGTGAAGTTGGTTTTGCTGGTGCCCTTCTCAGCATAGAACATGACGGTGGCGAAGATGATGATGGCCATGGTGAGGGAGAACAAGAGGAAGCCCAGCTCGGAAGCGCAGCTCTTGAGGGTGTATCCCAAAATCCGGAGACCCTGGGAGTGGCGGGAGAATTTAAAGATCCGGAACACCCGGAAGACTCGGAGGGTGACGAAGGCCCCGCTCACATCCTCATTCTCCGGCATGACCAGCCCAATGTAGTAGGGCATGATGGCCACCACGTCGATGATGCTCATGACGCTGCGCATGAACTTGCAGCGGCTGGGGGCAGCGAAGAGTCTCATCAGGTACTCGAAGGTGAAGATGAGGACACACGCCGTGTCCATGCAGAAGAAGGCCAGTTGAAACTTCTCCCCACAGGGGAGCTCCCTGATATGCCCGGGAGGTGGTCGGCAGGGCACGGTCTCCACCACGTTAGCAATGACCGAGACGGCGATGAAGAAGCCGGTGACGTAGTAGAAGACCAGAGCCATGGTGCTGGTGTGTGGGTTCTCGAAGGCCCGCCAGAGCCGCTGGCGGAAGGTGCTGTCGGGAGGCAGCGGGGTGTCGGTGGCCATCTCGGCCTCAGTGTCCTCCGCCAGCCTCTCGGCGTTCTCCTTCTTCCTGTCCCTGTACTCCTCCAGGCAGCAGTCCCCGATGATCTCAGGGATGATCCCGTAGAAGGAGAGCTCCTCGTCGAAGGCCTGGATGCACTCATGCCGGGGGTAGTGGAGCTTGCCCGTCCTGTAGAAGTTCAGGATGTGCCGGAACATCTCAGGGTCCCGGTCAAAGAAATACTCTTGGGTGTCCTCATTGAAAAAGAACTCCTTCTCAGAGCTGCCCAGCAAGGTGTCCGGGTACCTGTCCAGCGTGTTCTTCCAGGTCTGGAATTTCCTACCACTGACGTTGACCACCAGGATCTCATCGCTACGTCTCTTGTTGTCACTGGGCGGCTTGGGCATAGGCCTCTTGGCCAGGGGCAGCCACCCCACGGCGGCCGCCCTTGCAAAAGGGAGCCACGTCGCCACTCCGGCTGCCATGCTTGCGGGTTTATCTGAGCAGCACTAGCCAAGACACTCGGGCACCGTCCCTGCGCCTCAGCATCAAACCTCAAGCACCACGCAAGTCCAAGGGCGACATATGTAGGCATGCATCTACAGAGGGGGGCAATAGAGGCGGCCCTCGCTTGAGCCCACAGATTCTCCAGGCACCTCACACAGAGCGAAGGGCTGTGGTCAACATATTGGCTGAAGGCATGGCCATTCCTCACCCAACAAGGGCTGCTCCTGGACCATGGGAGGGCTGGCGTGGGCTGCAGCCCAAGCCTCTCCAGGGCTGGACGGCTGTGTCTTTAGCTCTGGCCCTTCACACTCTTGCTTGCTCCTGCAGGGCCTTGCTTCGACTTTTACATCAAGCCTGGGGATTGCTTTTTTTATGAAAGTTGCAAGGTGGACAGATTTTTGCCTCTCCTCCAGTTCCTTCTACGGTGATCTCTTCCCGTCTCTCTCCCCCAGTCCTTATGAATGCAAGAAGGGTTTCAATTAATCCTCAGGCGTGGAGCGCGCACATCCTCTCGGTGTCCCGAATGACAGCCTCTCTGCAGAGAAAAAAGATGAGAGAAGGGGGAGGTCAGTGGAAGTCGTGCAGGAGGAGGGGGGGCTAAGGGCGAGCTGCCTTCAAAGCCTTCTTGGTAGGATCTGGGCCCACTCTCGCTGCCCGGCTTAGAGGAGGCACCAGGGCTGCAATCAACACACATTACACACTTGTGTCAAACACATCCTGAAGGCTGGGTGCCTGACCATCCGCACACAGACAAACAAAAATAAAACAAGATTTCACAGTAGTTTAAAATGTAAAAATAATGATTCAGCTTCACGTATATACAGCAATGAGACGAGAACGATTCGGTTCAAACAATTTAAGCATAAATATATTCTAAAAAAAAAATGATTCAGCGCCTTTTGAAAATACAAAACAACGACTATCTGCATCCTTTAACGACTAACATTAAACAGAAAAAGAATGGCACTGAAAATGGAAAATTAAACGTATGATTCCACGCCCCTTTAAAAGCAGACACGTAAGCAAGAGACTTTCACACCTTCCGAAAAAGGAATTAAAAAAATATATATGTCGCAGCTTCATAGAAAGAAATGAAATATCTCACCGTTTAAAAATAGATGAAGTAACATATTTAAAAATAGAAATGAGAAAAAAAACAGACTTTCACAAATGGAAATGAATAAAAAGAAAAAAAGAAACCCAGGAAATTCAAGTATTACCTAGGAAGTAGGATGGAAGGAGTGCATAGGGAGCGGGGGGGGTGGGGTGGCGAGGGTGTTGGGGTGCGTTGCAGCGCTTTATTTAACACAGGGATAACAATAAAGCCCTCCCCCCTTTACTGGAGCGTACTCCCCACATGGCTGCCGGTGCCCCCTCCCACCCCTGGCAGCGGATAATTATGCGGTATTCTGTATCGAACAGGCAAGCGCGGGGAGGCGGCAGATTTATCGGCTCCAGACACTCGCACAGTCACTGATGCCTGCTCTGCGCTTCCCTCCCCCCTCCGGTGTCTCTGGCTGGTCCCCGGTGCCCATGCCATGCCAGCTCGGGGCGCGGGCATCTGTCATTCACACGGCCTCATGCAACCTCGTTAACAAGTAATGAAGGGGGTTCAGAGAAGGGAGCGCAGGACTGCAGCCTGGAGCGGAGAAGAGCAGTATGTGTGTGTGTGTGTGTGTGTGTGTGTGTGCGTGGAGGGGGGGGGGGGGAGGCACAAGAACCTGTAGAGGCAGCGCTATCTCTCCAAGCTAAAGCAAGCTCCTAGAGACAGACTCAAGGTGCAGACGCAGACATGCAGGCACCTATAGGGCATACAGAAGGGGAGCACACATGCACACACTGACCTACGGTGTGATGGGGGGGTGGAGTGGGGGAGGGGAGGGGGGCAGAGGAACCTGTAGAGGCAGCGCTATCTCTCCAAGCTAAAGCAAGCTCCTAGAGACAGACTCAAGGTGCAGACGCAGACATGCAGGCACCTATAGGGCATACAGAAGGGGAGCACACATGCACACATGACCTACGGTGTGATGGGGGGGGGCAGAGGAACCTGTAGAGGCAGCGCTATCTCTCCAAGCTAAAGCAAGCTCCTAGAGGCAGACTCAAGGTGCAGACATGCAGGTACCTATAGGGAAGACAGAAGGGGAGCACACATGACCTATAGTGTGATGGGGGGGTTGAGTGGGGGGGGGTGCAGAGGAACTTGTAGAGGCAGCGCTATCTCTCCAAGCTGAAGCAAGCTCCTAAAGGCAGACTCACGGTGCAGACGCAGACATGCAGGCACCTATAGGGCAGACAGAAGGGGAGCACACATGCACACATGACCTACGGTGTGATGGGGGGGGGGGGGTGGAGTGGGGGGGTGGTGCAGAGGAACCTGTAGAGGCAGCGCTATCTCTCCAAGCTAAAGCAAGCTCCTAGAGGCAGACTCAAGGTGCAGAGGCAGACACGCAGGCACCTATAGGGCAGACAGAAGGGGAGCACACATGACCTATGGTGTGATGGGGGGGGTTGAGTGGGGGGTGCAGAGGAACTTGTAGAGGCAGCGCTATCTCTCCAAGCTGAAGCAAGCTCCTAAAGGCAGACTCACGGTGCAGATGCAGACATGCAGGCACCTATAGGGCAGACAGAAGGGGAGCACACATGCACACATGACCTACGGTGTGATGGGGGTGGAGTGGGGGTGGTGCAGAGGAACCTGTAGAGGCAGCGCTATCTCTCCAAGCTAAAGCAAGCTCCTAGAGGCAGACTCAAGGTGCAGAGGCAGACACGCAGGTACCTATAGGGCAGACAGAAGGGGAGCACACATGACCTATGGTGTGATGGGGGGGGGGGGGTGCAGAGGAACCTGTAGAGGCAGCGCTATCTCTCCAAGCTAAAGCAAGCTCCTAGAGGCAGACTCAAGGTGCAGAGGCAGACACACAGGCACCTATAGGGCAGACAGAGAGGGAGAACACGCACACATGACCTATGGTGTGATGGGGGAGGAGGGTACAGATGAACCTGTAGAGGCAGCGCAGATGACCTATGGTGTGTTGGGGATGGGGGGTGGAGTGGGGGGTGTGCAGAGGAACTTGTAGAGGTAGCTGTTACATTCTTCCTTATCATTTCCTATCTCTCTTTTTCTATCTTTCTTCCATCCTCATTACATCATCTTCCTGACAGCCAACCCTGGCATGCGCTTTGTTTTCTTTCTGTCTGCATTCCACATTCTGTAGAATGCCACCTGTATGAGATTCCTTACTATTGTCCAGTTGCATCTGGAGCTGAATATTGAAGGACCTACATTGCTGTGCTGATAATAAATCTACATCTTATTTTATCTGGAGTTTGGATTATTTTAACATTGGCGACGAGCTGAAGAACCACTCTTGTCATCACCATCAGCACAGGTACAGAGTGTTTCTTGAACCCATGAATTTTTGACTTTCATTACCTTATGAGAGATTTTTTTTTTTCTCTCTCTCGTCTTCTACTAATTAACTGTGGAACCAAGCTGTTGAATTTGTTGGAATTATACTTGGATCCTGTTTAACTTACTGGATATAGTTCACGTGTTTTGATCGCACCAGCGGCTGAGTCACTGTAAGTAAAGTGCTCTGATTGCACCTGCGGGAGTATTTGGTAAATTCATTGTAACTGAGGATAGCGATTCGTTGGTGCAGCGCTTCTGGATATTTTGTTTTGGGAGAATCGACTTTGCGCTGCCCAATTTCAAGTCTGCTCTGATTTGGAAACTTATTCAACCTTACCGTCAACGAGTGTTCCGTTAAGAAGGGCATCTTTCAAGTCACCGGGTGCCACGCAGAACGGAACTTCCTCCTGGGCATTCTTCAAGTCAGCGCATTCCACAGTGAGCATTATCCGCGCTGAGTATTGTCACGGATTACGCACGACGTTGGACGCTGACGTGCCTGTCTAACGCTACGTGCCACGTCACCGGCGGCCATTTTGGGTTACTGTGGTTACCGGACTAGGTTGTCAGATACATCGGAGTCTTCATAACGCCGGAACTTTCACACCAGTTCAGATGCGAAATTTCACGCATATGCGTCGAAAACGATCTAAGTGAATTCCGTAAGTTATTTAGTTTACCGTCTTTCAATACCTTGTGCCATATTTCATATTATTCAATCCATCATTAGTTAAACATTATACAAGCAGCAGCAATAACTGCACAAGACTATCAGCCTCCAGCCTCATTCAATTTATATTGTTGTCATTCCTAGTTCCAATTTGATCCTCCAGCCAAATTCCTACAAATAAAGGTAATCCACCTATGCCATGGTCAAGGTGGAAGGAGGAATTTATTACCTATATGAAGGCCATAGATGGGGAACGCATGGGGGCTGAACGGAAGAAAAATATATTTTTACACTGCCTAGGTTCTGAGGGTCAGGTTATATTTAGAACTTTACCTCAAATTGTTGCACCCAATGATGGAGGCGGAGTTAACATGAATGTATATGTTGAAGCCTTGATGAGAATGGAGAAAAGGTTTAAACCAGTCATGAGCATTGCCTTGAACAGATTTAAATTTTATACCAGAACACAAAAGGAGGAAGAATCTTTCGATGATTTTCTGACTGCTTTAAGGGCACTGTCTTTACACTGCAATTTTGGCGCAATGACCGACGAAATGATAAGAGACCAAATAATAGTACATGTCAAAAATAAGAAAATTCAAGAGAAATTATGGGTCATGGGTGATCCCAGTTTGACTGAAACCATAACTGAGGCTAAAGCTTTAGAACAATCCGAGAAATGGATGGAAGTAGTAAAACAAAAGAATTCTAATAAAACATCTATGGAAGAAGAAATATGTATCGTTAAACAAAAAATGAGAATAAGAATGAACATCATCAGCAAGTTCATCTACCTACTGGAAAATTCAACAGATTCAACAATTCGCATTTTCATAAGAGGAATGACAATGTTACCAATTATAATGTATGTTATAGATGTGGTAATAGGTCTCACATTGCTTCCTTTCCAGGTTGCCCGGCAATCAGTAGAGAATGCAAAAACTGTGGTAGAATAGGACATTTTAGTAGTATGTGCAGAGACAACAAACGTCACACTACTCAGGCACGTGGAGCAGTGTCCTATGTAGTTGATAGAGATGATACCATCAAAGTCAGTGATGTAGCTGAATTTAACAAAGGTTTTGTTGTATCCATTATTGACGGTGTACCAGACAACGTGATGAAATCTCCAAAATGTAAATTTCAAATTTTAGGTGTAGATCTCATGCTCATGGTAGATTCTGGTTCACCATGGACAATCATCACGAATCAATACTTTCAAGAAACCTTAAGTCATGCTGTTCAGTATGATAAATTACTTCCTTCTGACATAATAGCAGAGAGTTTTGACGGAACCAAGATTGATATTGAAGGTTTTTTTCAGGTAGAATTACAGTTCAAATCCAGGTGTGCAGAAGTGAAATTGTATATTGCTAAAAAGGAGTGAATGTTTTAGGCTGGCGTGATCAATGGAAGCTGGGTTTAACATTGAACCCGAGGTCTAGTGAACCAGTATCTTTATGTGATGAGCGTTTATTAAAAAAGATTGCAGTGGTTAACACAGAAGACAAAGTAAGTGATAGAGAAAACAAATTGATCAATACATATGACAAAGTATTTTGCGATAAGTTGGGAAAATTGAAGAATTTCTCACATAAAATAGTTTTAAAAGTTAATGCTGTTCCTGTAAAGCAAAAGATAAGGGGAGTACCTATCAACGTAAGGGAGGAGTTAAAGGAGATGTTAAAAGAGTTGTCAGATGAAGGCATTATTGAAGCTATCGAATCCTCTGAATGGGTTTCACCCATTGTTCTAGTTCGAAAACCAGACCAAAAACTGAGAGTCTGTGTGGACTTGAGAGCACTTAATTCAAACATTATAATCGACTGTCATCCATTACCGAATATTAACGAAGTAGTTTCTTTGTTAGAGGGTGCTCAAGTTTTTCAACGCTAGACTTACGCTCCGCGTACCACCAAATAGAATTGATGGAAGAATCAAAGAAATACACTGCTTTCATTATGCCTTTTGGCTTATACCAATACACACGAATGCCTTTTGGACTGGCGTCAGCCGCGTCGGTCTTCCAGAGGGTCATGTTTTACATATTCAGGGATGTGGATGACTATGTTAAGTGTTTCCAGGATGATATATTAATATTTTCAAGAAGTGAGTCTGAGCATATGTTACAATTGAATGAAGTTTGTAAAAGGTTAGAAAACCATGGTCTTACCCTAAAGGCACATAAATGTAAGCTGTTCAAACGTTCAGTTGAATACTTGGGACATACTTTGTCTGGAGATGGGGTTATACCAAAAAAAACTAATGTTGATGCTATTATGAAAGCTCCCTCTCCAACCAACAAGGAACAACTTTTATCTTTCGCAGGCATGTGCGAATATTATAGTAAATTTGTGGAAGGATTCGCAACAAAGATGGAGCCTTTAAGAATTCTGTTGAGACAAAATCTAAAATATGAATGGGCAAAGGAACAACAAAAAGCTTTTGAGTGCATAAAAAAAGATATTGTAAATGCTCCTACCCGAAAACCTTTTCGCATGAAAAAGGAATGCATTATCACGGTAGACGCTAGTCTATTTGGTCTAGGTGGAGTGCTTTCACAAAGAGAAGGTAAAGAAGAATGGAATGTTGCCTTTGCATCACGCACTTTATATGAGTGTGAGCGTAAATATGCCGTGATAGAAAGAGAACTCCTCGCATGCGTTTGGGCTGTTGAACACTACAGACTATATGTGTGGGGCAGTAAATTTACTCTTAGGACGGACCACAAACCATTAGTGAACATCTTATCCACGGGTGGGGGTTGGAACTCCACAGCTAGAATTGCAAGATTAACCTCGAAATTACAAGAATATAATTTTAATACAGAGTACGTGCCGGGAAAGAAAAACGTCACGGCTGATTTTCTTTCTCGTTTACCTTGTGAACAAGATAAAATTAATATCATCGAAGAATGTGATTTTGTGGTTGCCATTAGTGATATCGTTCCCACCCAATTCAAAAATATCACAGAAGATAGTTGGAATAATTGTGAGCAACTAGATGACAGATGGGGTGATTTAAAAAAGGTGTTTTAGAAGGGTGGCCAAGGAGGAATATGGTAAGACCAGAGTTATTACCATTCTTTAATGTATCAGGAGAACTAGAATTTGAAGGTTCTTTGTTATTCAAATCAGGAAAGTGTGTTCCTCCTAAAGGCATGCAAGACATCATACTTAACATAGCCCATAAAACACATCCCGGCATTTCGTCTATGAAACGATTGGTGAGAAGTTTCTTTTGGTGGCCAGGCATGGATAAATTTATAGATCGAGTAGTCAGAGAATGCAACGAGTGTGTATCAAGTGAAAAAATGTTAAGGTTGCATGTTCCACCATTGAAAGTGGTCAAATGGCCTGAAGAACCATGGCAGAAAGTTGCTTTTGATATTTCAGGCCCATTTAATTCTTTGCCTGAGAATTCACGTTTTGCCCTGGTTATGATTGATTATCATTCCAAATGGCCAGAGGTCAAATTTGTTCCTAAGGCTACAACGAGTGCTGTGATTGTTTTTTTTAAGGAAATTTTTGCACGGGAGGGTTGCCCTCCATTTTAGTTACAGATAATGGAGTGCAATTAACTTCTATGGAGATGGAGAGTTACCTTAAGGAGTGTGGTATCAAACACAAATTTACATCCCTGTACGAACCACACGAAAACGGACAGGTGGAACGCTTTAATAGAGTGCTCAAGAATTTTGTTACGGATTCCATAAAGTTAGGTGCCAATTGGATAAATGCTTTAAGAGAACATTTGTGGGTTTATCGCATTACACCCCATTCCACGACAGAAGTTAGCCCTTTTAAACTTCTTAAAGGTAGAAACCCGGCATCGTGTGTATGCCCATGGTGGTTTAGGAACAAATGTCAAGCTAGGTTTTCGGATAAGGAATGTGTGCATGATACAGCAAAAAGGGTTGAAATGAGCAGAACAAAACTGTGAAATGGTATAATAACAAACGGAATACCAAGGTAAATAAATTTCAGGTCGATGATTGGGTCAGAATTCTTAAACCAGGTTTAATGAATAAAGGAGCTAACAAATTTGGTAAAGCAATCCAGATTAAGAAAGTTTTTACCAATAGTGTAATTACTCAGGACGGAAAAGTTTGGAATGTCAAAAAAATAGCTACGTGTCCTTTTAATGATGTTACTCAGAATGATTGTTTCAGGAGTACTAATCACTCAACCACAAATATTGGTGATGAACAAAATAAGGAGACTGTTGCTTCCAGAGTTAAACTATCTGATCGTATAAGACATTTTCCTAGAAGGTTTAATGATTTTGTTTAGTCATGTCTTTCTTTCTCGCTTTTTACTTTTCTCATTGCTAAGGAGGATGTGTTACATTCTTCCTTATCATTTCCTATCTCTCTTTTTCTATCTTTCTTCCATCCTCATTACATCATCTTCCTGACAGCCAACCCTGGCATGCGCTTTGTTTTCTTTCTGTCTGCATTCCACATTCTGTAGAATGCCACCTGTATGAGATTCCTTACTATTGTCCAGTTGCATCTGGAGCTGAATATTGAAGGACCTACATTGCTGTGCTGATAATAAATCTACATCTTATTTTATCTGGAGTTTGGATTATTTTAACAGTAGCGCTATCTCTCCAAGCTGAAGCAAGCTCCTAGAGGCAGACTAACGGTGCAGGCGCAGACATGCAGGCACCTATAGGGGAGCACACATGACCTAGGGTGTGTTGGGGGGGTGGGGGGTGCAGAGGAACCTGTAGAGGTAGCGCTCTCTCTCCAAGCTGGAGCAAGCTCCTAGAGGCAGATTCAAGGTGCTGCAGGCGCAAACATGCAGGCACCTATAGGGCAGACAGGAGGGGAGCACGCAGGACCTCTGGGAGGGTCATACGTCTCTGAAGACCGAGGCCAGATCTCAGAGGTGGGGAGAAGGGGTGAACACGACCTGTGGGGGAGAGGTGTCTGTACAACGAGGCCAGATCTCAGAGGTGGGGAGAAGGGGAGCAGACATGACCAGTGGGGGGAGGTGGGGTGAGGTGTCTCTGTACTGTAGATTGAGGCAAGAACTCACGGGTAAGGGAGCACACAGGACTTGTGGAAGGAGAGATATCTCCACAGGGTGAGGATCGATCTCACAGGCGGAGAGAAAGGGAACACACAGAACTTGTAAAATCTCCTCTCAGTCTGAAGAGATATCTCTCCCCCCACAGGTCTTGTGTGCCCCCTTCCCTCAGCCTGTGAAATCCCTTCACAGTCTGCAGAGTTGTCTATCCCCCCACAAGTTTTGTGTGCCCCCCTTCCCTCAGCCTGTGCGATCTCCTCTCAGTCTGCAGAGATATCTCTCCCCCCACAGGCCTCGTGCTGCCCCTCTTTCCTCAGCCTGTGAAATCTCTTAACAGTCTGCTGAGTTGTCTCTTCCTCCACAGGTTTCGTGCACTCCCCTCCCTCAGCCTGTGAGATCGCTTCTCAGTCTGCAGAGCTGTCTCTCCCTCTACAGGTCTCTTGTGCCCTCCTTCCCTCAGCCTGTGAAATCTCTTCTCAGTCTGCAGAGTTGTCTCTCCCTCTACAGGTCTCGTGTGTCCCTTCCCTCAGCCTGTGAGACCTCTTCTCAGTCTGCAGAGTAGTCTCTCCCTCTACAGGTCTTGTGCGCCCCTTCCCTCAGCCTGTGAGATCTCTTCTCAGTCTGCAGAGATATCTCTCCCTCTACAGGTCTCGTGCACCTCTTCCCTCAGCCTGTGAGATATCTTCTCAGTCTGCATAGTTGCCCCCCCCTCAAACAGGTCTCGTGTGTCCCTTCCCTCAGCCTGTGAGATCTCTTCTCAGTCTGCAGAGTTGTCTCTCCTCCACATGTCTCATGCAACCCTTCCCTCAGCCTGTGAGATCTCTTCTCAGTCTGCAGAGTTGTCTCTCCCCACAGGTCTCGTGCACCCCTTCCCTCAGCCCATGAGATCTCTTCTCAGTCTGCAGAGCTGTCTCTCCCTCTACAGGTCTCATGAGTCCCCCCCTTACCTCAGCCTGTGAGCTCTCTTCTCAGTCTGCAGAGCTGTCTCTCCCTCTACAGGTCTTGTGCGCCCTCCCCTTCCCTCAGCCTGTGAGATCTCTTCTCAGTCTGCAGAGCTGTCTCTCCCTCTACAGGTCTCATGCGTCCCCCCCTTCCATCAGCCTGTGAAATCTCTTCTCAGTCTGCAGAGTTGTCTCTCCCTCACAGGTCTTGTGTGCCCCCCTTCCCTCAGCCTCTTCTAAGTCTGCAGAGTTGTCCCCCCCCATAGGTCTCATGTGCCCCCCTCCCTCACTGCCTGTGCGATCTCTTCTAAATCTGCAGAGTTGTCTCCCCCCCCCCTCCCACAGGTCTCGTGCGCCCCCTTCCCTCAGCCTGTGAGATCTCTTCTCAGTCTGCAGAGCTGTCTCTTCCTCCACAGGTCTCGCATGTCCCTTCCCTCAGCCTGTGACATCTCTTCTCAGTCTGCAGAGTTGTCTCTCCCCCCACTGGTCTCCTGTGTCCCCTTTCCTCAGCCTGTGAGATTTCTTCCCAGTCTGTAGAGTTATCTCTCCATGAACAGGGGTGCATATACAGGGCCAGGGCAGGCAGCATAACTCTGAGGACTGAGGCATCACTTCACAGGCAGAGGCAGAGGGGAGCATGTACAGGACCAGGGCAGGCAGCATAACTCTGCAGACTTAGGCATCACTTCACAGGCAAAGGGATGCATACACAGGACCAGGGCAGGCAGCATAACTCTGCAGACTGAGGCATCACTTCACAGGCAAAGAGATGCATACACAGGGCCAGGGCAGGCACCATAGCTCTGCGGACTGAGGCATCACTTCACAGGCAGAGGGGAGCATATACAGGACGAGTGCAGGCGGCATAGCTCTGCAGACTGAGGCATCACTTCACAGGGAGAGGAAGGCATATACAGGACGAGTGCAGGCAGCATAGGTCTGCAGACTGAGGCATCACTTCACAGGCAGAGGGGCGCATATACAGTACGAGTGCAGGCAGCATAGGTCTGCAGACTGAGGCATCACTTCACAGGCAGAGGGGCGCATGTACAGGACCAGGGTAGGCAGCATAACTCTGAGGACTGAGGCATCACTTCACAGGCAGAGGGGCACATATACAGGCAAGAGCAGGCAACATAGCTCTGCAGACTGAGGCATCACTTCACAGGCAGAGGGGAGCATATACAGGACCAGGGCAGGCAGCATAGCTCTGTGGACTGAGGCATCACTTCACAGGCAGAGGGGAGCATGTACAGGATGAGTGCAGGCAGCATAGCTCTGCAGACTGAGGCATAACTTCACAGGCAGAGGAAGGCATATACAGGACGAGTGCAGGCAGCATAGGTCTGCAGACTGAGGCATCACTTCACAGGCAGAGGAGTGCATGTACAGGACCAGAGCAAGCAGCATAGCTCTGCAGACTGAGGCATCACTTCACAGGCAGAAGGGTGCATGTACAGGACGAGTGCAGGCAGCATAGGTCTGCAGACTGAGGCATCACTTCACAGGCAGAGGAGTGCATGTACAGGACCAGAGCAAGCAGCACAGCTCTGCGGACTGAGGCATCACTTCCCAGGCAGAGGCAGAGGGGAGCATATACAGGACCAGTGCAGGCAGCACAGCTCTGCGGACTGAGGCATCACTTCACAGGCAGAGGCAGAGGGGAGCATATACAGGCCCAGGGCAGGCAGCATAGCTCTGCAAACTGAGGCACCATTTCACAGGCAGAGGGGCACATATACAGGACGAGTGCTGGCAGCACAGCTCTGCAGAGGCATCACTTCACAGGCAGAGGACCGCATGTACGGGACCAGAGCAGGCAGCATAGCTCTGCAGACTGAGGCACCACTTGACAGGTAGAGGGGCAGAGGGGCGCATGTACAGGACCAGGGCAAGCAGCATAACTCTGAGGACTGAGGCATAACTTTACAGGCAAAAGGGCACACCTACAGGACCAGGGCAGTCAGCATAACTCTCCAGACTAAGGCATCACTTCACAGGCAGAGGGACGCATGTACAGGACCAGGGCAGACTCAACGCTCTGCAGACTGAGGCATCACTTCACAGGCAGAGGGGCGCATATACAGGTCCAGGGCAGGCAGCATAGCTCTGCAGACTGAGGCATCACTTCACAGGCAGAGGGGCGCATATACAGGCCCAGGGCAGGC
This sequence comes from Calotriton arnoldi, assembly GCA_963921515.1. NCBI lineage: Eukaryota > Metazoa > Chordata > Amphibia > Caudata > Salamandridae > Calotriton > Calotriton arnoldi. The sequence goes on from CAWUFW010000087.1 coordinate 3,245,155, forward strand.
AGCATAGCTCTGCAGACTGAGGCATCACTTCACAGGCAGAGGGGAGCATGTACCGGACCAGGGCAGGCAGCATAGCTCTGCAGACTGAGGCATCACTTCACAGGCAGAGGGGCACATATACAGGACGAGTGCAGGCAGCACAGCTCTGCATACTGAGGCATCACTTCACAGGCGGAGGGGTGCATGTAAAGGCAAGAGAAGGCAGCATAGCTCTGCAGACTGAGGCATCACTTCACAGGCAGAGGGGCGCATGTACAGGACCAGAGCAGGCAGCATAGCTCTGCAGACTGACACATAACTTCAGAGGCAGAGGGGTACATATACAGGACCACAGCAGGCAGCATAGCTCTCCAGACTGAGACATCACTTCACAGGCAGAGGAAGGCATGTACAGGACCAGAGATTGCAGCATAGCTCTGCAGACTAAGACATACCTTCAGAGGCAGAGGGGCACATATACAGGACCGGGGCAGGCAGCATAACTCTGCAGACTGAGGCATCACTTCACAGGCAGAGGGGCGCATGTACAAGACCAGGGCAGGCAGCATAGCTCTGCGGACTGAGACATAACTTCAGAGGCAGAGGGGCGCATGTACAGGACCAGGGCAGGCAGCACCACTCTGCATACTGACTTACTGAGGCATAACTTCACAGGCAGGGAGGCGCATGTACAGGACCAGGGCAGGCAGCATAGCTCTGCATACTGAGGCATCACTTCACAGGCAGAGGGGCGCATGTACAGGACCAGGGCAGGCAGCATAGCTCTGCGGACTGAGGCATCACTTCCCAGGCAGAGGCAGAGGGGAGCATATACAGGCCCAGGGCAGGCAGCATAGCTCTGCAAACTGAGGCACCATTTCACAGGCAGAGGGGCACATATACAGGACGAGTGCTGGCAGCACAGCTCTGCAGAGGCATCACTTCACAGGCAGAGGACCGCATGTACGGGACCAGAGCAGGCAGCATAGCTCTGCAGACTGAGGCACCACTTGACAGGTAGAGGGGCAGAGGGGCGCATGTACAGGACCAGGGCAAGCAGCATAACTCTGAGGACTGAGGCATAACTTTACAGGCAAAAGGGCACACCTACAGGACCAGGGCAGTCAGCATAACTCTCCAGACTAAGGCATCACTTCACAGGCAGAGGGACGCATGTACAGGACCAGGGCAGACTCAACGCTCTGCAGACTGAGGCATCACTTCACAGGCAGAGGGGCGCATATACAGGTCCAGGGCAGGCAGCATAGCTCTGCAGACTGAGGCATCACTTCACAGGCAGAGGGGCGCATATACAGGCCCAGGGCAGGCAGCATAGCTCTGCAGACTGAGGCATCACTTCACAGGCAGAGGGGAGCATGTACCGGACCAGGGCAGGCAGCATAGCTCTGCAGACTGAGGCATCACTTCACAGGCAGAGGGGCACATATACAGGACGAGTGCAGGTAGCACAGCTCTGCATACTGAGGCATCACTTCACAGGCGGAGGGGTGCATGTAAAGGCAAGAGAAGGCAGCATAGCTCTGCAGACTGAGGCATCACTTCACAGGCAGAGGGGCGCATGTACAGGACCAGAGCAGGCAGCATAGCTCTGCAGACTGACACATAACTTCAGAGGGGTACATTTACAGGACCACAGCAGGCAGCATAGCTCTCCAGACTGAGACATCACTTCACAGGCAGAGGAAGGCATGTACAGGACCAGAGATTGCAGCATAGCTCTGCAGACTAAGACATACCTTCAGAGGCAGAGGGGCACATATACAGGACCGGGGCAGGCAGCATAACTCTGCAGACTGAGGCATCACTTCACAGGCAGAGGGGCGCATGTACAAGACCAGGGCAGGCAGCATAGCTCTGCGGACTGAGACATAACTTCAGAGGCAGAGGGGCGCATGTACAGGACCAGGGCAGGCAGCACCACTCTGCATACTGACTTACTGAGGCATAACTTCACAGGCAGGGAGGCGCATGTACAGGACCAGGGCAGGCAGCATAGCTCTGCATACTGAGGCATCACTTCACAGGCAGAGGGGCGCATGTACAGGACCAGGGCAGGCAGCATAGCTCTGCGGACTGAGGCATCACTTCCCAGGCAGAGGCAGAGGGGAGCATATACAGGCCCAGGGCAGGCAGCATAGCTCTGCGGACTGAGGCATCACTTCACAGGCAGAGGGGGAGGGGTGCATGTACAGGACCAGGGCAGGCAGCATAGCTCTGCCGACTCAGGCATCACTTCACAGGCAGAGGGGCGCATATACAGGCCCAGGGCAGGCAGCATAGCTCTGCAGACTGAGGCAGAGGGGCGCATATACAGGACCAGGGCAGGCAGCATAACTCTGCAGACTGAGGCATCACTTCACAGGCAGAGGGAGGCATATACAGGCCCAGGGCAGGCAGCATAGCTCTGCAGTCTGAGGCATCTTTTCACAGGCAGAGGGACGCATGTACAGGACCAGGGCAGGCAGCATAACTCTGCAGACTGAGGCATCACTTCACAGGCAGAGGGGAGCATTTACAGGACGAATACAGGCAGTACAGCTCTGCAGACTGAGGCATCACTTCACAGGCAGAGGAGAGCATGTACCGGACCAGGGCAGGCAGCATAACCCTGCAGACTGAGGCACTATTTCCCAGAAAGGTCTATACACCAGCCCTTGTAATCAGCAAAACTCTGAAGTCTGTGGCATAACTTCACAGGCAGGAAGGGACGCAGGCAAGACCAGCGCAGCCATCACAGCTCTACAGACTGAAAGAAGCATTTCACAAGCAGGGAGGTGGGTACACAGGACGTGGTGAGGCTCAGCACAACTCGCATCCCGAGTGCTCGTGTACTGTAACTGGTGCTCATGTAAAGCGCTCCAATTCCTTCGGGTCGATTTCGCGCTATATAAAAATGCAACAATAAAAAAAGCTCTGTGGACCGAGTCAGATTTCACAGGACGCGGAGCCTTCGCTCCTAGAGAAGGTAACTGTGCATTGGCTCTTAATTTACAAGCTGCTGGGCCAATGGTGAAGGGAGACAGAGAGGGGGCAAGAAAGAGAGAAACAGAGGGAGCGAGAGAACGAGAAGCAGAACAGGGTAAGGCCAAGATACACCAAGAGAGAGAATGAACGAGGGAGATAAAAAAGGAGACCGTGGCAAGAGTGGGAGGGAATGATAGAGACCCGCAGATAGCTGGGAGAGAGGAAGAGAAGTGTAAAAGGGCAGAAGAAGACAGGGGACGAGAAAGAGTAAAAGAGAGGGCAAAGAGAAACAAAAAGAGGAAAGAAAGAGAAAAGGGCGAGAATGTAGAGAAAGAGAGATAGGAAATGAGAGAAAGAATGATAAAGATAGAAAGAGGAAGAGTGAAAAAAGAGCAGAATGAGGAAGTTAGAGACAGAAAATGGAAGAAAGAGAAACAAGAGGGAGATGAAAGGAGGAACAGAAAGACAAAGGGGAAGAGAACAAGAAAGAATGAGAAAGAACCAGAGACAGAGGAAGGTAGATAATGGGGAGAGAAGAAAAGAGTGAGGAAGAAAGACAGTATTAGTGCAGGAGAAAATATAGAATGAGCAAGGAGAGGAAGAGACAGTGAAAGAAAACGCAGAAGATAGTAGGGAATGAGAGGTAAAGAAAGAAACAGAAGTGAAGAGAGGAACATGGAGACGTGGTTAAAGGGAATAGGAAAAGAAGAGAGAGCAGATGCAGAGAAAATGCAAAAGAAGGGACATAGGGAAAAAAGAACAAGTGAAAGAGGGAATGAGAGAAAAGAAAAAAGAAATAGAATTATATAGACAGAGAAAGATGGCAAGCGAGAGGGAGACAAAGAAAGAGAATCACAAAGAAAAAAGTGGAAAACGAAGAGCAACAGATAAAGAGTAAGATGGGCAAAAGGGAAAGTGAGGGAGAAAGAAAAATAGAAAGAGGGTTAAAGAGATAAAAACGAAGAGCACAAGAGAGCAAGGGAATGATAAAGCGAAAGAAGGATAACAGGAGGAGAGGAAGAAAGAGAAACAGTAGAAGGGAAGGGAGTGAAGAAGAGAAGAGGAGAGGAGAGGGGAGGAGAGGGGAGGGGAGAGGAAGGGAAGGGAAGGCTGGAGAGAAAAGGAAAGGAAATGCGCAGAGAACGACCATGAATGGGAAGTGGGAAACGGAAGGGATGGAGACATAAAAGGACAAGAAGATGCATGGATGGAGAGCTGGGGAGAGTCGAGGGGGGGGGGGCAGAGGAAGAGACTGGAGAGAACTAGAAGAGTTGCGGATGGAAAGCGTAGAGGGAACGAGCGGTGCGGAGAAACCCGAGGAGTTGTGGTGAGAGAGAAGATGGGGCTCGTGCACATGCAGCTGCGGAGGCAGAATAGACCACTGCACAGAGTGAGCTCCCTGTGATGACTGAATACACACATGCGCCAAAAAGAGAGAGGTATGTGCGTGCTTTTAGAAGCGGGGGCGCTGAGTGCTGGAGAAAGTGAGGTGTGCGCTATGGGAGCAGACAGTGCTTTATATGGGCCGGTGCTCTTCGATACTGAGTACCTGCACGTCTTCATTTTGAGAGGGAGATAACCTGCACTTCTCAGCAGGGGTGCAATACTTCTAATGGGACAGTGCCGGCACTTCTCAGAAGCAAGCAGGCACTCTGCACCAGTGTACCAGCACTTCAGTGTTTTCACTTCCAGCACTGGTAACAGAGGCAGAGATGAGTGCTGTAGACGGTGTACTCTGTGTGTGATGGTACAAGAGACAGAGATGAGTGCTGTAGACAGTGTGCTCTGACCGTGATGGTACAAGAGACAGAGATGAGTCCTGTGGGCTGTGCTCTGTGTGTGATGGTGAAAGAGACAGAGATGAGTGCTGTAGCAAGTGTGCTCTGACCGTGATGGTACAAGAGGCAGAGATGAGTCCTGTGGGCTGGGCTCTGTGTGTGATGGTGAAAGAGACAGAGATGAGTGCTGTAGCAACTGTGCTCTGACCGTGATGGTACAAGAGGCAGAGATGAGTCCTGTGGGCTGGGCTCTGTGTGTGATGGTGAAAGAGGCAGAGATGAGTCCTGTGGGCTGTGCTCTGTGTGTGATGGTGAAAGAGGCAGAGATGAGTCCTGTGGGCTGTGCTCTGTGTGTGATGGTGAAAGAGACAGAGATGAGTCCTGTGGGCTGTGCTCTGTGTGTGATGGTGAAAGAGACAGAGATGAGTGCTGTAGCAACTGTGCTCTGACCGTGATGGTACAAGAGGCAGAGATGAGTCCTGTGGGCTGGGCTCTGTGTGTGATGGTGAAAGAGGCAGAGATGAGTCCTGTGGGCTGTGCTCTGTGTGTGAAGGTGAAAGAGGCAGAGATGAGTCCTGTGGGCTGTGCTCTGTTTGTGATGGTGAAAGAGACAGAGATGAGTGCTGTAGGAAGTGCGCTCTGTGCGTGATGGTACAAAAGACAGAGGTGAGTCCTGTGGGCTGTGCTCTGTGTGCGATGGTATCAGAGGCAGAGATGAGTGCTGTAGCAACTGTGCTCTGACCGTGATGGTACAAGAGGCAGAGATGAGTCCTGTGGGCTGGGCTCTGTGTGTGATGGTGAAAGAGGCAGAGATGAGTCCTGTGGGCTGTGCTCTGGTTGTGATGGTGAAAGAGGCAGAGATGAGTCCTGTGGGCTGTGCTCTGTGTGTGATGGTGAAAGAGACAGAGATGAGTGCTGTAGGAAGTGCGCTCTGTGCGTGATGGTACAAAAGACAGAGGTGAGTCCTGTGGGCTGTGCTCTGTGTGCGATGGTATCAGAGGCAGAGATGAGTGCTGTAGACAGTGTGCTCTGACCGTGATGGTACAAGAGACAGAGATGAGTCCTGTGGGCTGTGCTCTGTGTGTGATGGTGAAAGAGACAGAGATGAGTGCTGTAGCAACTGTGCTCTGACTGTGATGGTACAAGAGGCAGAGATGAGTCCTGTGGGCTGGGCTCTGTGTGTGATGGTGAAAGAGGCAGAGATGAGTCCTGTGGGCTGTGCTCTGTGTGTGATGGTGAAAGAGGCAGAGATGAGTCCTGTGGGCTGTGCTCTGTGTGTGATGGTGAAAGAGACAGAGATGAGTGCTGTAGGAAGTGCGCTCTGTGCGTGATGGTACAAAAGACAGAGGTGAGTCCTGTGGGCTGTGCTCTGTGTGCGATGGTATCAGAGGCAGAGATGAGTGCTGTAGACAGTGTGTTCTGTCCGTGATGGTACAAGAGGCAGAGATAAGTCATGTGGGCTGTGCTCTGTGTGATGGTAACAGAGGCAGAGATGAGTGCTGTAGACAGTGTGCTCTGTGTGTGATGGTACAAGAGGCAATGATGCGTGCTACAGACAGTGTACTCTGTGTGTGATGGAACAAGAGACAGAGATGAGTGTTGGAGACAGTGTGCTCTGTATGTGATGGTACAAGAGACAGAGATGAGTGCTGTAGACAGTGTGTTCTGACCGTGATGGTACAAGAGACACACAATTGATGGACGGAATGCAGAACAAATCAAAACATTCACCCCCAGTCAAGAGATCTGGGTTAAATCCATCATTCTTTTGCTCACCATGCCACCCCAGTTAAGACCTGGCCATATGCAAATCAGTCTTGACCCTGTGCCTCATGGGAACAGTCCAGCTCGAACTGCCAAGCCAGGTCCTCCCTGGACCGGAAACAAGCATCCTAGGACCGGTTTCGGGGTTTCACCCCTCTTCAGCCAGGATAGCTTGAATCCAGTGGCACAGTGAGCCCGGGACCCACGTCTGGGCAAACCCGGCGCACTTATGGCGAGAAAGCAAAAACACATAATTGATGGATGGAATGCAGAACAAATCAAAACATTCACCCCCAGTCAAGAGATCTGGGTTAAATCCATCATTCTTTTGCTCACCATGCCACCCCAGTTCAATGGGTTCAAACTGGAATGGCATGGTGAGCAAAAAAACGATGGATTTAGACCCAGATCTCTGTACTGGGGTGAATGTATGACATTGTTCTGCATTCTGTCCATCAACTGTTGTTTTTGTGATGGTACAAGAGGCAGACATGAGTGCTATAGGCGGTGTGCTCTGTGAGTGATGGTACAAGAGACAAAGATGAGTGCTACAGACAGTGTACTCTGTGTGTGATGGTACAAGGGACAGGGATGAGTGTTGGGGACAGTGTGCTCTGTGTGTGATGGTACAAGAGACAGAGACGAGTGCTTTAGACAGTGTGCTCTGTGTGTGATGGTACAAGAGGCAGAGATGAGTGCTGTAGACAGTGTGCTCTCTCCGTGATGGTACAAGAGGCAGAGATAAGTCATGTGGGCTGTGCTCTGTTTGATGGTAACAGTGGCAGAGATGAGTGCTGTAGACAGTGTACTCTGTATGTGATGGTACAAGAGACAGAGATGAGTGCTGTAGACAGTGTGTTCTGACCGTGATGGTACAAGAGGCAGACATGAGTGCGGTAGGCGGTGGGCTCTGTGCGTGATGGTACAAGAGACAAAGATGAGTGCTATAGACAGTGTGCTCTGTGTGTGATGGTACAAGAGGCAGAGATGAGTGTTGTAGACAATGTGCTATGAGTGTGATGGTACATGAGGCAGAGATTAGTGTTGTAGACAGTGTGCTCAGTGTGTGATAGTACAAGAGACAGAGATGAGTGTTGTAGACAGTGTGCTCTTTGTGTGATGGTACAAGAGGCAGAGATGAATGTTGTAGACAGTGTGCTCTGTGTGTGATGGTACATGAGGCAGAGATGAGTGTTGTAGACAGTGTGCTCAGTGTGTGATAGCAAAAGAGACAGAGATGAGTGCTGTAAACCATGTGCTATGAGTGTGATTGCACGAGAGACAGATATGAGTGCTGTAGACAGTGTGCTATGAGTGTGATGGTACATGAGGCAGAGATGAGTGTTGTAGACAGTGTGCTCAGTGTGTGATAGTACAAGAGACAGAGATGAGTGTTGTAGACAGTGTGCTCTTTGTGTGATGGTACAAGAGGCAGAGATGAGTGTTGTAGACAGTGTGCTCTGTGTGTGATGGTACAAGAGGCAGAGATGAGTGTTGTAGACAATGTGCTATGAGTGTGATGGTACATGAGGCAGAGATGAGTGTTGTAGACAGTGTGCTCAGTGTGTGATAGCAAAAGAGACAGAGATGAGTGCTGTAAACCATGTGCTATGAGTGTGATTGCACGAGAGACAGATATGAGTGCTGTAGACAGTGTGCTCTGTGTGTGATGGTACAAGAGGCAGAGATTAGTACTGTATGCGATCTGCTCTGTGTGTGATGGTAACAGAGGCACAGATGAGTGCAGTAGACAGTATGCTATGTGCGATTGTACAAGGGGCAGAGATGAGTGCTGTAGACAGTGTGCTCTGTGCGTGAGGTACAAGAGACAGACAGTGAATTCTACATGCGGGTAAAAGAGACCGCGACGTGTCCTTGCGTGATGATACAAGAGACAGAGATGAGTGCTGTAGACAGAGTGCTCGTGCGTGATAGTGAAAGAGGCACAGGTGAGTGCTGTAGAAAGTCTGCTCTGTGCTCGGTGGTACAAGAGACAGAGATGAATGCTGTAGGCAGTGTGCTCTGTGCGTGAGGCACAAGAGACAGACAGCTACATGCGGCTAAAAGAGACGGCGACATGTGCATAGTGATTGAACTCCGTGCGTGATTGTAAAACAGACACGCGCGTGCTGTGGTGAGGTAGGTCTGTGCACAACGGCACACGAGGCAGGTGTGTGTTATGGCGAGAGCTTTGCGCGTGGTTTAAATACATAAAAGAGACACCGGTGTGCTGTAGAAGGAGACCTCCCAGTAAAACGGTAAAAGGGAAAGAGGGAAGGGGGTCTGCAGTGGAAGCTCTGTCTCTGGCGGTAAAAGACAGCGATGGACGGTGTGGCATTGGAGAGAGAGCTCTGTGCCTGACTGTACACAAGACATGCGCGTGCTGTGGAGAGGGGGACCTGTGCAATGTGGTAAAAAGAGATAGGCGGAGAAAAGTGCTGTGCAGAGGCGCATTGTGGTAAAACATAGACAGTAGGGTGCTGTGTGGAGGGGCTCCGCTGCGTACGCATCAGTCACATACAAGGAGACAGACAGACAGACGTACTCCAGAAAGGACGCTCTCTCTGCATCGCCATGGGCCACGCTTCCAGCCCGCTCCTCTACAGCCCCTCTCCTCCACAACCCCAATCCGGCTCCCCGGCCTTCTCAGCATCCCTCCTCCGCATGGCCAGACTCACTCCCCACCTCTGTGCTCCGTAGCCGCGCTCCCACGCACCCCTGGGCCCTGGCCCGGTACTACACTCAAGTTCCCTCTCCCCCAGCTGGGCACCTGCGCCCTGCACCCCTGTCCCGCTCCTCCACACCCTAGGTCCGTCGCTCCGCACTCCCAGACCCGCTCCTCCAATGCCCCACCTCTCCACACCCCTAGCGCCACTCACCCCATCCCTTGTCCCGCTCATCCCCCACAGCCGCACTTCCCCGCACTGTGAAGCGCCACCTTTCGCTCCTAGCCCGCTCCTCCACACTCTGCCAGGTCCCCCCACCCACACCGCTGACCCACTCCCCCTCGCCCCGCTTCTCCGCACCCCTACCCCTGACATGGACAGCCAGCCCCCCCCCATCGCCGGAGCGCTCCCCACACCAACAGAGGGCTCCTCCACACCTCTGCCCCACTCATTCGCCCCGCTTCTCCGCACCCCTGCTCCTGACATGCACAGCCAGCCCCCCACCCCCCGTCCCCCTCCACATCGCCGGAGCGCTCCCCACACCAACAGAGGGCTCCTCCACACCTCTGCCCCACTCATTCGCCCCGCTTCTCCGCAACCCTACCCCTGACATGCAAAGCCAGCCCCCCCCATCGCCGGAGCGCTCCCCACACCAACAGAGGGCTCCTCCACACCTCTGCCCCACTCCCCCTCGCCCCGCTTCTCCGCACCCCTGCTCCTGACATGCACAGCCAGCTCCCCTCCACACACCCGGAGAGCTCCCCCACACCCCTGGAGCACTCCCCCACATCCCCACAGGCTTGCCCTTACCGTCGCTCCGCATGATGAACGAGGGCTCCGGCTCTTCCCGAAGGCGCACAGGTGCAGGGCCATCAACTTACGAAGAAACGAAGAAAACACAGGAAAATGGGCGGCACAAATAGATCAAGGGAACTAAAAAAGGGCTCCTTGGCCGCGGCTCGGCGCCCCTGTCCCTCTGTTGCGGGAGCTCCTGCGGCCCGGCCGGTGTGATCTGGGCTGGATCCGCGCTCCTCTCCCGGTCCTGGCTCTTGGAGCAAACTGGGCTTTGCAGAGGAGGGTCTCCTCCCCCGCCTCCCCGTCTGCGCGAGGCGCACGCACCGCCACCCCTATTGCAAGAGAGAAAATGCCTTTAAATATTTAAGATCTGGCAGAGGGCGGGGGAGCGGCGAGAGCTGAGATGCACATTCCGTCACACTGGAGGGCTCTTGCCTCCGTCTGCAAGAAGACACGGCGGCGGGACCGGCAGCAGCATCGCCGCAAGCGGCACCCGAACCACCACCAGCAGCAGCGCCCGCGCGACCACCTGAAGCGTCGTCGCCACCTGCTGTATCTGCACAACCACCGGTAGCAGCACTTCCACCTGCTGCATCAGCGCAACCACCACCAGCAGCACCCTCGCCTGCTGCATCACTACAACCACCACCAGCAGCACCCTCACCTGCTGCATCAGCGCAACCACCACCAGCAGCACCCTCGCCTGCTGCATCACCACAACTACCACCAGCAGCACCCTCGCCTGCTGCATCAGCACAACCACCACCAGCAGCAGCCTCGCCTGCTGCATCAGCACAACCACCATCACCAACATCCCCACCGGCTGCATCACCACAAGCACAATCAGCAACACCCTCGCCTGCTGCATCAGCACAACCACCACAAGCAACATCCCCACCTGCTGCATCACCACAACTACCACCAGCAGCACCCTCGCCTGCTGCATCACCACAACTACCACCAGCAACATCCCCAACGGCTGCATCACCACAACCACCACCAGGAGCACCCTCGCCTGCTGCATCACAACAACCACCGCCAGCAGCACCCTCACCTGCTGCATCACCACAACTACCACCAGCAGCACCCTCGCCTGCTGCATCAGCACAACCACCACCAGCAACATCCCCACCGGCTGCATCACCACAACCACAATCAGCAACACCCTCACCTGCTGCATCACCACAACCACCACTAGCAGCACCCTCGCCTGCTGCATCAGCACAACCACCACCAGCAGCACCCTCGCCTGCTGCATCAGCACAACCACCACAAGCAACATCCCCACCTGCTGCATCACCACAACTACCACCAGAAGCACCCTCGCCTGCTGCATCACCACAACTACCACCAGCAACATCCCCACCGGCTGCATCACCACAACCACAACCACCACCAGCAGCACCCTCACCTGCTGCATCACCACAGCCACCACCAGGAGCACCCTCGCCTGCTGCATCAGCACAACCACCACCAGCAGCACCCTCGCCTGCTGCATCACCACAACCACCACCTGCAACATCCCCACCTGCTGCATCACCACAACTACCACCAGCAGCACCCTCGCCTGCTGCATCACCACAACCACCACCAGCAACATCCCCACCTGCTGCATCACCACAACTACCACCAGCAACATCCCCACCGGCTGCATCACCACAACCACCACCAGCAGCACCCTCACCTGCTGCATCACCACAACCACCACCAGCAACATCCCCACCTGCTGCATCACCACAACCACCACCAGCAGCACCCTCGCCTGCTGCATCACCACAACTACCACCAGCAACATCCCCACCGGCTGCATCACCACAACTACCACCAGCAACATCCCCACCGGCTGCATCACCACAACTACCACCAGCAACATCCCCACCGCCTGCATCACCACAACCACCACCAGCAGCACACTCACCTGCTGCATCACCACAACTACCACCAGCAACATCCCCACCGGCTGCATCACCACAACTACCACCAGCAACATCCCCACCGCCTGCATCAGCACAACCACCACCAGCAGCACCCCCACCTGCTGCATCACCACAGCCATCGCAAGCAACACCCCCACTTGCTGCATCACCACAACTACTGCCAGCAACCCCCCCACCCGCTGCATCACCACTAACACCAGCAGCCGCAGCCCCACCTGCTGTATCATTACCACCTGTAGCAGCATCAGCACCTGCTGCACCATCGTCACCTGGAGCACCACTGCCTGCTGCATCATCATCACCACCTGCAGCACCAGCCACCTGCAGCATCACCAGCTGTATCAGCACAACCACCAACAGCAGCACCCTCAGCTGCTGTATCACCACAACCACCACAAGCAGCACCCTCAGCTGCTGTATCACCACAACCATCACCAGCTGCACCCTCATCTGCTGCATCAGCACCCTCACCTGCTGCATCACCACAACCGAGGCAGCAGCACCCTCACCTGCTCCATACACCACTACCAGCACCCTCACCTGCTGCATCACCACAGACACCACCAGCAGCACCCTCACCTGCTGTATCACCACAACCATCACCAGCTGCACCCTCATCTGCTGCATCACCACAACCACCTGTAGCAGCACCCTCACCTGCTGCTTCACCACAACCAGAAGCTCCCTCAGCTGCTGCATCACCACAACCACTACCAGCAACACCCCCACCTGCTGCATCACCACAACGACCGACAGCAGCACCCTCACCTACCTCATCACCCCAACCACCGTCAACAGCACCCTCACCTGCTGCATCACCACAACCACCACCAGAGGCATCCTCACCTACTGCATCACCCCAACCACAATCAGCAACATCCTCACCTACTGCATCACCACAACCACCATCAGCAACAGCCTCACCTGCTGCATCAGCACAACCACCACCAGAAGCACCCTCGCCTGCTGCATCACCACAACCACCACCAGCAGCACCCTCACCTGCTGCTTCACCACAACCAGCAGCTCCCTTACGTGCTGCATCAACACAACCACCACCAGAAGCATCCTCACCTGTTGCATCACCACAACCACCACCAGCAGCAGCACCCTCACCTACTGCATCACCACAACCACCATCAGCAACACCCTCACCTACTGCATCACCACAACCACCATCAGCAACACCCTCAGCTGCTGCATCAGCTCAACCATCGCCAGCAGCCCCCCCACATGCTGCAACACCACAACCACCACCAGAAGCACCCTCGCCTGCTGCAACACCACAACCACCACCAGCAGCACCCTCACCTGCTGCATCAGCACAACCACCACCAGCAGCGCCCCACCTGCTGCATCACCACAACCACCATCAGCAACACCCTCACCTGCTGCATCAGCACAACCACCACCAGAAGCACCCTCACCTGCTGCATTGCCATAACCATCACCAGCAGCACCCTCACTTGCTGCATCCACACAACCCCTGCCAGCAACACCCCCACCTGCTGCATCACCACAGCCACAGCCACCGCCATCAGCACCCTCACCCGCTGCATCACCACCACCAGCAGTAGCCTCACCTTCTGCATCACCACTACCACCACCAGCATCACCCTCACTTGCTGTATCACCACAACCACCACCAGAGCACCCTCGCCTGCTGCATCACCACAACCACCTCCAGCATCACCCTCACCTGCTGCATCAGCACAACCATCGCCAGCAGCAACCCCACCTGCTGCATCACCACTGTCACTGCCACCACCAGCAGCACCCTCACTTGCTGCATCCACACAGCCCCTGCCAGCAACACCCTCACCTGTTGCATCACCACAGCCACCGCCATCAGCACCCTCACCCGCTGCATCACCACCACCAGCAGTAGCCTCACCTTCTGCATCACCACTGCCACCACCAGCAGCACCCTCACTTGCTGTATCACCACAAACATAACCAGCAGCACCCCCACCTCCTGCATCACCACAACCTCATCCAGCATCACCCTCACCTGCTGCTTCACCACTACCACCAGTAGCTGCACCCTCACCTGCTGATTCACCACAACCACCACCAGCAGCACCCCCACCTGCTGCATCACCACTAACACCAGCAGCAGCATCCTCACCTACTGCATCACCACAACCACCATCAGCAGCACCCTCACCTGCTGCATCAGAACCCTCACCTGCTGCATCAGCACAACCACAAGCAGCAGAACCCTCACCTGCTGTATCACCACAACCACTGCCAGCAGCACCCTCGCCTGCTGCATCAGCACAACCACCACCAGCAGCGCCCCACCTGCTGCATCACCACAACCACCAGTAGCAGCACCCTCATCTGCTGCATCACCACATCCACCACCAGCAGCACCCCCACCTGCTGCATCACCACTAACACCAGCGGCAGCACCCCCACCTGCTGCATCACCACTAACACCAGCAGCAGCACCCTCACCTGCTGATTCACCACCACCAGCAGCACCCTCTTCTGCTGCATCACCACAACCACCACCAGCAGCACCCTCACCTGCTGCATCACCCCAACCACTACCAGCAGCGCCCCCACCTGCTGCATCACCACTAACACCAGCAGCAGCACCCTCACCTGCTGATTCACCACCACCAGCAGCACCCTCATCTGCTGCATCACCACAACCACCACCAGCAGCACCCTCACCTGCTGCATCACCCCAACCACTACCAGCAGCCACCCCACCTGCTGCATCACCACTAACAAAACACAAAGTCTGCGGGTCTAGTGGAAAGCGCAAACAGTACACACAGCAAAGCAACAGGGAAAGAAAGGAAAGACAAAACAGGGAAGTCCTATTTAAGAGGACGAAATCCCATCACCCACCGAAGACGCATGCTTCATCATCTGGAATCTCCTCTTGGCTGCAAGCCTAGTGCAGCCAAGGAGCTACAACTCCTTTCTCGTGTTGGAGGAGCTCGCGGATGTTTTTTTTAGATCCAAATTCTAGATCTCCTAAGATCAATGGAGCATGAAAAAAGTGTGAGTGAATGTGCAATATGCAGTGTACGTTGTGAAAAGTTAAAATTGGCTACCAGGAGAATTTTTTTTATTTGATATCTCGTGGTGTCAAAGGTTAAAAAACAGTGCAAGCGCGGTCTGATAAAATTTACAAGCGCGCTGGTCAAATCAGGAGGGTCTACATGTTTCAGCCAATCATGATCATATAGTGATCATGGCCTTCCTCAGGACCTAGATATTACTACTACTGCAATAGATAAATCGTGAGTGAATAGTTTCAAATTTTTTTTTTGGAACAATACAACCTACAGTCACCTGTGTAATACTTGTGAGTAGGCACTACAGGGATGTTGGTTGATACCTGTTGAAAAAGAAAAGATAAACGATCATATCCCATGAACAGGATTAAGTAATACGAAATTATTATGCAAATGTACCCTCTGTGCTATCGAAGAACATCCACAATAAATGAGTTGTTCTGCGCATTGTGCAATAATATGCTAAAATTCAGAATTTAAACAATAACCTTACCCGTAAGCGTACGGGTGGACTTCTCACCACTCCTGGTAACAACTCAGGGCGTGAGGCAACGCTCTGTGAACAAAGAAAAAGAAATACAAAGACTAGAATTAGTGAGCCGACTAGGACCCACCGCTAGTACTTGATTTGTATGTCTCGGTTTATAAGGACCCAAACATTGGCATAGTGTGTGAAAAACTCTTCCCTTAGACCCTCCTCTCACTTGGTTTTGTATTGCATCACCACTAACACCAGCAGCAGCAGCCCCACCCACTGTATCATTACCACCTGCAGCAGAATTAGCACCTGCTGCACCATCATCACCTGGAGCACCACTGCCTGCCACATCATCACAACATGCAGCACCATCACCACCTGCAGGATCACCAGCTGCATCATCATCAGCAGTATCACCGCCCACCACAGCATCACAAGCACCTGCAGATTCACCACCACCACCGTCTGCATCATCACAAACACCAATAACAGCATCACCACCTGCGCCATCGCCACAAACACCAATAGCAGCATCCTCATCTGCTGCATCAGCACAAACAAATATATATCTTTACAACGCATGCTTTAGATCGCATGCCATTACAACGCGGTCGTTACAACGACTGCGTTGTTACATCACGAACCATTACATCACAAGTCGTTACAACGACTTGCTGTAGAGGGCGCCCTGGACTTAGGAATAGTATAATTTACTATACCTACTCTAGTTTGTGCAACAGCAGGGAAGGTGTTGGATTGTAAATCCAACACCTTCTGCCCCCTACAGCAAGTCGTTGTAACGACTTGCGATGTAATGGTTCGCGTTGTAACTAACCCTGGGCGGGGTTCGCGAAGTTGCACTACGTGGAACACCGCGAAGTGCAAAAAAAACTCAGCCGCACTACGCGGAGCTCCGCAAGCGGCGGAGTACGATAGAAAAATGCCGTTCGCGGTGATTGCACAGTGCCGGATGCTTGTCCGCACTGTGCAATCATCGCGAACGGCACCATGCACAGCGTAAGCGGTCCCTGCTTTCCTTTTCTGCCGCTCGAGTAGATTTTTACTCGATCGGCAGCTTTCTCAACACGGACGGGCTGTTTCTCAACGCGAGCGGTTGCGAGCATACGCGACCACTCACAATGAGAAACCTGACTCCCCCGCGTTGAGAAATCTCGCCGAGAGGTTGATTTTCCACGCTCGCGCTCGCCAACTTGATGTTGGCGATCGCAAACGAGGAAAAATCTCACCGGGAGGTTGAGTTTCCTCGCTCGCGGTAGCCAACTTGACGTTGACGAACGCGAGCGAGGTAAAAAACTCTGCTCCGCTACGCGGGGCAGAGTTTTTCGGAACTCCGCGATCTCCACGTAACGCGGAGTGCGGAAAACTCCGCAAACTCCGCGAGTTAGTTGTAACAACATGGTCGTTGTAACAACCGCGTTGTAATGGCATGCGATCTAAAGCATGTGTTGTAAACGCTGTTTTCCGCACAAACACCAGCAGCCGCAGCCCCACCTGCTGTATCATTACCACTTGTAGCAGCATCAGCACCTGCTGCACCATTGTCACCTGGAGCACCACTGCCTTCTACATCATTATCACCACCTGCAGCACCTTCGCCACCTGCAGCATCACCAGTTGCATCATCACCAGCAGTATCACCGCCCACCACATCATCACAAGCACCTGAAGATTCATCACCACCTTCTGCACCATCACAACCAGCACCCCTACCTGCAGCACCATCGCTTGCAGCATCAGCAGCTGCACCATCACACACCACAGCATCACAAGCACCTGCAGCTTCTTCCCCACCATCTTCTGCATCATCACAACCACCAATAGAAGCATCACCACCTGCTGATGTAGCACCACCGCCTGCATCATCATTATCGTCGTCACCACCGGCAGCAGCATCACTGATGGCACCATCTGTGGTATCAAAACCAGCAGCATCACTACTTGCAGCATTAACACCTGCCACAGAATCACGGATCGGTGTCTGATCCCACTTACTGTTCCTTTTCCAGCAGCAGGGCCCTTCTTTCCTGAAGTAGCTCCTTGCACTTTATACATTTAATCATCAGTCAATAAACCACCTACAGCTTAATCACCACCCGCTGTCTCTTCACAACCAACAGCAGCATCACCACTTGCACCATTATCGTCACTTTCACCATCTTCAGCTCTATCCGTAGCGGTCCTACCACCTAATGCAACATTAACAGCAGCATTACTACCTGCAGCATCACCATCTGCTGCATCATGAAAAACACCTGCAGCATCACCACCATCTGCAGCCCATCACCAGTGGCTCCACCACCTGCTGCATCGTCACCAGCAGGATCACTACATGTCATAGTATCACAAACCAGCAGCCTCATCATCACTTCCTGCTGCATCATCACAACCATCAGCAGCAGCACCGCCATTAGCATCTCCACTGGCAGCACCATCACAAACACCAGTAGCATCATCATCACCTGCAGCATCATCACCAGCAATCCCACAAACTGCAACATTATCATCACCTGCATAATCATTATTACCTTGAGCGTCACAATCACAGTCTACAGAATCATCACCAGCAGTAGAACCGCCCCCAGCATCACCACCACCCGTAGAAGCATGTCAAGAAGCAGCATATGCGCCAGTGGCATAATCACAACCGCCTACAGTATCACCATCTGCTGCATCAAACCAACCCACAGCACCATCAGCAGCAACATCACAAACAAGAAAACCAGCAAAGGCTCTATCACCCAAAGCATAACCACCAGCATCATCAGTAGCAGCACCACTTTCTGCATCATCAGCATCATCACTCGCCTCACAACAACAGCCACATGACTAGCAGCTTCACTAGCAGCGCCATTACCAACTCCTACAGACTAATCACCAGGAGCATCACCACTTGCACCTTTATCGTCACTTTCACCATATTCAGCTCTATCAGCAGCGGTCCTTCTACCTAATGCAACATTAACAGCAGCATTACTACCTGCAGCATCACCATCTGCTGCATCATGAAAAACACCTGCAGCATCACCACCATCAGCAGCCCATCACCAGTGGCACCACCACCTGCTGTATCGTCACCAGCAAGATCATTACATGTCATAGTATCACACACCAGCAGCTTCATCATCACTTCCTGCTGCATCATCACAACCATCAACAGCAGCACCGCCATCAGCATCTCCACCGGCAGCACCATCACCAGCGGCCCCAGCAACTGTTGTATCATCAGCAGCAGGATCACTGCCAGCAGTATCACCACTTGCCACAACATTAGAAGCACCTACATCTTCATCACCACAATCACAACCACCAGAAACATAACCACCTGCTGCAACAGCAAAGCCATCTGCTGCATCATCCTCATCATCACCAGCTGCAGCACCATCACCATGGGTAACATCAACTGCAGCACCATCACCAGCAGCATCACTACCTGCAGCATCAACACCGGCCACAATATTATAAACATGTGTAGCTTCATCTCCACAACCTGATGCATCATCACAACCAACAGCAGCATCACCACTGCTGCAGCATCGCCACCACCTGCTGCAGCATCATCATCATCTGCAGCACCTTCACCACCTGCAGAACTAGAACCAGCAAAAGCACTACCTGCAGCATCACTGCCTGTGGCAGCAGCACAAGCATCTGCAGCATAATCACCAACTGCAAAGCAGCACTATTACCACCACTGGCAGCATAATCACCACTTGCAGCATCACCAAATGTAGCACCATTGAAATCACCTACACCAACATCACCAGGTGCATCACTATCTGAAGCATCACCACCTTCTGCAGCATTACAAATACCTGCAGCTTCATCACTATCACCTGTAGCACCATCACCTATGGCAGCATCATCACCACCTACTGCATGTCCATGAGCAGCATAATCAATACCGGCAGCGTCACCACCTGTAGCACCATTACAAGCACCTGCAGCAAGATCACGAACAGCATCATTACCTGAAGAACCACCAACTGCTGCAGCATCACAAATACATGTAACATCATCAGCACCATCTGCAGAATCATCACCACTTGCAGGATACCCATAAGCAGCACTAAGACCACCACTAGCAATATAACCACAACTGGCAGCATCATCAATGGCATCCCTACCTGCAGTATCCCCAACTGCTGAAATATCACAAGCACCTTCAGCTTCATCACCACCACCTGAAGCATCATCCTTTATATCATCATTGCCCCCTGCAACATGTCCATGAGCAGCATAATCACTACCGGCAGCGTCACCACCTGTAGCACCGTTACAAGCACCTGCAGCAACATCACGAACAGCATCATTACCTGAAGAACCACCACCTGCTGCAGCATCACAAATACCTGTAACATCAGCAGCACCATCTGCAGAATCATCACCACCTGCAGGATGCCCATAAGCAGCACTAAGACCACCACTAGCAATATAACCGCAACTGGCAGCATCATCAATGGCATCCCTACCTGCAGCATCCCCAACTGCTGAAATATCACAAGCACCTTCAGCTTCATCACCACCACCTGAAGCATCATCCTTTATATCAACATCACCCCCTGCAACATGTCCATGAGCAGCATAATCACCACCGGCAGCGTCACCACCTGTAGCACCGTTACAAGCACCTGCAGCAAGATCACGAACAGCATCATTACCTGAAGAACCACCAACTGCTGCAGCATCACAAATACATGTAACACCATCAGCACCATCTGCAGAATCATCACCACCTGCAGGATGCCCATAAGCAGCACTAAGACCACCACTAGCAATATAACCGCAACTGGCAGCATCATCAATGGCATCCCTACCTGCAGCATCCCCAACTGCTGAAATATCACAAGCACCTTCAGCTTCATCACCACCACCTGAAGCATCATCCTTTATATCATCATTGCCCCCTGCAACATGTCCATGAGCAGCATAATCACTACCGGCAGCGTCACCACCTGTAGCACCGTTACAAGCACCTGCAGCAACATCACGAACAGCATCATTACCTGAAGAACCACCAACTGCTGCAGCATCACAAATACCTGTAACATCATCAGCACCATCTGCAGAATCATCATCATCACCACCTGCAGGATGCCCATAAGCAGCACTAAGACCACCACTAGCAATATAGCCACAACTGGCAGCATCATCAATGGCATCCCTACCTGCAGCATCCCCAACTGCTGAAA
This sequence comes from Calotriton arnoldi, assembly GCA_963921515.1. Taxonomy (NCBI): domain Eukaryota; kingdom Metazoa; phylum Chordata; class Amphibia; order Caudata; family Salamandridae; genus Calotriton; species Calotriton arnoldi. The sequence goes on from CAWUFW010000087.1 coordinate 3,265,782, forward strand.
TATCACAAGCACCTTCAGCTTCATCACCACCACCTGAAGCATCATCCTTTATATCATCATCGCCCCCTGCAACATGATCATGAGCAGCATAATCACCACCGGCAGCGTCACCACCTGTAGCACCGTTACAAGCACCTGCAGCAAGATCACGAACAGCATCATTACCTGAAGAACCACCACCTGCTGCAGCATCACAAATACCTGTAAAATCATCAGCACCATCTGCAGAATCATCACCTCCTGCAGGATGCCCATAAGCAGCACTAAGACCACCACTAGCAATATAACCACAACTGGCAGCATCATCAATGGCATCCCTGCCTGCAGCATCCCCAACTGCTGAAATATCACAAGCACCTTCAGCTTCATCATCACCACCTGAAGCATCATCCTTTATATCATCATTGCCCCCTGCAACATGTCCATGAGCAGCATAATCACCACCGGCAGCGTCACCACCTGTAGCACCGTTACAAGCACCTGCAGCAAGATCACGAACAGCATCATTACCTGAAGAACCACCACCTCTGCAGCATCACAAATACCTGTAACATCATCAGCACCATCTGCAGAATCATCACCACCTGCAGGATGCCCATAAGCAGCACTAAGACCACCACTAGCAATATAACCACAACTGGCAGCATCATCAATGGCATCCCTACCTGCAGCATCCCCAACTGCTGAAATATCACAAGCACCTTCAGCTTCATCACCACCACCTGAAGCATCATCCTTTATATCATCATCACCCCCTGCAACATGTCCATGAGCAGCATAATCACCACCGGCAGCGTCACCACCTGTAGCACCGTTACAAGCACCTGCAGTAAGATCACGAACAGCATCATTACCTGAAGAACCACCACCTGCTGCAGCATCACAAATACCTGAAACATCATCAGCACCATCTGCAGAATCATCACCACCTGCAGGATGCCCATAAGCAGCACTAAGACCACCACTAGCAATATAACCACAACTGGCAGCATCATCAATGGCATCCCTACCTGCAGCATCCCCAACTGCTGAAATATCACAAGCACCTTCAGCTTCATCACCACCACCTGAAGCATCATCCTTTATATCATCATCACCCCCTGCAACATGTCCATGAGCAGCATAATCACCACCGGCAGCGTCACCACCTGTAGCACCGTTACAAGCACCTGCATCAAGATCACGAACAGCATCATTACCTGAAGAACCACCACCTGCTGCAGCATCACAAATACCTGTAAAATCACCAGCACCATCTGCACAATCATCACCACCTGCAGGATGTCCATGAGCAGCATAATCAATACCGGCAGCGTCACCACCTGTAGCACCATTACAAGCACCTGCAGCAGGATCACGAACAGCATCATTACCTGAAGAACCACCAACTGCTGCAGCATCACAAATACATGTAACATCATCAGCACCATCTGCAGAATCATCACCACTTGCAGGATACCCATAAGCAGCACTAAGACCACCACTAGCAATATAACCACAACTGGCAGCATCATCAATGGCATCCCTACCTGCAGCATCCCCAACTGCTGAAATATCACAAGCACCTTCAGCTTCATCACCACCACCTGAAGCATCATCCTTTATATCATCATCACCCCCTGCAACATGTCCATGAGCAATACAAAATCAATCACTGGAATCACCACCTGTAGCAACATCACCAGGGATATCCCCCCAGCTGTATCATAGCAACCACCTGCAGCAGCACCACCATCTACAGCATCCTCATCTGCTGCAGGATCACACACACCTGCAGCATTATCCTCACCGGTAGTATGACCACATGCATCATCACCACCCCCTCCAGCAGAACCACGAGCAGTACTCTAACCATTACCAGCATAATAATCACCACCTGTAGCACCGTAATAATCACCTACAGCAACAACACGTGCCACATCACCACCTGCAACATCACTGCATGCAGCAACATGACAGCATCTACAGCATTATCGCCATATGTAGATTTACCAACTGCATCACCATTACATCACCTTTAGTATCAACACTTGAAGCATAACCCCATCACAACCTGCAAAATCTTCACCACCAGCGGCATCATCACCAGCGGCATCATCACAAACACCAGTAGCATCATCATCACCTGCAGCATCATCACCAGCAATCCCACAAACTGCAACATTATCATCACCTGCATAATCATTATTACCTTGAGCGTCACAATCACAGTCTACAGATCATCACCAGCAGTAGAACCGCCCCCAGCATCACCACCACCCGTAGAAGCATGTCAAGAAGCAGCATACGCGCCAGTGGCATAATCACAACCACCTACAGTATCACCATCTGCTGCATCAAACCAACCCGCAGCACCATCAGCAGCAACATCACAAACAAGAAAACCAGCAAAGGCTCTATCACCCAAAGCATAACCACCAGCATCATCAGTAGCAGCACCACTTTCTGCATCACCATCATCATCACTCGCCTCACAACAACAGCCACATGACTAGCAGCTTCACTAGCAGCGCCATTACCAACTCCTACAGATTAATCACCAGGAGCATCACCACTTGCAGCATTATCACTAATAGCATCATCACCTGTATGTTCATCACCACCTGCATAATCACCAGCCGAAGCACCAACTAAATCACTGCATCATCAGCACCAGAAGCATCACTATCACAGTCTGTCGCAGCAGCACCACCTGCAGCATCACAGCCACGAGCAGTATGGCCTGCCACTGCATCATCACTGCATCACCATAACCATCTGCAGCATCTCCACCACTTGCAAAATCACAAGCATCATCATGCCCACCTGCACCATCACGACCTGCAGAATTACCATTTCAGCACCATCACACTACATTCATCATTATCACCAGCAACATCATCAACCGTTGCATCATGATAACCATCAGCAGCACAATCAGCTGAAGCATCATCACCACCTGCAGCATCATCATCACATGCAACAAGTCCATGACCAGCACCACCAAAATCAACAGCAGCCTCATCACCAGCAGTTTTGCCGACTGCTTCTTCACTATTTGCACAATCACCACTTGTAGCACGGACATTAATGGCATTTTCACTAGACTAACCTGCTGAATCATCACCAGCATCATTTCCACCTGCAGCAACATCGCCTGCAGCATCACCATGGCCAACAGTATCATCACCACCAGCAATATTACAAGAAGCAGCATCAAAGGCAGCTACATCACCAGCAGCATAATTATAACAACCAGCTGCAACACAATCACCACTAGCAGTGACTCCTGCAACATCATCATCACCATCTGCCCCAGCTCCACATACTGCATCATCATCATTAACATCATTAAAACAAGCATCTTCACCACCTGCGGCATAATCAGCACTTGCAGGATCAACACCGGCAGCAACCGCTTCTCCACCACCACCAACATCGTCACCAGGAGCGTCACCACAGTCACCAGCTTAATTATTACCAGAGGTACCATAGTCACCAGAAGCATTACCACCAGCAACATATTAACCACCAGAAGCAGCATTACCACCAGTGATATAATTATCAGTGGCCTCAGCACCAAGTACATCATCACTACTAGCACCATCATCATCACCAGCAGCACTAGTACCAGTGGAGGCATCAACATCAGCTATAATCACCAGCAGCATCAGCATTGCAACTATCTGCAGTATCACCACCACCTGCATCCTTATCATCGTCTGCATCATCATCACCTACAGCATCATCACCATGATATTATCACAGCCACCAATAGCGCGATAACTATCACCTGCTGAAGTATCACCCCTGCAGCATCATCAGCAGCAGCATCACCACATGGATCATCATCATTATGAGCAGAACTATCACAACAACTGCAACAGCAGCATCACCTGCAGCATTATCACCTGCAGAACCAGCATGAAACAATATTTAGCACCCTATCCACCTTCAACACCAATACCACCACCAACAGCTACAACAGTAGCAGTATCTCTGCCACCTGTAGCATCTTCACCAGCAGCATAATAACAATCACAGGCATCACTATTACCACCAGCAGCACAAGCATTACCACCAGCTACAGCACCACCATAAGAAGCAGCACCAGCGGCATCAACACCAGTAGTATCAGCAATTGTAGCATCATCACCACAAGCAGCATCATTACCTACACCAGCATCATGGTCAGCAGCATGAGCACCAGTAGCAGAGTCAACAGCAGCTACATCACCAACAGCATACTCATGACAGCCACCTGCAGCATCATATCACAAGCAGTATCATCAACAGCAGCATCAGCACCACTGCCAGCATCAACATTAGCTACATCGCCTGTAGCATACTCTTCAAAGCTATCTGCAACATCATATCACCAGTAGCATCATGATCACCTGCAGTCTCATATCACAAGCAGTGTCATCATCAACAGCTGCATCAGCACCACTGCCAGCATCAACATTAGCTACATCACCTGTAGCATACTCTTCAAAGCTATCTGCAACATCATATCACCAGTAGCATCATGATCACGTGCAGCATCGTATCACAAGCAGTGTCATCATCAACAGCTGCATCAGCACCACTGCCAGCATCAACATTAGCTACATCGCCTGTAGCATACTCTTCAAAGCTATCTGCAACATCATATCACCAGTAGCATCATGATCACCTGCAGCATCGTATCACAAGCAGTGTCATCATCAACAGCTGCATCAGCACCACTGCCAGCATCAACATTAGCTACATCGCCTGTAGCATACTCTTCAAAGCTATCTGCAACATCATATCACCAGTAGCATCATGATCACCTGCAGCCTCATAGCACAAGCAGTGTCATCAACAGCTGCATCAGCACCACTGCCAGCATCAACATTAGCTACATCACCTGTAGCATACTCTTCAAAGCTATCTGCAACATCATATCACCAGTAGCATCATGATCACCTGCAGCATCGTATCACAAGCAGTGTCATCATCAACAGCTGCATCAGCACCACTGCCAGCATCAACATTAGCTACATCGCCTGTAGCATACTCTTCAAAGCTATCTGCAACATCATATCACCAGTAGCATCATGATCACCTGCAGCCTCATATCACAAGCAGTGTCATCATCAACAGCTGCATCAGCACCACTGCCAGCATCAACATTAGCTACATCGCCTGTAGCATACTCTTCAAAGCTATCTGCAACATCATATCACCAGTAGCATCATGATCACCTGCAGCATCGTATCACAAGCAGTGTCATCATCAACAGCTGCATCAGCACCACAGCCAGCATCAACATTAGCTACATCGCCTGTAGCATACTCTTCAAAGCTATCTGCAACATCACATCACCAGTAGCATCATGATCACCTGCAGCATCCCCACCTGCATCATCATCACCACAAGCAGCATCGTTACAATAACATACTAATCATTACCAAAAGCAGGACCACCTGTGGCATCCTCCCCACCAGTAGCACCTTTGACAGAAGCAGTACCAACGGTATGGCCACCATTAGCAGCATCATTACTACAAGCAACATTATCACAACCACCTACAGCGTCATCACCACCTACAGCTGCATCACCTCTACCGCCATTTGTGTCTAAAACAGTAGCTCCACTCACAGGAGACGGCAAATGCTGACAACATTACAGAGGGAAGCTATCACTCAAGTTCAAAGTTTCACAGAACCTTACGACTCCTTAAATTCATGTCCCCTCCTCGCTGCAAAAAACTCAGAATATGTTTTCATGCAGGCATAACATTTCACTGCACCATATACATTCCTGGTTAATCCAAAGTCCAGTAGTTACCATGCAAGAATCAAGGCTTCCTATTGCAAGAGACCATAGAGGCTGCCCACTGCACCAGACAACTGAGGCTGACCAATGCACCGGGTGAATCAAGGCCTCCTATTGCAAGAGACCATAGAGGCTTCCCAATGCATCAGACAACTGAGGCTGCCCGATGCACCACGTGAATCAAGGCCTCCTATTGCAAGAGACAATTGAGGCTGCCCAATGCACCAGACAACTGAGGCTGCCCGATGCACTGCGTGCATCAAGGCTTCTTATTGCAAGAGACAATAGAGGCTACCCAATGCACCAGACAACTGAGGCTGCAGATGCACTGTGTGAATCAAGGCTTCCTAGTGCAAGAGACCATAGAGGCTGCCCAATGCACCAGACAACGGAGACTGCCGATGCATTGCGTGAATCAAGGCTTCCTATTGCAAGAGACAATAGAGGCTGCCCGATGCACCAGACAACTGAGGCTGCCCGATGCACTGCGTGAATCAAGGCTTCTTATTGCAAGAGACAATAGAGGCTGCCCAATGCACCAGACAACCGAGGCTGCCGATGCACTGCGTGAATCAAGGCCTCCTATTGCAAGAGACAATAGAGGCTGCCCAATGCACCAGACAACCGAGGCTACCCGATGCACTGCGTGAATCAAGGCTTCCTATTGCAAGAGACAATAGAGGCTGCCCAATGCACCGTGTGAATCAAGGCTTTCTATTGCAAGAGACAATAGAGGCTGACTAATGCACCAGACAACTGAGGCTGCCCGATGCACCGTGTGAATCACGGCTTCCTATTGCAAGAGACAATAGAGGCTGCCCAATGCATCAGACTACTGAGGCTGCCCAATGCACTGTGTGAATCAAGGCTTCCTAGTGCAAGAGACCATAGAGGCTGCCCAATGCATCAGACAACTGAGGCTGCCCAATGCACTGTGTGAATCAAGGCATCCTAGTGCAAGAGACCATAGAGGCTGCCCAATGCACCAGACAACTGAGGTTGCCCGATGCACCGTGTGAATCAAGGCTTGCTATTGCAAGAGACAATAGAGGCTGCCCAATGCACCAGACAACGGAGACTGCAGATGCACTGCGTGAATCAAGGCTTCCTATTGCAAGAGAAAATAGAGGCTGCCCAATGCACCAGACAACCGAGGCTGCCCAATGCACTGTGTGAATCAAGGCCTCCTATTGCAAGAGACCATAGAGGCTGCCCAATGCACCAGACAACTGAGGCTGCAGATGCACTGTGTGAATCAAGGTTTCCTATTGCAAGAGACCATAGAGGCTGCCCAATGCACCAGGCAACAGAGACTGCCAATGCACTGCGTGAATCAAGGCTTCCTATTGCAAGAGACCATAGAGGCTGCCCAATGCACCAGACAACGGGAGACTGCCGATGCACTGCGTGAATCAAGGCTTCCTATTGCAAGAGACAATAGAGGCTGCCCAATGCACCAGACAACCGAGGCTGCCCGATGCACTGTGTGAATCAAGGCCTCCTATTGCAAGAGAACATAGAGGCTGCCCAATGCACCAGACAACTGAGGCTGCCCGATGCACTGCATGAATGAAGGCTTCCTATTGCAAGAGACCATAGAGGCTGCCCAATGCACCAGACAACTGAGGCTGCAGATGCACCGTGTGAATCAAGGCTTCCTAGTGCAAGAGACAATAGAGGCTGCCCAATGCACCAGACAACTGAGGCTGCCCGATGCACTGCGTGAATCAAGGCTTCCTATTGCAAGAGACAATAGAGGCTGCCCAATGCACCAGACAACTGAGGCTGACCAATGCACTGCGTGAATCAAGGCTTCCTAGTGCAAGAGACAATAGAGGCTGCCCAATGCACCAGACAACTGAGGCTGCCCGATGCACTGAGTGGATCAAGGCTTCCTATTGCAAAAGACCATAGAGGCTGCCCGATGCACTGAGTGAATCAAGGCTTCCTATTGCAAGAGAGCATAGAGGCTGATCTATGCATCAGACAACTGAGGCTGCCCAATGCACTGTGTGAATCAAGGCTTCCAATTGCAAGAGACAATAGAGGATGCCCAATGCATCAGACTACTGAGGCTGCCCAATGCACTGTGTGAATCAAGGCTTCCTAGTGCAAGAGACAATAGAGGCTGCCCAATGCACCAGACAACTGAGGCTGCCCGATGCACTGCGTGAATCAAGGCTTCCTATTGCAAGAGACAATAGAGGCCGCCCAATGCACTGTGTGAATCAAGGCTTCCTAGTGCAACAGACCATAGAGGCTGCCCAATGTACCAGACAACTGAGGTTGCCCGATGCACCGTGTGAATCAAGGCCTCCTATTGCAAGAGACAATAGAGGCTGCCCAATGCACCAGACAACGGAGACTGCTGATGCACTGCGTGAATCAAGGCTTCCTATAGCAAGAGACCATAGAGGCTGCCCAATGCACCAGACAACCGAGGCTGCCCGATGCACTGTGTGAATCAAGGCCTCCTATTGCAAGAGACCATAGAGGCTGCCCAATGCACCAGACAACCGAGGCTGCCCGATGCACTGCATGAATCAAGGCTTCCTATTGCAAGAGACCATAGAGGCTGCCCAATGCACCAGACAACTGAGGCTGCAGATGCACCGTGTGAATCAAGGCTTCCTAGTGCAAGAGACAATAGAGGCTGCCCAATGCACCAGACAACTAAGGCTGACCAATACACTGCGTGAATCAAGGCTTCCTAGTGCAAGAGACAATAGAGGCTGCCCAATGCACCAGACAACTGAGGCTGCCCGATGCACTGAGTGGATCAAGGCTTCCTATTGCAAAAGACCATAGAGGCTGCCCGATGCACTGAGTGAATCAAGGCTTCCTATTGCAAGAGAGCATAGAGGCTGATCTATGCATCAGACAACTGAGGCTGCCCAATGCACTGTATGAATCAAGGCTTCCAATTGCAAGAGACAATAGAGGATGCCCAATGCATCAGACTACTGAGGCTGCCCAATGCACTGTGTGAATCAAGGCTTCCTAGTGCAAGAGACAATAGAGGCTGCCCAATGCACCAGACAACTGAGGCTGCCCGATGCACTGCGTGAATCAAGGCTTCCTATTGCAAGAGACAATAGAGGCTGCCCAATGCACCAGACAACTGAGGCTGCCCAATGCACTGTGTGAATCAAGGCTTCCTAGTGCAAGAGACCATAGAGGCTGCCCAATGCACCAGACAACTGAGGTTGCCCGATGCACCGTGTGAATCAAGGCCTCCTATTGCAAGAGACAATAGAGGCTGCCCAATGCACCAGACAACGGAGACTGCCGATGCACTGCGTGAATCAAGGCTTCCTATTGCAAGAGACCATAGAGGCTGCCCAATGCACCAGACAACTGAGGCTGCCCGATGCACTGCGTGAATCAAGGCTTCCTATTGCAAGAGACAATAGAGGCTGCCCAATGCACCAGACAATGGAGACTGCCGATGCACTGCGTGAATCAAGGCTTCCTATTGCAAGAGACCATAGAGGCTGCCCAATGTACCAGACAACTGAGGCTGCCCGATGCACTGCGTGAATCAAGGCTTCCTATTGCAAGAGACCATAGAGGCTGCCCAATGTACCAGACAACTGAGGCTGCCCGATGCACTGCGTGAATCAAGGCTTCCTATTGCAAGAGACCATAGAGGCTTCCCAATGCACCAGACAACCGAGGCTGCCCGATGCACTGCATGAATCAAGGCTTCCTATTGCAAGAGACCATAGAGGCTGCCCAATGCACCAGACAACTGAGGCTGCAGATGCACCGTGTGAATCAAGGCTTCCTAGTGCAGGAGACAATAGAGGCTGCCCAATGCACCAGACAACTGAGGCTGCCCGATGCACTGCGTGAATCAAGGCTTCTTATTACAAGAGACAATAGAGGATGCCCAATGCACCAGACAACCGAGGCTGCCGATGCACTGCGTGAATTAAGGCCTCCTATTGCAAGAGACAATAGAGGCTGCCCAATGCACCAGACAACCAAGGCTGACCGATGCACTGCGTGAATCAAGGCTTCCTATTGCAAGAGACAATAGAGGCTGCCCGATGCACTGAGTGAATCAAGGCTTCCTATTGCAAGAGACAATAGAGGCTGCCCAATGCATCAGACTACTGAGGCTGCCCAATGCACTGTGTGAATCAAGGCTTCCTAGTGCAAGAGACCATAGAGGCTGCCCAATACACCAGACAACTGAGGTTGCCCGATGCACCGTGTGAATCAAGGCTTCCTATTGCAAGAGACAATAGAGGCTGCCCAATGCATCAGACTACTGAGGCTGCCCAATGCACTGTGTGAATCAAGGCTTCCTATTGCAAGAGACCATAGAGGTTGCCCAATGCACCAGACAACTGAGGCTGCCCGATGCACTGCGTGAATCAAGGCTTCCTAGTGCAAGAGACCATAGAGGCTGCCCAATGTATCAGACAACTGAGGCTGCCTAATGCACTGTGTGAATCAAGGCTTCCTAGTGCAAGAGACCATAGAGGGTGCCCAATGCACCAGACAACTGAGGTTGCCCGATGCACCGTGTGAATCAAAGCCTCCTATTGCAAGAGACAATAGAGGCTGCCCAATGCACCAGACAACGGAGACTGCCGATGCACTGCGTGAATCAAGGCTTCCTATTGCAAGAGACCATAGAGGCTGCCCAATGTACCAGACAACTGAGGCTGCCCGATGCACTGCGTGAATCAAGGCTTCCTATTGCAAGAGACAATAGAGGCTGCCCAATGCACCAGACAACTGAGACTGCCGATGCACTGCGTGAATCAAGGCTTCCTATTGCAAGAGACCATAGAGGCTGCCCCATGTACCAAACAACTGAGGCTGCCCGATGCACTGCGTGAATCAAGGCTTCCTATTGCAAGAGACCATAGAGGCTCTCCAATGCACCAGACAACGGAGACTGCCGATGCACTGCGTGAATCAAGGCTTCCTATTGCAAGAGACCATAGAGGCTGCCCAATGTACCAGACAACTGAGGCTGCCCGATGCACTGCGTGAATCAAGGCTTCCTATTGCAAGAGACCATAGAGGCTGCCCAATGCACCAGACAACCGAGGCTGCCCGATGCACTGCATGAATCAAGGCTTCCTATTGCAAGAGACCATAGAGGCTGCCCAATGCACCAGACAACTGAGGCTGCAGATGCACCGTGTGAATCAAGGCTTCCTACTGCAAGAGACAATAGAGGCTGCCCAATGCACCAGACAACTGAGGCTGCCCGATGCACTGCGTGAATCAAGGCTTCTTATTGCAAGAGACAATAGAGGCTGCCTAATGCACCAGACAACCGAGGCTGCCTATGCACTGCGTGAATCAAGGCCTCCTATTGCAAGAGACAATAGAGGCTGCCCAATGCACTAGACAACCGAGGCTGCCCGATGCCCTGCGTGAATCAAGGCTTCCTATTGCAAGAGACAATAGAGGCTGCCCAATGCACCAGACAGCTGAGGCTGCCCAATGCACTGTGTGAATCAAGGCCTCCTATTGCAAGAGACCATAGAGGCTGCCCAATGCACAAGACAACTGAGGCTGACCAATGCACTGCATGAATCAAGGCTTCCTAGTGCAAGAGACCATAGAGGCTGCCCGATGCACTGAGTGAATCAAGGCTTCCTATTGCAAGAGACCATAGAGGCTGCCCAATGCACCAGACAACTGAGGCTGACCAATGCACTGAGTGAATCAAGGCTTCCTATTGCAAGGGACCATAGAGGCTGATCTATGCATCAGACAACCAAGGCTGCCCGATGCACTGTGTGAATCAAGGCTTCCTAGTGCAAGAGACCATAGAGGCTGCCCAATGCATCAGACAACCGAGACTGCCAATGCACCACGTGAATCAAGGCTTCCTATTACAAGACACAATAGAGGCTGCCCAATGCACCAGACAACTGAGGCTGCCCGATGCACTGCGTGAATCAAGGCTTCCTATTGCAAGAGACCATAGAGGCTGCCCAATGCACCAGACAATGGAGACTGCCGATGCACTGCGTGAATCAAGGCTTCCTATTGCAAGAGACCATAGAGGCTGCCCAATGTACCAGACAACTGAGGCTGCCCGATGCACTGCGTGAATCAAGGCTTCCTATTGCAAGAGACCATAGAGGCTGCCCAATGTACCAGACAACTGAGGCTGCCCGATGCACTGCGTGAATCAAGGCTTCCTATTGCAAGAGACCATAGAGGCTTCCCAATGCACCAGACAACCGAGGCTGCCCGATGCACTGCATGAATCAAGGCTTCCTATTACAAGACACAATAGAGGCTGCCCAATGCACCATACAACTGAGGCTGCCCGATGCACTGCGTGAATCAAGGCTTCCTATTGCAAGAGACCATAGAGGCTGCCCAATGCACCAGACAACCGAGGCTGCCCGATGCACTGCATGAATCAAGGCTTCCTATTGCAAGAGACCATAGAGGTTGCCCAATGCACCAGACAACTGAGGCTGCAGATGCACCGTGTGAATCAAGGCTTCCTACTGCAAGAGACAATAGAGGCTGCCCAATGCACCAGACAACTGAGGCTGCCCGATGCACTGCGTGAATCAAGACTTCTTATTGCAAGAGACAATAGAGGCTGCCTAATGCACCAGACAACCGAGGCTGCCTATGCACTGCGTGAATCAAGGCCTCCTATTGCAAGAGACAATAGAAGCTGCCCAATGCACTAGACAACCGAGGCTGCCCGATGCCCTGCGTGAATCAAGGCTTCCTATTGCAAGAGACAATAGAGGCTGCCCAATGCACCAGACAGCTGAGGCTGCCCAATGCACTGTGTGAATCAAGGCCTCCTATTGCAAGAGACCATAGAGGCTGCCCAATGCACCAGACAACTGAGGCTGACCAATGCACTGCGTGAATCAAGGCTTCCTAGTGCAAGAGACCATAGAGGCTGCCCGATGCACTGAGTGAATCAAGGCTTCCTATTGCAAGAGACCATAGAGGCTGCCCAATGCACCAGACAACTGAGGCTGACCAATGCACTGAGTGAATCAAGGCTTCCTATTGCAAGGGACCATAGAGGCTGATCTATGCATCAGACAACCAAGGCTGCCCGATGCACTGTGTGAATCAAGGCTTCCTAGTGCAAGAGACCATAGAGGCTGCCCAATGCATCAGACAACCGAGACTGCCAATGCACCACGTGAATCAAGGCTTCCTATTACAAGACACAATAGAGGCTGCCCAATGCACCAGACAACTGAGGCTGCCCGATGCACTGCGTGAATCAAGACTTCCTATTGCAAGAGACCATAGAGGCTGATCTATGCATCAGACAACCAAGGCTGCCCGATGCACTGAGTGAATCAAGGCTTCCTATTGCAAGAGACCATAGAGGCTGCCCAATGCACCAGACAACTGAGGATGACCAATGCACTGAGTGAATCAAGGCTTCCTATTGCAAGGGACCATAGAGGCTGATCTATGCATCAGACAACCAAGGCTGCCCGATGCACTGTGTGAATCAAGGCTTCCTAGTGCAAGAGACCATAGAGGCTGCCCAATGCATCAGACAACCGAGACTGCCAATGCACCACGTGAATCAAGGCTTCCTATTACAAGACACAATAGAGGCTGCCCAATGCACCAGACAACTGAGGCTGCCCGATGCACTGCGTGAATCAAGACTTCCTATTGCAAGAGACCATAGAGGCTGATCTATGCATCAGACAACCAAAGCTGCCCGATGCACTGTGTGAATCAAGGCTTCCTAGTGCAAGAGACCATAGAGGCTGCCCAATTCATCAGACAACTGAGGCTGCCCAATGCACTGTGTGAATCAAGGCTTCCTAGTGCAAGAGACCATAGAGGCTGCCCAATGCACCAGACAACCGAGGCTGCCCGATGCACTGCGTGAATCAAGGCTTCCTATTGCAAGAGACCATAGAGGCTGCCCAATGCACCAGACAATGGAGAATGCCGATGCACTGCGTAAATCAAGGCTTCCTATTGCAAGAGACGATAGAGGCTGCCCAATGCACCAGACAACTGAGGTTGCCCGATGCACTGCGTGAATCAAGGCTTCCTGTTGCAAGAGACCATAGAGGCTGATCTAAGCATCAGACAACTGAGGCTGACCAATGCACTGTGTGAATCAAGGCCTCCTATTGCAAGAGACCATAGAGGCTGCCCAATGCACCAGACAACTGAGGCTGACCAATGCACTGCGTGAATCAAGGCTTCCTAGTGCAAGAGACCATAGAGGCTGCCCGATGCACTGAGGGAATCAAGGCATCCTATTGCAAGAGACCATAGAGGCTGCCCAATGCACCAGACAACTGAGGCTGACCAATGCACTGAGTGAATCAAGGCTTCCTATTGCAAGAGACCATAGAGGCTGATCTATGCATCAGACAACCAAGGCTGCCCGATGCACTATGTGAATCAAGGCTTCCTAGTGCAAGAGACCATAGAGGCTGCCCAATGCATCAGACAACCGAGACTGCCAATGCACCACGTGAATCAAGGCTTCCTATTACAAGACACAATAGAGGCTGCCCAATGCACCAGACAACTGAGGCTGCCCGATGCACTGCGTGAATCAAGACTTCCTATTGCAAGGGACCATAGAGGCTGATCTAAGCATCAGACAACCAAGGCTGCCCGATGCACTTCGTGAATCAAGGCTTCCTATTGCAAGAGACCATAGAGGCTGATCTATGCATCAGACAACCAAAGCTGCCCTATGCACTGTGTGAATCAAGGCTTCCTAGTGCAAGAGACCATAGAGGCTGCCCAATGCACCAGACAACTGAGGCTGCCCAATGCACTGTGTGAATCAAGGCCTCCTATTGCAAGAGACAATAGAGGCTGCCCAATGCACCGGACAACTGAGACTGCCGATGTACTGCGTGAATCAAGACTTCGTATTGCAAGAGACCATAGAGGCTGATCTATGAATCAGACAACCAAGGCTGCCCAATGCACTGTGTGAATCAAGGCCTCCTATTGCAAGAGACAATAGAGGCTGCCCAATGCACCAGACAACTGAGGTTGCCCAATGCACTGCGTGAATCAAGTCTTCCTATTGCAAGAGACCATAGAGGCTGCCCGATGCACCAGACAACCGAGGCTGCCTGATGCACTGTGTGAATCAAGGCCTCCTATTGCAAGAGACCATAGAGGCTGCCCAATGCACCAGACAACTGAGGCTGCAGATGCTCTGTGTGAATCAAGGCTTCCTATTGCAAGAGACCATAGAGGCTGCCCAATGCACCAGACAACGGAGAATGCCGATGCACTGCGTAAATCAAGGCTTCCTATTGCAAGAGACCATAGAGGCTGCCCAATGCACCAGACAACTGAGGTTGCCCGATGCACTGCGTGAATCAAGGCTTCCTGTTGCAAGAGACCATAGAGGCTGATCTAAGCATCAGACAACTGAGGCTGACCAATGCACTGTGTGAATCAAGGCCTCCTATTGCAAGAGACCATAGAGGCTGCCCAATGCATCAGACAACTGAGGCTGCCCAATGCACTGCGTGAATCAAGGCTTCCTATTGCAAGAGACCATAGAGGCTGCACAATGAATCAGACAACCGAGGTTGCCCGATGCACCGTGTGAATCATGGCTTCCTATTGCAAGAGACCATAGAGGCTGCCCAATGCACCAGACAACTGAGGCTGCCCGATGCACTGCGTGAATCAAGGCTTCCTATTGCAAGAGACCATAGAGGCTGCCCGATGCACCAGACAACTGAGGCTGCCCGATGCACTGTGTGAATCAAGGCTTCCTATTGCAAGAGACCATAGAGGCTGCCCAATGCACCAGACAACTGAGGCTGCCCGATGCACTATGTGAATCAAGGCTTCCTATTGCAAAAGACCATAGAGGCTGCCCGATGCACTGTGTGAATCAAGGCTTCCTATTGCAAGTGACCATAGAGGCTGCACAATGCACCAGACAACCGAGGTTGGCTGATGCACCGCATGAATCAAGACTTCCTATTTCAAGAGACCTGAGGCTGCTCAAAGCTCTAGGTGACCCAAGGATTTCCACTGCATTAGATGAACCACTGCTTCCTCAAGCACTAGACAAACCTAAGCTTCTGAGTGCACCAGACAAGAGAGCCTGCCCAATGTACTAGAAGAACATAGGCTTTCCATGTACTATAGTGAACAAGGTTTCCCAATGCACCAGTCAACAGAGGCTTCCAATGTTGTAGACAAACTAGAGCTTCCCCATGCACTAGACGAAACAATGCACCAGGCACCAGAGGCTTCCAATGTTGTAGACGAACTAGAGCTTCCCCATCCACTAGACGAAACAAGGCACCAGAGGCTTCCAATGTTGTAGACGAACTAAAGCTTCCCCATGCACTAGACGAAACAATGCACCAGGCACCAGAGGCTTCCAATGTTGTAGACGAACTAGAGCTTCCCCTTGCACTAGACGAAACAATGCACCAGGCACCAGAGGCTTCCAATGTTGTAGACGAACTAGAGCTTCCCCTTGCACTAGACGAAACAAGGCACCAGAGGCGTCCAATGTTGTAGACGAACTAGAGCTTCCCCTTGCACTAGACGAAACAATGCACCAGGCACCAGAGGCTTCCAATGTTGTAGACGAACTAGAGCTTCCCCTTGCACTAGACGAAACAAGGCACCAGAGGCTTCCAATGTTGTAGACGAACTAGAGCTTCCCCATGCACTAGACGAAACAAGGCACCGGAGGCTTCCAATGTTGTAGACGAACTAGAGCTTCCCCACGCACTAGACGAAACAAGGCACCAGAGGCTTCCAATGTTGTAGACGAACTAGAGCTTCCCCATGCACTAGATGAAACAAGGCACCAGAGGCTTCCAATGCACCAGACTACAGAGGACGCCCTATGCACCAGAAAACAGTCTCCCAAGGCATCATACGAATCAATGCGTCCCATGCAAGAGACCTGCAGTTTTTAACCTGTGGTCTTTGATGCCTACTCAGGGATTCTGTGACTGTTTTAAAAATTAAATAAATATAGCAGATTAATATACTATGTACACATAACAAAGCACAATACAAAAATGAAAAATGTAAAAAGATCTGTAAACATGAAGAAATTAGAAATCAGAGGCGAAACAGTACGCTGGTATCCTTAGCTTGATTCGTGGGACTAGCACAAGTTCAACCAACAGAATCTAGTATTGGACTACTGGTAGCCTTAAATGAAGCAATGAAGCATTGGCAAGCGTCAAGAAACAGAGAGCATTCAGGCAAAGTGAGGTGCTAGATTTGACCATATCACTTTGTATTGTAGAAATGAAATGAAATATTGAATTGCTCCTCCTACCTTCCAATTAAACCTCTGTTTTTAGGATATATTTTTGTTCTTGATTTAAATAAAATAATTCAATTTTTTTGTAATGGTGTGGTGTATACTTGTTTCTGCATTTTTCTGTATTGTGAGGTTCAAGCTATAGAGATTGTATAGAGGGTCCCTGGTTTGCAGTAGGGATTCTGTTTAGTGTCCATAGAAGTCAAGAGGTTTAGAACCGCTGCACTAGATAAGCCAAATCTTCAAGACCTAACAATGTACTAGACGGATCAAGGCTTCCCAATACATTAGACGAGCTAAGGCTTTCCAATGTGTTAGACGAGCCAAAGCTTTCCAATGCGCTGGACGACCCAACGCTTTCCAACGCGCTAGACGAGCCAAGGCTTTCCAGTGTGCTACACGACCCAACGCTTTCTAATGTGTTAGACAAGCCAAGACTTTCCAATGTGCTAGACGAGTCAAGGCTTTCCAATGTACTAGACGAATCAAGGCTTTCCAATGCTCTAGATGAGTCAAGGCTTTCCAATGTACTAGACGAATCAAGGCTTTCCAATGTGCTAGACGAGCCAAGGCTTTCCAATGTGCTAGACGAGCCAAGGCTTTCCAATGTGCTAGACGAGCCAAGGCGTCCCAATGTGCTAGACGAGCCAAGGCTTTCCAATGCTCTAGACGAGCCAAAGCTTTCCAATGTGCTAGACGAGTCAAGGCTTTCCAATGCGCTAGATGAGCCAAGGCTTCCAATGTGCTAGGCGAGCCAAGGCTTTCCAATGCTCTAGACCAGCCAACGCTTTCCAATGTGCTAGACGAGCCAAGGCTTTCCAATGTGCTAGATGACTCAAGGCTTTCCAATGTGCTAGATGAGCCAAGGCTTTCCAATGTGCTAGAAGAGCCAAGGCTTTCCAATGTGCTAGACGAGTCAAGGCTTTCCTATGCGCTAGACAAGTCAACGCTTTCCAATGTGCTAGACGAGCCAAGGCTTTCCAATGCTCTAGACCAGCCAAGGCTTTCCAATGTGCTAGACGAGCCAAGGCTTTCCAATGTGCTAGACGAGTCAAGGCTTTCCAATGCTCTAAACAAGTCAACGCGCTAGACGACCCAACGCTTTCCAATGTGCTAGATGACCCAAGGCTTTCCAATGTGCTAGATGAGCGAAGGCTTCCAATGTGCTAGACGAGCCAAGGCTTTCCAATGCTCTAGACCAGCCAAGGCTTTCCAATGTGCTAGATGAGCCAAGGCTTTCAAATGCGCTAGACGAGTCAACGCTTTCCAATGTGCTAGATGAGCCAAGGCTTTCCAATGTGCTAGATGAGCCAAGGCTTTCCAATGTGCTAGATGAGCCAAGGCTTTCCAGTGCTCTAGACCAGCCAAGGCTTTCCAATGTACTAGACGAATCTAGGCTTCCCAATGTGCTAGATGAGCCAAGGCTTTCCAATGTTCTAGACGAGCCAACACTTTCCAATGCGCTAGACAAGCCAAGGCTTTCCAGTGTGCTAGACGACCCAACACTTTCTAATGTGGTAGACAAGCCAAGGCTTTCCAATGTGCTAAACGAGCCAAGGCTTTCCAATGTGCTAGACGATGCAAGGCTTTCCAATGCTCTAGACGAGTCAAGGCATTCCAATGTGCTAGATGAGCCAAGGCTTCCAATGTGCTAGACGAGCCAAGGCTTTCCAATGCTTTAGACCAGCCAAGGCTTTCCAATGTGCTAGACGAGCCAAGGCTTTCCAATGTGCTAGACAAGTCAAGGCTTTCCACTGTGCTAGATGAGCCAAGGCTTTCCAATGTGCTAGATGAGCCAAGGCTTTCCAATGTGCTAGACGAGTCAAGGCTTTCCAATGTGCTAGATGAGCCAAGGCTTCTAATGTGCTAGACGAGCCAAGGCTTTCCAATGCGCTAGAGAAGTCAACGCTTTCCAATGTGCTAGACGACCCAACGCTTTTCAATGTGGTAAATGAACCAAGGCTTTCCAATGTGCTAGAAGAGCCAAGGCTTTCCAATGCGCTAGACGAGTCAACGCTTTCCAATGTGCTAGACGACCCAACGCTTTCCAATGTGCTAGATGAGCCAAGGCTTTCCAATGTGCTAGATGAGCCAAGGCTTTCCAATGTGCTAGAGGAGTCAAGCCTTTCCAATGCGCTAGACAAGTCAACGCTTTCCAATGTGCGAGATGAGCCAAGGCTTTCCAATGCGCGAGACGAGTCAATGCTTTCCAATGTGCTAGACGACCCAACCCTTTCCAATGCGCTAGATGAGCCAAGACTTTCCAATGTGCAAGATGAGCCAAGGCTTCCCAATGTGCTAGACTAGTCAAGGCTTTCCAATGCTGTAGACCAGCCAAGGCTTTCGAATGTGCTAGACGAGCCAAGGCTTTCCAATGTGCTAGATGAGCCAAGGCTTTCCAATGTGTTAGTTGAGCCAAGGCTTTCCAATGCGCTAGACTAGTCAACATTTTCCAGTGTGCTAGACGACCCAATGCTCTCCAATGTGCTAGATGAGCCAAGGCTTTCTAATGTGCTAGATGAGCCAAGGCTTCCAATGTGCTAGATGAGCCAAGGCTTTCCAATGCTCTAGACCAGCCAAGGCTTTCCAATTTCCTTGACGAGCCAAGGCTTTCCAATGTGCTAGACGAGACAAGGCTTTCCGCTGTGCTAGACGAGCCAAGGCTTTCCAATGCGATAGATGAGTCAAGGCTTTCTAATGTACTAGACGAATCAAGGCTTTCCAATGTGCTACACGAGCCAAGGCTTTCCAATGTGCTAGACGAGCCAAGGCTTCCAATGTGCTAGACGAGCCAAGGCTTTCCAATGCGCTAGACGACCCAATGCTTTTCAATGTGCTAGATGAGCCAAGGCTTTCCAATGTGCAAGAAGAGCCAAGGCTTTCCAATGCGCTAGACGAGTCAACGCTTTCCAATGTGCTATACGACCCAACGCTTTCCAATGTGCTAGATGAGCCAAGGCTTTCCAATGTGCTAGATGAGCCAAGGCTTCCAATGTGCTAGATGAGCCAAGGCTTTCCAATGCTCTAGACCAGCCAAAGCTTTCTAATGTGCTAGACAAGCCAAGGCTTTCCAATGTGCTAGAGGAGCCAAGGCTTTCCAATGCGCTAGACGAGTCAACCATTTCCAATGTGCTAGACGACCCAACGCTTTCCAATGTGCTAGATGAGCCAAGGCTTTCCAATGGGCTAGATGAGCCAAGGCTTTCAAATGTGCTAGACGAGTCAAGGCTTTCCAATGCGCTAGACGAGTCAACGCTTTCCAATGTGCTAGACAACCCAACGCTTTCCAATGTGCTAGATGAGCCAAGGCTTTCCAATGTGCTAGATGAGCCAAGGCTTTCCAATGTGCTAGACGAGTCAAGGCTTTCCAATGCGCTAGATGAGCCAAGGGTTCCAATGTGCTAGACGAGCCAAGGCTTTCCAATGCTCTAGACGAGCCAAGGCTTTCCAATGTGCTAGACAGAGCCAACACTTTCCAGTGTGCTAGACAAGTGAAGGCTTTCCAATGTTGTAGATGAGCCAAGGCTTTCCACTGTGCTAGATGAGCCAAGGCTTCCAATGTGCTAGACGAGCCAAGGCTTTCCAATGCTCTAGACCAGCCAAGGCTTTCCAATGTGCTAGACGAGCCAAGGCTTTCCAATCTGCTAGATGAGCCAAGGCTTTACAATGTGCTAGACGAGTTAAGGCTTTCCAATGTGCTAGATGAGCCAAGGCTTTCCAATGTGCTAGAAGAGCCAAGGCTTTCCAATGTGCTAGACGAGTCAAGGCTTTCCAATGCGCTAGACAAGTCAACGCTTTCCAATGTGCTAGACGAGCCAAGGCTTTCCAATGCTCTAGACCAGCCAAGGCTTTCAAATGCGCTAGACGAGTCAACGCTTTCCAATGTGCTAGATGAGCCAAGGCTTTCCAATGTGCTAGATGAGCCAAGGCTTTCCAATGTGCTAGATGAGCCAAGTCTTTCCAGTGCTCTAGACCAGCCAAGGCTTTCCAATGTACTAGACAAATCTAGGCTTCCCAATGTGCTAGATGAGCCAAGGCTGTCCAATGTTCTAGACGAGCCAACACTTTCCAATGCGCTAGACAAGCCAAGGCTTTCCAGTGTGCTAGACAACCCACCACTTTCTAATGTGGTAGACAAGCCAAGGCTTTCCAATGTGCTAAACGAGCCAAGGCTTTCCAATGTGCTAGACGATGCAAGGCTTTCCAATGCTCTAGACGAGCCAAAGCTTTCCAATGCGCTAGACGAGTCAAGGCATTCCAATGTGCTAGATGAGCCAAGGCTTCCAATGTGCTAGACGAGCCAAGGCTTTCCAATGCTTTAGACCAGCCAAGGCTTTGCAATGTGCTAGACGAGCCAAGGCTTTCCAATGTGCTAGACAAGTCAAGGCTTTCCACTGTGCTAGATGAGCCAAGGCTTTCCAATGTGCTAGATGAGCCAAGGCTTTCCAATGTGCTAGACGAGTCAAGGCTTTCCAATGTGCTAGATGAGCCAAGGCTTCCAATGTGCTAGACGAGCCAAGGCTTTCCAATGCGCTAGACGACCCAACGCTTTTCAATGTGCTAGATGAGCCAAGGCTTTCCAATGTGCAAGAAGAGCCAAGGCTTTCCAATGCGCTAGACGAGTCAACGCTTTCCAATGTGCTATACGACCCAACGCTTTCCAATGTGCTAGATGAGCCAAGGCTTTCCAATGTGCTAGATGAGCCAAGGCTTCCAATGTGCTAGATGAGCCAAGGCTTTCCAATGTGCTAGAGGAGCCAAGGCTTTCCAATGCGCTAGACGAGTCAACGATTTCCAATGTGCTAGACGACCCAACGCTTTCCAATGTGCTAGATGAGCCAAGGCTTTCCAATGTGCTAGATGAGCCAAGGCTTTCAAATGTGCTAGACGAGTCAAGGCTTTCCAATGCGCTAGACGAGTCAACGCTTTCCAATGTGCTAGACAACCCAACGCTTTCCAATGTGCTAGATGAGCCAAGGCTTTCCAATGTGCTAGATGAGCCAAGGCTTTCCAATGTGCTAGACGAGTCAAGGCTTTCCAATGCGCTAGATGAGCCAAGGGTTCCAATGTGCTAGACGAGCCAAGGCTTTCCAATGCTCTAGACGAGCCAAGGCTTTCCAATGTGCTAGACGAGCCAACACTTTCCAGTGTGCTAGACAAGTGAAGGCTTTCCAATGTTGTAGATGAGCCAAGGCTTTCCACTGTGCTAGATGAGCCAAGGCTTCCAATGTGCTAGATGAGCCAAGGCTTTCCAATGCTCTAGACCAGCCAAGGCTTTCCAATGTGCTAGACGAGCCAAGGCTTTCCAATCTGCTAGATGAGCCAAGGCTTTCCAATGTGCTAGACGAGTCAAGGCTTTCCAATGCGCTAAACAAGTCAACGCGCTAGACGACCCAACGCTTTCCAATGTGCTAGATGACCCAAGGCTTTCCAATGTGCTAGATGAGCCAAGGCTTCCAATGTGCTAGACGAGCCAAGGCTTTCCAATGCTCTAGACCAGCCAAGGCTTTCCAATGTGCTAGACGAGCCAAGGCTTTCCAATGTGCTAGACGAGCCAAGGCTTTCAAATGCGCTAGACGAGTCAACGCTTTCCAATGTGCTAGATGAGCCAAGGCTTTCCAATTTGCTAGATGAGCCAAGGCTTTCCAATGTGCTAGATGAGCCAAGTCTTTCCAGTGCTCTAGACCAGCCAAGGCTTTCCAATGTACTAGACAAATCTAGGCTTCCCAATGTGCTAGATGAGCCAAGGCTTTCCAATGTTCTAGACGAGCCAACACTTTCCAATGCGCTAGACAAGCCAAGGCTTTCCAGTGTGCTAGACGACCCAACACTTTCTAATGTGGTAGACAAGCCAAGGCTTTCCAATGTGCTAAACGAGCCAAGGCTTTCCAATGTGCTAGACGATGCAAGGCTTTCCAATGCTCTAGACGAGCCAAAGCTTTCCAATGCGCTAGACGAGTCAAGGCATTCCAATGTGCTAGATGTGCCAAGGCTTCCAATGTGCTAGACGAGCCAAGGCTTTCCAATGCTTTAGACCAGCCAAGGCTTTGCAATGTGCTAGACGAGCCAAGGCTTTCCAATGTGCTAGACAAGTCAAGGCTTTCCACTGTGCTAGATGAGCCAAGGCTTTCCAATGTGCTAGATGAGCCAAGGCTTTCCAATGTGCTAGACGAGTCAAGGCTTTCCAATGTGCTAGATGAGCCAAGGCTTCCAATGTGCTAGACGAGCCAAGGCTTTCCAATGCGCTAGACGACCCAACGCTTTTCAATGTGCTAGATGAGCCAAGGCTTTCCAATGTGCAAGAAGAGCCAAGGCTTTCCAATGCGCTAGACAAGTCAACGCTTTCCAATGTGCTATACGACCCAACGCTTTCCAATGTGCTAGATGAGCCAAGGCTTTCCAATGTGCTAGATGAGCCAAGGCTTCCAATGTGCTAGATGAGCCAAGGCTTACCAATGCTCTAGACCAGCCAAAGCTTTCTAATGTGCTAGACAAGCCTAGGCTTTCCAATGTGCTAGAGGAGCCAAGGCTTTCCAATGCGCTAGACGAGTCAACCATTTCCAATGTGCTAGACGACCCAACGCTTTCCAATGTGCTAGATGAGCCAAGGCTTTCCAATGTGCTAGATGAGCCAAGGCTTTCAAATGTGCTAGACGAGTCAAGGCTTTCCAATGCGCTAGACGAGTCAACGCTTTCCAATGTGCTAGACAACCCAACGCTTTCCAATGTGCTAGATGAGCCAAGGCTTTCCAATGTGCTAGATGAGCCAAGGCTTTCCAATGTGCTAGACGAGTCAAGGCTTTCCAATGCGCTAGATGAGCCAAGGGTTCCAATGTGCTAGACGAGCCAAGGCTTTCCAATGCTCTAGACAAGCCAAGGCTTTCCAATGTGCTAGACGAGCCAACACTTTCCAGTGTGCTAGACAAGTGAAGGCTTTCCAATGTTGTAGATGAGCCAAGGCTTTCCACTGTGCTAGATGAGCCAAGGCTTCCAATGTGCTAGACGAGCCAAGGCTTTCCAATGCTCTAGACCAGCCAAGGCTTTCCAATGTGCTAGACGAGCCAAGGCTTTCCAATCTGCTAGATGAGCCAAGGCTTTCCAATGTGCTAGACGAGTCAAGGCTTTCCAATCCACTAAACAAGTCAACGCGCTAGAAGACCCAGCGCTTTCCAATGTGCTAGATGAGCCAAGGCTTTCCAATGTGCTAGATGAGCCAAGGCTTTCCAATGTGCTAGATGAGCCAAGGCTTTTCAGTGCTCAAGACCAGCCAAGGCTTTCCAATGTACTAGACGAATCTAGGCTTCCCAATGTGCTAGATGAGCCAAGCCTTTCCAATGCGCTAGACAAGCCAAGGCTTTCCAGTGTGCTAGACGACCCAACACTTTCTAATGTGGTAGACAAGCCAAGGCTTTCCAATGTGCTAAACGAGCCAAGGCTTTCCAATGTGCTAGAAGATGCAAGGCTTTCCAATGCTCTAGACGAGCCAAAGCTTTCCAATGCGCTAGACGAGTCAAGGCATTCCAATGCGCTAGATGAGCCAAGGCTTCCAATGTGCTAGACGAGCCAAGGCTTTCCAATGCTTTAGACCAGCCAAGGCTTTCCAATGTGCTAGACGAGCCAAGGCTTTCCAATGTGCTAGACAAGTCAAGGCTTTCCACTGTGCTAGATGAGCCAAGGCTTTCCAATGTGCTAGATGAGCCAAGGCTTTCCAATGTGCTAGACGAGTCAAGGCTTTCCAATGTGCTAGATGAGCCAAGGCTTCCAATGTGCTAGACGAGCCAAGGCTTTCCAATGCGCTAGAGAAGTCAACGCTTTCCAATGTGCTAGACGACCCAACGCTTTTCAATGTGCTAGATGAGCCAAGGCTTTCCAATGTGCTAGAAGAGCCAAGGCTTTCCAATGTGCTAGACGAGTCAACACTTTCCAATGTGCTAGACGACCCAACGCTTTCCAATGTGCTAGATGAGCCAAGGCTTTCCAATGTGCTAGATGAGCCAAGGCTTTCCAATGTGCTAGAGGAGTCAAGGCTTTCCAATGCGCTAGATGAGCCAAGGGTTCCAATGTGCTAGACGAGCCAAGGCTTTCCAATGCTCTAGACAAGCCAAGGCTTTCCAATGTGCTAGACGAGCCAACACTTTCCAGTGTGCTAGACAAGTGAAGGCTTTCCAATGTTGTAGATGAGCCAAGGCTTTCCACTGTGCTAGATGAGCCAAGGCTTCCAATGTGCTAGACGAGCCAAGGCTTTCCAATGCTCTAGACCAGCCAAGGCTTTCCAATGCGCTAGACAAGTCAACGCTTTCCAATGTGCTAGATGAGCCAAGGCTTTCCAATGCGCTAGACGCGTCAATGCTTTCCAATGTGGTAGACGACCCAACGCTTTCCAATGTGCTAGATGAGCCAAGGCTTTCCAATGTGCTAGATGAGCCAAGGCTTCCAATGTGCTAGACGAGCCAAGGCTTTCCAATGCTCTAGACCAGCCAAAGCTTTCTAATGTGCTAGACAAGCCAAGGCTTTCCAATGTGCTAGAAGAGCCAAGGCTTTCCAATGCGCTAGACGAGTCAACGCTTTCCAATGTGCTAGATGACCCAACGCTTTCCAATGTGCTAGATGAGCCAAGGTTTTCCAATGTGCTAGATGAGCCAAGGCTTTCCAATGTGCTAGATGAGCCAAGGCTTTCCAATGTGCTAGATGAGTCAAGGCTTTCCAATGCGCTAGACAAGTCAACGCTTTCCAATGCTCTAGACCAGCCAAGGCTTTCCAATCTGCTAGATGAGCCAAGGCTTTCCAATGTGCTAGACGAGTCAAGGCTTTCCAATGTGCTAAACAAGTCAACTCGCTAGACGACCCAGCGCTTTCCAATGTGCTAGATGAGCCAAGGCTTTCCAATGTGCTAGATGAGCCAAGGCTTTGCAATGCGCTAGACGAGTCAACACTTTCCAATGTGCTAGACGACCCAACGCTTTTCAATGTGCTAGATGAGCCAAGGCTTTCCAATGTGCTAGATGACCCAAGGCTTCCAATGTGCTAGACGAGCCAAGGCTTTCCAATGCTCTAGACCAGCCAAAGCTTTCTAATGTGCTAGACAAGCCAAGGTTTTCCAATGTGCTAGATGAGTCAAGGCTTTCCAATGTACTAGACGAATCAAGGCTTTCCAATGTGCTAGATGAGCCAAGGCTTTCCAATGTGCTAGACGAGCCAAGGCTTTCCAATGTGCTAGACGAGCCAAGGCTTCCCAATGTGCTAGACGAGCCAAGGCTTCCCAATGTGCTAGATGAGCCAAGGCTTTCGATGCTCTAGATGAGCCAAAGCTTTCCAATGTGCTAGGCGAGTCAAGGCTTTCCAATGCACTAGATGAGCCAAGGCTTCCAATGTGCTAGACGAGCCAAGGCTTACCAATGCTCTAGACCAGCCAAGGCTTTCCTATGTGCTAGACGAGCCAACACTTTCCAGAGTGCTAGACGAGTGAAGGCTTTCCAATGTTGTAGATGAGCCAAGGCTTCCAATGTGCTAGACGAGCCAAGGCTTCCCAATGTGCTAGACGAGTCAAGGCTTTCCACTGTGCTAGACGAGCCAAGGCTTTCCAATGTGCTAGATGAGCCAAGGCTTTCCAATGTGCTAGATAAGCCAAGGCTTTCCAATGTGCTAGATAAGCCAAGGCTTTCCAATGCGCTAGACGAGTCAGCGCTTTCCAATGTGCTAGACGACCCAATGCTTTCCCATGTGCTAGACGACCCAACGACTTCCAATGTGCTAGATGAGCCAAGGCTTTCCAATGTGCTAGATGAGCCAAGTCTTCCAATGTGCTAGACGAGCCAAGGCTTTGCGATGCTCTAGACCAGCCAAGGCTTTCCAATGTGCTAAACCAGCCAAGGCTTTCCAATGTGCTAGACGAGTCATGGCTTTCCACTGTGCTAGATGAGCCATGGCTTTCCAATGTGCTACATGAGTCAAGGCTTTCTAATGTACTAGACGAATCAAGGCTTCCAATGTGCTAGATGAGCCAAGGCTTTCCAATGTGCGAGACGAGCCAAGGCTTTCCAATGCGCTAGACGAGCCAAGGCTTTCCAATGTGCTAGACGAGCCAAGGCTTTCCAATGTGCTAGACGAGTCAAGCTTTTCACTGTGCTAGACAAGCCAAGGCTTTCCAATGTGCTAGATGAGCCAACACTTACCAATGTGCTAGACCAGCCAAGGCTTTCCAATGTGCTAGACGAGCCAAGGCTTTCCAATGTGCTAGATGAGCCAAGGCTTTCCAATGTGCTAGACGAGCCAAGGCTTTCCAATGTGCTAGACGAGTCAAGGCTTTCCACTGTGCTAGACGAGCCAAGGCTTTCCAATGTGCTAGACGAGCCAACACTTACCAATGTGCCTGACGAGCCAAGGCTTTCCAATGTGCTGGACAAGCCAAGGCTTTCCAATGCGCTAGATGAGCCAAGGCTTTCCGATGTGCTAGACGAGCCAAGGCTTTCCAATCTGCTAGACGAGTCAAGGCTTTCCACTGTGCTAGACGAGCCAAGGCTTTCCAATGCGATAGGCGAGCCAACACTTACCAATGTGCTAGACGAGCCAAGGCTTTCCAATGCTCTAGACCAGCCAAGGCTTTCCAATGTGCTAAATGAGCCAAGGCTTTCCAATGTGCTAGATGAGCCAAGGCTTTGCAATGCGCTAGACGAGTCAACACTTTCCAATGTGCTAGACGACCCAACGCTTTCCAATGTGCTAGATGAGCCAAGGCTTTCCAATGTGCTAGATGAGCCAAGGCTTCCAATGTGCTAGATGAGCCAAGGCTTTCCAATGCTCTAGACCAGCCAAAGATTTCTAATGTGCTAGACAAGCCAAGGCTTTCCAATGTGCTAGACAAGTCAAGGCTTTCCACTGTGCTAGACGAGCTAATGCTTTCCAATGTGCTAGATGAGTCAAGGCTTTCCAATGTACTAGACGAATCAAGGCTTCCAACGTGCTAGATGAGCCAAGGCTTTCCAATGTGCAAAACGAGCCAAGGCTTTCCAATGCGCTAGACGAGCCAAGGCTTTCCAATGTGCTAGACGAGCCAAGGCTTTCCAATGTGCTAGACGAGTCAAGGCTTTTCACTGTGCTAAACAAGCCAAGGCTTTCCAATGTGCTAGATGAGCCAACACTTACCAATGTGCTAGACGAGCCAAGGCTTTCCAATGTGCTAGACGAGCCAAGGCTTTCCAATGCGCTAGACGAGTCAACGCTTTCCAATGTGCTACATGAGTCAAGGCTTTCTAATGTACTAGACGAATCAAGGCTTCCAATGTGCTAGATGAGCCAAGGCTTTCCAATGTGCGAGACGAGCCAAGGCTTTCCAATGCGCTAGACGAGCCAAGGCTTTCCAATGTGCTAGACGAGCCAAGGCTTTCCAATGTGCTAGACGAGTCAAGGCTTTTCACTGTGCTAGACAAGCCAAGGCTTTCCAATGTGCTAGATGAGCCAACACTTACCAATGTGCTAGACGAGCCAAGGCTTTCCAATGTGCTAGACGAGCCAAGGCTTTCCAATGTGCTAGATGAGCCAAGGCTTTCCAATGTGCTAGACGAGCCAAGGCTTTCCAATGTGCTAGACGAGTCAAGGCTTTCCACTGTGCTAGACGAGCCAAGGCTTTCCAATGTGCTAGACGAGCCAACACTTACCAATGTGCCTGACGAGCCAAGGCTTTCCAATGTGCTGGACAAGCCAAGGCTTTCCAATGCGCTAGATGAGCCAAGGCTTTCCGATGTGCTAGACGAGCCAAGGCTTTCCAATCTGCTAGACGAGTCAAGGCTTTCCACTGTGCTAGACGAGCCAAGGCTTTCCAATGTGATAGGCGAGCCAACACTTACCAATGTGCTAGACGAGCCAAGGCTTTCCAATGCTCTAGACCAGCCAAGGCTTTCCAATGTGCTAGATGAGCCAAGGCTTTCCAATGTGCTAGACGAGCCAAGGCTTTCCATTGTGCTAGACGAGCCAAGGCTTTCAAATGCGCTAGACGAGTCAACGCTTTCCAATGTGCTACATGAGTCAAGGCTTTCTAATGTACTAGACGAATCAAGGCTTCCAATGTGCTAGATGAGCCAAGGCTTTCCAATGTGCGAGACGAGCCAAGGCTTTCCAATGCGCTAGACGAGCCAAGGCTTTCCAATGTGCTAGACGAGCCAAGGCTTTCCAATGTGCTAGACGAGTCAAGGCTTTTCACTGTGCTAGACAAGCCAAGGCTTTCCAATGTGCTAGATGAGCCAACACTTACCAATGTGCTAGACGAGCCAAGGCTTTCCAATGTGCTAGACGAGCCAAGGCTTTCCAATGTGCTAGATGAGCCAAGGCTTTCCAATGTGCTATACGAGCCAAGGCTTTCCAATGTGCTAGACGAGTCAAGGCTTTCCACTGTGCTAGACGAGCCAAGGCTTTCCAATGTGCTAGACGAGCCAACACTTACCAATGTGCCTGACGAGCCAAGGCTTTCCAATGTGCTGGACAAGCCAAGGCTTTCCAATGCGCTAGATGAGCCAAGGCTTTCCGATGTGCTAGACGAGCCAAGGCTTTCCAATCTGCTAGACGAGTCAAGGCTTTCCACTGTGCTAGACGAGCCAAGGCTTTCCAATGTGATAGGCGAGCCAACACTTACCAATGTGCTAGACGAGCCAAGGCTTTCCAATGCTCTAGACCAGCCAAGGCTTTCCAATGTGCTAGATGAGCCAAGGCTTTCCAATGTGCTAGATGAGCCAAGGCTTTGCAATGCGCTAGACGAGTCAACACTTTCCAATGTGCTAGACGACCCAACGCTTTCCAATGTGCTAGATGAGCCAAGGCTTTCCAATGTGCTAGATGAGCCAAGGCTTCCAATGTGCTAGACGAGCCAAGGCTTTCCAATGCTCTAGACCAGCCAAAGCTTTCTAATGTGCTAGACAAGCCAAGGCTTTCCAATGTGCTAGACAAGTCAAGGCTTTCCACTGTGCTAGACGAGCTAATGCTTTCCAATGTGCTAGATGAGTCAAGGCTTTCCACTGTACTAGACGAATCAAGGCTTCCAATGTGCTAGATGAGCCAAGGCTTTCCAATGTGCGAAACGAGCCAAGGCTTTCCAATGCGCTAGACGAGCCAAGGCTTTCCAATGTGCTAGACGAGCCAAGGCTTTCCAATGTGCTAGACGAGTCAAGGCTTTTCACTGTGCTAGACAAGCCAAGGCTTTCCAATGTGCTAGATGAGCCAACACTTACCAATGTGCTAGACGAGCCAAGGCTTTCCAATGTGCTAGACGAGCCAAGGCTTTCCAATGTGATAGATGAGCCAAGGCTATCGAATGTGCTAGACGAGCCAAGGCTTTCCAATGTGCTAGACGAGTCAAGGCTTTCCACTGTGCTAGACGAGCCAAGGCTTTCCAATGTGCTAGACGAGCCAACACTTACCAATGTGCTAGACGAGCCAAGGCTTTCCAATGTGCTGGAAAAGCCAAGGCTTTCCAATGCGCTAGATGAGCCAAGGCTTTCCGATGTGCTAGACGAGCCAAGGTTTTCCAATCTGCTAGACGAGTCAATGCGTTCCACTGTGCTAGACGAGCCAAGGCTTTCCAATGTGATAGGCGAGCCAACACTTACCAATGTGCTAGACGAGCCAAGGCTTTCCAATGCTCTAGACCAGCCAAAGCTTTATAATGTGCTAGACAAGCCAAGGCTTTCCAATGTGCTAGATGAGCCAAGGCTTTCCAATGTGCTAGACGAGCCAAGGCTTTCCAATGTGCTAGACGAGCCAAGGCTTCCCAATGTGCTAGATGAGCCAAGGCTTTCGATGCTCTAGATGAGCCAAAGCTTTCCAATGTGCTAGGCGAGTCAAGGCTTTCCAATGCGCTAGATGAGCCAAGGCTTCCAATGTGCTAGACGAGCCAAGGCTTTCCAATGCTCTAGACCAGCCAAGGCTTTCCAATGTGCTAGACGAGCCAACACTTTCCAGTGTGCTAGACGAGTGAAGGCTTTCCAATGTTGTAGGTGAGCCAAGGCTTTCCACTGTGCTAGATGAGCCAAGGCTTCCAATGTGCTAGACGAGCCAAGGCTTCCCTATGTGCTAGACGAGTCAAGGCTTTCCCCTGTGCTACACGAGCCAAGGCTTTCCAATGTGCTAGATGAGCCAAGGCTTTCCAATGTGCTAGATAAGCCAAGGCTTTCCAATGCGCTAGACGAGTCAACGCTTTCCAATGTGCTAGACGACCCAATGCTTTCCCATGTGCTAGACGACCCAACGACTTCCAATGTGCTAGATGAGCCAAAGCTTTCCAATGTGCTAGATGAGCCAAGGTTTTCCAATGTGCTAGATGAACCAAGTCTTCCAATGTGCTAGACGAGCCAAGGCTTTGCGATGCTCTAGACCAGCCAAGGCTTTCCAATGTGCTAGACCAGCCAAGGCTTTCCAATGTGCTAGACGAGTCATGGCTTTCCACTGTGCTAGATGAGCCATGGCTTTCCAATGTGCTAGATGAGTCAAGGCTTTCTAATGTACTAGACGAATCAAGGCTTCCAATGTGCTAGATGAGCCAAGGCTTTCCAATGTGTGAGACGAGCCAAGGCTTTCCAATGCGCTAGACGAGCCAAGGCTTTCCAATGTGCTAGACGAGCCAAGGCTTTCCAATGTGCTAGACGAGTCAAGGCTTTTCACTGTGCTAGACAAGCCAAGGCTTTCCAATGTGCTAGATGAGCCAACACTTACCAATGTACTAGACGAGCCAAGGCTTTCCAATGTGCTAGACGAGCCAAGGCTTTCCAATGTGCTAGATGAGACAAGGCTTTCCAATGTGCTAGACGAGCCAAGGCTTTCCAATGTGCTAGACGAGTCAAGGCTTTCCACTGTGCTAGACGAGCCAAGGCTTTCCAATGTGCTAGACAAGCCAACACTTACCAATGTGCTAGACGAGCCAAGGCTTTCCAATGTGCTTTAAAAGCCAAGGCTTTCCAATGCGCTAGATGAGCCAAGGCTTTCCGATGTGCTAGACGAGCCAAGGCTTTCCAATCTGCTAGACGAGTCAAGGCTTTCCACTGTGCTAGACGAGCCAAGGCTTTCCAATGTGATAGGCGAGCCAAGGCTTTCCAATGCTCTAGACCAGCCATGACTTCCCACTGCAGCCTACAGCAGAAGCTGCCCCATACACTAGATCTGTGATACTCAAAGAACGGCCTGGTGGCCGCATGTGGCCCTTCTGACCTTTACATGAGGCCCCCTGAGCAGAAGCAGCACTGGGCTGCTTTTAAGTCGACTCAGTATTAACATTAAAAATATGTTAAATATACAGCAAGCACTTATTTAAAGGTCAATTGCAGTTAAACAAAAGGAAGTAACTAGGCCCTTAACTTCAGGAACACCTTCATTTTTAAAGCCAGCAAACAAGTAGAAATAGGATAGTCTTTTCAAAATTCTGAATGTGTATTTCATTGACCTATAGAACCATTTCACCTTAGTAAATCAAATTATAGCAGTGCATTCAGAAGTATTTTTTTAAAGTGATGGTTTTCAAACATGAATTTAGAAACCTTCATGCTCCCCCCTCTCAGCCCACCCTGACAACAAAGCCATTAGTGATTACATCCGAGCACAGAAATATTAATGATAATAACCCCGGATTTGTAAAGCGTGAACTAATCACCCCTGAGGGTCACAAGGCGCTGGGGGCCGGCAGGAAGATTAAGCGAGCTATAGCCCAGAGTCACATGGTGCTGGACTGAGCTGCCGCCGGCGCCGGGGATCGAACTGTGAGCCCTGTGCTCCGGAGTCAACCGCCCTGGCCGCTGCGCCGTACCTCTCCAGGTTTTATACAGCATGCATCCTGAAGTCATGTATTTCGAGGTCCTCCTCTATGTGATAATGAAAAAAAGGAGGGAAATTGAAATAAAACAATTGCCTACTGCCACACAATTTGGTCAAGTGGAGAAGCCGGGATTCATCCCAGGTTTTCTGATTTCACATTGCGCAATTGAGGTCAGCCAGTAGATATACATGCTTCGCATCCCCTACACCCCCTCCCCTGCTGGCATCAGTGCGGCCCTCAGACACACCAAAGACCAAACTTTGCGGCCCCCAGTTAAATGTTTGTGAGTATCTATGCACTAGATGAACAAAGGGTTCCGAATGCACCGATCAAGTGAGGCTGTCCAATATAGTAGCCGAACTAAGGCTTCCAAATGTACTAGATGAACTAAATATTTCCAAGGCATCAGACAACAGAGGCTGCTCAAAGGCAGCTCAAAGGCTGTCCAATTGACCAGAGGAACCAAAGTTTCCCAGTTCCACAGACATGAAAGGCTGCCCAATGCACTAGTGAAACTAAGGCTTTACAATGTGCCAGACAGCAGAAGCTACCCCGGGCACCACATGAAGGCTAAAGTAGACTTTACTCAAGGTAGGCCCGGGTGATTCCGTTTCTTCAGTCTCCTGAACACAAATGTGAATACTGGTGTAAATATGCCTATTTCAAGACATCCGCTCACGCTTGCGGCGTAATGGCCAGAACTGCTGACTTTGGAGATGAGAAACCAGGTTCAAGCAGTACACCACAGCATTCCATGGACCACTGCAAGATTACCACACACATGCCAGTCACAGGAAGATCAATCCAAGGCTCTTCAGAACAGCCCCACTACACAGATCTCTTCTGACTGCTTAGAAGGGTGCAAACAAAGGAGATGATGGACGGAGCACTGAAACTTTTCAGACACTCACCCCCAGTCACTATTAGATTTGGGTTAAATCCATCATCGTTCTTTAGCTCTCTTCGCCACCCCAGTTCAGACCCAGCCATATGCAAATCAGTTTTGACCCTGATCCTTATGGGAACAGTCCAGCCCAAACTGCCAAGTCAGATCTTCCCTGGACCGGAAAAAGGAATTCTGGGACCGGTTTCGAGGTTTCACTCCTCATCAGCTAGGCTAGCTTGAATCCAGTGGCAAAGTGAGCAAGGGACCCACGTCTGAGCCTGGATGGAGAGCTGAAACTTTTCAGATACTCACCCCCAGTCACTATTAAATCTGGGTTAAATCCATCATTGATCTTTAGCTCACTTCGCCACCCCAGTTCAGACCCAGCTATATACAAACCAGTCTTGACCCTGTGCCTCAAGGGAACAGTCCAGACCGATCTGCCAAGCCAGGTCTTCCCTGGACTGGAAACATGCATCTTGGGACAAGTTTCGGGGTAACACCCCTCATCAGCCAGGATAGGTTCAATCGAGTGGCAAAGTGAGCAAGGGATCCACGTCTGGGCATACCTTGCCAACTTAGGGCAAACAAAGCAAACACAAGGAAATGATGGACGGAGCGCTGAAACTTTTCAGACACTCACCCCCAGTCACTATTAGATCTGGGTTAAATCCATCGTCATTCTTCTGCTCACTATGCCACCCCAGTTCGTAACCAGCCATATGCAATTCAGTCTTGACTCTGTTCCTCATGGGAACAGTCCAGACCGAACTGCCACGCCAGGTCTTCCCTGGACCGGAAGCAAGCATCCTGGGACTGGTTTCAGGATTTCACCCCTCATCAGCCAGGCTAGCTTGAATCCAGTGGCAAAGTGAGCAAGGGAACGACATCTGGGCATACCCTGCCCACTTAGGGTGAACAAAGCAAACACAAGGACTGTTCCCATGGTAAACAGGGTCAAGACTGATTTGTATATGGCTGGGTCTGAACTGGGGTGTCAAAGTGAGCTAAAGTTTCAGCGCTCTGTCCTTCATCTCCTTGTGTTTGCTAACCCTGGGCGGTGAACTCCGCTCTGCTTGCGGAGTTTGCGGAGTTTTCTGCACTCCGCGTTACGCAGAGATCGCGGAGTTCTGAAAAACTCCGCTTCGCGCTGCGGAGCGGAGTTTTTTTCCTCGCTCGCGTTCGTCAACGTCAAATTGGCGACCGCAAGCGAGGAAAATCAACCTCCCGGTGAGTTTTTTCCTCGTTCGCGATCGTCAACATCAAGTTGGCAAGCGCGAGTGTGGAAAATCAACATCCGGGCGAGATTTCACAACGCGGTGGGGTCAGGTTTCTCATTGCGAGTGGTCGCATATACTCGCAACAGCTCGCGGTGAGAAACTGCCCGTTCGCATTGAGAAAGCTGCCGCTCGAGTAAAAATCTACTCGAGCGGCAGAAGAGGAAAGCAGGGACCGCTTGCACTGTGCATGGTGCCGTTCGCAATGATTGCACAGTGCGGATAAGCATCCAGCACTGTGCAATCACCGCGAACTGCATTTTTCTATCGTACTCCGCCGCTCGCAGAGCTCCGCGTAGTGCGACAGACTTTTTTTTGCACTTCGGTGTGTTCCGCGTAGTGCAACTCCGCGAACTCCGCCCAGGGTTAGTGTTTGCATGGAAGGGTGAATAATCAGATTGCTGAAACACCAGCAATGTGACTGGGCACTAATCAGGATAGGTCCCTAGTTTTGCTACACAAAATATCTGTGGGTAGCCTTCGTGGACCGTCTTTCATGGTCTGGGAAGGAGCAGGCAGCCTTAACAC
Organism: Calotriton arnoldi; assembly: GCA_963921515.1. Taxonomy (NCBI): domain Eukaryota; kingdom Metazoa; phylum Chordata; class Amphibia; order Caudata; family Salamandridae; genus Calotriton; species Calotriton arnoldi. The sequence goes on from CAWUFW010000087.1 coordinate 3,301,319, forward strand.
AGGCAGGTGTCTTTGTCTGGGCACAAAATGCATCCTTCCTCTGGTCTGCCCTGTGGAGTGAATTTTCGTTAATTCCGTCAGACTAAAAAGACTCAGGGCCCGATTCATAAAGGTGAACTTAGACCAAAAGTCTACGTTTATGACTTTCAGTATTCACAAAGGTAAGTTACGAGTAGTAGCTTTACGTCTGCGGAGATTCCTTCCTGAGTACGTAACTTACCTATGTGAATACCAAAAAGTAGTAAAGTTAGACTTTCGGTCTAACTTTCCCTTTGTGAATCAGTCCCACAGGGAGGATTCTGCCACTTGTCGCATTTCAGAAAACCTATCCCTTCATCTGCCTCTCAGTCCCTGAGGCCTTTCCCGTTATCTTAGAGGGTCCCAGCTCTGGAGGCGGTTTCTGCGGATTTGCATTCTTGAACGCAGGAGTCAGCTCGTGGAGTTCCTGACCGGTCACAGAGGCGTCACCAGGAAGAAGGCTGCAGAGTCACTACTAGTAATAGAGTAACTCCACCCGGCACGCGCAGGCCTGGAGAGGGCCACCGGTACTGCCGCCCCCACGGGCTCTGGAGGCGGTTTCTGCGGATTTGCATTCTTGACAGCAGGAGTCAGCTCGTAGAGTTCCTGACCGGTCACAGAGGCGTCACCAGGAAGAAGGCTGCAGAGTGACTACTAGTAATAGAGTGACTCCACCCGGCACGCGCAGGCCCGGAGAGGGCCACCGGTACTGCCGCCCCCACGGGCTCTGGAGGCGGTTTCTGCGGATTTGCATTCTTGAACGCAGGAGTCAGCTCGTAGAGTTCCTGACCGGTCACAGAGGCGTCACCAGGAAGAAGGCTGCAGAGTGACTACTAGTAATAGAGTGACTCCACCCGGCACGCGCAGGCCCGGAGAGGGCCACCGGTACTGCCGCCCCCACGGGCTCTGGAGGCGGTTTCTGCGGATTTGCATTCTTGACAGCAGGAGTCAGCTCGTGGAGTTCCTGACCGGTCACAGAGGCGTCACCAGGAAGAAGGCTGCAGAGTGACTACTAGTATTAGAGTAACTCCACCCGGCACGCGCAGGCCTGGAGAGGGCCACCGGTACTGCCGCCCCCACGGGCTCTGGAGGCGGTTTCTGCGGATTTGCATTCTTGACAGCAGGAGTCAGCTCGTGGAGTTCCTGACCGGTCACAGAGGCGTCACCAGGAAGAAGGCTGCAGAGTGACTACTAGTAATAGAGTGACTCCACCCGGCACGCGCAGGCCTGGAGAGGGCCACCGGTACTGCCGCCCCCACGGGCTCTGGAGGCGGTTTCTGCGGATTTGCATTCTTGACAGCAGGAGTCAGCTCGTGGAGTTCCTGACCGGTCACAGAGGCGTCACCAGGAAGAAGGCTGCAGAGTGACTACTAGTAATAGAGTGACTCCACCCGGCACGCGCAGGCCTGGAGAGGGTCACCGGTACTGCCGCCCCCACGGGCTCTGGAGACGGTTTCTGCGGATTTGCATTCTTGACAGCAGGAGTCAGCTCGTGGAGTTCCTGACCGGTCACAGAGGCGTCACCAGGAAGAAGGCTGCAGAGTGACTACTAGTAATAGAGTGACTCCACCCGGCACGCGCAGGCCTGGAGAGGGCCACCGGTACTGCCGCCCCCACGGGCTCTGGAGGCGGTTTCTGCGGATTTGCATTCTTGACAGCAGGAGTCAGCTCGTAGAGTTCCTGACCGGTCACAGAGGCGTCACCAGGAAGAAGGCTGCAGAGTGACTACTAGTAATAGAGTGACTCCACCCGGCACGCGCAGGCCTGGAGAGGGCCACCGGTACTGCCGCCCCCACGGGCTCTGGAGACGGTTTCTGCGGATTTGCATTCTTGACAGCAGGAGTCAGCTCGTGGAGTTCCTGACCGGTCACAGAGGCGTCACCAGGAAGAAGGCTGCAGAGTGACTACTAGTAATAGAGTGACTCCACCCGGCACGCGCAGGCCTGGAGAGGGCCACCGGTACTGCCGCCCCCACGGGCTCTGGAGGCGGTTTCTACGGATTTGCATTCTTGACAGCAGGAGTCAGCTCGTGGAGTTCCTGACCGGTCACAGAGGCGTCACCAGGAAGAAGGCTGCAGAGTGACTACTAGTAATAGAGTGACTCCACCCGGCACGCGCAGGCCTGGAGAGGGCCACCAGTACTGCTGCCCCCACCGGTTCTGGAGGCGGTTTCTGCGGATTTGCATTCTTGACAGCAGGAGTCAGCTCGTGGAGTTCCTGACCGGTCACAGAGGCGTCACCAGGAAGAAGGCTGCAGAGTGACTACTAGTAATAGTGTGACTCCACCCGGCACGCGCGGGCCTGGAGAGGGCCACCGGTACTGCCGCCCCCACGGGCTCTGGAGGCGGTTTCTGCGGATTTGCATTCTTGAACGCAGGAGCCAGATCGTGGAGTTCCTGACCGGTCACAGAGGCGTCACCAGGAAGAAGGCTGCAGAGTGACTACTAGTAATAGTGTGACTCCACCCGGCACGCGCAGGCCTGGAGAGGGCCACCGGTACTGCCGCCCCCATGGGCTCTGGAGACGGTTTCTGCGGATTTGCATTCTTGACAGCAGGAGCCAGCTCGTAGAGTTCCTGACCGGTCACAGAGGCGTCACCAGGAAGAAGGCTGCAGAGTGACTACTAGTAATAGAGTGACTCCACCCGGCACGCGCAGGCCTGGAGAGGGCCACCGGTACTGCCGCCCCCACGGGCTCTGGAGGCGGTTTCTGCGGTTTTGCATTCTTGAACGCAGGAGCCAGCTCGTGGAGTTCCTGACCGGTCACAGAGGCGTCACCAGGAAGAAGGCTGCAGAGTGACTACTAGTAATAGAGTGACTCCACCCGGCATGCGCAGGCCTGGAGAGGGCCACCGGTACTGCCGCCCTCACGGGCTCTGGAGACGGTTTCTGCGGATTTGCATTCTTGACAGCAGGAGCCAGCTCGTGGAGTTCCTGACCGGTCACAGAGGCGTCACCAGGAAAAAGGCTGCAGAGTGACTACTAGTATTAGAGTGACTCCACCCGGCACGCGCAGGCCTGGAGAGGGCCACCGGTACTGCCGCCCCCACGGGCTCTGGAGGCGGTTTCTGCGGTTTTGCATTCTTGAACGCAGGAGCCAGCTCGTGGAGTTCCTGACCGGTCACAGAGGCGTCACCAGGAAGAAGGCTGCAGAGTGACTACTAGTAATAGAGTGACTCCACCCGGCATGCGCAGGCCTGGAGAGGGCCACCGGTACTGCCGCCCTCACGGGCTCTGGAGACGGTTTCTGCGGATTTGCATTCTTGACAGCAGGAGCCAGCTCGTGGAGTTCCTGACCGGTCACAGAGGCGTCACCAGGAAAAAGGCTGCAGAGTGACTACTAGTATTAGAGTGACTCCACCCGGCACGCGCAGGCCTGGAGAGGGCCACCGGTACTGCCGCCCCCACGGGCTCTGGAGGCGGTTTCTGCGGATTTGCATTCTTGACAGCAGGAGTCAGCTCGTAGAGTTCCTGACCGGTCACAGAGGCGTCACCAGGAAGAAGGCTGCAGAGTGACTACTAGTAATAGAGTGACTCCACCCGGCACGCGCGGGCCTGGAGAGGGCCACCGGTACTGCCGCCCCCACGGGCTCTGGAGGCGGTTTCTGCGGATTTGCATTCTTGAACGCAGGAGCCAGATCGTGGAGTTCCTGACCGGTCACAGAGGCGTCACCAGGAAGAAGGCTGCAGAGTGACTACTAGTAATAGAGTGACTCCACCCGGCACGCGCAGGCCTGGAGAGGGCCACCGGTACTGCCGCCCCCACGGGCTCTGGAGACGGTTTCTGCGGATTTGCATTCTTGACAGCAGGAGCCAGATCGTGGAGTTCCTGACCGGTCACAGAGGCGTCACCAGGAAGAAGGCTGCAGAGTGACTACTAGTAACAGAGTGACTCCACCCGGCACGCGCAGGCCTGGAGAGGGCCACCGGTACTGCCGCCCCCACGGTGAAGAGTGCCTGTGCACAAGAGGGGTGCAACGATTCTTCCTTTACACCAGCAAATGTTTGAGAAGTTCCAGAGTGTTGCCCCTTGATGAAGGCTGTAAAGTTTCCCCATTTCACTCTGTGTACGCAGAATATTTCTCGCAAGTTCACCTTCAGCAAAGCTTTGTATGACTGACGGCGCTGCACAGAAAAAGAACATTAACAGTTTCCCGAGAACCGAGAAGTATGTCTTATGCAGGACCACATTGTTACAGTTAAATAGGCATAAGTGTGACATAAACTATTGCAAAAGTCATAACTTTCATGCGTAGGTGGCAAAGCAAAACACTATGCAACCGTTGCGAAGTTGTAGAAATATCCACAGAACTTTCCGAATGTGCGAAAACCTGGAAACGTCACGTCCTGTTATTGCCACCAGATGAAGTTTGGGCTCAATGCAGAGTGTTGCAAGGAGGGGTGCACGGGTCCTGGGTGGACGCTATCCGCCTGGGAATGGTGGCCTAAGCAGCTGCTCGGTCGGCATTAGTGCCCCTAAGAATCACAAATAGTGGCTTCGAAGACACCGGTCCATGGTTCAACGAAAGTGCATGGAGAGAGTGTGGCGTAAAGTCCAGAGCGGCCGACTTTAGAGCTGGGGACCGAGTCTCGGCGTCGGCTCAACATCCTGTGATTCTGGGCAAATCACTTATTCTCCCGGGCGATTAGCCGCGCTCTACGATTTATCATTCATCTCCTCAGTCGAGAAGAAATGCGGCTGTGGAAGGAATGCCAGGTGCGTTCGGTAGGGAATTCTGACAGCGCCCTTGCAAAAAAGACTGATGGCGCCTTAGAAGCAGGCTGTACTGTCCACAAAGAAAGCCTCCCCAGTCCTGTTCTAAAATGGCGCCGAGGCAGCAGGGTACGCCTTGCACGCGCCCACCTGACCCCTCTTTCAGTGAGGTGAGGCAAAAAGGACACAGCACCAACCACCTAGAAAGTGACTGGGTTGGCATCGGGTGCCAGGGCACAAGGGCAGCCTCCCAGCCAACTGCCCCCCCTATGGAGCCCTGGTGAGAGACTTTCTCGCTGACATCGACATATCCAATTCAGTTCAATCGAATAAATAGTTTATAAGGTTTAAGTGTTTAAGTAAACCTTAAAAGATATTGCATGTAATTTACAATATCAATAAAATATTACAAATCTATATCGTATTGATCACAGATAAGGAGTGCCCTTCATTTTAGTTAATATAACGTGCAAAAAATTGGCTCCATTAGGGTATAGAGAACCCGGCTTCGCGCGCCACGTTACATTTAGTGCACTGTCAGCAAAATCCACTGCTAGATGAATAAAGAATGAACAAATGGTTCCTTTCTGCAGTCAGTGCTTCACAATGCGGAAGCACATGTTCTGCTAACTCTAATGGACAGAGCAGGTGCAAGAGTCAGACCTGGTGAGGGCAAGACTGAGCCACCAGAGTGACTGAGCGCCCTTAGGGTGAAGCTGACCTTTAGAGAGATCCTCAGAATCCAAGGAGTTGAGGAAAGTAATACTGAAAACCCCAAGCCAGACCAACATACGGCCAAGCCTTTGTCACATGTGAATGACCTTCCACCAACCAACCAGGCATCTGCGTTCCGCCTCCCTTTTCCTCGTAGACCCTCCCCCCCGATCCACCGATCGAACATCGGAGGACGCTCCTTCTCTCACCTGGCGGCCGAAGCCTGGAATGACCTTCCCCTGAACCTCAGGAACGCGGCATAGCTCCGGGAATTCAGATAAGGACTCAAGACATGGTTGTTCGGAAGAACAGAGCACCGCGAAGCAGCAAGCAACTCAAGCGCCTTGAGACCCTCGCGAGTGATTTGCCACGCTTTATAAATCCTGACTGACTGATTGAATCCTTCCCTTCAAGTGGGGACCTAATCCCATGTGGATGACCGAGGCCTTGAAGGTGTGGATGAAGACTTCCTAGAAAACGTCTCATTCAAATGGGGAGCTGAGGCACCTTCGCTGGCCGTGCTCTCTGCTGATGTTCTCCAAAATGTAGGAGTATTGTAGGCCTGGGCGGAGCTCGCGGAGTTGTACTCCATGGAGTTCCACTGAGTTACTGGAAAACTCAGTGAAATTCCACAGAGTTCCGCGCCCTGGCGGAGTAACGTGCACCAATTGAGACCTTCCTTGCTTGGTCTTGGTGCGTGCAACCCCCGCGTAGTACTAGTTTCCCACCTTAGCTCCTTCACATGGTGGGCATTGCTGGCTATCCACGGCGGCGCAGCCCGACAGTCTCTCCGAGCCTCCTCCGCCATCCTGCTGGCTGCTGCACACTGCGCTGGATAGGGAGAAGCCTCCGCTGCTCCGGCTCGGATTCAATTCACTGCGGGAGGCCGCTTAGTGCAGCAGATAACCCCCAACTCCAAGGACAGCAGGAACTGCAGTGCGCATGTCGAACTGCGTGAAGGCGAGCCTGTCCCAATGAAATCCCGCGATAGGCCTAGTGGACGTGAGAACTGCACCCCCCAGACAGGAGATGTATATTGTTGGCATTCCTGAGGGGTGGGGGGGGAACACACATACTGGAGGGAAGGAAGCAGAAACGCCTCTGTGCACATCAAAGGTCTCCTTGATTCCAGAAAGAGTTACTGGTCAGTGGGGCCTGAGCTCTTTGTAAAGCAAGAGGCTGGCACTGTAGGGCCAGGGAATCATGGCAGAGAGGAAGGCTTAGGCCTTTGAACCTTTGATGGGCATATTTCAGTGGAGGCTGACAGCCAGGGGTGATCCCCGATAACTCCCCAGGCCTGTGTTTGGGGTCAATCAAAATCGGAACCACTCCGGCTGTGGCAGACTGTCCCTTTGTCACAGGACAGGACAAGGGAGAGTGCACTTCAAAGAAGCCGACACCCAAAGCTGGAATGTCAATGGACCAGATACTAAATCACGTCAGTGTCTGGATTTGGATAACAAAGGTGAGAGCAGGAGTCCCACAAATTCTGAGTCAGATAGTAAATCCCACCCCAATACTTTACTCTGGGTTTACATCACTATTGTGATGAAAACCCGGAACAAATCATTAGTGAATCTGGGTCCAGATGGCAGTGTCCTGTTCTGGTGGAGTTGGTTCGCCCTATAAAACTGAGGCACATCCTGTGATCCTGCCAGATAGCTACATACAAGTAAAAGTCCTCAGATTCATCAAATACAACCTGTCATTGTTATGGTGCAGCTGCCAGGATGTAAAATATTTCAGCTCTTTCAGGGGGGAGGCACTGATTCAGCTTGCAGCCAAAAAATGGACATAGTCATCTGCCCTTTCTATAAGGAAGTAGCAGGAGTAATATTCCACCCATCTATGGGCCGGAGTAGGCTCACCCGCTCTTAAAAGGAGAAGCGTCTGGGGCACTTGCAGACATGTTTTAGATGCTTTTAGGGACAGTGAAGGGCAAGATGGGAGCAGAGGTGAGATTTGGAGAGTACAGCCTTGCTTCACCATTTAGAGCACCCATGAATTAATGCTTATCTAGGCCAGTGCTTAATTTGAGCTGGTGGTTTCCGCCGCTCGGCACCGGCACTTAATTGTCAACACCGGCACTTGTGACAGTCTGCCACAAGGTGGCTCTGTTTGGCTAATTTAGAGATGACCACATAAACAGTTAATTATTAAATCAATATACATTAAAATAACTATTACCTGCCGCCCAAGACATTCTTATAGCTATGGGGGCCTAGAATAGTCCGAATTGTCACATTTCTAGGAGTGTGATGGTTAGTAGTTGTGTTGTTACTATCACTGGTGGCATGGCAGGGGCAATGGGCAGTGCAGGCTGCAGTGGCCTCCTACAAGAGTCCTGACACTTATTACTTTTACAAATTAAACACTGTCCTTGGTCCAGTAAAGGCATTAAAGAGAAATTCTTCCCACTACTGGAGGTGAGCCCCTGAGATGATGCAGAGCAGGGCAGCCGATCCCTGGGGATGCTATCCTTCTTGGTCTCTGCTGAGACAATTGGCTTGTTCCTCATCCTCAGGCGTCTCCTCTTCGACCGCTGTTTGGTACCCAAAGAAGATGCCACTGCCCGTGGTTTGGTGCGTGCTTCCTTTCCCTGTACCCTTCCCCTTCTTTCCATGGTTGGGTTCGGTTCTTCTTTCCCCCTTGTTTGTCTAATGACTCGCTAATTGCTTTAATGGGGATCTGGTTGACGGATGGATTTTGGGATTGTATTTTCTTTGTTGATATCCTCGCCCTGCCTGGCGGTTGGTTTGTGCACATTTATTGAGCCCATTTTTAGGTCTCGCCTGGCGACGCAGCGCGAAGCGCTGTCGCCAGCGAGATCTATTGTCACTGACTTGTTGTTAATGTAATGAGAACATTCAATAAAGAATTGGATCACAAAATGACAATCTAGCCTCAAACAGCTGGAAGCCCTTTTCACAGCTGGATGGCTCTGGGGTGAATTGTCCTGAGTGTGTCTGTTATGTCCTGCTGCAGGGCCTGGTCAGGTGAGGTGAAGGACCAGCTATTCCCGTTGTCAGTGCATGACCAAAGGGCGCTCCGGACCCTGCCGGCAGCAGCGATGGGTGGTCCCAGGACATCTGCAGGTTCGGTTCTACAGCCTCTCTGCCCAGGCTGAGCCCACAGTCCCTACTCCTGGGTGTAGTCCGGAAGCTAGGAGGTGTAGCAGTCAAAATCCTGCCTCACAGGAACAGGTCCAAAAATATATGAAAGTATACCTCTGTAACTTACAATTTGTGAACTAACATTGTGCATAAAACACCTTGGCTTTTAATATCAAACACGGTTTTGAATACCATTAAACACACCAACCAGCAGAACTTGAATTTCTTTTCTTAAATATCGTTTTTGAGTGAACCATTAACACGTACAAAGCCTTTAACTTTGTAATCATCTCTGCGAGGTGATGGAACTAAGTGGCTTTTTATTTTAAAATGTGCTTTTTAATGATACGCACAAGGCAGAGGCTGTTTCTGTCTCAGCAGAGGAAGGCTGACAGGCAGGGGGGTGGTGGGAGGGTGGTATTTCCAGGGTAGGCATGTTTAGATTTAGGGAGGGGGGCGGGGGGGTCTGCCACTTGCTGCTGTGCGAACTCTGCTCCTTGTCATTTATTTATTTAATGTGTTCGTGCAGCCTTTATTTTAAGAGATTGAAATCTTCAAAATCAAATCTTATCAGTCCCTTTACTAACACAGTCTTTAACATTCTAAAGGGTAGTTTATGTGCAATAACTCAGTGTGCTTTTGCATTTGAATATGGGTACACCATAATTACATCAGCTTAGTTCAGACTCTTTTGTCCAAACGCCTTAAGTCCTTTCAAATGCAAAGTATTGCACCGCTAAGTAAATTACCACAGTTATTTACCTATTATTTATTACCACTTTATTCTCCCACACAAAGTTAAGGCATGGATCTGTACAGGAGCCGCTTGTCACTGGTCATCGGGGTTTTGGCGGTGTCTGATGGAGGGTATGACTGATTGGGGCAGTTTCCTTTCCATTCATCATGAGAACTTGCCCACTTATCCACGTGGAAGGACAGCGGCGAGTCCTTCTGCGATGTGGCCATCACCACCAGGGGCTGAGCTACGGGGCTCCTGGAGGCCCGCGCTTGAGGGCTTTGGAGCCAGATACTTTCTGCCCAAAACCCTTTGATACTGAAAGCTCAGAGAACGGCTTCAGCCAGATTCAGGGACTGAAAAGCCAGAGCGGGCTTTGGTGGAGGAGCCTCATCCACCAGTTGGTTGCCGGGACCTCAAAGTCGTAGCCACAATTGTAGGCTAGCACCTTATCAGGAACAGGTCTTCATGATCTCCAGGTCAGTATCTGGGTTGGTGGCGGTACCCCAAAACTGTGGGAGGGATTCCTGGTGGATGGATTTAGGGCAGTGTAGTCCATCTCAGGGGCAAGCTGGAGAAGTCACAAGCAGACCAGGGACCGAGCTCTGAATCGGAACCGGGTTTCTGGACTCGTGAGCTTCTCTGGGATTGGTGGAAGCTATAATTGAATCAGCAATGGCTGCACCAGAGTTTCTGGAAGCTGCAGAAGCACTGGAGACTGAGGCCCTGGAATTGATAACTTAGCTTTTAGCCATGTCTTAGAGCATCCTGAAAGGAGTCTGAGATGAGGAATCAGGACAGCACAGCATGAGGCAAAGCCTGCACTTGGATCTGATGGACCTGATGACCTCTGCCCCCCACCGATCTTGATTGATCGCCTGAAGGTGACCAATCCGGTTTCGAATCAGTTATTCAACAGTTCCATTAAATCTGCCATTGTGCCAACTTGTTGGAAACAGGCTAGACTAATTCCGCTACCCTCGGAGGATAGATCAGTGTTTAATAATTTCAGGCCAATTTCAATTTTACCAGCCATGTCTAAGATGTTGGAGAAACTTATTAAAGGGCAGCCCTCCAAATACTTGAAACAAGGTCAGCTGCTGCACCTCTGGCAGTCGGGATTCAGACCACGTTATAGTACTGACGCGGCACTAGTAGAGGCGACACATTCTATCAAGCTGGCGCTCGATCAGGGAAAACAGGACGCGCTGGTTTTACTTGACCTATCCGCTGCCTCTGACACGGTGCCTCATTCCATTCTCCTCCAGCGATTGGAGGACGTCGGAGTCAGAGGTTCTGCTTCGGCATTGGGCGGCTCTTTCCTTTCTGATAAAGGCCAATCTGTTTGGATGGCACCATATGTATCAGATCTTAAAGTGTAATCCCAGAAGGCTCTGCTTTGAACCCAACCTTTAATATTTATATGGCTCCATTGGCCTCTCCGGTTGAATGCTTTGGGGTCCGGATAGGGTCATACGCAGACGACATGAAGATCTTTCTCTCTATGGAAAAAACTCTCCTGAAGCACCTACGTTTAAGAGCTATCTGGCGACAGTTTTCCAGTGGATGCGGGCCAGCAATTTACAATGTAATGCCAGCAAAACTGACATCCGGCTGATTGGCTCTCCTCCACCTAATTGGGACAGGGAGTGCTGACCAGGATGTGCCACTTCACATCCCCTCCGGCTACTGTAGCCCAAAATGTAGGCGTAAAGATTGACTGCGGGTTAACCTTAGGTCCTCATGTTGCGGCAGTAGTCGGCTCCTGCATTGGGCTATTAAAGTCTGTAAAGACATTTTTGTATCTGCTCTGTCCACAGGTGCAAAAAACAGGGATAAATGCGCTTATAACCTCACAATTAGAATAGCCCACTGTTTTATATCTGGGCCTTCCAGCCTACTTGCTGAAGAGGCTGCAGATGGTTCATAAGTCGGCTCCAAATACGCTATTAAAAGTCTTCCGGCAAATACACATTTTTCCTCATCCAAAGGAGTTGCACTAGCTTCCTATTAAGGAGAGAATCCAGTTCAAGATATTAGTCCTGGGCCTCAGAGCTTTTTATCGTATGGGCCCTAGCTACCTTTCTCTGACAATTACTGACTATTGTCCAGTTGTAATTCTCCGCTCCTCCGTTGCCGGGCTAGTCCTTGTACCAAGATTTAAGCACAAAAAGAGGGGTGGTTTGTCTTTTTCCGATCTCGCGGCATGGACGTCGAATCCCCTTCCTCCATCCCTGTGCAAATTGAGGAGGGAAATTTAGGAAAACTGTTTCAGGCGAGCTCTTAAAACCTGGTTTGACAAGGCAGTTTTTCGGTGAGAACTCTATTGTGTGAGAATTTGGGCGAATGGCATCCTTTAGCGCCGGGAAACTTGCTCCATTGATTGATTGGATTTTAGGGTATTGGGGAGGGATTGGCAGTTACTGATAACCAGCTGCACCTCGACCAAAGGATCAGGCAAATTTGACCAATACACAATGGACTTCCCCTGAGAAGTAGAATCATTACAGAATCCAAAGGAGAGTAAACCATGGTACCAACAGAGACTCCTGCAAGTACTGCTGTTGCTATAGTGAGACCGGTGCTCTGTGGTGGTCCTCTAATATATGGATAACCATGGCTTAACATGCACTGAAGATGTACCGTACCTATGAGGCATTTTTGGTGCCCGGGTGACCACCCAACAAGGCTGATGTGGTTGGGCATCCTGAGAGGTGAGTTTGCAGGGAACAATGGTTTTCACAGCAGCTGCTTCTTTTTCCTGCTGCTGCTGTCCAGCTAGCCAAGGTAAAAGAAGAGGAGGATGTAGAGAAAAACTAATACATGACATAAAAAATCCAAAAGTGTATCAAGGCAAAAGCCACTTGCTTGGAGCTCGATGAACAAGAGTGAAGAAGGCGTGACACCCCACTATTTGGTGTAAAATTACAAACTCACATGACTGTGCTTAAGTGCAGGGAATGGGTGAGCTATGGATATGCATGACTGGTAGTTCCAAGCAAAGCTACAAATTGATAGAATTAGAAGCACTTTCCAATCCCACCACATGGTGGCACAATGCCCGGCAAGCTGAGAATGGGCAAACACCAGGAAGTAAGCCACGCAGCATCGGTCAAACCAACGCTTACCATTGCATCACACCAGTTTAGAGTGTTTTGCAGTCTTGAAACCTGCAATTCGCAAAAACACAGTGTTTGCAGCTGAAAAAAAAAACATTTTCAAAATGTATCAAAGCCCTTTTACGGACTGGAAAGGGCTTTTGCTGTCCATTATGAATTTCAAGTAGGATGTGGCGTGAAAGAGGTGTGTATATATATGTGTACGTGTGTGTGTGTATATATATAGGGTACTTAATCAGCATGGCTTGCTCGTCGCGCAGCGGACGCGCGCTGACAACAAGCGCCTGCTGATGAACTGACCGCTCTGCTCACAGCTCTTTTGACTTACAATTCACGCTTTTAAAAGGATACGATCTTTTTTGCTCCTCTTTTATATTTTTTAAAAAAATAAGGATTTTAACCCGATCAAAACTGCTTTTTTGCACATTATATTGTTGCACTCTGCTTAGGCTCTTACCTTTTAACCTGTGTGTTTCCGCCAGCGCCCCGGTCCACCACGGGTTTTCCCGCTTGTTGTGGAGGGCGAACGGCACATAGTCCTGGTGATTTCCGGTTGGGCGGAGGGGTGGAGACAGGGGTCAGAGGTCTAGCCCTGCACTACTTAATCAGCATGGCTTACTCGTCGCGCAGCGGACGCGCGCAGCGGGCGCGCCAAAGGCGCGCCTAAGGCAAGCCCGTCTGCGCCCATCCGTGCCAAGTCCGCGCTCAGTGCCGAAGATGCTGCCCTTTCTTCATCAGACCAGGAAGTACAGATTCCTTATACTAGAGAAGTGCTCCTCGATTTTCGGGCAAAAAGGGCTCCATGTCATCACACTATGGACCCTGAATTTATGGAAAATACCAACCTGGATCTTTTATGCACCTTATGTAATGTCAGTGTGAAACCTGGAGGTAGCGATAATACGCCTGGCCCTGATGAGTCAGCTAGACCCCCCCTGAACAAACAGTCAGGGCAGGGCTTTCTCATTAACGTGAGATCACTCATTAAAAACAAGGTGGCCTTCAGAGACTTTGGGGCCGATTCCGATCTCGGTCGGAGGCGCACCCAATACCATTCGGGCGGGAAAAAAGCCATGCGAAAGCCTGTTTCCCGACCGATCCGTACAGCACACCGAACGAGTAAGTACGATGCGCACAACAGCACAGAATCCGGCCGAGCCGTACTCACCCAAACCAGGTCCTGTTCCCCGACCGAGGCGAATCCGGAAACGCCGAATCGAGTCGCACGGAAGGAAAAATGCAGCTCTGTCCGGCCAAACGAGTACGATGCGCTTTCTGTACGCCCCGAACCCGTCGCTACGCACGGCATGTCAAAGCATCCGGGAGAGGCGCACATAAGCTCCGATTCGCGCCACAACACGATCCACGGCTACGAGACGAACACGCCAGCGACGAGGACGAGGCGAAGCGACGAGGACGACGCGAAGCAACGAGGACGACGCGAAGCAACGAGAAGGACGAACGACACGAACCAACCATGAATCCCTTCGTCCCGATCATACCAATATTCTACATTTACTACCGGAACAGGCACGGACGCGTACGGCGCAGAAGGTAAGTCAGACACCAACCACAAAACACATACAACACGTACACGACACATCACACACACACAGAGGGATGCAGAATATACTTACACCAGCAACAGCAGCACCAAAGGGGCGGGATGCCCATCACCAATGCCACACATGCACACAGGGGCCTGAATGCGCACCACCACCCCCACCCAGGGGGGGCAGGATGCCTACCACCACCCTGAGCCAGGGGGGGCTGGATGCCCACCACTACTACCACCCTCACCCAGGGGGGGCTGGATGCCTACCACTACTCCCACCCTCACCCAGGGGGGGCTGGATGCCTACCACTACTACCACCCTCACCCAGGGGGGGCTGGATGCCTACCACCACTACCACTCTCACCCAGGGGGACTGGATGCCAACCACCACCCTTAGCCAGGGGGCTGGATGCCTACCACTACTACCAGCCTCAGCCAGGGGGCTGGATGCCTACCACCACCCTTAGCCAGGGGGGCTGGATGCCTACCACTACTACCACCCTCACCCAGGGGGCTGGATGCCTACCACTACTACCACCCTCACCCAGGGGGGCTGGATGCCTACCACCACTACCACCCTCACCCAGGGGGGCTGGATGCCCACCACTACTACCACCCTCACCCAGGGGGGCTGGATGCCTACCACTACTACCACCCTCACCCAGGGGGGCTGGATGCCTACCACCACTACCACCCTCACCCAGGGGGCTGGATGCCAACCACCACCCTTAGCCAGGGGGGCTGGATGCCTACCACTACTACCACCCTCACCCAGGGGGCTGGATGCCTACTACTACTACCACCCACACCCAGGGGGGCTGGATGCCTACCACTACTACCACCCTTAGCCAGGGGGGCTGGATGCCTACCACCACCCTTAGCCAGGGGGCTGGATGCCCACCACTACTACCACCCTCACCCAGGGGGGCTGGATGCCTACCACTACTACCACCCTCACCCAGGGGGGCTGGATGCCTACCACCACTACCACCCTCACCCAGGGGGGCTGGATGCCAACCACCACCCTTAGCCAGGGGGGCTGGATGCCTACCACTACTACCACCCTCAGCCAGGGGGCTGGATGCCTACCACCACCCTTAGCCAGGGGGCTGGATGCCTACCACTACTACCACCCTCACCTAGGGGGGCTGGATGCCTACCACTACTACCACCCTCACCCAGGGGGCTGGATGCCTACCACCACCCTTAGCCAGGGGGGCTGGATGCCTACCACTACTACCAGCCTCAGCCAGGGGGGCTGGATGCCTACCACCACCCTTAGCCAGGGGGCTGGATGCCTACCACTACTACCACCCTCACCCAGGGGGCTGGATGCCTACCACTACTACCACCCTCACCCAGGGGGCTGGATGCCTACCACCACTACCACCCTCACCCAGGGGGCTGGATGCCCACCACTACTACCACCCTCACCCAGGGGGCTGGATGCCCTACCACTACTACCACCCTCACCCAGGGGGCTGGATGCCTACCACCACTACCACCCTCACCCAGGGGGGCTGGATGCCAACCACCACCCTTAGCCAGGGGGCTGGATGCCTACCACTACTACCACCCTCACCCAGGGGGGCTGGATGCCTACTACTACTACCACCCACACCCAGGGGGCTGGATGCCTACCACTACTACCACCCTTAGCCAGGGGGCTGGATGCCTACCACCACCCTTAGCCAGGGGGCTGGATGCCCACCACTACTACCACCCTCACCCAGGGGGGCTGGATGCCTACCACTACTACCACCCTCACCCAGGGGGGCTGGATGCCTACCACCACTACCACCCTCACCCAGGGGGCTGGATGCCAACCACCACCCTTAGCCAGGGGGGCTGGATGCCTACCACTACTACCACCCTCAGCCAGGGGGCTGGATGCCTACCACCACCCTTAGCCAGGGGGGCTGGATGCCTACCACTACTACCACCCTCACCTAGGGGGCTGGATGCCTACCACTACTACCACCCTCAAACAGGGGGGGCTGGATGCCTACCACCACTACCACCCTCACCCAGGGGAGGCTGGATGCCTACCACCACCCTTAGCCAGGGGGCTGGATGCCTACCACCACCCTTAGCCAGGGGGGCTGGATGCCCACCACTACTACCACCCTCACCCAGGGGGCTGGATGCCTACCACTACTACCACCCTCACCCAGGGGGCTGGATGCCTACCACCACTACTACCCTCACCCAGGGGGGCTGGATGCCAACCACCACCCTTAGCCAGGGGGCTGGATGCCTACCACTACTACCACCCTCAGCCAGGGGGGCTGGATGCCTACCACCACCCTTAGCCAGGGGGCTGGATGCCTACCACTACTACCACCCTCACCCAGGGGGGCTGGATGCCTACCACTACTACCACCCTCACCCAGGGGGGCTGGATGCCTACCACCACTACCACCCTCACCCAGGGGGGCTGGATGCCTACCACCACCCTTAGCCAGGGGGGCTGGATGCCTACCACTACTACCACCCTCACCCAGGGGGGCTGGATGCCTACCACTACTACCACCCTCAGCCAGGGGGGCTGGATGCCTACCACCACCCTTAGCCAGGGGGCTGGATGCCTACCACTACTACCACCCTCACCCAGGGGGGCTGGATGCCTACCACTACTACCACCCTCAGCCAGGGGGGCTGGATGCCTACCACCACCCTTAGCCAGGGGGGCTGGATGCCTACCACTACTACCACCCTCACCCAGGGGGGCTGGATGCCTACCACTACTACCACCCTCAGCCAGGGGGGCTGGATGCCTACCACCACCCTTAGCCAGGGGGGCTGGATGCCTACCACTACTACCACCCTCACCCAGGGGGGCTGGATGCCTACCACTACTACCACCCTCAGCCAGGGGGGCTGGATGCCTACCACCACCCTTAGCCAGGGGGGCTGGATGCCTACCACTACTACCACCCTCAGCCAGGGGGGCTGGATGCCTACCACTACTACCACCTACACCCAGGGGGGGCTGGATGCCTACCACTACTACCACCCTCAGCCAGGGGGGGCTGGATGCCAACCACTACTACCACCCTCACACAGGGGGGCTGGATGCCTACCACCACTACCACCCTCACCCAGGGGGGCTGGATGCCTACCACCACCCTTAGCCAGGGGGGCTGGATGCCTACCACCACCCTTAGCCAGGGGGGCTGGATGCCCACCACTACTACCACCCTCACCCAGGGGGGCTGGATGCCTACCACTACTACCACCCTCACCCAGGGGGGCTGGATGCCTACCACCACTACTACCCTCACCCAGGGGGGCTGGATGCCAACCACCACCCTTAGCCAGGGGGGCTGGATGCCTACCACTACTACCACCCTCAGCCAGGGGGCTGGATGCCTACCACCACCCTTAGCCAGGGGGGCTGGATGCCTACCACTACTACCACCCTCACCCAGGGGGGCTGGATGCCTACCACTACTACCACCCTCACCCAGGGGGGCTGGATGCCTACCACCACTACCACCCTCACCCAGGGGGGCTGGATGCCTACCACCACCCTTAGCCAGGGGGGCTGGATGCCTACCACTACTACCACCCTCACCCAGGGGGGCTGGATGCCTACCACTACTACCACCCTCAGCCAGGGGGGCTGGATGCCTACCACCACCCTTAGCCAGGGGGGCTGGATGCCTACCACTACTACCACTCTCACCCAGGGGGGCTGGATGCCTACCACTACTACCACCCTCAGCCAGGGGGGCTGGATGCCTACCACCACCCTTAGTCAGGGGGCTGGATGCCTACCACTACTACCACCCTCACCCAGGGGGGCTGGATGCCTACCACTACTACCACCCTCAGCCAGGGGGGCTGGATGCCTACCACCACCCTTAGCCAGGGGGCTGGATGCCTACCACTACTACCACCCTCACCCAGGGGGGCTGGATGCCTACCACTACTACCACCCTCAGCCAGGGGGGCTGGATGCCTACCACCACCCTTAGCCAGGGGGGCTGGATGCCTACCACTACTACCACCCTCAGCCAGGGGGGCTGGATGCCTACCACTACTACCACCCACACCCAGGGGGGCTGGATGCCTACCACTACTACCACCCTCAGCCAGGGGGGGCTGGATGCCAACCACTACTACCACCCCCAGCTCATAGGATGGACAATGCATGACACAACCAGCACACCACAACCTAGGGAATGCAAGAAGAAGACATCCCCCAACACCATGACAAGCGTGTGTAGACTGTGTCAAATGCCTACAACACCGAACATGACTTTGAACATACAATGTGACCCCCTAGCACATGTGCCACACATATATGTGTGTGGCACCCACAATGCAAGCAGGCCATGACCATTGTGGCAATGGGGTCCAAACCCCCATCATCACAGTGACCAAAATGTAAGTGTGGGGTCCATAGCTGAAGCACATTTTGAACATTGTGGCAATGGGGTCCAAACCCCCATCATCACAGTGACCAAAATGTAAGTGTGGGGTCCATAGCTGAAGCACATTTTGAACATTGTGGCAATGGGGTCCAAACCCCCATCATCACAGTGACCAAAATGTAAGTGTGGGGTCCATAGCTGAAGCACATTTTGAACATTGTGGCAATGGGGTCCAAACCCCCATCATCACAGTGACCAAAATGTAAGTGTGGGGTCCATAGCTGAAGCACATTTTGAACATTGTGGCAATGGGGTCCAAACCCCCATCATCACAGTGACCAAAAGGTAAGTGTTGACAAAGAAAGAGGTGCAACTGCCAAACTGCATGGATGATTCCTGGTCACAGAACAACAAACACATCAGTGGCAAAGTAGTGTATGTGTCCAATTGCAACATAAATTGGGGGAGCCAAATACTGCAGTGCAAATAAGACATACCTTTGGCCATGTGCAGACAAACAACACCCATGGGGGCTGACACCGTCAACAATCATCAATGACACAATGACAGAAGTGACCATCAGAATGCAGACCCACATATTTGCACCAATGGGCACACAAATGCAGATACCCTGTGGAGACTGCAGATGTGAGGTGAACAGATACCATACCATGGCAGCAATGGGACACACAAACAATGATCATTGTGCTGACCGATGACCTAGGAGTCCCAGGGACAGCAGGGGAAACCCACCAAACTACATACAGCCAATGGCACACCCAAGATATGCCAATGCAGTGGTGCAGATGCACAAACACAAACAGGCAGACCCACACTGCACATCATACACAACAGGTGAGGGGGGTGCCAGTGTCCCCAGGCAACCACACAACACATGAGGAGACCTGAATACCAATCATACAGATGTGCATACAGTGCCACACAAAGGTAACTCATGGATCCAAATCCCCTATGTGGGCAAGCAGGCATTGTCAGATGAGAGGGAGCACAAATCACACATGTCACACAGGCACGTAGGGACAGCAACTGACACAGCAAGACACAGACACACCACAGCACCACCCCCAGGGCCCCCACAATGTGGTGACCCTGGGCTGCATTACAATCCCACTGTGATGACAAAGCTAAATGTGGTTCACACTGTGAACCACAGTCATGTGTCCTGAGCAACTAACTACCATCACACCTACACAAGCACAAATCAAACAGCATGGCCAGTAAGCCAAGGCCAACATGGAGGCAGGGGCCTAGCCGGGCAACAACTCTCATCTGCACACACTCAACACCACACCCCTCGACCTCCAACAATGTGCAGCAGTGAAGCACACATGCACTGGTGACATTGCACATGCACCCATGACTATTCCAGGGTGGTGGGTGGGAACCAAGGTGCAGAAACACATCACACATGGCCACTCAACAAGACTCCTGAATGTCTGACACACTGCACACTACGCTGTACATGGACATGACGGCAATACCACACCAACCAATGGGATCCCATCCACAGTCACACACCAATGAAGAAGCCAAGGTCACCCACAAAGAACACACATAGACAACAATCAACATTGCAGCCCGGACCCTGAGGAGTGCCAGCAGTCACACACACAACGTGTCACAATCACTGAAAGATAACACAGACTGGAAATCACATGACAGGGGCAAACAACAAGTGCCAAGGGGAAACCTGACTGTGACCCATCTGCGTCTGCACACAAACTCAGCCCTGACAGCAAACACACCTATGGGTGACACCCTGATGACCAGTAATGTGCCATGCACCCACATCACAGAGAACCCAGGGCGAAGACTTTGGGGGAACATAGGTCAACTCAGCTAGCATCACAAACAGGTACAACACTAGGGATCACAGCATGCACAGCTAAACGGAAGTGAACACACAGACATGCACATACAACACACACCTTGGGCGCAGGCAATGTCACAGGAGTACACACTGCCATGAGGGGACTCCACTCCTGTGTGAGGAAAGCTGTGCCATATGTTGCCTCAGTAGGGCCCCATCATGTCAGCTGAGCACTTGGTCACACAATCAATAATTAGCACCAAATGAGGGCTCCCGTAACATCAGCCTGGTCATGGAAGTGCCAACGGAATCATCAGCACAGATCCAACACACTTGTATAGCAATGTTGCACTGACAACACAGATGAGTCCTTCCCCATTGATGCCCAAACCTGCATGTCCACTGGAGATGGCCACACGGTCAGGGAAGTAGACGAATTGAACAATGGCAGGCACAACAGATGTGCAGGGGTGGAAGCCACAGATGTGAAATAGGCAATCTAAGTAGGAAATCCCATTGCCAAATACTGAACACATGACACCCTCAGATGCTGCTATGGATGACATGGATACACCACAGGATAGGACACATTCCCCCTGGACCACATGGGTTCCTGCACAGTAACACTTCATTATCATGAGACCAAATATCACCATCACTGCAGCAAGGGCATGGTTAGCATCATCAACATCATGTACATCAGAAGCAAAAGCACTAGAGAACAGAAAGTTGCTTTATTCAGCATATGTGGCATTAAAAGTAGAAGTCCGGTAGAAAATAAACAAAGGCCAATGGCCAGTCCATCAACAAAGTCACAAGTGGGTGACAGTGGCAGATGCCACCCTACACATGCCTGCACAAAACCAGGGACAATCCACTAGGAGGGGCAACCGGGGGGTAGGCCAGGCACCGCAGGGACAGGATCAGGGCTCACCAGGAGGAAGCAGGGAAGGGGTGGTGGGTGCTGGAGAGCCACTGACAACTGCAGTGGAGGTGTCTGACATGGTGTGTGCCGGCACAACTGGGGGGCATGACTCAGATGTTGTGGGTGCCGGCACGACTGCAGTGGACCCTGCAGATGGAGTGGACAGGTCCGCCACTGCAGTGCCCAAGTCAGACAGGGTGGTAGTGGACTCCACTGCAGTGCCTACCACCAGGGGAGGAGAATGGGGAACAGGCAAGGTGGGCTGGACAGAGGGGGAGGACACCCTCACCACATCAGTGGCACAGACAAGCGCAGCGGGGGTGTGGTGCCGGGAGAGCAAGTGGCAGGGGGAGAAGGCCGGATCCTCTTGGGGATGGTATATCTGTGGGTGGGGGAACCTGGGGCAGGGTGTGGTGGGGGCACCTGTGGAGTGGGGGCCTGAGGGATGGAGGAAGGAGACCTGGTGCTTGAGCTGCAGGGCGGCGGCGGGGTCTTGCTCTTACCACTCCGGGGGGACTTGCGGGTGGGGGCCTCAGTCTGTCTGCGCCTGGGGGAGGGTGTCCGGGGGCGAGGGGCACTCTGCTCCGTTTGGGGGCTTCCTCTTCCCCCTGGATGCTGGAGCAGCTGGATCGGAGGGGAAGAGGCCGAGGTCACTGAGGAAGAGGCGCTGGGTCTTTGGGGTTGCAGGTGAGGCAAGGGAGGGTGTTTTGGAGGGAGAGGCAACTGAGGACTGCGCAGTGCCCGTGGATGCGTGTGTGTGTACCAGGGCCCCATCCCCTGTGAGTCTGGTTTCAGTCCCCTGACTGTGCGTGCGTGTGCGTTTTGTTTGTGGCGTGTGTGTCTGTGTGCTGGACGTGTGTGTGCTGGTGTGTGCCTGTGCCGGTGTGTGTGTGCTTGGGACGGGTAAGGTGCTGGGGAGTGTGGATGGAGCAGAGGCAGGAGGGGTGAGGGACTGTCTGAGGAGGGACACTGCTGCCGTCAGGGAGGAGTCCATGGACCTGTTGCCCCTCTGTAGGTCAGACATGCCCGATGAGATGCCCTCCATGAACGACACCAGCTGAGTCAACAGTGCGGTGTGCGCATGGAGGACACTCAGCATGGCTGTCTGCCCTACATGGAGCTGGCGAAGGAGGTACACAGACTCCTCACTCAGGGCAGCAGGGGACACAGGGGCAGGGGGTGCGGTGCCTGGGCCAAAGGAGACACGCTCCCGAACATGGGAGCCTCCACGGACCTGGGGAATGGGAGCCGATGGGAGGGCGGTGGTGGTGCTGGTGGTGGCGGGGACAGCAACACTAGCTGGGGTGTGGTGGTTGCTGACACCCGCCTCCACAAGGGAGTCATCCTCCGAGTTGCTCTGGTCCTCAGCTGAGGTGGATGGTGCTGAGGACTCCTCGGTGTGGCTCCCCTCACCCTCCGTGCCACTGGGTCCCTCCGACCACTCCTCGGCTGCTGACCCAGTCTGGCTCTCTGGCTCCTCCTGGTCCGTGGAGCTGTCCCCTTCCGTGGCCGTGGATGTATCTGCAAACAATGGGGAAACAGACAGACATCAGTCACCTGCACCAAACGCACACACCACTGTGAGCACAGCACATTACAGAGCAAGCCCTGGCATCATTAGTTGTACATTGCTAAAAGTGCCCTAACTGAACAGGAGAAGCCAATTGTCAGTCTGATGCCAAGCATGGCACTCACATCCCACATGGCCTTGCACCCATCTGTCTGGTGTCTGTTGGATTGCAACACCCCAGTGTGGACACATGCACCAAGTACACAGTAGTTGGACAGTGCAGAGGACACGGTGTGGCATGTGGACATGCACACATCACAGCTCTTGCCACTGAGTCAGTACAGGTTTCCGGATGAAAGGGATGCCCAGAGTCAAATAGGAAATGCATGTGATGCATACCAGCGACAGACACCATGATGCACCCATGTCCTGATAGCCATCGCCACAATGGTGTGCATGTAGCACATGTCACTATCCTGCAGGACCACCAATAAGTTGACACATGCCATGGCAGAGGCATGACTGCTAAGTCATACATCACTGTCTCAGTGATGTATGACTTGGCAGCCAGACAACAACACTATGCACTGTGTCACAATAGTAGGTCATGGGGAATGCAAGTCCTGGAGCTGCACAAGTGCACATGTACATCCCCCACACAACACATCATCTTAACCCTCATCTGTCCAGGTCATACCTATTGGACATATGGGAGACCTGTGACACTACCCTCTGAACCTGAGCCCCTCACAATCTGCTGTGAATGGGGAACAGCTGCCTGAACTTCACATTCGCATACCCCAGTCTGCACGGGCAGCTGATCAAACACCTATGTGACACACAAGTATCGTCTCCTATGGTCACATCTCCAGGGGCATGCTGAGCCCCTACCAAGAAACACCCCAGCAGTCCTGGCAAGTAATCGACAGCACACTGACACAGAGGCAGACACCTGAGGGGTCAAATCACTGCGCACAATGTGTCAGCTGATACACGGGAGTGGGAGTACAGAGTGCATTGCATGGCCTGGAGTAGGCATGACTGTCCTGCTCCACATGAATGAGGGATGAGCCCTGGACAGTGGATAGCTGGCTATGTATGTGTGACACACGTAATCTGCACACTCCTGGGGCCCAAACATTGTTCCCACCCGCTGCATGGGCGTGTGCCACATACCCCAGGCACATGTGGTGGCTCAGCACAGCAAGTGGACCGCATATCAAAGCAACACGCAGATTACATGTCCGAACACAGGCGTAGTGTGAACAATGGACCCACCCATGATGCCCACAACAGAGTTAGGGAAACAGATGCTGTCCCCCACCTTTAGTGAAGCAAACTGCAAGGACACAGTCACAAGTGACACAATTCCCTGAATGTAAGGGCCACACCTGGGTATCAGATGAGCAGTGGGCAGTGCACAATAGAGGGACATGGCTCCTGGACAACATGACTGCTGCACTGTGGCAGTTGAACCAGGCCAGAGGAGGGCACACAGCATGTAATACAGAGTTCACAGTGCAGTCTTTGACTCACCCCCTCCTTGCTGCTGTCTGGCCTTCAGCTGCCCATCCAGGTCTGGAAACACCACCGCCAGGATCTGGAGCATGTGGGGGTCAAGGTCCGTGTTCCGCCCCTCCTGCGAGGAGGTGACAGCTTCAGCTGGACCCGTGCAATCCTCCGGGTCCAGCCCCGAAGGTCCTGCCACCTCTTCTGGCAGTTGCGGATCCGGCGCTTGTAGACCCCCACGGACCGGACAGCCCGGACGATGTCCTTCCAGATCTCCTGCTTCCGATGGGCATTAACCTGTCAGGATGACAAAGTGAAAAGGCCATTACTACACATGCAACATATCCGTGCATGACACAGTTGTATATACATGTCTCAATCACAGGGGCACATGATGTACACAGGCAGTGCAAAGCTGCCCATGGACAGTTTGCCAGACGTCACTACATGGTATCATTGCATGGGAAGTAAAACCTTGTTCAAATGCACTGTCACTGCACCATACCTGTCCAGTGCATGTCACTACACACTATGGGGGTGACAACTACTCAGTGAGCCTGCTAGCCAGTGGCGTGCAGACTTTCAGCCTTGCTAGTCAGACAATATGCACATTCAGAAAGGCAGTGCACAGAACACTCACCTGCTCCCCTGGTGTCCCATACAGCTTGCTGTACTGTGGAAGTAGGCTGTCCAGCAGGGCCTGGTTCTCCTCAAGGCTGAAGGCTGGGACTCTCTCCACAGTACGTGCCATTGCAGGGTCCAGAGGGGCAGAGACAGCAGCAGTGCAGTGGCAGATGTCGTCCTGGAGCATGTAGTGCAGGCAAGTGAGCTCTCAGGGGAACAGCCAGCAATATATATGTGCTGGAGAGGCAGATACTGTCCCTTGTGTCCAAAGTGATAGGTCCAAGTCGTTTGCATCTTCTGAATCTGGCCAATCCATGGAATAGCAGCACCAAAACACGCCCACAGCATCCTTCAAATCTTCAACTTCATGACATACATGATTTTGCAACATTGTTGTGGGTGACCAACTGATTTTCCAGCAACCGACTCGTTCGAAATTCGAAAACGCGTCCGTTGCCAGGCAAGGCCATTGTCAATGGGTGCGCACCGATCGGTCCATTGCGGTACAACGCGTACAGGGGTACAACGCGTACCCGCACACATTGAATGCAATGGGCCGGCCGGGGGCACCGATCGGTCCATTGCAGTTCAACGCGTACAGGGGTACAACGCGTACCCGCACACATTGAATGCAATGGGCCGGCCGGGGCACCGATCGGTCCATTGCGGTACAACGCGTACAGGGGTACAACGCGTACCCGCACACATTGAATGCAATGGGCCGGCCGGGGGCACCGATCGGTCCATTGCAGTACAACGCGTACAGGGGTACAACGCGTACCCCCACACATTGAATGCAATGGGCCGGCCGGGGCACCGATCGGTCCATTGCAGTACAACGCGTACAGGGGTACAACGCGTACCCCCACACATTGAATGCAATGGGCCGGCCAGGGGCACCGATCGGTCCATTGCAGTTCAACGCGTACAGGGGTACAACGCGTACCTGCACACATTGAATGCAATGGGCCGGCCGGGGGCACCATTCGGTCCATTACGGTACAACGCGTACAGGGGTACAACGCGTACCCGCACACATTGAATGCAATGGGCCGGCCGGGGGCACCGATCGGTCCATTGCAGTTCAACGCGTACAGGGGTACAACGCGTACCCGCACACATTGAATGCAATGGGCCGGCCGGGGGCACCGATCGGTCCATTGCGGTACAACGCGTACAGGGGTACAACGCGTACCCGCACACATTGAATGCAATGGGCCGGCCGGGGGCACCGATCGGTCCATTGCAGTACAATGCGTACAGGGGTACAACGCGTACCCGCACACATTGAATGCAATGGGCCGGCCGGGGGCACCGATCGGTCCATTGCAGTTCAACGCGTACAGGGGTACAACGCGTACAGGGGTACAACGCGTACCCGCACACATTGAATGCAATGGGCCGGCCGGGGGCACCGATCGGTCCATTGCGGTACAACGCGTACAGGGATACAACGCGTACCCGCACACATTGAATGCAATGGGCCGGCCGGGGGCACCGATCGGTCCATTGCAGTTCAACGCATACAGGGGTACAACGCGTACCCGCACACATTGAATGCAATGGGCCGGCCGGGGGCACCGATCGGTCCATTGCTGTTCAACGCATCACTGTACATGTTACTGGCATATGTCAGCATGCCTGTCTCAGATGGACATATGCCAGCCACAGATAGCTCCCAGGGAGTGAGGGGCACACCTACATCACGACAGCCTGTCCAAACTTTATCATAAGGCATGTAAGGCTGCATTTCCTATTGTGTGTATGTTGGTGTACATGTTGTCCTGTGGGTGTCACCTGTGGGCAGCCACCCCCAGGCTGTGCACGTGTTAATGGGGACAGGATCCTGGGTGTTACGTGTACATGACCACTGTGATGTGCAACTGTTCATATCTGTGCATGTGCCATGGTCACATTTCACGGTGGTGTATGTGTATGTCATGTCACATACCCCGTGAGTCCCATGTGGGACGGTATGTTTGAGCCAGGGTGTCCCAGTGGCACAAAAGTGATGGTCCTCCACAGTCTTTGTGCATGTAGTGTTTACAATGTCTCTGATTTCATGTGCACAATGGGAGACAGTCTCCACATCCACGTTGTGTGTGCATGGACTTTGATGTTGTGTGTGTGTGTGTGACAGACGTCCATGTCTGTCCTGCCGTGGCAAGTGGGACCACTACCTGTGGGGGTCATGGTTGTTTTGCTGTGGTGTATACATGATACTCCATGTAATGCCAGTGTCCATGTGGCAATACAGGGTCCCTGGGAATGTACCTGTCATTGAGGTGTGGTGCCTGGGGCACATCTGTCCTCACATGTCACTGTGGGGGGTGATTGTGACACGGCAGCAGGAGATGGGAACTGTGACACGGCCTCATGATATCCAATGGGCCAACCTGGGACTAATTGATGCCACCTGTTGGACCGTGTTGACAGAT
Source organism: Calotriton arnoldi (assembly GCA_963921515.1). Classification (NCBI taxonomy): domain Eukaryota; kingdom Metazoa; phylum Chordata; class Amphibia; order Caudata; family Salamandridae; genus Calotriton; species Calotriton arnoldi. The sequence continues at coordinate 3,328,504 of CAWUFW010000087.1, forward strand.
GTTGGCCATGTATGTACCATACATGTCCTTACGGAACTGCACACTTCATGTAGTTGTGCCTCATAATGATGTATGTTGGGATATTGAGTGTGTTCAATGCCGCATATGTGGGGTGACTGACAATCTTGCTTACTTCTCCTCTGCACTGCAGGGCTCCTGCTGTCCATCGACCATTCCCAGACCTAGCAACAATGGTGGAACGGGACAGCATCCGACGGTACCGCTTCACCAGGCAGCTGATTGAGGATTTGGCAGTGCAGTTGTCCCCACATTTGCAGCCTGGCCGGCCGTATCCTACAGTGCTGACCCCCAAGGTGAAGGTGATGGCAGCCCTACACTTCTTTGCCACCGGTACCTTCCAACATACTGTGGCGACTGATGGTGGGATGTCACAGACCATGTTGAGCCGTGTGCTCCGCGATGTTTTGGCGGCAATGTTGCTATTCCTGAACCGGTACATCTATTTCCCTAGACTGCGACGACTCACTGACGTGAAGAGTGACTTTTATGCCCTGGGGAGGATGCCGCATGTCATTGGCTCCATTGATGGGACACATGTGGCTTTGGTACCACCACAGGCCCAGGAGCAGGCCTACAGGAACTGCAAGCACTACCACTCGGTCAATGCACTGGTGGTGTGTCTTGCAGACATGACCATCACACACGTGTGTGCCCGTTTCCCTGGTTCAGCACATGATGCCTTTGTGATGAGGAGTAGTCGCATCCCCAGGATGATGGCACAGATGCAGAACCAGCGTGCCTGGCTTGTCGGTGTGTACTGACTTTGTGCCATTGTGTGTGATCTGATCTGTAGTATTCCGCCCACTTTTCCAAGTCAGCTAATGTGCACTTGTCTGTCCGTAGGTGACTCGGGATACCCCAACATGCCGTGGTTGCTGACACCCCTCAGGAACCCTGTGACACCAGCCCAGATGCGCTACAATGAGGCACATGGTCGGACCAGGAGAGTGATTGAGCGGACATTTGGTCTCCTGAAGAGCCGCTTCCGCTGCCTGGACAAGACCGGAGGGTCCCTCCCATATGCCCCTGCAAAAGTGTGCAAGATTATCATCGTCTGCTGCATGCTCCACAACCTGGCAGTGCGGAAGGAGTTGCCTCTCATCCAGGATGACAATGATCAACATCCGCCACCTGTGGAGGATCCTGGCCTGGACCACGATGCCAGTGACGATGATGATGATGATGATGAGGGTGATGTCCGCACACAGCTCATCACCAACTTCTTTAGCTGAATGTGAGTATCCTGAGGTGTCATGTCAATGATGTGAGTTGGCATGATGTGTAGGTGGTGCTCTGGTGCTGTTGGAGTGTGTCCATGGGCTACTTGACTGGATGTGTGTTGCGATGTGTGCTTACAGGTGGGCTGTACTCCCCAACAGTGTTGACATGCTAACTTGGTTCTGGGTGGGTATCTTGTAACATGTATTGTGCATGAGTTTTGCTGTTCTGTCCTGTACTCCATTGCTTTTGACTGTGTGTCATTTCTGTCCTTCACAGGGTACTTTCAGATTCGTTTGGTCAACTGTGTCCACCGACGACGTGATTGCACTTCCAGGCTGGTAGCTGTTGTGTCCCTACAGGTGATGTGCGCCTCACCCATGGACTTCCTTCCGTCTACAGTTGTTGACTGTGTGCCCGCTGCCAGGTGGGATTACCTTGCATCTGTAGTGGTTACGACATGTTGCAACTGTGTAATAAACCTGTGCTTCACTTTGTGATGTGCGTTGTCTGTGGTCACACATTTGACTGCCATTTGCTTACTGCACCTGTGGGCTACTTGACTACAACTGGGAATGGGTGTGGTGTCTGTGCATTGCACCGTCTTCCCTGGCAACATCAGTGTAGGCAATGAGTCAGATGGCCTAGGTGTGTATGTGTTGTGTAGCCCTGGTGGTGTGTCTCCCTCATATGTGTCACGTTGCCTTTACTCACATGCCTGTGTTGTCCTTGCTGTTGCAGTTCGCATACACAGTGTAATTTTGCAGTTCATCATCCCCATAACAGCACCCACGTTGGAATCACAACAGAGGCAAGTATGGTGTATTAGTGTGTTTATTGTAATACATTTGTGTGAATAGTGCATAGGATGGGTAGTGCTGTACATAAATCTTGCAATCAGAAGTTCCTAGGTGAATTGAAAGTCCTGGTAGACAGAATCCCCAGTATCGGGCCACAGTTGTCTGACACATTGGTCCAACTTGTACTCCCCATGCAATGTGTGGGAGTAGTGTTGCCGTCAACAGGGTGAACAGTCTGTGCACAAAGGTGAACATCCAGAACAGGTTCAGGCTTCCTGGGAGTTGCGCTTGGCCATCGGCCTCTCACTTGCCCCTCCTCGGACGACCCCTCTTCTTGGGGGGGCCCCTCAAGTACAGGCTGCTGCGGTGCAGGGGACTCTCCGCCAGAGTCATCCTCCCTCCCTGTGGCAGTTGCAGTTTGTTCGGCACCAGATGTTGTTGGCACACAGGGAGGTGTGGACTGGTTGCTGTTCATCTGGCGGAGGCATTGTAAAATGTCCCTGTGCACCGCCGTCATCTCATGCAGTGCATCCCACTTGGACTCCACGCGGGACATGTGTGAGTCCACGCGGGACATGTGTGACTCCACGTGGGACATGTGAGAGTCCAAGCGGGCATGATGGGCAGCCTGCTGCTGTTTCATGTCTCTGAGGAGCCCCACTACCTGGCTGAGGTCTCCGGTACTGGACTGGTACGCATCAGCTATGCGTACCAGTTGTGGGTCATCATGCACACCAGCAACCTCTGCAAGCAGCGACCTCTGTCTCCCACCCCTCCCTCCACCCCTGCTGACATGTGCAGTGCGTGCAGTGGCACCCACAGATGACCCTGGTCCACCTTGGGGGGTGGTGGTGGTGGTGGTGTCCATGGCCCCAGGTTGGTCCAGGGTCCCTGTGCTGGTGTTGCTCCTTGTTCTGTCTATGTCGGCAGGGATGGTATTTGTGGTGACAGTCGTTGGAGGGGTGGGTGCAGGGGGTGCAGCTGGTGGTCCTGCTGGTGCTGCAGCTGGTGGTCCTGCTGGTGCTGCATGTAGACTTGCACCGGATGTGCCAGGTTGGTCTTCTTCGTCCGAGGAGGGCAGAGGCTGTACGACGCCAGTGAGCTCCGCATCCTCTTGAGCCTGGGACTGGGACTCCTCAGCGTCTGCTGCTGTGTCCCCATCATCACCTGTTTTTGGGAGACACACACAATGTATGTTATGTTTCTGCAGGCATCAATGGTTGACACACATGACAGTTGTGACTGTGCCTCTGGGTGCGGGCCTGTACATTGCATTGTCCTAAGTCGTCACAGTCAGGGGTTGATATTGGTGTGGCACATTGTCCTGCATTATTTGGGCATTTCTATGTATTTTTTGGGGTGTGAACATGGTCTGCATTGGTTGTGTTTGGTTGACAGCCGGCCCTCCTTCCCACCCACCCAGCCAATATCAGTGACCAATATCAGTGACTACGACTCCCATCATGCTATTGCCTCCACCCCCCTTCCCAGCATGCCCATGCTTCCTTCCTTTTGACTCTGCTTCCCTGTGGGGTGGGCTGGCTGTGCTGACAGGATGGCTGGGAGTGTTGTCCTGGCAGTTGTTTGGCTAAAAGTCCCAAGAGTGTCCCTGTGCTTCACACAACATAACCCAGGGTGGTGGTTCTTTGTGGGATCTTGTGTTAGGATGGGGGGCATTGCATTCTACCAGGTGGGTTCTGTGGAGTTTGTGTTGGGGGTGTGTGAGGGGAGGTGCTTGTGACTATGGTCAGTGCTGCAAGTCCTCCTTCCCACCCACCCAGCCAGCCAGTTATCCCACCATGGAACGTGCTTGCATTGCAGGGAGTGGAAGTTGTCTCTCAGGATGTCAGTCAGTGGTGTCCTGCTGTTTGTTGGTGCACAGTTACCAGCAGGGCCTTGTGCTCCCCACAGCAGTAGCCAGTGTCAGCCATCTTGTGAGTCCTTCTCCACTCCCTGTGATGTGAGCATGGTTCAGGGTGGTGTTGATGGGACAGTTGTGGGGGTGAGCTATGTCTGTGACTACGACTCCCATCATGCTATTGCCTCCACCCCAATTCCCAGCATTCCCATACTTACTTGCTTTTGTGGGGAGTTCAGTGTGTGTGGGTGTGAGAGCAATGGCAAGATGGCTGACAGTGGTGTCCTGCTGTTGGTTGGTGGGCAGTTCCCAGCATGCCCTTGTGCTCCCCACGACACAGCAACAGTGTCAGACATCTTTGATGGGCCTTTCCACTCTCTGTGGGATGTGCATGCGTGAGTGTGAGCTTGCTGGGCCATGTGGTGGGGGATGTAGAGCTGTGACTACGACTCCCATCATGCTATTGCCTCCACCCCCTTCCCAGCATGCCCATGCTTCCTTCCTTTTGACTCTGCTTCCCTGTGGGGTGGGCTGGCTGTGCTGACAGGATAGCTGGGAGTGTTGTCCTGGCAGTTGTTTGGCTAAAAGTCCCAAGAGTGTCCCTGTGCTTCACACAACATAACCCAGGGTGGTGGTTCTTTGTGGGATCTTGTGTTAGGATGGGGGGCATTGCATTCTACCAGGTGGGTTCTGTGGAGTTTGTGTTGGGGGGTGTGTGAGGGGAGGTGCTTGTGACTATGGTCAGTGCTGCAAGTCCTCCTTCCCACCCAGCCAGCCAGCCAGTTATCCCACCATGGAACGTGCTTGCATTGCAGGGAGTGGAAGTTGTCTCTCAGGATGTCAGTCAGTGGTGTCCTGCTGTTTGTTGGTGCACAGTTGCCAGCAGGGCCTTGTGCTCCCCACAGCAGTAGCCAGTGTCAGCCATCTTGTGAGTCCTTCTCCACTCCCTGTGATGTGAGCATGGTTCAGGGTGGTGTTGATTGGACAGTTGTGGGGGTGACCAATATCAGTGACTACGACTCCCATCATGCTATTGCCTCCCCCCCCTTCCCAGCATGCCCATGCTTCCTTCCTTTTGATTCTGCTTCCCTGTGGGGTGGGCTGGCTGTGCTGACAGGATGGCTGGGAGTGTTGTCCTGGCAGTTGTTTGGCTAAGAGTCCCAAGAGTGTCCCTGTGCTTCACACAACATAACCCAGGGTGGTGGTTCTTTGTGGGATCTTGTGTTAGGATGGGGGGCATTGCATTCTACCAGGTGGGTTCTGTGGAGTTTGTGTTGGGGGGGGGGGGTGTGAGGGGAGGTGCTTGTGACTATGGTCAGTGCTGCAAGACCTCCTTCCCACCCACCCAGCCAGCCAGTTATCCCACCATGGAACGTGCTTGCATTGCAGGGAGTGGAAGTTGTCTCTCAGGATGTCAGTCAGTGGTGTCCTGCTGTTTGTTGGTGCACAGTTGCCAGCAGGGCCTTGTGCTCCCCACAGCAGTAGCCAGTGTCAGCCATCTTGTGAGTCCTTCTCCACTCCCTGTGATGTGAGCATGGTTCAGGGTGGTGTTGATGGGACAGTTGTGGGGGTGACCAATATCAGTGACTAAGACTCCCATCATGCTATTGCCTCCACCCCCTTCCCAGCATGCCCATGCTTCCTTCCTTTTGACTCTGCTTCCCTGTGGGGTGGGCTGGCTGTGCTGACAGGATGGCTGGGAGTGTTGTCCTGGCAGTTGTTTGGCTAAAAGTCCCAAGAGTGTCCCTGTGCTTCACACAACATAACCCAGGGTGGTGGTTCTTTGTGGGATCTTGTGTTAGGATGGGGGGCATTGCATTCTATCAGGTGGGTTCTGTGGAGTTTGTGTTGGGGGTGTGTGAGGGGAGGTGCTTGTGACTATGGTCAGTGCTGCAAGTCCTCCTTCCCACCCACCCAGCCAGCCAGTTATCCCACCATGGAACGTGCTTGCATTGCAGGGAGTGGAAGTTGTCTCTCAGGATGTCAGTCAGTGGTGTCCTGCTGTTTGTTGGTGCACAGTTGCCAGCAGGGCCTTGTGCTCCCCACAGCAGTAGCCAGTGTCAGCCATCTTGCGAGTCCTTCTCCACTCCCTGTGATGTGAGCATGGTTCAGGGTGGTGTTGATGGGACAGTTGTGGGGGTGACCAATATCAGTGACTACGACTCCCATCATGCTATTGCCTCCACCCCCTTCCCAGCATGCCCATGCTTCCATCCTTTTGATTCTGCTTCCCTGTGGGGTGGGGTGGCTGTGCTGACAGGATGGCTGGGAGTGTTGTCCTGGCAGTTGTTTGGGTAAGAGTTCCAAGAGTGTCCCTGTGCTTCACACAACATAACCCAGGGTGGTGGTTCTTTGTGGGATCTTGTGTTAGGATGGGGGCATTGCATTCTACCAGGTGGGTTCTGTGGAGTTTGTGTTGGGGGGTGTGTGAGGGGAGGTGCTTGTGACTATGGTCAGTGCTGCAAGTCCTCCTTCCCACCCAGCCAGCCAGCCAGTTATCCCACCATGGAACGTGCTTGCATTGCAGGGAGTGGAAGTTGTCTCTCAGGATGTCAGTCAGTGGTGTCCTGCTGTTTGTTGGTGCACAGTTGCCAGCAGGGCCTTGTGCTCCCCACAGCAGTTGCCAGTGTCAGCCATCTTGTGAGTCCTTCTCCACTCCCTGTGATGTGCGCATGGTTCATGGTGGTGTTGATGGGACAGTTGTGGGGGGCAATATGTGTGACTGCGACTCCCATGATGCTATTGGCTACACTGACTTGGCCAGCATACACAGAATTCCTTCCTTTGAGTGGTCTTCACTGTGTGTTGGTGTTGTTGTGGTGGCTACATGTCTGGATGTGTTTGTTAGTTCTATTTGTGCCACTGCCTAGCTGTAGTTGTAGTTGTGTTTGTACATGTGATGGCACAGTTGGATGTGACTTTTTTGATGGCATGTGTTGTGTTTATCTGACTGACATACACATTTTGGGATGATTCTGTTCTGGTTGCTGGGTAATTGCTATGAGTGCATGGTTTGACTCTCCCCTTGACAGTGATGTGTGTGTGTTTTGTGGCAGTATATTGTGTACATTTGTTGTGTACTCACCAGGCTCTGGGATGTCCTCTAGTCCATATACGCTCACTGGCGGAAGGATGGCCCACACCTTCTCCTCCCAGGGCCTGAGGTATATTGGCTTGGCAGGAGGGCCACTGCCGGTGTATTGGCTGTTGATGTAGTCTTTCTTGAGCAGGTCCCGTACCCTCCTGCGCACGTCATACCACCTGTTCTGGATGTCGCTCTTTGTGCGCCGACATGGTGATTGTGCGTTCACCCTGTTGATGATCCTCTCCCACATCTTGGTTTTCTGGGAGATGGGGGTCTGTTGGACCAGTGTGCCAAACAGCTGTGGCTCTACCCTGAGGATCTCGTCTACCATGACTTCCAATTCACAATCTAGGAACTTGGGATTCTTCTTGGGGGGCATGGTGATGGGTGGTGATGGTGAGTGATGTGTGTGTTGGTGTGCAGGTGAGGGTGTGTGAGTGTGTGTTTTGCTGGGTGTATGTGAGGTAGGTATTTGTTGGTGTGCTGATGGTGTGTGGCTTGTGTGAGGGATGAGCTGTGGGTGTGTGGTTGCTTTCTCCTGGGTGCTGGCAGTGGAATGGCATTTGCAAAGGATCATGGTTGTGATTTGTGTCCTTTATATGGGTGGAGTTGTGGGTGTGTCTTTGTTCTCTGTCCCCACCCCCCCCCCAGTATTTATTGGCTTAGTAATTGCTTGTTTGGCCTTTTTTTGTGTGATTTTTCCTTTGTACTGTCTGTGTATGTTGGAAACGTTCTTGTGACCGAGTCGGACCCTGCATTTGTCTCGTACGGTCTTCTCCGTTTCGTTCACGCTGTGTTTGTGCAGTTTTCTATGCTGCGTACGCGTCGGTCGCGGTGTTTTTTGTTGCTTCGGCTCGGTTTTGTATGCGTGTCGGTCGTACGGCTTGGCCTCCGTCCGACTCGCTCGTGGTTTTCGCGCCTTGCATCGTACTTTGCAGTTTGGAGTTCGCGTGTACGTTTTGGTCGGATTTGTTCCGGGTGCGTGTCGGTCGGTTCGATTCGCGTGTTTTTCCGACCGGATTGCTGTTTTCCGTGCGGCTCGGTCGTTCGACTTGGGTTCGGTACGTGTCGGTCGGATTTTGCACGCCTTGCATCGTACTTGGCGTGTCGGGCGCCACAGGTACGTGTCGGTCGGTATAATTTCCGGATCCGAGTCGGTCGGTGCTTTTTCCGGCCCGAATCGGAATCGACCCCTTTGTCTCAGCGAGGAAACCCATTTGGGTGTTCATTACTGAGACATGGGCCTCGGACTCGTCAGGTCCAGACCTCGTAGATGCCATCCCGTCCGGATACACTCTTGTTACACTGGACAGGATTGGACGGAGGGGGGGTGGCTTGGGTATTCTCCATAGAGACAATCTGATCTGTCGTACCCAACAGCTGAATGCACCCGCGGATCTATATCAGGCACTGTACTTTTCTATTAATATGCTCCCTTCGGAAAGTTTCTCTGGCGTTTTATGTTATCGGCAGCCGGGCTCCAGGGCTGCTTTCAGTCAGGAGTTTAGTAGTCTGTTAGAACCCTACCTAGACAGATCCAACCTTACTCTCCTGGGTGATTTTAATTTTCACCTAGAGAGGTCTGAGTGCAAAGATACGCAGGTGCTCCTGGATACCATGAGCAGCTGTGGTTTTTCACAGTTGGTCAAGGGACCCACCCATACAGCAGGTCATTCCTTGGATGGTATATTCTCTAATGACCACCGGGTAGTGGTCGGAGCCCCTATACCTCTTGCCTGGTCGGATCATTTTGCTGTTCCTTTTAAATTATGCACTTCGACACCAGGAAATGGCTTAGTTGGAATTAGTAATATGGAGGAAAAAAGAAATTTTAGTAGAATTAGTAAGGAATCGCTTTTTCTCCTCAACAAATTCCAACTATCAAGGTCCTATGATGCCAATCTGGCCGCGGCTGAATTATCACATGAACTATCAAGAGTTATAGATGTATTGGCACCTCTGAGGAAGCACTACTCAGCAAGAAAAAAGCCTTCTGTGCCCTGGTTTACGGACAGATTAAGAAAGATGAGACAAAAGTGCCGTAAACAGGAGAGGTTGTGGCGAACTAAACTAGAGCCGTCGGGTAGAACTTTACATAAGAACTGTCTGAAAGAATACAAGGCGGCTATCATAGAGGAAAAGGGGCTTTACTACCTGAAATGAACTGAAGCAATGAAATCCTCTAGGGATCTCTTAAGGTTATCAATTCCCTCTCTTCGCCCCAGCTCACAGACCCCACTGAATTCTCTCAAGAATTTTGTAATAAGCTATCGGATTTTTTCCAATCCAAAATCTCAGATATCTATTCCCTGCTGAAAGCCTCTAATATGAGCATGGGCCTCTCTGGCCGGCCGATCCCGCCTCCAGGGGAGAGGGTTGTCTCAGAGGAGACTCCTAGGCTTCTCGCCTTCCCCTATCTGTCGCCAGATGTTACTAATCGGCTCCTAGAAGGAGTCAAATCTGGCTCACCTTTGGATCCCTGTCCCATCAAGGCCTTAAAAACTGGCAGGGAGGCTATCATCCCTCATCTTACCGCCGTCCTGAATATAGCCATTTCAGAGGGACATTACCCTACTGTATGGAAGACGGCAGTTGTTAAACCACTCCTGAAGAAGCCTTCACTGGACCCTACAGAACCAAAAAATTATAGGCCCATCTCTCTTCTGCCTGTTCCAGCCAAGATTCTGGAAAAACACTTGAATCTGCATCTGAGCGCTTACTTACAGGCCAATATAGTACGGAAACAGCTCTCACTGCTGTTTTTAACAATATCCGGACCCAGGTTGATGCAGGTCACACTACTCTGTTGGTTTTACTTGATCTTACCGCGGCTTTCGACACCCTGTCTCCTTTGAGGTTGGTTGCCCGCCTCAGGGAGATTGGGATCGGGGGCTCGGCCCTGGATCTTCTGGCCTCTTTTCTTAGTGAGCGGGCACAGACTGTTAAATTTGGCCAGTTTTACTCGGCCTCTAAATCCCTATCTTGTGGTGTTCCTCAGTGCTCGTCCCTGAGTCCAACGCTTTTCAATATTTATGTTGCCCCGTTGGCCAAGGTGGTGAGATCATTTGGTTTAGAGGTGTTGTCCTATGCGGACGACACCCAAATAATGGTGTCTATCACCCATAATGTTAGGGACTCTGCTCTTAATTTCAGAAGGTGTATGCAGGCAGTTTCCACCTGGATGACGGAAAACTTCTTGAAATTGAATGGGGAGAAGACGGAGGTCCTCATTTTTGGCAATTCTCTTGACATCTGGTCTAACGAATGGTGGCCAGATTCACTCGGAGTTTGTCCCTGCCCAGTCTCCTACGGTAAAAATCTAGGGGTCATAGTGGACAATTCATTATCACTAAATCGGCAGGTTAGCAGGACAGTTTCCACTTGTTTTGGGATTATTAGAATCCTAAGAAAAATCATTCAATTCCTTTCCTTTGATTCACGCAAGCAGGCTGTCATCGCCTTGGTAACGTCCAGATTGGACTATTGCAATGCCCTTTATTTGGGCATTAACAAAGGATTGATGAAACGTCTGCAGCTGGTGCAGAATGCTGCTGCTAGGCTGATAACTGACCTGCCTAAATACCACTCAGTCACTACAACAATAAGATCTCTGCACTGGCTTCCCCTGGACCATAGGATTCTTTTCAAAACGTTATGTATGACTCATAATGCCTACTATGATTCTGGCCCTGAGGGGATCAAGGTTCTCCTCCATCGCTATGTCCCCACCAGACAGCTCCGATCCTCAGATAAGAATCTGTTGATTATTCCGCGGTTCAAAAAGGCCAAATGGGGAGGTAGAGCTTTCTCCACCACTGCTGCTAAACTGTGGAATTCTCTTCCGGAAGAGCTTTCTGGTCAGGCGTCACACTCTCTCTTCCGGAAAGCATTGAAGACCTGGCTTTTCACACAGAGCTTATCCTGAGCATTTCTACCCGGTCTACACCCGTTTGTCTCGCTCCGTAACAGCGCCTTGATGCCCTTGGGCTAAGTTAGCGCTATATAAGTCCACCTTCATTCATTCATTCATTCACTTACACTGGGTGCTCCCTTGTGTCTGGACAAAGCTATACCTCTCTGAAGAGCTCTGAGAGCGAAACACGTGTCAGGGGTTGCTTTTATTTATTTCAGGTTGGCTTGGTTGGTATTTTACCAATTCAAAGGTGTAATACTGTGCCTGGAGTGGTAAAATTCTTTTGTCATTTTACAGCTTGGCATGGACAGCACTGTGCTAGTCCTATGCTCAAAGACTTTGCTGTAGAAATGGCAAAAGACTTTGTCCCTTTCTATCTCGGCGTGGATAGCACTGTGCTAATCCTATGCTTAAAGACTTTGATAGAAAAGCAGACATTTGAGGTGAGCAGATCTAGAGTGTGGCTGGTGTTGAGAGTGCTCTATACAGGAGCTGCTTCCCACCTAAACTTGAGAACTACCTAGAGTTCTCTGCTTTTTTTTCATATATATATATATACATATATAAATGTATATATACATTTGCCTGTGTTCGGCGATACTGCCACTCACAAATTAGACGGGTGCTACTACCTCGCGGAGGCGATTCTGCGTAAATATACAAACAAGTCCTTTCGAAGCAAAGGATGTAGCGCACTCAGGAGTCCACAAAAATACATTTATTATTCCACCATAGCTAACAAATGTGTTTCGGCCATAACGGCCTATGTCAATGTCAGCGTTAGTTTAAACTAATTTGTTATTTATTGAGAAAACAATATAGATATATATATATATATATAGTTGCACTGTCTGCTGTCCATTGCTGGCGCCCATCCCTGCATTAGCAGCCACTTCCATGGGTTCACAAAGGGCAAATGGTGACCTGCATAATTAATATTCATTAGGTAAGCCGTTTTGCAACCCCCTGTGTAAATACAATGTGATGCGATCTATCAGTACACAGGTCAGTGTGCAAATTGCACATTCTTGGTTTGCGAATGGGAATAGTACATCATGCCCTAAGTCTTCTGCACCAGACACATCACAATGAAAAAATGTGCTAGGTAAAGCTAGGCTGCACTGTGCAGCGTATGAACTGAGGCCACACTGTGCACCAGAAGCAATGACTTTTGGATCTGACTGAGCTACGCATCAGCTAATGTACTAGATAGAGTCGCTACAAAAGACTGAGCTAAGCATCTTTCATACATTATGCTGGGTAGTATTATACTATGGTATGCAATGCCTAGTCATGCCGTGCCATGCTAGTCTATGTTCTAGACTTTTATAGAGCACAATGGGCACCAAAGGTCCCCTTACCATGGTAGAGTAACAGTAGAAAAGATTGTTTTGGGACATGGCTGATGTGGGGCACAGCAAGACGTGGACCTCGGACAGGGAAGCACCGCCCGCTCTCGTGAGCAGCACCAAAGAGGTCTGTTGCCCAATATCCCCAAAAGAAAAGGAAAATTTCCAAAAGCTAGGCCACCCCCGAGGGCAGCAAAGGGAGGCAAAGGCAGCCCCTCTCTTCTTCTCTCTTCCCCTTCACCCACTCTTTTTCCTCCTCAGTCATCTTCTCGTTCTCCCTCCCCTTTTTATTCCCCCCTCTCCTTCCATCTCTCTCTCTCTCTCTGCCTACCTGTTTCTCGATCCTCTGTCTAACTTTCCCTCTCCTTCTGCCTTCTTGTTCTCTCTCCACTGTGAGGTTCTTAAAGGCACAGTGGCAGTTTTTGCTACTCTTTCAATGCAGCCTATTGGTTAACAATGCCTCATATTTCCATTTCTTTTTACTTTTAAATAAACGTTTTGGAGAAGGCTTCCTATACTCAACTGTTTTTTATTGCATGAATTGTATTCATAGTATGGTTTTAAAAGAAAAGCAAATGTAATCTGGCCATGTTTTACTCTTTCTATAGGTTGCAGAGTTATGTATGTGTGTATAAATGTATGTATATATATGTATATATAGATAGATAGATAGATAGATAGATAGATAGATAGATAGATAGATAGATAATGTTTAGAAGTGCTCCGGGGTCCCCGTGCGTGGGCGGGACTATTCACGGCTTATGACTATTTATAAGGATCCCCTGGAAAAGAACATCTGTTATTCAGCGCCAAGATACCCTTCTGGGTGAACGTGCACTTTACAAATACAGGTTATGTTCCTCCTGAATCTCTCCCCTACTCTTTCCCTCTTTATATCTGTCTACCTCCATCTCATTCTCTCTCTGTTCTCTCCTCTTTGTTTACCACTGTTTCCATCCCTCTTTGCCTCCCTGTTTCTCTACCCTCTACCTTCATTTCCCTCTATTTCTTTCCTCTCCCTTTCCCACTCTGTCTCCCTCTCTCTTCCTTATCCTCTGTCCCTTTTTCTCCCTCACTCTTCCAGCGTCTCCATCTCTAGATCTGTCTGACTCCCTCTCTTTAACTCTCTCTTCCTCTCTCTGTTCTCCACTCTTTCTTTCCTCTGCCTTTCTATCACCTCTCTCGGCCTCTATCTTACTCTCTAGTACTGCCATCCAGGGCACAGGTCCTAAAAAAAGAAGTGGGGGGACTCTCCAAGTTAGGTAGTATCACAGGAAGTGACATCACGGCGCGTGGCATTGCAGGAAGTGACATCACAGGAAGTGACATCACGCCGCGTGACAGGTTCCTTTACCCAAGGATTGACAAACTAACTCTGCAGCCAGCCTACCCCACCAGGCATAATATTCCATGTGCAGCACATTTCCATGTAGATGGGATTGCTTTAGCTGCATGGTGGTTAACACATTTGATGGAAAGATCTGTTTTTGTCAAGTCCTAGTTTTGACTTAAAGTAGCATACAGGGTTAATGCGCCTCCTGCAAAGCACATCATGTAACATGCAGATGTTATTTTATGTAGATAGGTAAGTAGGTACTGCTTTGCACACAGAGATCCTTTTGTTACACGCAGTTGCATTGTAATCCTTCTAGTATAGCAGAGTGAGCTATGAAGGATGATTTGTGACTCCTACACCCAGTAACCCTCACTGTCTTATGTAACACATCCTGTACAATGATTTACAAACTTGTGTGATTTATTGATAATATAATATGTATGTTTGCTGTAAAGTGATCTGGCACCCTACATTGGGATGAATAGCGCTGTAAAACAAATAAAAAATACTGGTATTTAAATTGTTATTTTGCACTGGGACAAAGTAACGCATCTGACATTTTTACAGTGCATGAATATCTATTATATATGGGGGTCCGAACAAAGTCAAAATCATGCCTCTCTTATGCACCTTTGAAGTGTTAACAAGCTGCTGCTTTTGTTTCCCTTCCTCTGCATTTACATCTAGGTGTGAGGCTACAGGCAGCCCCCAGCCTGGATACTCAGACAAAGAAGGCCAAATGGGCCTTTAAGTTCGGCCTTTCTAATGACCCAGCTGGAGTCTCAAATAAGAAAAACCCCCTCCTTGCTTCTCGGAAGGAAAGCAGATAACGAGCAGGCGCTGCTGAATGAATCCCAGTGTCTCACACTTACACCGGGACGAGTTCAGGATATTTTAGAGTGGGGCTCAACTTATTGGCAGGGTGGACAGCGTCCACCCTCTGAAAAGAGTGGGTGGACGCCATCCACCCGCGTGTACCCCCGACTCGAGCCCTGCTGCCATCCTTCCCGACACACAAGGGAGCGTCTGCGAGTGACTCCTCCCCCCCCCCACTCCCACACCCACACCCCCCAGAGACCTGCCATTTCCTGGGAGGAGAAGCTTTAACAAGCTGGGGGGAGCGCCTCCCAAGTGTCCTGCCACTCCGATCTATCCGCCTGCCTCACCTAAGGCTGGCATTCAGCACGGACTGACTGCTGCTTTATTCACACCGGCCAGACTTTCTTTTATTTTAAGGTTTTATTGATTTTTTCCTTGTTTTAAAGGTGTGGGGAGATTCTCACCGCTAGGCAATCAGACAGTGAACCAGTGGACGGCAACACAACCACATCACTTCCTCCAACTCACCCTAGCAGGCTTGTCCTGGATCCTGAAGAGGTGGGGACCACCTAGAAATACCAGATGTGAGGCTGCCTGCTTCCGGGATGACCAGGCCAGGCCAGGTTGTGTGAATGTGGTATAGGTATGTATATAGTGCTTAGTACCCCTGACAAGGTGCTGAAGCACTTTATGACCGAGTACCTTGCTTCTCCATGGGAGCCCAGTGTTAGTGAGTCATCATGCGCAAGGGTTACAGTTTGTTGTGCTGTTTTCGTGTCCTGCATTTTGCAGTATGCATTTCATGTAAATTTATTGTGCAATGCCGTACACTTGGGATGTTTCGCACCAGTAGGACCTTTGTCATGGTGTTGCTTTGTATTGTATTGGCATTTGTATAGCACTTGAGGAGGGACTGAGGTGCTGAAGCGCTTCCCAGACAGGTAGCACACTACTCCATCGGATGTGTGCAACATTAGACATTCGTCATGCAAACTGTGCTATCATTTGTCACACAGTTTGTAAGTAGTTTGCCATACAATGTGTCATGCAGTCTGTTATATAAACAGGGCACAAGTCCTAAAAAAAGAAGTGGGGGGACGCTCCAAGTTAGGTGGTGTCACCGGAAGTGACGTCACGACAGGAAGTGACGTCACAAAATTTGTCGGTCTCCGTCTGAAATGCGTGAATATATACAAGATACAAGTAGAGGTATAATACTGCAATAAGTGGCAGTCACTCAAAACACAAGAACACACTATACACAGGACCCATTCCTCGGATTACACGGTTATTACAGACTCGGGCCGAAGGCACTACGGGCATCTGTCGGGGTCCCTGGAAGTGACATGCTCGGCGTGTTGACAGCGCAGCTCCTTGAAGCCTTGGCGCCTCGGCTGTGCTCTGAGAAAGGCTAGCAAGGGGATGGCGCGAGGTGGAAGGGGAGATTAGTCTGAGCTTCGGGTGCATTTGAAAGGCTATCATTCGCACGCAGGTGCAGACTCGGGTACCGGCTCCATCTTTTGGGCAGGGGGGACGGCGTCCACCCGGTAAAACCCGGTAAAATAAGTGGGGGGACGCCGTCCACCCGCGTGGTACCCCGACTCGAGCCCTGTATATAAAGTTGTCACACTGTCATGCAAGCTGTCATATGTCCTTAAGAGGATATTCAGACTGTCATTTAAGCAGTCATTCAGATGATTGTGCATGTGGTTGTGTAGTGATTATGTGAGTTGTCATGAGAGCAATCATGCAAGTTTATAGGTTCATTCTGGCAACAGAGGTGTAATCCAAGCCACCGGTGACAGGGCCAAGCCACCAGGAAATGCAATATAGAGTCAACCTAGGAGGGGCAGAAACCTACCCCCGATGGCTGAGCCAAACCACCAGAACAACTTCACGAAGTCAACATAGGAGGGACAGAATCCCACCCCCTGATGGCTGTGCCAAACCACCAGAACAACTTCACGAAGTCAACATAGGAGGGACAGAATCCTATCCCCCGATGGGTGCGCCAAGCCACCTGAAAAACGTAATGAAGTCAACACAGGAGCAACAGAACCCTATCCAATGATGGCTGTGCCAAGCCACCAGAACAACTTCACGAAGTCAACATAGGAGGGACAGAATCCTATCCCCTGATGGCTGCGCCAAGCCACCAGGTAATGCAATATAGAGTCAACCTAGGAGGGGCAGAAACCTACCCCCGATGGCTGTGCCAAGCCACCAGAACAACTTCACGAAGTCAACACAGGAGCAACAGAACCCTATCCAATGATGGCTGTGCCAAGCCACCAGGAAATGCAATATAGAGTCAACCTAGGAGGGGCAGAAACCTACCCCCGATGGCTGTGCCAAACCACCAGAACAACTTCATGAAGTCAACATAGGAGGGACAGAATCCTATCCCCTGATGGCTGTGACAAGCCACCAGTAAAACATCATGAAGTCAACACAGGAGCAACAGAACCCTATCCAATGATGGCTGCGCCAAGTCACCTGAAAAACGTAATGAAGTGAAATGAAATGAAATTTGTACTTGTAAAGCGCACCCATACCCCCAAAGGGGTGTCCAGGCGCTGTACGCATACCGCTGTGGAACCCTTCCTGGCTTTTCCCTGTGAAATGTCCACTCCTGGGCACCCCCAGGGTGAAGCCAGGCATCCCAGCGCTGTTGGGGCCGTTGTGGAGATTAAGCAAGCTATTGCCCAGAGTTGCACCCATGATTAGAATAGGCACCGAGGCGAGAATTATCAGGTCCGAGGAAATTGAGCCCAAGACCCGCCGAGGCGGGAATTGAACCCTGGTCCCGGGCCAGATCTCTGCATCAGGGTCTGCCGCTCTAACCATTGAGCCACACTTCTCAACCTAGGAGGGGCAGAAACCTACCCCCGATGGCTGTGCCAAGCCACCAGAACAACTTCACGAAGTCAACACAGGAGCAACAGAACCCTATCCAATGATGGCTGTGCCAAGCCACCAGGAAATGCAATATAGAGTCAACCTAGGAGGGGCAGAAACCTACCCCCGATGGCTGTGCCAAACCACCAGAACAACTTCACGAAGTCAACATAGGAGGGACAGAATCCTATCCCCTGATGGCTGCGCCAAGCCACCAGGAAAACTTCACGAAGTCAACATAGGAGGGACAGAATCCTATCCCCTGATGGCTGTGACAAGCCACCAGTAAAACATCATGAAGTCAACACAGGAGCAACAGAACCCTATCCAATGATGGCTGTGCCAAGCCACCAGAACAACTTCACGAAGTCAACATAGGAGGGACAGAATCCTATCCCCTGATGGCTGCGCCAAGCCACCAGGAAATGCAATATAGAGTCAACCTAGGAGGGGCAGAAACCTACCCCCGATGGCTGTGCCAAGCCACCAGAACAACTTCACGAAGTCAACATAGGAGGGACAGAATCCTATCCCCTGATGGCTGCGCCAAGCCACCAGGAAATGCAATATAGAGTCAACCTAGGAGGAACAGAATCCTATCCCCTGATGGCTGTGCCAAGTCACCTGAAAAACGTAATGAAGTCAACCTAGGAGGGTCAGAAACCTACCCCCGATTGCTGTGCCAAGCCACCAGAACAACTTCACGAAGTCAACATAGGAGGGACAGAATCCTATCCCCTGATGGCTGCGCCAAGCCACCAGGAAAACGTCATGAAGTAAACCAGGGATCGACAGAATCCTATCCCCTGATGGCTGTGCCAAGCCACCAGGAAATGCAATATAGAGTCAACCTAGGAGGGGCAGAAACCTACCCCCGATGGCTGTGCCAAACCACCAGAACAACTTCACGAAGTCAACATAGGAGGGACAGAATCCTATCCCCTGATGGCTGCGCCAAGCCACCAGGAAAACTTCACGAAGTCAACATAGGAGGGACAGAATCCTATCCCCTGATGGCTGTGCCAAGCCACCAGAACAACTTCACGAAGTCAACATAGGAGGGACAGAATCCTATCCCCTGATGGCTGCGCCAAGACACCAGGAAATTCAATATAGAGTCAACCTAGGAGGGGCAGAAACCTACCCCCGATGGCTGTGCCAAGCCACCAGAACAACTTCACGAAGTCAACATAGGAGGGACAGAATCCTATCCCCTGATGGCTGCGCCAAGCCACCAGGAAAACGTCATGAAGTCAACCTAGGAGCAACAGAATCCTACCCCCGATGGCTGTGCCAAGCCACCAGAACAACTTCACGAAGTCAACCTAGGAGGGACAGAATCCTATCCCCTGATGGCTGTGCCAAGCCACCAGGAAACCTTCATGAAGTCAACCTAGGAGGGACAGAATCCTATCCCCTGATGGCTGTGCCAAGCCACCAGGAAACCTTCATGAAGTCAACCTAGGAGGGACAGAATCCTACCCCCTGATGGCTGCGCTGGGCCAAATGAAAAACATCATGAAGTCAACCTAGGAGCGACAGACCCCTATCCCCTGGTGGCTGTGCCAAGCCACCTGAAAAACATCATGAAGTCAACACAGGAGGGACAGAATCCTACCCCCTGATGGCTGCGCTGGGCCACCAGAAAAACATCATGAAGTCAACGTAGGAGCGACAGAATCCTACCCCCTGATGGCTGCGCTGGGCCACCAGAAAAACATCATGAAGTCAACGTAGGAGCGACAGAATCCTACCCCCTGATGGCTGTGCCAAGCCACCAGAACAGCTTCACAAAGTCAATGTAGGAGCGACAGAATCCTACCCCCTGATGGCTGCGCTGGGCCACCAGAAAAACATCATGAAGTCAACCAGGGATCGACAGAATCCTATCCCCTGGTGGCTGTGCCAAGCCACCAGAACAACTTCATGAAGTCAACACAGGAGGGACAGAATCCTATACCCTGATGGCTGCGCCAAGCCACCTGAAAAACATCATGAAGTCAACCTAGGAGCGACAGAATCCTATCCAATGATGGCTGTGCTAAGCCACCAGGAAACCTTCATGAAGTCAACACAGGAGGGACAGAACCCTATCCAATGATGGCTGTGCCGGGCCACCAGGAAACCTTCATGAAGTCAATGAGGGCGCAACAGAATGCTAGCCCTGGGGCATGCCAAACCTTCAGGATCTACCATAAGGTTAATCGAGTAAGAGAGAAACCAAAGTAGATGCTCCCCAAACTGAGAAGTATTTAAATATTACATGCACACAGTAGTCGGTTAAGTTAACATCTAGTAGTGTCTGTAGGGGGAGTGTGGAAGGTTAAGTGAAGAGACAGTGAGGGAGTAAGAGGTGAAAAGGCAGGAGTCAAGTTAAAGTGCAGTTGAAGCTAAATCCTAATGCCCAGCAAGTAAATGAGGCTCACCCCTTTGTCATCAAGAGTTAGCAGCGGCAGGTAGATATCAGGCTTCCCTTGGTAGACTCCGCCTAGGATCAACAGAGGGGTCAAAGGTGGCATGCACTGGTTCCTGCCAGCCAGGATAAACTTTAAAAAGGCTGTAAGAGTGATAGAGAGAAGCACATGGCATGCACTGGTTGCCGGCATCCAGATAAATGCCTGTTGGGTTCACAGAGGAGCAACAGAGGAACAGAACAAGGCTACACAGGTTACAGCCAGCCCGATAAATGCCACTGGGTCCACCCTTGAGCGACAGAGGAGTCACCGCTGATAGGCACTAATTACAGGCAGCCAGGACAACTGCAAATACAGTCTCCAGGAGCGACAGAGGAGCAGTGTGTGGCATGCACCAGTTAAAATCAGCCAGATAAATGCCACTGGGTCCACCCAGGAGAGACAGAAGAGTCACTGTTAGTAGACACTAATTACAGGTAGCCAGGACAAACACAAATCCAGCCTTCAGGAGCAACAGAGGAGCAGTGTGTGGCATGCACCGGTTACAATCAGCCAGATGAACGCCCATTGGGTCCACCCAGGTGTGACAGAGGAGCAACACATGGTGTACACTGGTTAGAGTCAGCCTGGCAGTTGCCCATTGGGTTCACCCAGGAGTCTGAGGAGAAGCACATGACATGCACTGGTTACTGGTAACCAGATAGAGAACCACTGGAAGAGCGGAAGAGGAAGTGTTGGTCTATTTGCAGATCTAGCACAGGTATGGTTATTGTTTAAGAGGTTGTACATCACCAGGCTCTTTCTGGGTGGCACACGAGGATTGTGTTCTGTAGATGATGGGTCTTTTGCATTCTTGCTGGGAGTGGTGTGGCGTTCCATTGCAGGCACCAGGATTCTAGCCCAAAGACATCTAAGCCCTAACAGGCCCAAAGAGGGGTGATCCTCATGGAGTCTCCCTTTAATGCAGGCTCCCTTAACAATAGGATGCCCTGGCGATAGGACAACCGGAGGAATGTGAACAAAATAGCTGCAGCATTGTCACATGACATTCTCAGATGGCTCAGGCTAGCCAATCGGAAGCAGAAGCAGGGGAACTTCAGCAGAGGTTTGAAAGCAAACACACAAAGAAGGGATCATCATCACTAGGTCTATGCAACCCCGACAGGCAGTGCCGGCTTTAGCGCTGGTGGCGCCCAGTGCGACAATGTTTGATGGAGCCCCTCAATGACCACCTCTGCCACAGATTCCCTCACTACCACCCTTTAACAGTGTCCCTCAAGTCTCCATAACCGCTCTCTCAGATGCATTTAATTAGTTTCATAGCACCAATCATACCAGTGTAGGGTGTCAGAGCACTTTACATCACACACACTACACAGAGACAATCAATCATAGATCTGTAAATCAGTGTATATGAAATGTAACATAAGACAGATGATAACAAGGTGAAGGAATCATGTCATCCATACTGGTAGGCAGTATAATTTAAGAATACTTGGTCTGGAGGAGCACAAACTCAGAATTTAAAATGTAACACCAAGGTTTGGGTTTCGCTTCAATAATACAAATTGTTTTCTAGCCAAACGAACCATTTTTGCAACATTAGGATAATGAAAGGCTGGGGAAAAAATCATAACGCTCTAATATATACCTTGCAGTTTGCATGCAGCTCTTTCATAACAGTTAATAGCTCACTGTTCTATTTTTAGGATGTTGACTTATAAAGTACAAGTAACAAAAGGATCTCTGTAACAAAAGCAGTAACCCACTGAGCTATCCTCATAAAAACCATTCTGCGTTCTGCATGGTACAGTTCTTTGCAGCAGGCACATTAACCCTCTGTGCTACCTCATGATGAGTCAAAACTTCCACTAGACAAAACTCCCAGCTCACTCCAGGAAGAACATTAATCACCGGAGATATCTTGACATTTTTATTGTGGCCTGAAAATTGCTGTTGGCCAGGATCGCGGCAGCAGGCGCTTTTTAAACTTTAATAAATTTGCAAACCGGTCGCACCGCCCTAGTGCCGGCCCTGCTGAAATGGGACTCCAGAGGCTTCTGAGGAGTGGTGATCACACTCACATTCAAACACACATACGCCAATCATAATCACCAGGTCTGATACCGGGCTCAGAGGCTACTTAAGGGAAGTAATCCCACATACAGGCTTGCCAGCACTGGGTCTGTATAAGGGCCCTAGCAGCAGACCACATATGATCCAATATGATCCAGAAATGTGATCTTTCTCTCTATCTCTCTCTCTATCTCTCTCTCACTCTCTCTCTCCCCATCTCTCTCCCTCTCTTTCTCTCTCTTTCACTCTCTCTCTCTTCCACCCTCTCTTTCTCCCCCTCTCCCCTCTTCCTCTCCCCCTCCTCGCCCCCCCTCTCTCTCCCCCTCTCTCTCCCACCCTCTCTTTCTCCCTCCCTCTCCCCCTTCTCTCTCCCTCTCTCTCTCTCTCTCTCCCTCCCTTTCCCTCCTACCCTTTCCCTCTCCCTCCCTCTTTTCAACACCAGGTTTTGTGGAAGGGCTCTTCAATTTTGACAGATGTGATCACAGATATTTAAGTTATTACATCTGGACCAGGGGCCACACAGTTCTCGTAGGTGGCGAGAGGCTCCTGTAGGTCAGTACAAGTGGCCACATGGTCCTGACCAGTGCCCTCAGAGGCTCCTATAGAGATGTGCTCACAGGCACAAGAGGTATCGTCATCAGCAGGTCTGTTATAGGACCCACACAGGCCTGACATGTGCTCATCAATACTGAAGGGGTGGACATTATCAGATCTGTGCCATGGACCGTTTGGTACTCATCCTGATGCCATGTGATGTTCTCACCTTAGGCCATCTTTACTATTTTCTTGTCCAGAAGAAGGGAGTCCGCTCTGTGTATGGTGAGAATTCATGTGAATTGGTAACTGTGTTACTTGCACCCACACCAGACATTGAAGTCAGATACAATGGGCCTGATTCACAGAACTAACTTACGTCAAAAACGTAAACGTAAACGTAAACATAAACGTATACGTAAAGTTAGTACTTTTTAGGTATTCACAGAATACACTTACTCATTTTGGTATTCACAGAATAGTACTAACTTTACGTTTACGTTTACGTTTACGTTTTTGACGTAAGTTAGTTCTGTGAATCAGGCGATTCACAGAACTAAGTTACGTAAAAAACGTAAACGTACACGTAAAGTTAGTACTATTCTGTGAATACCAAAATGAGTAAGTTCATTCTGTGAATACCAAAAAGAGTAAGTGAATTCTGTGAATACCTAAAAAGTACTAACTTTACGTTTACGTTTACGTTTTTGACGTAAGTTAGTTCTGTGAATCAGGCCCAATATATACTACTATTGTGCACATGAAATATAAAAGGGCAATCAAAGTATTTTCTTGCAAAGAGAAAAAACACTTTAAAATTCATAGCAGAATTATAGTTAGGGCTCCCGGTTTTATGTTATTTTTTTTTTTAACATTTCCATCTGTATTTATCCATATTTATTTTGTAGCCATTTTATTGGTATTCATCCATATAGATTTTATGCTTAGAGAATACATTGAGATGTAAAATGGTATATTTCCACATTTATTTAACTGATCAACATGCAGTCATACTTTGGTGCCTGTCACGTTTTACAAATTAAGCAGGCAAATATAACAAAAGAAAACCACAATAGGTAAATATTAGCATTATATACAAACATATGTTAACATATACCTGTATTTAAGGGAATCTCATCTGTTTTTAAATCCCCATGGTGTCTATCTGCTTAGCAGTTGGTCTGAAATTCATGAAGGACAACAAGGAGAGTCACTCACAAGAAGCACAATTTTCTGTGTTTTTCCAGTTTTGAAAATAATTACAGGCAGGAAATAGATTGTTTTCTGTCTGTATGTATCTGTAAAAATCAGTAAAAATGGAAAACTGGAAGCCTTAATTATAGTATAGAAGAATAACGATAATTTTAAGGTGCTCAGTTAGCCATATTACGTAAAATCCTTTTCATTCTCAGCACATGAGTTTTTTTTACCAGCTAGCTTCAGGAAATGAAATTAGTTTTATATCTATTTAATAAAGCAATTTCACTTGTTGGAATCATGCATAAGTCACACGCGATTACTGCACAAAGCGGAATTATGAGGTTTTTAAAAAAAATATATATATTTTTCCTCATTTATGCGATCTTAGTGGTTACAGCAGCAGGGTCACCTTCCGTTCGACGCTGAAACAGCGCCTTAGAAGAAAGAACAAGGTAGGGCCACATCTTGCAAACCAACAAACATTTTTTTTCCAGATCCAACCGTTACTAGGCCACCCGAGGATCTCTTAAAATTGAGTGATCACATTAGATTGAATCATCGGACATCCCTTCCTGACCTACCGCAAAAGACTGTCCCATAATTCCCAATATTTCGTGCGTTTACTTTCCCCTCTTAGTTTGTCCCAATTTCTAAATTTGTCTACTGAACGAAGCCAATCTTCTACCCTGGGAGGCGCTGGAAGAATCCAGTTTATGCACACCTCGCGTCTAGCCAATAACATTAAGGTAAATAGCAAATGTTTCTGGTTTTTATTTAAATAGATTTCAGGATCTTCAATGTCCAAAATACCAAAAATAATTATGAAAGCGCTTACCTTAATTGTGGCGTTAAGAGCTTTATCAACAATCTTACCGACTGCCTCCCAATAGGAATCGAGGTGGGTACTTGTATAAAACATGTGGATATCGTTAGCTTTCATCTCACCACATTTTCTTCCAATTAGCGACTGGCATGTCAAAATCGACCTCATTCCTCTCCGTCAAGTACCAATACCACTTCGAGACTTCCTTTCGAGCTGGGTCTTTCTGTAACTCGTCTTCCAGCTTCACAATATGGTCTGAAGGTGTCACTTGATCTTTTGACCAACTAGCCAGCTGGTAGTACTTAAACCTGGATATATTTGTGGAAGTGGCATTCCTGAAGAAGGCAGTTCACTGCCGAAACGCGCGTAGAAAGACGAATAATTGCCACATCTCTCATTGGTGCATCTGTCATTTTAATGTATAAAAACTACATCTTGTTACCATTCTTGGAACATTGTTACAAAAAGATTTTTTGCAATTATCAAATATCAAATGCATAGATCGTTCTGAAGAACCCAATTATGTTTGTGATATGAATGTATGGGCAAATGGATGAATGCAGTATGTGTGTGATTGAAATGGTGATTTCTCTGTTATAAAAATGAATATACTGAACAATCACGGATGATAATATTTAATAAAATATATATTTTTGTATTTTTCTATTTTCGAGTAATGGTCTCTTCTCTTATAATTAATTATATCATGTATATTTAAACATGTGTTGAAGTTGCCCTAGGAACTTTACAGTATGTATTTCCCTGCCTAGGTGAACTTCATATCATTAGCAGGGGGCCCCGTGTCTTTGAATTTTGTAGAGTGCATCTGTTGCAGGGACTAGAAAGTGTGCAGCACCGGGCCATTGAAATTTCCCCCAAATTGTTGTCACCCCTGCATTTATATTCATTATTTGGTCCCTCAATACCTGGCTTCTCTATGGAACTGTGTGGCCAAAGGCTTCATCGCCAGGTTGAACAGGAGTGGGGGAGAGGGAAAAGGTGGCTTCCCTGACACGTACAGCATACGATGATGAGAGACAGAGGTCACCTTACCAGTTCTCATCCTTACTGTGGGGGCAGCACACAGCAACCCTTATCCAGCCTAGACCTCAGGACCAAAGCCCACACACACAGTGTGGGGAACAGGCACTCCGAGTTCAAAGAGTCAAATGCTTTCTTTGTATCTTGGGAGGCCACCACAGTGTTACCAGTATCTTGCTCGCAGCTCCTGTCACATGGAAACATCTCCTTACATTTGCTGCTTATACTCCCCTGAGGCACAAATCTAAACTGGGCTGAGTGCACTAAAGTGGATAGGAAGTGAGCAATTCTATTCACCAACAGCGTATCCAATATCTTGCAGCCTATACTGAGACGTGAGAGTAGTCTATAAGATGCTACCTCCAGTGGATTTGCAATTGCTTTGGGCATCAACAGTACCAGTACAGTGTCAAGTAATATTCTAGTATTACTCTATTCATTTCGATCTGGCACCCCACCCCCCTGCCTTCATGGGTCTGCAGCACAAAAATTGGGGTGTGATTATTCCCATTTTTCTGTATCCATACTTGCAGGCCCATCTCCTTCGTTATGTTACTTGCAGCCAAGGTCCAATCATCACGCTTGCGCCCTGGTCCTCCGCCAACGTTTCCAGCTGTCAGACCTCATCTTCCAATGTGTCTGCCTCCCAGTTTAGAATGCCCTTTACCACGGCAATCAATTGCATGCACATTCCCCCTCAAACATCCCTTCATGGCCTCCCACTCAACGAGAGTGTCACCAATAGATCTTTCATTTTCTGCCTAGTATTGCAGAATGTGCATTTTGTTGGCACCTCTGTGAAAGGGCTGATGGCAGCAGCCTCCATGTTAGTATACAGGCTGGTGTCTGCCACTGTGTGACTATCACAAGGACTGGATTATGATTAGAAAACATGAGCCTCAGCATGCTCCATTATCTCTTTCAGATGTAATGCATACAAGACTGTCTACCTAGGAGTAGTGCATGTCGAGTGTGTATCAGTAAAACTTGTACTCCCAAGATTCTGGGTCTAGTGGACACCAAGCATCCCAGCCCTGGGATGCTAGTGGTCCACCCATGCTCTGATGTCTTCAGCATTTCTCAACACTTGCGTGCCAGGGAGGGGCTGGTGGCCTGTCCAGACTCACAACAACCACACAATTCTAGTGGTCCCCCCATTTGAACAGGATATACAACTATTTAGTCATGTGCAGAGTCAATTCATCCAAACACTCGCAATTTTTCGTGATTGGTCGGAATGTATAAAGTAACCAGCATTGCCTGCTCACCAAATAACCATGACTGTCACAGAACCATATTTTGGATTAATGTGTTGGTATATTATTGAATAAGGGGCTCTAGGTTTAACCCAAATTAACAATCCCTCGCGTATGCCCAATAGGTTGTGTATTATAGTTGGCCCCTCCACCTTCTGCTCAGCTTAGTACCCTTGGATATAGTTAATGGGTTTCCTGCAGACATGTGAAGTTCACTCCTCTCTTGCGGAAATAACTGGATTTTCAGCAGATTTCCCCAGCCCCTTACGTTCCATGTTGCACGTTTGTATGTTTGGAGTGTCATGATGCCAACTGTTCTGCACCGCTATGATTCCTGGTGGGCTTTCCAGGGATGTAGTACCTGCTAGTCTATCATCACCTGTCAAGGGCAAGAGGCATGCTTTGGCGCTGCCCAGGAGGGTGCAGAATGCTCATCTCAAAGTCAATTCAACAACACAACTGAATGTGACCAACCACAAACAATTGTCTTTCAACTACCCTAAACTGCCCTCTGTTGGAACCTCCTAGACATGGCCTTGGGGGGGGAGGGGTGGAAATTTCCCCGAGATGAAAGTCATGTGATGTACAGAACACCACCTGTCACTGTCTCTCTATGGCTGCACACATACCTTGTCAAAAAATATTGTGCATTTCACTTAAAAAAATAACAACACAACAACCAAAATTCAAAATTTGGTGGAAAAAAAGTTGCAAGCTGAGAGCAAGTATCAGAACTCAACTCTACAACAAATATATATGCCAGAATAGGCAAGCATAAAACAGTTAGGTAACTGCTTAGGAGCAGGTAATAGAATAACTCTGCAAACAACATGTAAACCCTGCAAAGACTTCTACGTGAGATTTCACTTCTGTAAAAAAACCTGCTCGCAGCCATACCACGGAGACTCTATGAGCTCTCTCCACAGAGAAATACTTTGATAAACTTCTAGGCGTCACTTCAGAGCTGAACTATTCTTCTAGGAAGCGCTCCACACTAGGTCCTTCTACTTTGTCAGGAAGGCCTACTATTCTAATGTTGTTTCTACTAGACCTCTCTTCAGCATCTTCAGCTCTATACCACAGGTATCTTACACCTTCAGTGAGTTACGCCATATGTTTTCGTAGTTCCTTGACAGATAGCAAGAGACATGCCAGTGCCGACTCATTTACAGTCATCCTTTTTAAAATGTTCCCTTGATCTGCTCTAAGCAGGGTGAGCTTGGCTTGTACAGTGTTCATCTTTGTTTCCACAGCCTCCCTCTCAAGTTTCACTGATAGCAGACAATATGGCATCCTGTTAGTCTAAGCGCTGAAGCTGCTCATCATGGCCCCAGCCCCAAGTGCACATTCAATGTCTACTGTGTTTTGAGGCTACTTTGGTTCATCACCAACATGGATTTTAACAGGTTTCGTTCTTCCATGGCATACTCCCAAGCCTGTGTTTTTCTGAAGTATGTAGATCACTGACGACAGCACGCTTTTTACGGCACTCTATTGTGTTCCAGTTAAATCAGCGTGAAGATTTCCGATCCAAGAGCATGACTCCCCATCAAGCTCAACAGTCTCAGGCAGGATCTATACGCTGACAAAGAGAGCCTAGAGATCAGCAATCAGACCCCATTGTAGCGCTGTGTTCACCTGTTCAGTATGCCAATTATCCCAATAAAGGGAGAAGAATTACAGTCTCTGCCCTCCAATCAATGTAATGAGCAAAACAGGCCTTTTGCAAAATTTTACTACTTCAATCTCTTTGCACAAGGATCAGCATGTGCACTATTCCCGTCCCCAGCCTAGAATTTGCTGGTCTCATGTGCGGTGCTTTACTGTTGCACCCCAGTAGGCACATCCCATGAAGGTGGTGGCAACTGCAGAATAATACCAAGGAGCTGGACGGAGGTCAAGGAGGCAGTCTCTCACAACCCTACCTCTTGTTACCAAGGCGGGACTGCTCGTGAAGCTTTCAGGGTCTCACTGTCATCTCACTCTGCACTACGTGTGTAATAGATTAACACCATGGTTTTTTTACTCACAATGGCAGCCCTATTTAGATCCAGTCGTATGCAATTCATTCTTGTCCCTGCTCCCCATGGGAACAGCCCAGCCCGAACTGCCAGGCCAGGTCCTCCCTGGACTGGAAACAAGCATCCTGGGACCAGTTTCGTGGTATCACCACTCATCAGCCAGGCTAGCTTGAATCCAGTTGCACAGCAAGCAAGGAACCCACATCTGGACATACCCATGGCCACTTAGGGCGAACCTAGCAAACACAGCAAGATGATGGACAGAGTACTAAAACTGTTCAACCACTCCACCGAAGTCAAGAGATCTGGGTTAAATCCATTATTTTTTTGCTCACTATGCCACCCCAGTTTGGACCCAGCCGTATGCAATTCAGTCTTGAAGCTGCTCCCCATGAGAACAGTCCAGCCCAAACTGCCAGGCCAGGTCCTCCCTGGACTGGAAACAAGTAACTTGGGACCGGGTTCGGGGTATCACCTCTCATCAGCAAGGCTAGCTTGGATCCAGTGGCACAGTGATCACTCAACACACGTCTGGGCATACCCTGCCAACTTAGGGCAACAAAGGCAACACAAAAAGATGATGGACGGAATGCTGAACATTGTCAAACACTAACCTCCAGTCTTTTTGTGTCATATAAATTCCACAGCTTCCCGTCCTCTCGGGGCTGAGATCTAGTGTCCAGGCTCCAGTGCTCTGCGGCAAGCCACGACACTATGGAACACTGACAATATGTAGCAACTGGAGGAGGGAAGGCGGGCAGAGAAGGTAGCAACATGCTAAGGGAGAGGCCCCACAGTTGCAACTGAGCCAACGGTACTTGCAGTGCCAGTGGTGCTCAGCTCTCCTTCCCCTCACTGCTGTCGGCAGCCACCAGGTATCCATGATCCTCTTCCCTTTCCAAGGTGCCACTGCATCAGGTGTCTCTCTAGTCTGTGTTCAGGGCCTCACATCCTAGGAGAACATTCCTCACCTCCAGCAGCTGAACTGAAGACACAAAGACAGCTCCAATGCAGCCCGTCTAACTGCTTAAGTCGATGTCCCCATATTGGAAGTGCGGAGGATGATCGCCTCTCCTGCAGCGACAGCAGATGAATCCTTGCTTCCTGAGCTGCAGAGTCAGTGCCGGCTACACTTCGACTATCTAACTTCTTGGTGTCTCTGCATTGGGACTGCTGCTGGTCTGAAGATGTTGGAGGATGATGCTGGGTATAGCAGAGCTCAGACAAAACACATCTAGCTCATCATCTTGCCTGGCCACGCCCCCAACAGCAAATAGACTTGATCACCAAAAATATTTTCTACCTGCTGGGAGAGTCTTCGCAATGGCAGGTCTTCCAGCCGTCTTTAAATCGTGAAGCTGATTCATTACATATTGTAGTAAATGATGCGATGGTACATACATAGCTTTTCCTTAATTCAATAATTCATAATTTTCATGTAAATTTTCTTGTTCTCTTAAGGAAGCCTTTTTGCCTATAAATTTGCTTTCTGTATGAACTTTGGACAGAAATGAATCGATATTAATTAAAGCAATAGAATGATCTTACAAAACGTTTGGAGACAAAATAAATGGTGCATCATCAGTCAACTTACTTGCACCCTCCAACTTCTCTTGTAGTAAGGTATCGCTCTATACAATTCTTAGGATCTGGTCTACATTTTATCACAAAATCATAGTCAGAGAAAGTCCATCTGAGCTGTCTAGGCGTAAGTGCTCTGACTAACTTTAAAAGATTTTTTTAACTGCCAAAAATTTGTTGCAAATCATTGTATAATTTAATTCAGTTGGTGAGAATGTCTTAGAAAAGTGAGCTGTTGGGTGAACCTGACCTGTTATTGGATTTCTCAAAGATACAACACCTCCAATACCATATAAGAGGCTTGTCTCAACAATGAAGGGATGCTCTTTGCCTGGTTCTGTGAGGGCATTTAGTCAGTTAAAATGTATGCAATGTTTAGATGCACCAGGTTCCAAATAAGTCTCACAGTCATGACATCTATCTGGGTGTAAAACATTTACTTTCTTCTTATCAGATATGGTACCAAACTCTTGTTTTTTTTTTTTTTTTTTAAATGATTTTTTGCAACATAATATTGTTAGCATCTGCATTACAGCATATTTCAATATTGAGATTACAATAACAGTAGTTTGAATGGCTTGGGCAAGATGCCTGGAAAGTTCTAGCCACCAATAAAGAAGGACCATCTTGTACTCTGTGACGCCACACATGTCCATAGTAGAGTACCTTTTCATACATCATATATACAAATTGTAAGTACAGCAGGAAGGCCTTCCTCAAAACACAAATCAATTCCGTCTCGGATTCACATGCGGGCATCTATATAACATAACATATAAAGAAAAGGAACCACAAAACGATCTCTGCAAGTGGGTGCAGGACAGAGTGTACCTGTCAGTGTAGCGTTTCAGTGGATATCACATATGTGAATAGTCGCGCGCTGTGGACCGCCCAGCGCGGGTGCGCCAATGGAGAGGGCGATGGAGAGGGGAGGGGAAAGGGGGGGAAGCAGCAGGAGGAAAAGGGGGAAAAAGGGGGAGAGCGGAGGAGGGGATGCCGCCTACGGAGGGGGGGCCCGTCTCGGGCAGCTTGGTTTCAACCAGTGTCAGGTAATCCCTCCATTGAGTAAGAGGCTGTTTCGGGGGCGCCAGCACCCGCAAAGTCTGTGCCAACTGGTTTGTGTGTTCTGATACCAGTGCCCTCTGGAGATCTAGCAGCTACGAGTGTACGCTGGGGCCCGTCTGGGCTTTCCATGTCATGGCTATTTTGCATTTGGCTAGGCCTAGGACCAGGTCTAGAAATTTGTTCAGGGCTTTACGCAATGCGGTGCGCTTTGTGGCACCCAGCAGGACATGAGTGGGCTGAACTGTTACCTGGGTTTCAGCTGCTTCTGTGAGTACAGTGGCTATAATGCTCCAATATCTTTGAATGCTTGTGCATGTCCATACCATATGTGGAATGTGGCCCTCGAGTCATGGCATCTAGGGCATCTGTCAGCAGATGTTGGGTACATGCGCACTAGCCTGTGGGGCGTGAGGTACGTGTGGTGTAGATAATTGAATTGGGTGTATTTCAACCTAGAGTTGGTTGAAACCGTTTTTGAGTGGCCAAGACATTGTGCCCAGTGTTTGTCTGATATAGTGATTGTCAACTCAGTTTCCCAGTATGCACGTAGGGCTGCCAGCGCGTTTGCATCATCCAGCCTGAAGGAAGTGTATATGGCCGTTACTGCGTGTCTGCCCCTTCCATGTGTCAGTAATGTCTGCAAGAGATGCGATGCGGGGAGTTCTGCTCGATCATTGATAGGCCTGGGCGGTGAACTTTGCTCCGTTCGCGGAGTTTGCAGAGTTTTCTGCACTCCGCACTTCGCGGAGCTCGCGGAGTGCAGAAAACTCTGCTTCGCGATGTGCAGCAGAGTTTTTTCCCCGCTCGCGATTGTGAACGGTAAGTTTGCGATCGCGAACAGTAAGTTCGCGAGCGCGAGCTGCCGCTCGGGTAGAATTTCTACCCGAGCGGCAGGAATACCAGCACAAACTTCAGTTTGCACTACACTCTGCCACTTGCGGAACTTCGCGGAGGTTTTTTGTAACTTCGCGGAGTTCCGCATAACAAAACTCCGCGAACTACGCCCAGGCCTAAATTGCCCCACGTTCATAGGAAGTGGCACGTAAGTAGAGCATGTAGGAGAAAGGAACACTGTGGTACCTCATACGCGTCCACTAATTCTTCAAACGTTTGTAATTGTGAGTCTGCATACATGTCTTCCCATGTATCTAACCCCCTCTCTCTCCAGGAGCCGAGCTCCAAGCGTCCATGACAAGTAAATGTGCCGGGGAGTACTTCCAGTGGTAAGCCTGGGGTGTACGGGGCAATCCGGCCCTAGGGAAGCACATATCTAGACCAACTAAGTCTAGCCGCTAACATTAGTGTATTGCCACGTTGTTTCTGAGTCAATGTAGTGGTTCCCGACAACCACTCCAGTATTGTCGAATGATCCCAGGATGTGGCCTCCGTTACCAATTCAGTAAGATTACTCTTACCTAGCCATCTCATTGGCCATAGCAGCTGTGCTGCAGCATAGTAACGCTCGTAATTCGGGGCGCCCAGACTTCCCTCCAATAATGGTAGATACAGTTTATGTAAAGCCAACCCCAAATGAGGGAGACCAAAAGAGATTCCAGATCTTTAAAGAATTTCCGCGGCAGGGGAGTGTATAAAAGAAGTGTAGGAGACGCGGAAGGACCAGCATCTTGGAAATCGCCACCCGTCCCATGGGAGATAAGGGAAGGCTTAACCAGAACGGAAGGGTTGATCGGACTTTAGTGATAGCACGCCCCAGGTTACCGTCTATGGTATCCACCCCCCGAGTGGTAGACCTGTATCCCCAAATATTTAAAGGTATCAAATGCCCATTTCAGCGACGTTTGCGGTGCGGCCTGCCTCTGGGCCAGTGACATAGGTGCCATCGGGAACACTACCAATTTAGACCAATTGACTCGCAGTCCCGAAACCAGCGAGTGGTCGTTCAACAAGTCCATTATCTGTTGAAGTACCTTGGTTCGGCCACGTAGGTAAATTAAGGCGTCGTCCGCATAGCGACACTACGTGCCATCTATGATCTGCATGTAAGCCCCACTCCATTACCCGCTGTCGTAATCTACACGCCAGTGGCTCCATAGCCAGGGCAAAAAGTATCGGTGACAGAGGGCAACCTTGACGCGTGCCCCGCGCTATCGTAAAAAGTGGGGGAAAAACTCGACCTGGCTTGCGGACTGTGGTACAACAACCGTATCCATTTAAAAAAATTAGGGCCAATACCAAACCCCGATAACACCGTCAACAAGTAGTCCCAACTCAAAGTTATCGAATGCCTTCTCGATATCTAGGGATGCTACCCATGGCATTTCCGCCTCTCCCCTCGCCCACTCCAGCAATGTAAATAAACGTTGCAGATTCAACCCAGTGTTTCTCCCTGGTATAAAACAGTTCTGGTCTTCATGGAC
Source organism: Calotriton arnoldi (assembly GCA_963921515.1). Classification (NCBI taxonomy): domain Eukaryota; kingdom Metazoa; phylum Chordata; class Amphibia; order Caudata; family Salamandridae; genus Calotriton; species Calotriton arnoldi. The sequence goes on from CAWUFW010000087.1 coordinate 3,362,190, forward strand.
CAGCAAAGGGACCGCCTCAATTAACCTATTCGCTAGTAGCTTCCCGAGAATCTTATAATCTACGTTCAGCATTGATAGATGGCGATATGAGGCCATTAAAAGAGGGTCTCGGCCTGGTTTCGGTAGAACCACCAGTGTCGCCTCTCTCAGAGTGGGCGGGAGTTCACCTTTCTCAAAGGCTTCAGCGTACATGCTGGCCAGCAGTGGCGTTAGTTGCTTAGAGTATGTGGTATAAAACTCCGACGGCCAACCATCCGTTCCCGGCATCTTTCCGGTTGCTAATTGCCCGATTGCCTCTGCTATCTCACCTACCGTGATGGGGTCCTCAAGGGTGTCATAATGCGCTGGTACAATTTGTGGGAGTTGAATCCCAGCGAGGAAGCCTTGTGTGGAGGTAGTGTCTTGAAGGACGGGAGTCGCGTACAGTGTTGTGTAGAATTCTAGGAAGGACTGATTAATCGCCTCTTGTGTATTCACAAGGGTCCCGGTGGATATGCGTATGGCAGTAATGGGGGGTTGAGAGGTGTCCGATTTCAGTAGCCATGCTAGCAGCGTGCCCGCTTTGTCTCCCTCCTTATGTCTACGTGCTAGGTATGTTTTGTAGTCCAGTGCGCAGAGGTCATCCATTGCACCCTTGTATGCCAAAAGGGCCTGGGCCAGGGAAGGGCCAACCTGAGGATCGTTGGGGATGAGTTGCTCACATCTCCGTATTTCCGATTCATGATTCTGAAGTGCGTCCGTCAGTGATTTACGAACACCATACGTGGTTTTAAATGCATGTCCTCGAAGGACCGCCTTAAAAGCGTCCCATTCTATTCCCACGGACGAGGCAGTGCCGGCATTCGTCGAACAATATGAATCGATGGAGTTCGAAAGAGTAGTCCGGTATGATGAGTCTGCTAGTGCGGCGCATGGCAATCGCCAGGTCGATATGTCAAGTCTTTTCGCACCCCAGGACAGGCTTATTGTTAACGGGTTATGGTCAGATAGTGTTCGTGGCAGATAGTCCGTCTGCAGTACGTTGCATAGCGCGTTATCTGAACAATATATTATGTCTATCCTAGTGTATAAAGCATGTAGCGCCGAGTAGTGCTTTAGTGATAGTACGTGTCAGAGGTGTTTGCTACGCCATGCATCATGGACCTGCATGTTGGAGACCCACTCTTTCCTGTGTTGCGCCAGCTTGATGGATTGTGCCCCCAAGAGAGGGGGGCAGGAATGATCCATGTCAAGATCATTCACCCCATTAAAATCTCCACCCCAATACACCGGGACATGGGATCCACGAGCAGGGACGGCGTGAGTGTTTGTAAGAATAAGAATTGCCCCGAGTTCGGGGCGTATAGAGATACCAGCACCAGTGGAGATCCGTTCAATTGGCCCTCCATGACAACATAGCGGCCCTGTGTGTCCACTCAGGAGCGTGTGACCTGGAGCGGGGTCCCCGGAGCCACCCATATTAGCACACCCCTAGCATACCCCGAGTACGTGGTACCCAAGACTGTGCCCCTCCAGCGCTTGCGAAGTGACTCGAGTGTTTGAGTGGTGAGGTGCGTCTCCTGTAACAGTGCAAACTTGATCTTATGACTTCGCAGGTACTGGTACACTTTGTGTCGCTTAGCGAAGCCCATCAGGCCCCTCACGTTCCAGGTCAACAATTTATAGTCCTCTATCATCATTAATCAACGGTGAGGAAAATGTCTGGCACACAATTTATTTATTTTAAAAGTTTTATATAGCGCTGGCTAGACCCAGAGGTGCTTTACATGATAAGATAATATAAAGCAAACATGGCATACAAGTAGATAAAAAGATAATGAAACAACATGTGAAATATACAAATCAAAATAGATATACAGGTGCAAGAGCTATACACTTCAACTAATTAGGTAGATGATGTTCGGGAAATGGACAAATATTACTGGACAAAATATAACATGGTGATTGGAGATCAGGTGCAGGTCACAGGTTAGGACCCCCAATAATAATTGGGCCAAACATGGCATATAAGTAGATAAAAGATAATGAAAACAACATGCGAAATATACAAATGAAATAGATAAACAGGGGCAAGAGCTATACATATCAAGTAATTAGGTAGATGGAAAATGGACAATGATTCCCCACTGTCCAGCCCCCCCCGCCCCCCACACCCCACCCCCTGCACACGACACTGAAATGCATTAGCAGCCCATGTTTCCTGCAATATATAGACAATGGGAGAAATCGACATATGGAACATATAAAAAAAAAGGATTCCCCACATCTCATCCTAGGCCGGCTTGCCAACGGGCAATTGGCCATTCGCACTAAAATGCACTTCAAACGTGCAGAAAAGTAACACATAACAAATAGAAACAAAATTGGTGCTATATCAGCTACTTATCGCTCGCTGAGGGGGGTGCAGCATCGGTGTGCCGGCTCTCGTGACTCGGCCTGGTTGCTTGCGTAGGTGCATATGTTGTGTAGTCCAAGCAGAGAGAGCCTCAGTAAGGCCCAGAATGTTCATCCCAGGGCGTCTGCAGTCTGTGGGGTGAGGGCTGGTCCGCCCTCGACAATATCTCCAGTTGTGAGGCCGTGAGAGGCACCGTTTGATCCATTGTATGCCTGGGCGTAGTTCGCTGAGTTTTGCTACGCGGAACTCCGCAAAGTTACAAAAAAACTCCGCAAAGTTCCGCGAGTGCAGTGCGAACTGCAGTTTGTGCTGGTATTCCTGCCGCTCGGTTAGAAATTCTACCCGACCGGCAGCTCGCGCTCGCGAACTTACCGTTCGCGATCGCGAGTGGGGAAAAAACTCTGCTGCACATCGCGAAGCGGAGTTTTCTGCACTCCGCGAGCTCCGCGGAGTGCGGAGTGCAGAAAACTCAGCAAACTCCGCGAACGGAGCGAAGTTCACCGCCCAGGCCTAATCCATTGTCGCGTCTGAGTCCGAATCCAATCTCTGGGAGGATGTGGGGCTGCCTATGCTTTCCGCCGTCTTGATGGCTTGAGCACGCTCCTGCGCCAGCTGGACTTTTGTTTGTCGGCAAATCCGTCTTGTACCACGGCCTCTACGGGGTTCAACCAATTTCCTGGTCTGAGTGGAATCTGCCGGTGGTGAGGGTGGCCCGTGCGCTAGGCCCTGCTGTTCTATCCATGCCCACACCTCCTCAGGTTTGCTGCAAAATATCATGCCCTCTTTATGACGGATGCGAAGGCGCGCCAGGTATTGGAGTGAGTACTGGATGTCGTTGTCTCTCAGGCACTTCCTAACCTCCAAGTATGAGGAGCGACGGCGTTGCACCAACAGAGTATAGTCCGGATAGAAATGGACCGTAGAGTTGCCTACTTGACATGTGCCCCGAGCCCGAGTGACCTGCAATATGTGGTCCATATCTCAATAGTTGAACAATCTCGCCACAATCGGTCTGGGGAAAGCGCCGGGATGCGGGGGGCCCCCCCCGGTACCCTGTGTGCGCGTTCTATGGAGAAGAACTTTAAGATCTTGCCTTGCAGGATATCGCGTGAGAGCCATTCTTCCAGGTAGAGTTCCATGTTGGGGCCCTCTGCTTGTTCGGGGAGACTCACGATGTGTATATTATTCCGGCGCGAGCGCCCTTCTTGGTCTTCCATGCGTTCTCTCAGGTAATCCACCTCCCGTTGGAGGGTCTGCAGCTGGGTGGTCGTCGCGGTCACTGTGGGGTGCATTGTCGCCAGCGCAGATTCGGACTCCTCTACCCTGCCCTTCAATTTCTTATGGTCTTCCCGAAGATAACCCATGTCAATACTTAATGAATCGATCTTCGTACCGAGGGTGGTTTTTATGTCAAGGATCGCCGCCAGTAGCTCGTCGAATCTATGCGAGTGATCGCGACGGTCTGCTGAGGTGGAGGACCCCAATTGCTCCGCAGTCTTCTCACACAGAGGCACCGGTTCCATCCCCGGAGGCTGTGCCTGGGACTTCTCCGTTCTAGGTTTACCCATCGTGTCGCTGGCAGGAGGCAGGAGCCCAGGTACAAAGGGCTGACAATGTCAGGGGGAGCAGCGCAAGGGTCCGGGCCACAGGCTCGCAGGTCTCCGACAGTACGTCTGATGATGCCGGGGTCTTATGCAAGCCTGCGCAGAAAGGGCGCGCCCTTGTCTTCTTCTTTGAGGGTGGAAAGAGTGTGGGGGCAAAATGCCGCTTGAAGCCAGGGGTATAGGCACTCCTCTGATATGGCGGGCCTGGCAGGAGAACACACTCCCAGGAAGCGTTGGCGACGGGCCCAGAACTACGCGGCCCCATGGGGTGGTGGACGAACAGCTCGGTGCCCTGTCTCCATCACCGAGGGTGCGACCGGGGGCCAAATGAGGGTCTCACCAGCACTGTTGACAGTTCCGTGGAGGTGTGGGCCAAGGAGTTGGTTCTGGCAGTATGTGTGGGCCAAATGCAGCGTACGTGTGCATCCACTGTGTGCCGGAGGCTGGGCCAGGCCGCGCTACGCAGTTAGATAATAGATAGGGCCAAGGGGACGGGCCGAGTTCTCCACTCTGCCTCCACCGCTACCTCAGGGGGGTCCCAGCGCCCCTCCACCCGCGCGGTGTCCCCGTTCCTTAATTGTCTCTGGGCTGCCAATCCTTTTGAGTTTCGGGGTCCAAGGCTCAGCGTACCTGCGGCAATATGGTGCGACGGAGCAGGAGCCGCCGGGGGACAGCGCTCCCCGGCGGCAGGATCACAGGAGGCAATGTCCGGGCCCTCGGCGGGTGTAGGGCAGGGCCGGGACCCGTCGCCATCACGAGGCTCCGACCCGGGGTGCGGCAACAATGCGGGTCCTGCAGACGATGGTCAACGCCGGGTCCCTGCGTCTCCGGCCGGGGCCTCGGGCTATGCAGGCCGCACGCTGGCTCTCCCGGTGCGTAGGTCTCCCTCTGCCCCACAAAGCGCTCGTCGGCACCGGGAAGTGTGAGAAACTGTTCAGGGGCTCCTCCGTCGCTGAGACAACGAGAGTTATTCTGCCAGGACAGGGAATAACAGGATTCTTTCTGCGGGCTCAATGCGGAGCTTAATACAGCGCGTCCGCTCTAGCCGACATCTTGGCCACGCCCCCGTACCAAACTCTTGTTAACTGGTGAAACACTCATTCATGCGAGCACTTTAAAAGGATGACTCCCTCTGGGTTGGCATGTAAGTACGCAACTAGTGTGACACTAATTTGATTTCAAAGAATGAATTCAAAGGAAATGCCCAGGCAGCCAAATCAATGTGAGGCTTGTGTAAGGTCAACCAGGGCCTTTCCAGAATTGAGGAGCAACAAGGAGGAGCATCAACAAAATCAAAACAAATTTTTGTGGGACAATTTCCTTTTTTTTGTTGCAACCTTTATTTATATTTTCAAAGAAAATAGAGTGTAAAAACACACCGATGAGAAAAGAGAAGAAGAAAACACCAACAACTGACAGTAAAGGGAAGAAAAGGAGAGCAGGTTCCAGCCCCGTAACCCAAGTCGGCTAGAGAAGCAAGCCCATACGGGCGGTAGCATTTTGAGGGGACCCGTCAGCAGAGTTTCTCTACGGAGGGTCACAGGTCCATTGGAGGTTTGGATGCGATGGCAGGACTCTGCTACGACATGAGAAGCTGAGCCATGGGGAGGAGAGGTGGTGATCAACGATATCTGTCATGGAAGAACATCTAACAAGAACTAATATAACAAGGCAGAGAGGAGGGAAGAGGTGATAGGGAGGGGAGAGCCGACAAGGTGAAGGAAGTGGGAAGTGTCGAAGCTCACTGTCCCCAGGGATGGAGAACACTGTGGGACAAAACAATCAGGAGGGGGGGGGGGAGCCCTAATGACAAGCCATGGTGTGATGTGAAGACCAGTAACAATGGTGGGGACGGTAGTGCGGTGAGGTACCCCTCTTGCGAAATGGAGGAGGAGAGGAGACACCATCCAGGCGCTGTTAGTAGCAATGGGTCTTGGGGGGGGTAGGCTGCACTCACGGACCGAGGGCCAAAAAGTGGAGGATGTGGGGGGTAGGGGAAATAAGGTAGGGGTGCTCCATGGGCACGATATTAAGCTGTGTCATCGGCTCTCTCTATGAAGGCACCCCTTACCCTTTCAAAGACGTCCAAATTGTCGTTGAGCTTGCTCATGAACAGCCACTCTACAAAGTTCTATAACCCATTCCGACAGGGTAGGGCACGTGTGTTGTTGCTAAGGGTGGAGGTTACATATTTTGGTCGCCGCTAACGCGGTAGCCACCTACCGATGGAAGTGGGTGTCCATTTCAGGAGGATAGCCAGTATCATGAAGAAGGGCAAGGTGCGCGGATGGGTGGATAAGCTGGGGATGGTACAGCCGGAGGTACACCCACACCTCAGTCCAAAAGGCCTGAATCATCTGACAGCTCCACAAGCCATGAAACAGGTTGCTGTCAGTTGCTGGGCATCTCCAACAGCAGCTATGGGGCAGGAGACCCACCTGGCATAATTTCTTCAGGGACCAGTACCAGTCATGTAGCACTTTGAAGCATAAGAATTTAAGGGGTAGTCTTGAAGAACTCGATCATGAGAGCTGAGTAACTCCACCCAGTCTGTCGGGGCTTATGTCCTGCCTAGGACAGTTTGACACTTGGTTCTGGCTAGAGTTTTGGTAGATTTCATGTGAGCCTCCCCTATAAGCACTCCATACAGACCTGAGACCAATCTCCTGTACCCACCTCATAAGCAGAGAAAGCATTGAATGGGGGAGGACGGGAGGTCTGTTGGGGAAGGGCTGAGGATGGATGGGAGGCAATGGGTGAGCTGGCGTGGTTTCCAGAAGTCCGGCCTGGGTAAGATTTAACTCCCTCCTCAGTAAAGGCAAGGGTTTGAGGGTGCCCTCAACAAGGAGGTGGTCAATCTGTGTCACACCATGAGTATACCACGTTGCCCAGTTGAAGGGGGCACCGGCAATGGGGAGGGCAGAACTGTGCCACACCGGCCCAGCCTCGTGGAGAAGGGGATCAACCCCAATGAGGTTGTTTTCCAAGCTACGGCTGTGGCTTCCAAATGCGGATTATTATTCTTGTGTGGGAAGGATGGCGGTAGGTAGCATGGTAGTAGGACAGGTCAAACCCATAAGGTGGCGCTCCATACTTACCCATACTGGCGTTTTCTTAGGGTTGCCCAAGTAGGGCGCTATCTGGGATAATTGAAAAGCCAAATAGTAAGAAGAGATATGTGGAAGATGGATAATGCCGGCCATCATGTCGGTCCAAAGCCCAGCTGATAAGAGCCTGACACTCCACATATAGGAACGGATGTCTACCTCAATTCCCTGTCGGAGCACTCGGGGTATCTTCAGGGAGAGATTCACATGCTCCCATTTAAGGAAGCCCTGCCAAATCTGTTTTCGAAGTGGCAGGAGTTTGTCCTCCACCATTTTATGGAGACCAGTGTTTATCCGGATGCCATGGTGTTTCAGCCCAGTGGGGACCCACCGCACATTGTCAGTCTGCAGACTTTTATGTCTCCCTGTGGGCATTTGCGGATTGTTTGATCAGTTGGCCGTCTTCGGGAAATCCACTATCGTTGTTGACCAGAGCACCCGATTTGAATCCAGTCAGTTTTCATACTGCATTTTACCATTGTATGGGTTATTTATCCAAGACATTGGAAAACAAGATCTATCTTCACAAGGCCCACGAATCCATCTAGTGGCTGGGTACGCCGTTTTTTAACATTATTTGCAGTTATTCTTTAACATGGATCTCGTGGGACATTCCGTTCATTATTAGTCTTCAGATTTTATGATACTATCATCCCGTTTTTGATAATCTGCATTGATAAATTCATCTTCTTTGGTCTTCTAGCCGTCGTTAGGCTCCATGGACTCTTGACACAAATGTACCTTCACGCCCTGAAGAAGGTGATACCCCGGATAGGGGGTGATAACACCGAAACGCGCGTCGGCGTGTTTTTGATTTTCCTTGTCCCTTACATTTGCATTTTTATTATCTGATTCAAGCAAAGGATATTTATGTTAATTTAGTTTATGTTTTGAAATTAATCTTATAAAGTTATATTGTTATTGCTTTATAATTGAAATATTCGTTTTACCTATGCACATGTTTAGGGATACTGTATTAGAATCAGGTATAACAATCTTTGATGTATGTTTAGTGTGGGTTCACGGTTTGAATGTGTTTATATGAATGTGAGATTGCATGAATGTTGATTGAAATGTTGTCCATGGAAATTTTCATAATGAAGGGCCAGTGTTATTATTGTATATATTGTATTGTGTAGAGAATGGATTTTTGTTTTGATTTATTGTCTTTGAATAACAGCGAGATAAAAATAAAATGCTGTTTCAATAATTGAATCATTTATTTCTTTGTGCAAATAATTGGCCTAGCCTGAGTGATTTATTAATCTAACGACCTTATCGCGTTCTTATAAATAAATGGGTAAAGCAGCGTGTTAGATTTTTTGATGCAGGCAGGCTCTGACCATCCCCATCAAGAGAGATAGGGCCTCGCTTTTCGTCCAGTTAATTTTATATCCTGAGAGACGAGAGAAGCGAGAGACAATGGACATAGCAGAAGCCAAGGAAGAGTGCAGGTGGTACAGGAGGAGGAGAATGTCATCCATGTAGAGGAGGGTCTTTACTTCTAGGGGGGCCTACAGAGATCCCCCACACCTCCTCAGATAGGCACAGGACAGCCGAGAGGGGTTCCACTGCGATGAGAAAAAATAGTGGGGAGAGGGGGCAGCCCTGTTGTGTACCCCTATGTATTAGGAAACCTCTGAACACAAATCCTCACAAAGGATTTCAGCATCTGGGGTATCATAAAGAAGCCAACTTTTGAGATGAAGCTGTCTCCGAGGCCTATCCATGTCAGTATCCGGAAGAGATAAGGCCATTCCACCAGGTCAAACACCTTTTCGGCATCCAGAGTGATCGCTATTCTCTCTTCCGGATCATCCTTGACATGCCACAGGACATGAGCGAGGGTTCGGAGTTGGTCTTGCGACACGGGACAAAACCTGCATGAATCAGCTGTGGAATAACCCTCCCCAATCAGGTGGCCAAGATTGTGGCAAGCATCTTGAAGTCGACATTTATCAGAGAGATGGGGCGGTAGCTGGAGCATTCTAGCGGGTCTTTACCGTCTTTGGGAATGACCGTGATGGTAGCCGAGTTGGAGGTCAGTCCTAAGGAGCTTGCGTCTGCGGCTTCCATGTAGGCTTGGGCCAGGAGGAAGGTAATGACTGCTTTGCTGATCTTATAAAACTCGCCAGGGGGACGGTCTTCTCCAGGTGATTTGAAAGTGGAAAAGGATGAGATGGCCTCCGCCGCTTCCTCCTATGTGATGTCCCTCCACCCCAGGAGAGCCCGCCCCTCATCTGTGAGGGAGGACAGGCAGAGGGGCTGTAGGAAGGTGTCAATCCGCTCCAAGGAGGGGAGAGTCTCAGAGCGGTGCAGTCCTGAGCAAAAGGTGACGAACCTCTCTACAATGTCTCAGTGGTGCAGCAGGAACATACCAGATTCCTCTCGGATAGCCGGAAAAGCAAGTTGTGCCGCTCCCTGGCGCAGTCGGTTCACAAGTAAGTGTCCAGCCTTCTCCCCCTCGTCGTCTCTTGTCCACTGCAGCTTTACCAACACCTTTTCCGCCACAGTCACGTGTGATGATTTCCAAAACAAACCAAAGAAATCATGTCCATATGAAACTTCACCAGACCTGAAGATAAATTAGAACCATCCACTGCCTCAACATCCCAATTTGCTTCTAATTTACTGGAATCTGCAAAAATTGAGCGGACTTAATATAATTCTGGGAGGCTACAGAATCTAAAAACCCCAAAGCCACATTCTCTTGACCTAACAAAATCATCTTCATAGAAACAATCACACAAGCCACAGCCAAATGTGGGGTATTCAATACACATTTTGGAACTGAGTTAACATCATCACCTCACAAAACACCTCCTTAAACTGTCATAGAATTAAATATTTTCGTCAATTGCTGTCTTTCTATATGTTATGTCACCAAAATGTGATTCTTCGGTATTCTCGGTCTCATCTGGCCGCTCTTCACAAAATGACAAGACCTTCCACGGTAAACACACAATTCCAGTGTGCACCTTTCTTCTCTTTCCTGTTTTGATACAAGGCCCCTGACGGTGCTTACCCGCTTGGGGGTTTTGAAGTTTAACTTTCTACTGACTGTCAGATCTCCTAAAGAAACACCACAGAAAGGCCCAACAAGCTTCACATGTGGGGGTCATGATGACAGGGCAGTGGAAGCCACAGTCCTGCAGGACAGACAGTTCCTGGACATTACGGAATATACACTTCACCAGCCGCCCTAGGGTCGGTAAAATCTGAGGCGCTTCCAGGGTGAACAGGTAGAGCCCGGTACCCACCCTCTCTGAGCTGAGAGTGAGTGTCTAAGAATGGCCGTGACGACCCTTTCGCATAAGCTCACACCCGTTTTCATTGCCACACGTTTGTTGTTTTTCCCTCCTCGGTTCCCGTGGTCCCTTCCTCTTACCTTGTCCTCATTGGCTGTGCTCTGGTGGTTCCTTCCGTGTTCTCTCCAGTATTAGTTGTACCTTAGTCTACGCTTCTGTGGTCCTGTTTGGAGATTCTGCATCACTCGGCCAGCCTGGTCCTGAGAGATTCATTCACCTCCGACTGTCTGCAAGGGACCCAGGCTGCCTCAGGTCTAGTGACAGGAGACTTCGCAGGTCACTGGTTAAGGCTTTGTCTTGTATCCATATTGTTATATATGTTCCCTTTTAATCTGATGAAATACCATGTACCACCCGTCACTCTGTGTTTTCACAGATCTTGTACGTCTGTCGCGGCGCATCCTGTAGCCCTAAGAGTCGAGCCCACATCTTCTTCCAGACATCCTGCTGGTGAGAGGGTTCTCTCTCTTCCTCTCTCAAACCCACTACCTTTGACCTATAAGGGGTAAAGGTGGGATTTGCCTCGCTGCCCACTGTGCCCAGCATCCGAGTCTGCGAAGGCTGCGTCACCGAGGACGCACAACACGTTTGTGTTTGATGTTATACTCTCGGAACAGCGCTCAGGAAGACGATGCTCTAACTGTATCACTCCTGGCCTGATTTACATTCTAAAGAGCAGGTGCTAGATGAAACGTGGCGGAGTCCCCTGTCCCGCAAAGTGATGGTCTTAACGCCCTGTTTATAGTTGGACCGGCCCCCATATTTCCAACAGAGGTCCCTGCACTCTGACAACTGTATTCGGGTAATGTGTGTGGGTCATCAGACCATCCCACGCTCTTTAATATGAACGGTACTCTGGCTGTACCACTGAGAAATACAATTGAAAAATTACCCCCCTCCCCCCATCACCCACCCAGTGACAAATCTCCCAAAGTTTAAGGGTCATTATTTTTTATTTTTCAAAAACAAACTCCGCGGAACATGGCAGCAACTCAACAAACTTTCAATGTCCTCCGAGAAGCCGCTGTGGTGGCGGCTCCTCCGAAGTCACACAGATGTCCGCAGGGCCGGCAGTGATCTCACAATATGGAAGCAGGAAGTCCAGCCAGGGTGGTGGAGGAACGACCCCTGCCAGCCTGACGGACAGCAGGCTGCTTTCTAAAGTGTGATTCAGGCCCAAAGTCTATAGGCTCTGCACACGTAGCTGGGGGATTCACTAACTCTGCCATTACTGCTTTCAAATCATTTCACAACCCCTGATAAAATTACAACGCTCTTTTCTCTTTGGGCCTACCAGCCTCAATTGCTAAATGATTAAATGTAGAAATACAGCTTAACGTAGCAAGATGGCTTTAGATGTAACAGTTTAATCCAAAGAGAGGGTATGTGGCTTCTATCAAACAACTTCCACGTCTGCTAGCAATAGTCAGACAAGTTATAACAATGGATCATTTCACTGAATTAATGAATGATAGCTGCATTCCCAGCTAAATATAACCAAACCAATGGAACATTGGTTTTATCATCCGGAAATTACACAGGTTTACATAAAAATGCAATTGACACTAATTAAGAAATAGTGCACATTTATCCCCCTCTCAGGAAGCACTAACGGTATGATGGGTGTTGCTAATGGATATATATGTGAGTGATTTTTAAACTATTGTTGTATGGCATCAGTTTCTTGTTTGACTATAATTTATTCTGAGTGCTTCTCTCCTCACTTGAATTACTACATCAAGTTTTGTGAAAGAGAAGTTGTAGTTTCTACTTGACTTCTGTAGAACCGCAAGGTAATTAACAATGTTAGCATTCTGTTGTTCTCCAATCATAGTAAATTGTATGTGCATACTAGACCTTGTGTGTGACATGCATATAAACATGTGCAGCATAGTCCAATCTAAGCATCCCTCTTGTTCTGTCACAGGAAAAGTCACTGAGAATGTAACATCCTACAGTCTTAGAAGAGTTCATATAATTGATCAAATAATGTTTTAGTCAACAACATAACTTTCTGAATACTTTTCTGCATCCCATAGGGAGTCATACGACTTTTCAAGGAAGTCCGAGATCCGTATAATGAGATACGGCTGAAGAATCAATGTATCACATTTGCCTAGCAAAGACGCTGTAGGCCATGAGGGAAGTTATACCCAGATATCCAAAATGGCCGCCATCGGCAGAATATGAGAGTACATGGCCTGTGGGAATTCTAATAGGCTATTGAAACCTGGCAGTGTAGCGCGTTCTCCTCACACATGCGGCTTCAGTCCGCACAGCGCCAGCACCCCGTAAGGACTGTTAGCCTTTCCTTCCCTGAAAGAAACCTAGTGAGCAGAATGACAGTATCGCTCCCCTTGTTTGACCCATATTATGCAGTCGCAAAAAGAACAATTGATGGACAGAATGCAGAACAATGTCATACATTCACCCCAATACAGAGCTCTGGGCCTAAATCCATCATTTTTTTGCTCACCATGCCATTCCAGTTTGGACCCAGCCATATGCAAATCAGTCTTGACCCTGCGCCCAATGGGAACAGTCCAGCCGGCACTGCCAAGCCAGGTCCTCCCTGGACTGGAAACAAGCATCCTAGGACCGGTTTCGGGGTTTAATCCCTCATCAGCCAGGATAGCTTGACTCCAGTGGCATGGAGAGCACGGGACCCACGTCTGGGCATACCCGTCCCACTCGGGGTGACAAATGCAAAAAGAACAATTGATGGACAGAATGCAGAACAATGTCATACATTCACCCCAGTAAAGAGATCTGGGCCTAAATCCATCGTTTTTTTGCTCACCATGCCATTCCAGCTTGGAACCAGCCATATGCAAATCAGTCTTGACCCTGCGCCCAATGGGATCAGTCCAGCCCGAACTGCCAAGCCAGGTCCTCCCTGGACTGGAAACAAGCATCCTAGGACCGGTTTCGGGGTTTCAGCCCTCATCAGCCAGGATAGCTTGACTCCAGTGGCATGGAGAGCACGGGACCCACGTCTGAGCATACCCACCCACTCGGGGGTGACAAATGCAAAAAGAACAATTGATGGACAGAATGCAGAACAATGTCATGCATTCACCCCAGTACAGAGATCTGGGCCTAAATCCATCGTTTTTTTGCTCACCATGCCATTCCAGTTTGGACCCAGCCATAGACAAATCAGTCTTGACACTGCGCCCAATGGGAACAGTCCAGCCCGAACTGCCAGGCCAGGTCCTCCCAAAAAAACGTAAAAGTTTCAGCGCTCCGTCCATCATCTCCTTGTGTTTGCTTTGTTCGCCCTAAGTTGGCAGGGTATGCCCAGACGTGGGTCCCTTGCTCACTTTGCCACTGGATTCAAGATAGCCTGGCTGATGAGGGCTGTTAGCCCGAAACTGGTCCCAGGATGCTTGTTTCCGGTCCAGGGAAGAAATGGCTTGGCAGTTCGGGCTGGACTGTTCCCATGAGGCACAGGGTCAAGACTGATTTGCATATAGCTGTGTCTGAACTGGGGTGGCGAAGTGAGCTAAAGAACGATGATGGATTCAACCCAGATCTGTGACTGGGGGTGAGTGTCTGAAAAGTTTCAGCGCTCCGTCCATCATCTCCTTGTGTTTGCCATATTATGCAGTCAGCAGTTTTCCTAGCACCGCTTCCTGACACTGTAGCAGAGACCGCCCACAGGAAGAGCTGGGCTTGACTCCAAAGTGTTAATCAACGGTGCAGTTGGTGGCTATGGACTCATGCCCGGGCAGGGAGCTGGACTTGAAAAGGTCTGTAGAATCATGTCCAGGAGGAGAGACAGGGTTGACCATTTGGGAGAACGACAGCTTGGGACTTGTGCACCCAGACAAGAAGCTAACCTTAACCCGTAATGCAATGGAGTCTCCAGAGCAGGGGACTTAGATCCTAGGCATCCTCTGCTCCTGGGCACTTTACATCCTTCCCCTGGACAGTGACAACACAGTCCTGCTGGAGCTAGTCGTCAGGTACAAGGTATAGGGCGTCATGAGACCAGGTGCTTTCACCTTCACAAAGATCACTCGCTTGCACAGAGCCAGTAAGAAAGACCGCCATATCGGAGGGGGCGGGTCACTGGGAATGACTCGCTATCTCGTCGATGAGAAAGGGTGCTCAGTGCCGCCCCTAGTGGCCAAGGACTTGTATTTACCCACAGGCTCTTGTTCCTGCTGATGTTGCTTGCTAGTAAGGGAGAAGTATTGATAACATATATGAAGACTAGTCTCTTGTTATGCTTCAGGTTCAGGAACACTAAGTTTCACATCAGAACACAGAGGGTTTGAAGCACAAAGGTAACTTACACTTTTAATTGATTTGCACTTTGGAGTAAGTGTACTACTTTTCGGTATAAACAAACACTGAGGGGCAAATTTATGAGAGCCTTGTGTCACGTTTGCCCCATGCAAAGTGGCAAATGAATGACACAAGACGCTGAGTTAGATTTATGTAGCTATGCAAAGTCACATTGCGTGGCTTCATAAATACTGAGTAAGGCAACGCAGCACAAATCGCTGTGTTGCCTTACTCTGCGCAAGGGAAGCATTCCATGGTCATTGCAGTGGGTGTTCTCACACAACTCCCATGGGTTTTGACTCATTCACAGATTTATGAGGACTTGTAAACCTGGGAATGCGTCGAAATCTTACACCTCCCAAGGCAGGCGCAACAAGGAGTAATGTCTTTATTTCTCCTCGTTCTTTCCTCTTTCTATGTTTGTTGCATGCCGCAGCACGCACAGAAGGAGGAAATCGCCTCTATTGATTGGTTTCGTGCACTAAGGTGCCCCTTCATGCACAAAAATAATCCTGCCGACAACACAGGCACCCTTGCACTATGGTGCACTATGGTGCAAGGACAGGCACCCTTGCACTATGGTGCAAGGACAGGCACCCTTGCACTATGGTGCAAGGACAGGCACCCTTGCACTATGGTGCAAGTACAGGCACCCTTGCACTATGGTGCAAGGACAGGCACCCTTGCACTATGGTGCAAGGACAGGCACCCTTGCACAATGGTGAAAGGGTGCCTGTGTTAGTGCTAGGCTGCTGAAATGGCGCCAGCACAGGGGGAAAGGACAGGAATGCATCATATTGGATAAATACGGATCATTACTGCCCTTTCACTTTGACGTAGGGCAGCACAACAAGGTGACTTGCTGCGCTGCCCTACGCCAGATCCCCATTGATGAGGGCCTGAGTGTACATTTACTACAAAAGTGTAATTTACATGTCTCCACCCCTGTGTAAAGCAATTTGCTTACTCCTCACTAAGGCCCTTATTTATGGGGATTTGGCATAAGGCAGCGCAGCAAGTTACCTAAAGTGGGATTCGGGGGTAACTGCAGGCTACTAGAAAAAAATATCTGGATCCCTGCTAGGCGTTAGTGATCACAAAACTTAAAATGACTATATCTTTTGAAAAATGGTGTCCTGCTGAGGCACATGGCTGCCCATCTTTTAGGGTTAAGAACACCTTGAATTTCCGAACAATGAAATGTTAGAAGGTAATTCAGACTATGACACATTGTACTGTTACCAACATTATGGTCATCATTTCCTGCACAAATCTATTTCACTTAGAAATGTTTTTGAGTACCACCAGTGGGAACATTGCCCTACACCACCAAAAAGTAGTTTGCATACATTTGCACAGAAATTTTCATATTTTTCAGGGTTTAACACCACTGACCCGACCTCATATTATTATAAGATTACACTGACATCGGCACTGAAAATTATGTTGACAAACACCAAACAGATTTACTCTGCTTCCTTTCTCACCCAATTGCCGGAACAGGGTTTTGACCTATGGAAGGACACAAAAGACTTAAAATCAGTCTGGGGTTCTAGGGACTGGCAAGTCCAGGGAACAGAAGGGCTATTTAGAGCATGCCTCATTCCACAGCAGATGATATTTCTAAACGAAACTGTGCAACAGACGTCCTGTCTTGGACTAGCCAAGAACAAGGACCTGAACACACCTCGATTTCCAACACCATTGCAGATGGAGGGGTGGCAAAATTCGACTTCAAAAGAAGGGGCAACAATAGATGACATTTTACAGTACAATAGAACAGACCCCGATTGGGAAAAATGGGTGGTTTGGCCTTTAGACACGAACACATGTCAGAAAAGATTCTGGGGTACCACCGAAGGGTTCAGTATCCATAGGCCAGACCCACGCTATGTACAAAGAGAACACCCGGGGTAGTGACATCCTACAGTGTTGGGAAGTTGTGCCTTGATTGGCTATAAACCTCAACACTCACAGAAGTGAAACAACACTTGACCTTACTCACACAAGACATGGATCTTAGGGATTTTTTACTAGGTCCCAGGAAACCCTGTCAGAAACGTTTCATATATGCCGTCATTTATGCTGCCTATAATGAAATGTGGAAAATATCCCAACAAGAGGCCGCAGAGAGAATACGGGAAATAGACCGTATTAACTTGGAGAAATCTCTAGGAGCGGTAGACAATAGGTTAACAACTTTGACCTCCAGGATATATTCCTTAGGCAACATTGTATCTTCTGCGATAGACATACTGGAACAGGATTTAGCCATATTACAACACGGGCAATCTCAGTTACGTTCTGTTATGTTATTGGGCTGGACGCTACAATCTTTGCGTGCAGGCTATGTGCCTTGGCGTTATATCAACAGTACGTCTCTGTTTTCTGAATATAATCTAACAGATAAACAGATGGAAATGGCACAAAGGGGAGCAAAATATACAATGCTGCGTATTGAAAAACTGGACAGGTTACCATTCACGGTAGCGGAATCTCCGTCTATGGAATGGCTTATCCATGGCCATTTCACTCTACCGGTCACTACTTTTCAGTTTCAATATTGCCTTGAACAAAGGCAGGCGGGCAAATATGAAAAGATGGGTAAGGAATACATTAAGGAATCTTGGGAGTTACCATATAGATTTCGATGCCGGAGTGGGGATCGAGAAGTGTTTCTAAGCGGTACAAACTGCAAGAATGCGCTAAGCGGTTCTCTCATGTGCCAGGACATTTCATTGCATGGAGCTTGTAATGGGTCAGTAGCAAACTTGTCCTGCCACATGAAAGGGACTCCAGTTGCCGTGATTAAACCGGTATTCGAGCTGCTCTCGAATGGGAGTTACTTGATGCTGAACGATCAAGGTTGCTGTGGGATGCTTCCGGGCATTGCCTATCTGGTCACTGTGAACTCCAGGGTTACTTGCTGTATGCAAGTATTGTTTCCCCCAACAAGTACAGTCAGGGAGGCGCCGTTATGGCCTTCGTTGAATGTTTCCTTTATACAATTTGATACTTTGAGCAGACCGAAAGCCATGCTTTTGCAGCAAACCGTACCCTTAACCTCCGCTCGAGAGACCTTTGATCTTCAAATCGCAAGGACCTCGACTGAGATACAGGCACTTATACGTACAAACTGCCCCATTCATTTTGCAGAAATGGTGGGTCGTATCTTCAATATGTCTGATGCGAGTGGTATTGTACACCTATTTAAGACCATAGGGTCAGTATTTCTAAGCACCTTTCAGACGATCCTCGGAGTTATTCCAAACTTTATACACTCCGTATTGGGAAGCGTTTTTGGAGGTCTTCCGCTGATCCTGCTTTCTATCGCAGGAATCCTGATTGTCATTTTTCTGCTCCGCAATGGACGGCCCAATCACCAACGAGATGGCAAAAGCACTCCTGGAACGTAAATACCGTGAGCGCATGGTACAGCATCTGGGCACACCTCGCCTACGGGAACTGAGCGCCTCTTGGTTCCTATCGTTTAGACCAGTCTGGATGGACTGCATCTTACCTGTTCTTCGATGCCTGTTTTGCGGTGACGAATGCGTGTTGGACCTCAGTCTGACACTTGCAACGGACACGCCTGCGGACTTGAATACCCGGCTGGAACCCCTGAGGGCCCACGCTCGACAATGTCCCCAGCGTATTCCCATCTTGATGGCTGCATTCCTCGAGAACCTGCAAGTGCCTTTTACAACTGGGTTAAGCATCAGCTCCACCACTAGCACCACTAGCACCCAGGTATCGACTACAGCACCAGCTGCCTCTACACCAGCTATTGGCAGCTCTGAATATCATTTGTGCTCCATTGACGTACTTTGCGAGGTGTTACAAGGACCGTCCCCTGCAGCAGCAAGCAGCGACGATGTGCGTCTCCCAGCCAGGACACTTAATCAAAAAAATTGGCTCATCGTGTGCTGGGAAAGAATTCAGTTTGTTCTTTTTCTCCAAAACTCAACTAAATTTGGAACATTTCCTTTAAACTGACACTTTCGCTGAAAAGCATGGCCTCCTGACGCTTATAGTGGTTCGACTTATATAAACAAACTCATTTAGAACCTTGGCTTAAGTAGCAGTTCCAAGAAATTATTTTTTCTCCTCTGAGACTGTTTTTAAATCTGATTTTAAGACAATGTTTTTACAACACTCTGTGATGGTTTTAATGGTTTTAATGCACTACTACCTAATAGAGGAAATGGTTTGCTAGCATTTTTATCATTGTTGACTGTTCGGAAGAGGAGTGGGAGTTATGTTTCATTTAGGTACCCTAACATAGGCCCGGGTAATATCATACACCGTCACCTACATTATCCCCCTTATACTACACAGTAACGAGCCTTTGGGATTGAACCTTTACCTAGTTCTAGTCCTGGGTGCAGAAGAAGGGTTTGTCCTGAACAATAGAGTCCTATAACTCCATCAATAGACTCACACAATATGAATGAATATTAATAAGGGTTCTTGGAAACCAGGCAGGGGCTACACCACCTACCCCACCATATCTACGTACAAGGTTCATCCCATATGTCATCCTCCAACCCAACAATGGCTAATACATGAGACAAGGGACAAAGGAGCCCTAGATACTTTCTGCATAAATACAGCACATCTTGCTAGTGTTAGGCAGAGGGAACCGAGACTTCCAGGCCGACACACTGACCAGAGACGCTAAGGCTCCTGCATGCAGATGCTCCAGCTGACAGTGGTCTGAACATCCCTTGCGGGGTGTCCAACTCGAGACCAAGAAGGGCTCCTACATTCTCACACTTCAGGTAATGGGGTTCGACTAAATCCTAGAGGGATTCTTGGCTACACACCTACTCACATGCTAGGTACACTTAGGTACATCTAGATAGGCATCGTAGGAGTATGCGCTTTCTTTTATCCTGCATTTTATATTCATGTATTTATTCATGCTTATTGCAAAATGGTCGAACTGTACTATCCATTTATATTTACGATACTGCTGATTTTATATATCTGCTACTGTCTAACGGTTGTTGCAGCACATCTATTTTACACTAGAAGAACAACTGTGCAATAAATACTTATTGTAAAACGCCCGACTGTTTCTTCTGTGTAACTCTCTTAGACCGAATAAGTAAGCACAAGTGACTGAGCGAAAAGTAGTACATTGTTTCCACGATCCTGAGGGATCAGGGTTGTCATGTTCTAAGGTTGCTAGAAACTATTCTCTCCCCGATAAGAGGAGACACTAGTGGCACTGTGAGCTAGCTTATGCAAACAGGCTAACATTCCCGGTGGGGGTGCTCAGAGCCAGTCTGCCACCAAACCCACAGTTTATGTTATCCGGAACGCGCAGGTCCTGTATGGGTAATATAGGAACTGCACGACAGGATATTTGTAGCATTGGTCCCACAGCCACCCTCAAGTAATGCTGCTTTATTCCAAGGGAGCATCTCATAAGGATTAGTATCCATTTTTCATACTCTGACTGACAGTCTTCTTTTTGTTCTTTTGTTTGTGTGTCTCCTTGTCCCCATGTCTGTTTTGATGTCTCCCTTTGATCTGCCTATCTGTGATTTTGCTACTGAAAGGCAACACAGCCTGGTTGTATTAAGGTCCTTACATTTTAATGTACTGAAAAGTAATGACAAGACATCAGTTATCGGGGGTACCGCACAATTACAACTGGGTCTTTTTGAGGGAATCGTGGGGTGGTTCGATGACCAAATTGGTGAGGCTTACTACAGGATGAATATTCTTGTGGTTTAACATGTTTTAGCTTTCTTTCCTATTTGTAAAGTTTAAGGTTTATTATGATTTATTCAGGATCTTTTTGTCTACCTCTTAAAAAAGCGCTCTGGGACTCAGAAGGGATACTCGGGCATTACATAGAACAGTTTAGGCATAATGACCATTCTATAGAGCTCAATTTGCCCTGCAAGAGAGAGAGCTAACTAGTTCCTATGTTGCGTATCCGCACCTGGGGCTTTGTGTAATTATATGAAATTCAGTTCCCACGCGCTTTGTGGATCTCGACTAATATGTATTTAACACGAGTTGGAGCAATGTTTACACAATTTTACCAGTTCACGGCTAATTCCACCCACTGTAGTGAGTATATGACTGATTTGCCCTTGTTAAATTATCAATAGTCCACATATTTCCTCAAACTTTTCCAGGATTTCGGTGACCAGACCATCCCAGGTATTGGATGTATAGTAATAAGTGATCTGCGAGGAGTGAGACACGGTCATTATGTACATTTCTCCAGTCAAGAACCTGCACCAAGAAGTCCATATGAATTCATACTGCCAGAGGCACAACAGCCAGAGCAAACAAGCGGTGAGTGTGGGCAGGCCTGGTGTGTCCCCTTCGTATGGGAAAGGGAGCCCATAACACTCCGTTTATTTCAACCTGTGCTATTCGCTGGATGTGTTTTAGGAATCTCAGGCCCATGTTGGTCTGCTCTAGTATTAGTGTTTCCAGTTCACAGTGTCAAAGGCTTTCTCAAAGCCGCTTGTCATAATCCCCGCTGGGGCTTGTTGTGCATCTTGGCCATGGCCAGATCCAGCCTTTTCACATTTTCCCCTCAGTGGCATAAAGCAGTTCTGATAGAGATGTTCTGGGGATGGATTACTTTCATCATCCAGTTTGCTAGAGCTTTAGCAACTATTTCCTTTTCTGTATTAAAAAGAGTTTCTATCTCCGCCACATGCCCCGGCTTAGGTATGCGACGAAAGTCGTCATACGTAAGTCTTCAATCAGAGTATCTTCTGTGCGGCCTCTTCTACCACTTTATACAGGCATTTTGTTGTGATTGGGGAGAGGTTTTAAAACATTTGGTCCAGTAGGCCATTTAGGCCAGATGTTTTTCTACTATTCATAGCTGTTAGGGCATCTGACAGTTCCTCTTCTGTGAGAGGTTGTTCTACGTTTAAGTGGTCCTTCCAACTCAATCATGTGATCGAAATATCTTGCAGCATCTCTTCCAGTACCCTTTCATTTGCAGGATTTGGAGCTCCTAATAGGTTTTAAAAACAGTTTGCAAACCTTTTGGCAAAAGTCTGTAAGTTGAATACCTTGTCTCACACAGCTCAGGAACTACAGTACATTATTCTGTTTTAGTCGCTAACCAGTGCGTAAGTTTCCCTAGTTTGTCACCTAATTCAAACACTCAGCTTTGTGAAGCCACCCACACGGCTCTTGATGTATCTACAGATGTTTGCCTGAGGGGCATACAGGTAGCCTTTAACCGCCTGGGTGTCAATTTAGACTATATGCTCCTATGTTCTTTCTCTAGGTTGACTAGTTAGGATGATAGCCTTCTGATCAAGTAGAACACTCTTTTAATGTGTCCACGTACAGAATGTGATGTCGGTGGAAAGTCACTTAGCTGGACTGATCTCTTGAACTCACTGTACCGAAGATCATCAAATGTGTGACAGTCAGACCTTGTTTTCCACACACGCACAAGGTATTTTTTACGTCTTTAAAAGTCACATTCTTCTTCTGTCTCAGCAAATCCTTTTAGCAACTCCACAGGTTCAGAAGTTAAAGATCCAAGCTTTGTTCCAATTTAGCTCATAGTGTCATCACCCCTAAGAATATGTGCCTTGCTAAGAACACTGGGTATCTCGGGGTCAAGCTTCTTCTACAGAATATGAAGCAGGATTAAGTGCCTTTTCTCGCCTGTTCCATAATGTATCCATAACTCTGACAATCCTTAACTTATGAATATTGCAACAACTCTAAGTAGAACAATAATAACATCTGTGCCATTTACCAGTACAATGACTCGATTGGAACCATTTCGCACAGCCCACTCAACATGTGGCACAACACAAAGGTCAGCTTCCTCCAATTTGCTTCTACGTTCTCAAACAATATGGCCTGTGTCTTTTGAATATTTCTCTGCAGGCACCAACTCCTCATTGACAATCATTCCACTTGCAATAATTGGAAATTCAGTGTTCACTGAAGCATCAACAATGTTTTGGTGAGTTAACATCTTCAATATCATCTTGTTCGATGTTGATGACGAGAATTTATCAAGTTGAACAGGTATAGGTGTCGAATTTTTGATGCAGGCAATGTCAATTGTTCCACTTGCAGACATTCGTCTGATTCTCTCACATTCTTTGACAGATAGTTCAAGATAACTGTCAAAGACAATGTGCAGTTCTTGCAAGGTGCACACTGACTTTGATATCCATAGAACAGTAGGAATACCTCTCTGAAGTTTTGCATGGATGAAATCTTGACCTTCCTCAATTTCGTTACAAGACCAAAGGCTAACATTATACATTATTCCTTTAAAGCCACTCCACACAGCATTTGAAAGACTTTTACATCATAAACAAAAATATTCCAGAACATAACATCCATTACATATGATAAGTCCATGCACATAACAATCTGCCTCTTTTAAATGTTGCTCCTCGCAGATAAGTACCTTCATTTCTAGCTTTATTGACCTTTCCTAGCTTATTGTTATTGTAATGTGCTGTACATGCTTGTATTGTTGTATTGTTATCACTGTTTCCAATCTATGGAAACACTCGTCTTTTAATGTTATACTTTCTGCCTTGGTAGCGCCTTTTTTTACCAATGTTTCCCGTAAATGCAACCGTTTATGCTTGGCCCTTTTCGTGCGGCGCCTGTTTCGAGGGGTGTAATTATTTAATTTGGTTACATACCTCACGGTGCGTACCTCTCCTTTGCTCCTTTTCCTTCCGCACTGCTTCTTCCCAGCAGAACCCGGACCGCCGAGGCTGCCTTTGATCGCCTCTGGCTACCATCTGCCCCACAGTGCATGTGCAGACAAACATGGGGGCCATGCCTCTCATTACCGCGGCCCACGCGGTGAGCCTTCCAACACTCCTGGATTTGACAGGCAGGCTCCGCATTCACACGACGCGTCTCAGGCAATGACATGTCGGGTTGAGCTTAGTGGAAAGCTCTGGGCAACGGCTCAGCGCACAGCTTGCCACCATCTTTTATTGGGTTTGCTCAATGCATCCCAATACGTTTAAGTAGCTGCAAGTGGACACTGCAACATCACAGTGACAGTTGACAGTTACAGTGTCTCTGCGGTCAGCTGTTACTTGGCCAGGTTTTACTGCTCTTCAACCCGGCATTGTATTTAGATGGTGAATTAGCTTTTAGCATCAAATTTAAAAATAATACTGCCTGATATAAACTAATAGTAAGCTTAATGTCAACTGCCTTAATAATAATAATAAGCCTCTCCTTTATTTTAATGGCCTTAATAATAATAAGCCTCTCCCTTATTATAAGATAAGGTTAATATTGAATTTTGAGTAAGTACTCATTATAAGGAGGTACTTGCCCTCATTAATCTAATGAGGTCAGATCAGGAGACAGAGTGCACTTAGGTTTCTTAGGCAAAGGTTAATGAGGAACTAATAAAAAAACAAATTCAGCATGAGATCCTTGATCAGGTTATGGCCCAAAAAAAAAGATCCATGGGTTCTGATAATGAGTTAAGACTACCGGTCCATCTCAGGGGGTAGACTCCAACTACAGAGAGAAAGGAGGTAAAAAAAGAAAAAAATCAAAACATATCGAGAGGGAGGTTAAACACCCTAAAATATTGGGAGGTCCAAGCAACTCACAAAGAACGGGAGGTCTAAGCACCTTGAAGGGGATGGGTGTTCTATGCGGCACAAATATGAAAGGAGTCCGATGTGGCACAACAGAATCACATGCCCACAGCGGCACTCAGGAGATTAAGTTGGGAGAGGGTGAGCAAGAGAGTGAAGTACCCTTAGCCGAATATGTGCTAAACCTTACCCGGGGGACTTTGATGAGGATGACCTCTTTGACGAGGATGAAACACCTTCTACCTCCAAGGGAGTAGTTAAAGACCCATTGGGAGAGGAAATGTTTTCCCCGCAGAACATTAGACACCCCAGGAGCGCTGAGTGGTGGCCCCTGGACCACGTGGGCAAGTTCATCAAGCAATGGATTAGGAATCCACTTGAGAAAGAAGCGTGTAATATTCTAAAGGCTGAATGTTCAAGACCTGTAACACATTAGAAAGTGTGCCTGACCTCTAATCTAGACCCATAGCTACTTACCTTCCTCTTTAAGCTAGGGAGGGACCCTAGGAAGGGGCTTGAGAGATACTTTAAGGCTTGTCAGGACCGCCTCCTAGACATACTTTAACCCATGGAAAGGATCATCGACATGGCCGAAGAGGCACATGCCAACAGGCTCCCATCAGACATAAACCTCCTCAGGGCCTAGAGCCAAAGGGCTTTAGTCCTTCTTGGAAATGCCAATGCTGGCCTCAATGCCAAGAGGCATAGAGTAGTACTTATGAAAATGAATCCAAAACTGGGAGACCTAGCAGAGAGAGAACCCTCTGAGAATCCCAAGGGTCTCCTCGTCAGCGAGGACATGATCAAAATCCTGGGCAAGTACGTGTCAACCTTTATTGTCCTCGACAAGGCCCAATCAAACATGCGCAGGGTCTTCAGCCGGGGTGTTTTTGGACAGGCCGGAAGAAGGGGACTTCTGCTCGCTCAGGTTCCCAGAGGTCCCACTTCTCAGCCTCAAACAAAGAGGCTTTGGCAGAGGATATCAAGCCGGAGCAACCATGGCTTTCTATCCCCAAAGAGGATGTCTGCACCGTGCAAGGGGGACCAGGTCGTGTGGACAAGGATCAACCAGTTACCAGCGTGAGTACAATGATTTCTCTGACTACTTCGTTCCAGGGAAGGGTGGGAGGTCGCCTCAGACATTTTGCCCAGACCTAGGAAGCAATTACGCAAGACCCTTGGGTGCTAGAGACTGGCCAGGGTTTCAAGATAGATTTCCTGATGGAACCCTTCCAAGCTGTTCCCCCAAGAAAATTAGTTTTGACCACAAATCAGCAGAGAGTGATGGAAGAAGAGGTAAAATCTATATTGCAGAAAGGTGCTATTTTAGAAGTTCCCTTAGACCGCAGGGATTTCATGAGTACACTCTTCCTTGTGGAAAAGAAAGACAAGGGGTGGAGGCTTCTGATAAACCTACAAGATCTAAGCAGGTTCCTCGCATACAGACATTTCAATATGAAGGGAATTCATCTCTTAAGGGATATATTGCTAGTAAAGGATTGGTTGGTAAAATTGGACCTGAAAGATGGCTACTTTACCATTCCAATGACCAGTCAGTGTCAAAGCTACCTTCAATTCACACGGCTGGGCCGCCTTTACCAATTCAGCGCATTTCCCTTTGGTCTCTCATCGCCTCATGTTCCTTTACCAAAGTGATGAGATCTGTAGCTTACTACCTCAAGGAGCGAGGTGTGCATATGATTGTCTACTTGGACGATATCCTTATCATGAACCAATGCTAGACACAGGTTTTGAAGGACTTGGACATGGTTATGTCCCTTTTAGAGAGTTTGAGCTTTATGGTAAACAGGGAGAAGTCTATTCTCACTTTTGAAGAGGCAGGACACGGAGGGTGGATTAAAAAGAGTTTATTAGGCTATCAGGAACGACCCCTGGAAACACCAGCCACTCTCCACAGCAACTGCTCTCTCTCTCCTGTAGCCTACATTCCAGAACAGCATCAGAGAGGACAGGTTGCTAGGGAGCAGAAGGCATTCCAAGGTATTACTTAGAAAGACAGAGATAACATGAATATGAATGAGAGGAATACAACACATCTCCCCTCTTAAGAAATTTCCTAACAAAATAAGGTTAACATTATGAACATATGAAATCATCATATTTTTTTGGCATCACTCTGACACGTCCAGAACCAATTCTGACTCTAGAAGAGGACACATCCCCTAAACAAGAATCAGAATCGTGTGCACCAGCATCCCGCTGAACCCTTAATGACGCCGCCACTTCCGTACTAGTGCATGGCGTTACTTTCCTGGTGTTCCACCATTTGCCGTCAGACAATTTCACACAATTGCCCTTCACAAGAACAACCTTTTGGGACACGACCATTTCGAACAACCTTTTCTTGCCTTGTCACCCAAAAACACTCTAACAGACAAACCCTCAGTGAAAAGAGGTTTGGATTTCACAACATTCTTATTGTGCCGTTGACAATAAGCTTTCTGGTACTTGTCCACTCTACATTTTTCATCCTTCACATCAATGTCACATTTTCCTGCTCTGTTCATCCAAGCTGGTACTGCTACAGAGCAAGGTATTCTGCCCTTAAGTAATGAAAAAGGTGTCTCCTTAGTCACAGAATGAGGAGTGGTGCGATATGACCATAACATATCCTTAACCTGTCGCTTCCAACACTCGCCACTCATGCATGCTAGTTGAACACACTCTACCAAAACCCTATTAAAGCGCTCAACAAGGCCGTTTGCCCTGGGATGATAGACAGGGGTTCTGGTATGTTTGATACCCCATTTAACTAAAAACCTTTCAAACTCCTCTGAGACAAATTGGGGACCATTATCCGTAACAATCTCGGCAGGACAACCTTCTCTCCTAAAAATGTCCTCACAGAAAGAAATGACACCACAGGATTTGACCTCCCTCACAAAAGCAACTTCCGGCCACTTAGAAAAATAGTCGACCATGACTATGGCAAACCTTTCATTCATATTCAAGGTATCAAATGGTCCACAAATATCGATGGCAAGTTTATCCCAAGGACCCTTGGGCAAAGGTGAAGAAACGATGGTCGTCTCTCGAGAAGAGTGAGTCTTGTCACTACATGCACACGCTATGCAGTCACGAACATATCTTTCAATTTGGATGTCCATCCCAGGCCACCAGAAATCCTCCCTAATTCTCCTTTTCATGGCAGACATTCCACCATGACCTTCATGCATGACGTTCAATAATCTTTCTCTTAACGCTCCCGGAACCACTAACCTACATCCTCTTCTCAGCAAACCATTCGCTACATTTAATTCAGACCAAATTAACTTAAAAGACTCCAATTCCTTGTGCAACCTCCAACCTTGTTCACATCCTAAAACTTCTTTGATTTTTATAAATACTGTATCTTCAGAAACCGCTTTTCTCCAATCTTCTTCACTGATGGCACGGCATACCTCATTCACCTCCGCTACCATCCATTCGTCATCATCCTCATCTTGTACATTATCCAAAGGTAATCTGGATATACAATCCGCATTCACATTTTTGGCACCAGGAACATATTTTACTTCAAAGACATACTCCTGAAGGCGGTACAACCACTTGGCAATCCTAGGTGTTGCTTTGGCAGCACCTCTTGTGGAGAAAAGATCCACTAAGGGCTTGTGGTCCGTACGTAACTGGAACCTGGTTCCCCACACAAAAATGCGGAAATATTGCACACCCCACCAACATGCCAGGGCCTCCTTCTCGATGGTGGAATAAGTGGGCTCTGCACCTTTCAATGTGCGGGAAGCGAAAGCTACCACTCTCTCATTGCCCTTGTGTACCTGAATGAGCACCGCACCAAGACCATGGTTGCTTGCATCAGTAGAAATGATAGTTTGATCTTCAGGATCAAAAGGCTTAAGAGTGACTGCGCTTGCAATATCTTTCTTTATCGCCTCAAAGTTAATCTGACAATTCTTAGACCACTCAAATTTGACACCCTTTTTCATCAAATTTCGTAAATCGTGTACTTTCTCAGAAAAATGGTGCACAAATTTAGAATAGTACTCTGCAAGACCGAGGAAAGACCTGAGTTGATCTTTGTCACACGGAGCAGGTGCCTTTTCTATGGCTTCCACCAAACTCCGCTTAGGCTTGACTCCATCACAAGTTAACGTGTGACCTAAATATTCGACTTCCTTTAACCCAAATTTACACTTTTCCAAGGCTATAGTGAGACCAGCATCAGATAGTTTCTTTAACACCACTTCTAAAATCTCATCATGCATGGCCTTGTTACACCCCCACACCAAAACGTCGTCCTGAAATACTAAAACGTTTTTCAAACCAGATAAAACAGCTTGCATGACTCTTTGGAAGACGGCAGAAGCCGATGCCAAACCAAATGGCATTCGAATAAACTGAAATGCACCTTCAGGGGTTATGAAAGATGTAACATGTCTTGAATCCTCATGCAACAACACCTGGTGGTAGGCATTGGATAAGTCCAACGTAGTGAAATACGCACCCCCTTTTACACTTGCTAACATCTCACTGATGCGGGGAAGAGGATGTCGGTCAATCCAGATGTTGTCATTCAAGTCTCTCAAGTCTATGCACATCCTGATATTTCCATTGGGTTTCTTAGCCAAAACAATTGGACTCAACCATTCGGATGCCTCAATGGGCTCGATCACTCCCTCCTTGCAAAGTCTCTGCAATTCAACTTTGAGTTTGTCTCTTAACATCAAAGGAACATTTCTAACTTTGTGTACCTTAGGTACTGCATTCTCCTTCAATATAATACGGTGTTTGAATTTTTTTAAACATCCCAAATTTTTCCTAAACAGTTCAGGAAATTTGTTAATCCAAGCAGTATTGTCCATAGATGATGTCAATAAAACCTGTTGCGGATGATTAGGATCTAACACAATATCAAGAGCCCTTTGTTCCTTCCAACCCAAAAGAGATCTACCTTTGTTTACAATATACAGTTTGGCTGTAGTTTTCCTGTTTAAAAAACACATTTCTGTTTCAACATAACCCAGAACAGGTAATTTGTCACCACAATACCCTTCCGGAATGACATCAGTTGGATATAAATCATCAAGATTACCACCCAAATCTTCCCAAATGAATTTATCAATAATGGTGAATGGGGAACATGAATCCGCCCAGACTTGTACATCCTTCCCCTTAATTTTGATTACACATTTGGGTGGACGATAATTATCATGCTTACCCCCTTCACACTTAAGCACTTGATCGGTCTCTATCACCATCACTTCTACATTGTCATCATCGCTATCACATGAAACATCTTCCCTTTCAGATGGTTCAACCTGTTTTATTAGATTGATAGACTTAGAGGGAAAAGGAGATTCAGAGCTTTTACACAATCTAGCAAAATGACCAAACCTTCTGCATTTATAACATCTACTCCTCATAGCTGGACAATGATTTGCATCCGCCGTGTGCCTTGAACTCCCACAACTAAAACATGACTTAGGCCTGAATTTATTTGTTTCTAGTTTCTTTTCCGATGTTACTTTCTCATCAATTCTCTTAACACCTTTCTTGATGTTATGAACCATTTCATCTTGACTAACTTTCTTAGAGACCGTGCTTAACTCCTTCACATATCTGGAGGTATCCTCCATTCTTTTAGCCACTAATAAAGTTTTCTCTAAAGAAGGATCTTTCATGCCAAGTAATTTTTCTTGGATTTTAAGATTAGACATCCTATTAATTAGTTGATCTCTGATTATTTCATCTCTCATATCTCTAAACTTACAAGTGACAGCCAGCATTCTTAAATTAGCTACATATTGCTCTACGGACTCGCCTGGAGACTGTGTGCGTGAAAAGAATTTATGTCTTTCTACCACTACACTAACTTTTTTCCCAAAACTTTCTTCTAAGGCCTTCAGAGCAATTTCATAAACATCAATATTGCTATCACCTGCGCCGCCAGCCACACCTTCAGTATTCTCTTCAACACTGATAGCTTCCACCAAGGGTAAGGTTTTTAAAACATTCCTACCCTCTAATCCTAAAAATTGTTTAAGAATCGCTAATTTCCTCTTAGACACATATACATCCCCACCTATGGCTTCTAAATACGTTTCGAATGTCTCCTTCCAGTCTTCCCAAACCATGCAAGGTTGGCCTGGGCTTTGTAGGAAATAAGGTGGCGCAGGAATGACTTGTGTTGTCATAATTAAGAAGAAAAAGAAAAATAAGTGCCTTTGCGTACAGCAGTTGTTTAAAACTAAACAAAAATTCACCAATAAATTGTTGTCACTGTCCAAAACACTGTATAAACTTGACTTTGGAAAATCAGTGTCTGAAAGTGCAAAGCAAAAGGATTTGAATACAGTACCAAGTTGATATCCCACAGATGATTCTCCAAAGAATGGATTTCAAGGGCTGGAAACCTTGTAAAATGACCAAAGGTGTGCGTGTCACCGGTGCAAAACGTGTATGCAATCCCCAAGACACGCTTTCAATGGAGGAGAGAAAGGTTAAATTTATCTGTACCTTCTTCACCGGAGTGTATACTCCCAATATGGCGGCACGTTAAATTTGGCAAAATCGGTGCAAAACCCCGGATGTAGCAATTGAAAACGAAGTGGTGTGCGAATCACCGAGGTTTTCCTTTTACTGTTCCAAAATGGTGGCACGTTTTCTACGCACGTAACGTGCGTGACTTGTGCGCGGCAGGACGTCCGCTTGACTCCAAAGTGGCGGAGAATAAGAGGGAACGCGTCGGCAAAAGAACTCCGGGCAGCTGGATTCAAAAATCTCCGCAGGCGAAAAAAGATGAAGGCGCGCGGGCCTTCTAACGGTTGCTGGTCAAGAAGTAAGCCCTCCTCTTTCTTTTTAGTATGCTGTAAATCGCTGAAAGTGGTACCTGTGTCTACGGGCTCAGTAAGTGGCTGGCTGGACACAAAACGATCCTCCAGAAACGAGCGCAACAAAAATAATGTCACAGTTCCACAAGTTCCAACGATATCTTCCACAAGTAAACTTTGAAGCTATAAGTTTTGAAGAATAATAGCGGAAAGTTGTACCTGTCTCCAGCGGCTGGATAAACACTAGATGGACTTCTAGTGTTGGTATGTCTTACCAAATAGACTTTCCAGGGGTCGCTTACTGTCTATTCTTCCTCGAGTATAAATGACGGATACGTCCTCCACAGCAGGTATCCTCCTCCTAGCAAGGGCATCCCACTCTCGTCGCCAGTTTTGAAGAGGCAGGACACGGAGGGTGGATTAAAAAGAGTTTATTAGGCTATCAGGAACGACCCCTGGAAACACCAGCCACTCTCCACAGCAACTGCTCTCTCTCTCCTGTAGCCTACATTCCAGAACAGCATCAGAGAGGACAGGTTGCTAGGGAGCAGAAGGCATTCCAAGGTATTACTTAGAAAGACAGAGATAACATGAATATGAATGAGAGGAATACAACACTCACCCCCTCCAGATCTCTGGAATTCTTAGACTTCACAATAGACACAGTGAATGGGGTTCTACTTCTGCCCTTAAAGAAGATCAACAACCTTCAGAAGGAGATCAGGTATGTAATGAAACGGGAGACTTTGACTCTGCTGGAACTAGCTAGACTTCTGAGTCTGCTGTCCTCTTCCAGTCAGGCAATCTCTCCTGGTCCCTTGCATTACCGCGCTTTGCAAAAAATTAAAGCGACGGTCCTTCGGGCAGGATGGTGGTATGGAGACAAGGTAGATCTAGATCAGGAAGCCAAGCTGACATTGAACTGGTGGCCGGAGAATTTGGACGCCTGGAATGGCAAGGCAATCTTTGAATGTTCCCTAGAATTCATTCTGGAGTCAGATGCGAGTTTACACAGTTGGGGTGAACGCTTGGGTGCACTGGACACTGAGGGATTGTGGTCACACACAGAGAAATCGCATCACAGTTGCCTGCAAGGCTTTATGCCCACATGAGTTTCAAACATTGTTTGCAAGGCAGAGCAGTTTTATTAAAAATGGACAATGTTTCTGCAGTAGCTTATGTAAATCGCTTAGGAAGGACAAGGTCTTCAGACCTGTCAGACTTGGCCAAGAAGCTGTGACTGTTTTGCTTGGAGCACAAGACCAGCTTGAAGGAAGAGTACTTGCCTGGAAAGATAAATGTGTCTGCGGACTGGAATTCAAGGTTTTTAAGGGATTTTAGCAACTGGAAATTGAGTGGGGCCTATTTCAGGAAACTGTGTCAGATTTGGGTCCCACTAGATTTAGACCTCTTTGTGGGCAGACTGACATTTCAACTGAAGAGGTACTACAGTTGGATGCCAGACCCAGTTGCTCTAGCAGCGGACACCTTCCTTCAGACCTGGAAGGGGACCAATGCTTGCGCATTCCAGCCATTCGCGATGATTTAGAGAGTTCTTCAGAAGGTGAGGCTGGAGAGATGTTCCATTGTCCTGATAACTCCCTTTTGGGTTTCACAGGTGTGGTTTCCAATGACTTTGGAGTTAGCTTGCGACATTACCTTTCTTCTTCCTGCTGTGGAGGGTCTTTTGAGAGACACAGATGGAGAGGTCACGCCCTCTGGTTCTGACAGGGACTTTGAGCCTTCTTAAATGGAGAATATCAGGAGATCTAGAGAAGTGTTAGGCCTTTCGGGAACAGCTGAGGAACTCCTCGAGGAGTCCTGGGCTCCAGGAACATGCTGTAGGAATAAAGGAATTTGCAAAACGTTCCTGTGGGCGTGACATCTTCAGCCTGGCAAAGCACCTCGAGGCCCTTCCCCTCATGACGAGGGGGAGGACATTGATTACCTCAGACCTGTGCGCTTCAGTTCTATGCCCTGAAGTGCCCAGGGCCGAGTGTCAGTCACTGACACCCTGTCACAGAGTAGGGCTGGGTCAGCAGTCTCACTGATCCCATCCCACTCTGTGACGAGTGAGGGACTGCTGCCTTCCGTTAGGTCAGCCAATGAGGGAAGGCAGCAGTCCCAACCATCCTGGAATCTGTGAGGCAGAGCTGTGCAGGTAAGTATGATTTTATTTTTAATGTCTGGTGCGTGCATGTGTGCATGAATATTTGGGAGTGAGTGTTGTGAATGGATGGGTGTGTGTGTGCGTGCATGTCTGAATGCATGAGTGTGAGTGAGTGTGTATGTGTGCGCGTGCGGCTCCCCGCTCCCCTCCCTGGTAAAAGTGAAGGTCGGCACTGCCTTGGGCACCCATGTTTTCAGTCAAGATTGCAGAAAAAGGTCATGTTCGGTGCTTTTTGTAACTTCTGCATTTTTTACCACCCATATGCTGTTTCACCTTGCCTGTTATGAAGTGTCTTCCACGCTTTCTGCTATGCGCTCGGATTAGGTCTGTAACTAGGTAGTAGTTTTGGCATGTAAATTTGATAATATCTCTTCGACCCTGCAGGGACGTAGCTTCAAGGAGTGTGTTTGGGGTTTTACACCCCCCAAATAAATGCATTCTTGGCTTGGTAGTTGGGTCTGGGGCCCTGAGTCGGGTCTGCTATCTTTGTGTCGGTTTTTCTCACTGTGAGCCAAAAATGAAAAAGAAAAAAGGGATGTAAACGGGAGAGACAGAGATACCCATCTTGTGGCTCAATTTCAAAATGTGAAACCAGATAACCTGTAATCAATAACGGCTTCCCTGCTTGTCCAAATTGTTTGATCATAGGAAAATATTTAATTTCACAGAGCCTCCTTTTTCTTTATTGTCACATATAAGTGCACTTTTAAATTCTTGAGTTCAGGATGTGCGCTGTACAAGCACCTCTTATATTTGATTTAATTGATACAATGTAGCTCCATATATAATAATAATCTAGGGCATGTTCAGGGTTTACATGGCTACTGACTTGCCTCCTAGTTTACTAATGGCATTGTCGTAGGCGAGGGTGGGGGCAGCCAATCACTTTCAATGAATGTCTGTCTATGCAGTGATATAATCTGATGTACTAAGGCGAAACGCATCTGCATGTTAAAAAAGTACACTTTTTTAATTTTGAAGAGATTGTATCATATTCTTATATTATGTTTGTTGCATGATATACATGGCAAACGTTTTCATGGCTCAACTCGTACATGAACTCTTAGCGGCAAGCCAGACCCATAGCTCGACTCTTGCTCAGCCTCCCTATTAATTTGCCTATACGCCCTCTTCTATTTGCAACTCAGGCTTAGAACATTAGGCTCTGAGTCACTTGATAAAATGATTTGTAAAAGAATCATGCAGCCCTGCCCACATACACCAATTTGACAACCCTACCATAAAGGCCCCTTGTAGCAGAGACAAAGAAGAGTGTGTGCAGTGAAAATGCAATTAAAATAAGTGATCCCAGGGCAGGGACTCCAGGCTGTTGTGTTGTACATTCCGTAGTTATGAGTTCCCAAATGGCCCAGGAGGGATGTGCAGGGTAGTAGCTTCAGCTGGGGTTTTTGGAGTGCGATAACACTCTAATGTATTCTTGGTTAGGCAGTTGGGTATGGGGACCATGAGTTAGGTATGCTACGTAGGTTTTTCTCATCGTTCTCATTTCACTAAGAGGTTTTAACGTGTTTATTTTTGGGATCGAGATATTAAATAAATAAAAATTATTATATATATATATACATATATATTCACTGAAAAAAACAAAGGTTACAGGGACGTTATAGTTAGGTTCAGATTTTACACACACAAAATGGTAGAAATTCAGCAGTTATAGTTATAGTTCTCAAGTAACTATAACTCACGCCCCCACCATGCACAGTTTTCTCATCAATAATTTTACTGCAAATGTTGCAGTGATATTATCAATGATGTCATAGAAGATGTCATGAGTGATGTGATATGTGGGGTAATTAGCAGTGCATGGTGATGGCGTGAGTTATAGTTACCTTAGGGCACAGTTAAAGTTACTTGAGATAACTATAAATGTTGAATTTCTATGGTTTTGTGTGTGTAAATATGAACCTAACTATAATGTCCCTGTAACCTTTGTTTTTCAGTGAATTTCCAAGGTTTGTTAAATTTTATTTCCTAACTATAGTGTCCCTGTAACCTTTGTTTTTTCAGTGAATTTCCAAGGATTGTTAAATTTTATTTCTTAACTATAATGTCCCTGTAACCCTTGGTTTTTTTCAGTGAATTTCTGCGTTTTTTTAAATGTTATTTCCTAACTATAATGAACACTGCAACCTTGGTGTTTTTAAGTGCATGAGTGTCTGAGTGGATCTGTGAGTGGGTGTGAGAGTGTCTGAGTGGATTTGTGAGTGGGTGTGAGAGTGTCTGAGTGGATCTGTGAGTGGGTGTGAGAGTGTCTGAGTGGATCTGTGAGTGGGTGTGAGAGTGTCTGAGTGGGCTCACGTGATTCGACCAGTTATGTTCCAGGTTAGAGGTGATATGCAGATGAGTAAGAATATCAGCCCTCATCAGCAGTAGGTCTGATTTTATTGCATTGAGCGTAGAATCGAGCTGGGAGGTGCTATTAGGGGTAGAGTGACTACTGAGTTGATTAGGGTGGGGGAACTGAGTGTTAATTTGGGGGTGAGGGGAGAGGTCCTTCATTCGAGGCAATGGATAAGAGAATTGGGAGAGACCCGAGGTAGGGAGAAGGGGTTAAGGTCAGAGTTCGTACTTAGAAGTGGAGCATGGGGGTAAGAAGGAAGGGGGTCAGAGAGAATAGAGGTGAGGGGATCGCTGTTGGGATCCTGTCTGGTGCTAGCACTGACAAAAAGGGAACAAGTAGAATCAGAGGAGATGGGAGACAGGAAGTTAGTCGAACCACTAACGGTGTTGTAGTGTTAGAACGCTGATCGAGCGAGGTCTAGCTCCTAGCCTAAGATAGAGCAGTGTTGGTAATAAGTTCACTAGGAGGTTGGGTAGGAGAGTAGTCGGTATGATGGTTAGAGTCAGGGTTGGCGCTCTTGCAAGAGGAGGTTGTATGACAATATGTAGAGATCCCAGGGGTGAGAGAGTAAGTGTCTATCATGGGAGATTAGTGGGGTGAGATGGAAGGATTAGGTGGGAAGTGGTATTCCTGGGAAGAGATTCCGTGGGATGTATGGGTGCGGGGGAAGGGGGAAGGGATAGTATCCCTGGCTAGCTTAGCCATGAAGAGATTGTCAAAGAGTTCCAAGTTGCGGTTAGAGGACTGAATGAGCACCGTTCCATTATTATAGATGGAGATAGTAGCTTCTGCATTGTATACAGGGGAGGGCGAGATGGTAAGTTTATAGCCGTGAGCTATTTTCTTGGTGGCGGTAGTCTTGTGTACGGAGAAAGTAGTAAATCTGCACCTAGACAAACACTCCTCGAAAAGTGGAAATGTACCACTTTTTGGAATACACAAACATTGGCAGTAGTAGGCTTAAAATGTTGTGCCAGTCTCAAGATTCCAGGCATACTACAAGCAATCAAATACCCAAAAGGTGATGGGATGAATGCTTATAGTCTAACCAGCGGCAGTTGCTCAGGGTAGCATTCCAACCTATCATTTTAGTCAGAGGCCCGCCACATGCAAATCAGTACTGACTCTCTTCCTAATGGAAAGAGTCCATCCCAAACCATGGTCTTCTCACCTCTCCACCCTGCAGCCCACTGTTTATTTAGTTGGTAAATGTGAGATTCACCTCCCCCCGAATCTCACTGACTGAGCTACGCCTCTGCCACCACAGTTATTCTTTCTTCAGCTGAGATGACTCTTTTGGCTACCCCCCGTAAGTCTTGCCGCAGCAGTGATACATCCAAAGCAACCTCGCCTATTCCTTCCAGGGCCTCCCTAGTATGTGCCTTTCCTATCTTTTTATGTGCGTAGTTCTGCGCCCGACTGAGGAGTGTCCGCCATCGTAAAGTTACTATCAAATTGTTTGTTTGTGAATACAGAAAAAGAGTAAGCTTACATAAAAGTGTAATTTACCTTTGTGAATCGGGCGCCTTGACTGTAACAGTACACCCTCACTCATGAGCTGACTCTACAGTTGTCATCCTCCACCTCTCCAACCTTAAGTAGCAGCACCAAGGAAATTCCATCACAGTTAAGCAATCGATGAATGTAAACAGCAATGAGTATGACAAGCTTTATGAAGAAGCAGACTTGCAGCTACACAGCTTATTTGAAGCAAAAATGCAATCTGACCTATAATACTAGTTCATCTCCACCATAAATATTGAAAGGCCCTGCCCACACACGGGATCCTGGAGCACTTTTTCAAAGAAAATTTAATTCATGTTAGCTTTTCGTTAGAAAAGCCATTTTTTCTGGTTTAATGCAAAATAATTCAGCAGCCTATTAAAAAAGGCTTCAGTGACAAATTATATTTATTTTCTCTGAAATCAAAACCTCATTAAAATATATAGAAGTCACCAGTGGAATTTGGTGACAAGAAAATACCTCTCTCGCAAACCTTTTTTTAAAGGAAATGAAATGAAACAAATAGGACAATGTAGCCCTGCAGGTTGCCTTCCTTAAGCTCGGAAGTATCAGGAGATGTTGAGAACTGGTTGTCTTATCCAAGACCACACAGCAGATGAAAGTCAATGGAGGGCAGATCTTCGGAGGCATACAAAGGAAAAAAGGGACAAAAATTAAACAAAAGAAAGATGCTTGGAAATGCCATAGATGGTGACTGAACTAAGTGAGCGGGACCATACAACTAAGCAGTTGTGAGGCAACTTGCTATTACAACCGGCTGCTTAAATTACCCAGAATGTGACAGTACTGCAGTGTGATTGGTGGACCTTCATCCCTGGTAGAGTGTGCTTTTGGTCTAGTAGCCAAAGTCTTATTGGCATTCTTATAGCAAAACTAAAAAGCAAGAAATTATCCATCCGGAGAGAGATTGCTTGAAGTAGCCAGTCCTGTGCGTAAGGGAGCATCACTGACAAACAAGTGTTTCGTTTTTCTTATGTCCTCACATTAAGAACATGGAGAGATATTTCAGCCAGGGAAGCCGGATTCTGAAAGAAAGTAGGCCAAGCAACAGTTTGATTTAAATGGAAATCTGAGATCACCTTAAGGAGAAACTTCCAATGGGTCACGCATAAGCAAGTGGCTTCTAGATCTTGGTTTGCTCCTGGAATGCTGTACAGAAGAACCATGAGGCGTTTTCCCACAAGATTGTGGAAGCCCGCCTCGTTCTGATGCTGCCCAGGAGAGCTTCCTCTAACCAGGCCCTGGCATCCCTTCACTGGCTTCCGGTGAGGGAGAGAATTCTCTTCAAAGCCCTGTGTGTTAGTCACCGCATCCTACAGAGAAAAGGGCCAACCTATCTACATGATCTACTTACCCCCTACATCCCGACCCGCCTTCTGAGATCATGTGGGATGGGAAAGGTTAGAACTCCGACCATCAAAAAAGTGAGAATGGGTGGCCGATCTTTCCGTTTCCTGGCAGCCAAGCACTGGAATAACCTCCCCCTTGGTCTCCGGATGGAGCCTTTCGGAGACAGTCTTTCGGAAAAAACTCAAAACTTAGCTTTTTCCGTCCTAGGCCTTCCCTGCTAGCTGTTTCACAGTACTGCTACTGACGAGTCTTTCTGATGCCGCAGCGCGGGGACACACTAGTGAGTGTAGCCATGCGCTTTATAAATTTGTTTATTATTATTATTTCTGTGGTGGCCAATGGGGTGCCTAGACTCTGAGATTGAGTAGAGGTGAAGGGGAAGTACTACTATGCCAATGTTGGCAGCGTCAGTATTTAGGACGCTAGCTTTCACTACAAATGTGCCTGGCAACTTACCAGGTTGCTTTGGCATTTTCACTTGCCAACTTAGTTTGTTCACTGTAGTTTCGTCTTTTATCTTTTTTATTTTCTTCCCTTTTACGTTTCTCTAGGTTTGTGACTATTGCTTGCTCTAAAGACCTTAATTATGGATTGTGTTTTGGCTTTGTTGTTTTGCTTTGCCTTGTTCTATTAACCACCTTAATTCAAGTATGGCCAGCGTCAGGGCTTGCATCATCCGTTACCCGAGCTTTTTCAGGCACTATGGCGTAGGTTTCCGGTGGTCCACCATTTCGAAGCGAGTAATCACATCTTAATTTTATATCCAGTTGATGTGTTTACATTCAGGTCCATTTATAGTACTAATGGTACTTGTGCTTGTGCGCATTTTAGTCTACATCTAAACTATCTAAGAGCGCCAGTCTGTGAAAAACACATTCTGACATCCCTAAACAGAGAGAGATGTGTGTGACAAGACAGAGGATTTCTTGCTGCCTCTTCTTTCTGTGTATTGGTCAGTCCCATTCTGGCTTAATTCCAGTATTTTGTTGTACTTCTAGTAATTCACTGTGTACTGGTAGAACAATGATCTGGGGAGCAGGGCAGGTTGTCATTAGACTGCTGGACAACACATGCAAAACATGGCATACATGGCCACTTTTTTGTAATGGGCCAATGTGTAAGGCTCATGGAAACATGGGGGGCATATTATCAAGAACTGCGTTAAAATTATCGCCGGTTTAGGGGCAGAAAACTGCCGCTAAAGCGGCGATAATGGGCTTGATAATATGCCCTTGAGAATTCCAATAGAAGTCCATGTTGACACCAGAACATGGGCTTCTATTGGAAGTCTCAAGGGCATATTATCAAGCCCATTATCGCCGCTTTAGCGGCAGTTTTCTGCCGCTAAACCGGCGATAATTTTAACGCAGTTCTTGATAATATGCCCCATAATGCTTGAATTTCACTGACCCAGCTTGCAGGTGTGATTGCTGCAAGGAACGCTGCTTTCCATGACAAAGGCAGTAGGAAAGATTTCTGAATTCACTCAAAAGGAGAGCCCATGATCCTTGAAAGGATAATTTCAACATTCAAGTAGTAGGTTTCCTGGTTGTTGGAAAAACATTCTTAATTCCATCTCAGAAGTCTTAACCACTTGGGGCTTTGAAAAACGAGGTTGTTAAGGGCATTTTCTTCAGGCAGCAATATGTACCAGATGTACTTAAATCAAAGAGAACTGAAAACCAGCATGGCTAAATAAAGAAGGTATGGTAATACTGCTTTTTTTTAACAGGTTGTGGGATTGAAGTCTTTCTCAGTACACCACATGCAAATTCTCTTCCATTTGTAGGCATATGAAACTTTTATGGATGGGGGTTTTAGAATGTTCATACAGTCTTGCAGAAGGTTCAAGTGTCTAAATTGCATGTGTTCAGGAGCCAGGCTGCCAAATTCAAAGATAATACGCTGGGTTGGAGGGTCTGGCCCCTGAACCTGTGAAGGCGAGGCAGGCTGTATGGCTATCACCTGCATGGACACTACAAAAAGTGAAGAAGGCCTTGACTGCCACTGCCAGGGCCAATCTGGTTTATTAAGATCATCCATGGGTATCGCAGCTTGATAATGAGGGCTGTTATCAGGGGAACCAGATGAAAAGCATAGATTAATTTCCCTGAACACTCGATCCAAAAAACAGTCCTTTTTACCCCGGGTTGGTAGCACCTGGAGGCGATGTCTGGGAATTTCTTGTAGTCTGCACTTGCAAAGTGAGCCAACTGAGTCAAACCACTCTTTAACATCTTACTCATGGCAGACTGGTCATCAGACTCAGGGCCTCATTTACGAGATTTTGGCGCAGGGCAGTGCCGTAAGGGATCTTGCTGCACTGCCCTGTGTCATTAGAAAAGGGCAGGAATGTGCCCTATCTATGAGATACGGTGGATTCCTGTCCTTTTACCCTGTGCTGGTGCACAATGGGCTGCCATGCGCCAACGCAGGCACCCTTGCACCATGGTGCAAGGGTGTCTCCGTGTTAGGGGTAAATATTTTTGTGCAGGAAGGGACACCTTCCTACACAAAAACAATCAAGAGAGGTGTTTTTTCTTTTTCCTATGTGTGCTGCAGAATGCAGCATGCATAGAAAGAGGAAAGATTAGGAGAAATATGGATATTTCTCCTCGTTGCACCTCCCTAACGCCACACACGGGGTGGCGTTAGAATCTGACACATTCCCAGGTTTACGATTCCTTATAAATTTGGGAATGCTTCATATTCTTTGGGTGTTGCGTGGGAACACCCACAGCAACAGCCATGGAACGCGAAAGGGGCACATATTTACAAGGCCATGAAAAGCCACGCAAAATGTCTTTGCGTGGCCCTGTCAATATGCTGCTGCACATTGCGCCACCGGAGCATCAAAAAAGTGCAGCTCCAGCTGTGCAAAAGTGCCACTAGGGGCCTCGTAAATGAAGCCCTCAATGTTTAAGGCACTCCATCACACATAAGAGCGCTAGTTGCCATATAAACTAAGATAGAAATATGTAAATTGTCTCTTCTTTGCTGCTCAAGGGCCTTGTTAAGTACTTGCATGTTTTTTTTATCTACGTTTATTTGTAATTTAATACCAGATCTGATTTGCTGTTTTGTGTTTGCTTCGCTGACCGGCTGGTCGGTGCCGTTATATGAGCAACCTTATTGTTCCCAGCTGGCCAGATTAACTCGATCTTTAATAAACATGTTTTGCCACTATTCCCTTCAGCGCTTTCAGCGCCACCTCCATTTTGTCTGACACTTGTGTCGAGACTCAGCAGCGGTAGAGGGCTCAGTGATGCCTCCCCGGTTCTGGCAGGTTCACAAGCATTTTCCATTCCCTGCTCCAATCTCAGCGCCTCTTCTGAGCTTCTATCTCCTTTGGCTCAGCAGCTCCAGCGGGCCGCCTCCTCTTAACATGCGCCTAACGAGCGCCTCCTTCCCCGATCAAACCTGCCCCAGCCCACTTATTAAACTCCCTCTCCTACAACCCTAGAACCATATACACACCTAGAGAGGTGGGGTTAGGGCTTTGAATAATTAACCCTTTTTTTCGTCCTCGGATTCCTCGAAATGACACCCTAAAATACGGGGCAGCAATAATTATTGATATTTACGCCCTCTTACATTAGCAGGAAGCATAATTTACTGATTATCAAGTTTGTGGCCTAATAAAGGGTTATTGTGTACTTGCAACTCTTTTCTTACCTGATCCAGCAGTATTGACATATAGATTCATATATATATGTGTATATATATATAATATATATGTGTATATATATATATATACATTTTAATATGCAGATATATATCAATATCAAGGCTTTTTTGCCGGACTACCCCCCAAAGAAAAAAAATCTATCACGAATGAAGCAAGAAAATGTGTAACCTACGTTACATCTGCTGCTGCGGTAGCCAAATGCTGTTCCACGCATCACTCTGACCATCATCTCCAAGCCGTTTTGTATCTCTCGTGGGTTTAATTGGCCCA
Organism: Calotriton arnoldi; assembly: GCA_963921515.1. Lineage (NCBI taxonomy): Eukaryota > Metazoa > Chordata > Amphibia > Caudata > Salamandridae > Calotriton > Calotriton arnoldi. The sequence goes on from CAWUFW010000087.1 coordinate 3,404,669, forward strand.
GGCCCTATTGATGAGATCAAGTGCCTTTTCCAAAAGTCCTGGCACTTGCCAACATCTCCGGAAATTCTCCAACTGCAGTTGTTGGGATAGTACCAGACGATGTTGTTGACCCAGAAGGTCCAGGTGAAGATTCGGCAAAAGGAGAAACAAGAGAGGACGATTGCATGACAATTCTAGGAGAAGGAGAAAACAGCTGTTGAACTGGCCCGCTCTGCAGTGTCATCCCCAAATCTTTTGACTTTTTCACTCCACTTTTTGCTGAATTTGTTTTTGTTGGCCTTAGGACTGCTAACCAGTGCTAAAGTGCTTGTGCTCTATCCCTAAAACATGGTCAAATTGGCTTATACACAATTGGCATATTACATTTACTTATAAGTCCCTTGTAAAGTGGCATACCATATACCCAGGGCATGTAAATTAAATGCTACCAGTGGGCCTTCAGCGGTTATTGTGCCACCCACTTAAGTAGCACCCCAAGTAGCACCATAAAACATGTCCCAGGATTGCCATTGCAGCCTGAAGGCAGTGTCACACTGCCATTTCGACCTGGCATTTAAACTCCCTTGTCAAACCTTAACCTCCCCTTTGATTACAAATAAGTCACCCCTAAGGTTGGCCCTTGATAGCCCATAGGGTAGGGTGCTGCGTATTAAAAGGTTGGACATTTACTTTTAAGTTTTACATGTTCTGGTAGTGAAAACTCCCAAAGTCATCTTTCACTACTGTGAGGTCTACCCCTCCCATAGTTTAACATTGGAGATTACTTATTACATCTAATAGGCTACAATTCCTAATTGAGAGGAGGTAGATATGTCATGTTTGGTACCTATGAAATTGTAACAATAAACCCTCTTTAATGGTAATGTAGAATGTTTCAGTACAATTTTAAAAATGCAATTTTTAGAAAGTTGACATTTTCGGTCACTTAGCATCTTGTGCCTATAGCCTGGCCTAGGTCACACGACTGGGTGTGGCTGACAGACTTTGTGAATTCCTCCCAGACAGTCATACAATAGAGGGTTCAGGTGTGCCTGAATGGTCCATCTGCTGGCAGGATGGGGGGAGAGGAACTGAGCACAGCCCCACTGAAACCTGAATAGCCTGTGCTCTGCCTTCACACAAAGGGCCTAACAACCCTGTATTGTCACTGCAGCCGGCTTTGAACCAGGACAGGGGAGTCAGGAAATTCCAAGCACTTCAAAGAACCTTTCCAGAAGCTTCTCCCACCTTACAGAAGAAGGACACCATGTTATAAAAATAGGATCTCCAGACCCACTCCGTTTCACTACTGCACCTGCAGAAGGACTCTCAGAGGACTGCCTACTGCTGTGACCTGCCTGCTATGCACTCTGCCAGACTGCTGCTGTACCTGGAAAAACTGCTTTGCTCCCTGGAGCCTGCCTTGAACCCTCAGAGGCCAGTCCTGCTGTTGAGTCCGACATCTACACCTGCACCCAGGACTATCAGAAGTGATTCCAAGGGCTAGGTTGCTGGCCTCCTATTCAGATCCACAGGGACATTACAGGCTCTCACCATCTTGAACTTGCACCTGGACCCAGCCTGAAGTGTCCCATCAGTCCAGGACCCTTGGTTGTGGTGCTAAAGGTTCCCAGATGGCCATTTTCCAAAACTGAGGACTTACACAAAACTTGGCCAAAAAGTGCTCTGAGAACACGCAGGAGATTGGGACCAACCTGTTCGCCTCTCCGCCCGAGGTGCATCACCGGTCACATTAACTTCACAGCTTCTCCTGCTATGTTCTTCTCCACAGCAGCAAATCCATTTCAGCAGGCCTTCGTCAAAGGGGTATTCATCCTCGTGGAACTGTCTTTGGCTACAGCCCTCTGCTTCATCCCGTGGGTGTTTTTCAAACTTCCATTTCAGCGACTAAGTCCGAATGTAGAAATCTTCCCTGCAGGTTCGACCCCTTGCCATCCGATGAGGCCGCTCCCTCCTCGGAAACCTCTTGTAGTTTTGCCCCGCTGAGCTTTACCTTCTCAGACATTTTCCTTCAAAAAATCTTCTTCATCCGAAGGCAAGCGCTGACCGGGCCCAATCCAATTCTTTCACCCGGACCGCCCTCCATTGCTTTGGCCTTAACTTTTGACTTTGACCTGGTCTCGCGTGACTAAATGTCTGTGGTTAGCGCTTTGATCTTTTAGGCGCTAGATTTCACTTAAAACTTTAACAATTCATAACTCTGGTTCTACTGATTCAATTTCTGTCATTTAGGTGTCAAATAATTTAATAAAATCTACTCTATTTTACTAAATTGGTTTGGGATTTTTCTTGTGTTGTCTTTACAAATTATGCTGTTTGTGTGCTGCATAAATACTTTGCACATTGCCGCTAAGTTAAGTCTGACTGTTTTTTGTAGCAAGCTACTCAGGATTAAGCACAGGTTAATTTAGGGACTTTTTGTGGTTCGCCCTGCAAGGGATTGTGGCTGTTGCTTGACCAGGCCTCACACACTAGTCAACTAACAATTCAATTTCTCAAACCAGCTCTGCGTTTTCCAGAAGGGTGTGATCAAAGCAGTGCTTAATTTGTAAAAAGAATAAGTGCAAGGGCTCTCGTCAGGAGGCCACTGCAGCTTGCACCACACATTGCCCTTGTCATGCTGCCAATGATAGTAACAACACAACTACAAACCATCACACTCCTACAAGTGTTACCATTCAGACTATTTCAGGCCCCCAAGCTATAAGAATGGCTTGGGCTGAAGGTAATAGTCATTTTTAATTTCTACTGAATTAATAATTAACTATTGTTGTGGACATCTCTAAATTAGCAAGACAGCGCCATCTTGTGGCAGACTGTCACAAGCGCCGGTGTTGGCAATTAAGTGCGGGTGCTGAGCACCGGAAACCACCTGCTCAAATTAAGCACTGGATCAAGGCTAGTTTTGTTTGTTATTTCCTGACTTCAAACGTTACCCTTAGGTTCATAGAGAATGGGGAAAGACATAATTGAAGCCTGTCCACATCTGAAGAGAGACAACTATAGCTACTGAAAGAGGATCTGGTCTCCAACTGATGGTACAATGGTAGTTGGAAAGTCAGTCGAGATGGAAAGAGGTCCATAAGACATGGACCCCACTTTGTCATAATTCTAGGACATATTCCGTTTCCATTCCCTGGAATTCCTGAGAAATCGTGAATTCCAATCTGCTACTGAATTCTGCGTCCCTGGCAAGTGAAGGGCTATGATTGATATCTGACGAGTCAGGTAGTAATGCCCAAAGTCTTTGCCTATTTTTGCTAGAAAGCGGGATTTTGTTCCCCCTAGGCGGTTGACATACTGAACCTCTGAAACATTGTCTATCTTGAGGAGAATACAATAGTGGGACCATTGAGGAGAAAAGATTTTGATCGCAAAGGAAACTTCCAGAAACTCAAGGAATTTGAGAGAGACTTCCTCTCTGGACCATCTGCCTCCTGTCATCAGGTTTCTACTTCTGGCACACCAACCAAGGCAGCTCACATCCGACTCTACTGTCATGGATGGAATGAGACCAAAGATGGACCTCCCATTCCATGTGTCCAATGTCCATGCGATTGAGCCACTGATGAGGTTCTCGATGGAATTCTGAGGTTATGGATATTTGGCCTGCATAACAAAGGCCTTTTCCACAAGTGTTGTATCTTGAGACACTGAAGATCCTGATAACGGAGGAGCCCTTGAAATATCACAGGTAGGGATAAGGCTAGAAGTCCCACTAGTCTGGCTAGCCAGCATAGGGTGATCGTCTGTTTCAATAGGGCTTTGCAAATCTCCTTCTTGATATTTTTGATCATTTAAAGGGGAAGGAAGAGGGAAGGCGATATTTACTCTATTGCAAACCCTAGGAAGATCAATTGTTATGATGGAGTAAGGATTTGCCAAAGCATGCCACCTCCTTTACGAAGGGATCGCCAAAGAGTAAGCCACCAGCAGATGGCCCTGTCTGATTAGTGGCAAGCTAGCATAATTTAGGTTATGAAGATAACACACAATTCATGTTGCCCAAAAGGCAAATTGTGTGCTGGGCCCAGCCTGCTAAGATCTCTGGAACTATTAGGATACCCTGGTCTTTTGCCTCAAATGCCAGATCCAGAATTTTACAAAGAGAACCCGACAGGTCCAAAAGCTTATCCTGGCAAGCTTTCCAGGATCTGTCGATGCATTTATTCAGGTCTTTCACAAATTTTCCTAAAAAGGTGGAGAGTTTAGGGTCGATGTCAGGGGTCATGGAGATTTTCCCCATTAGAGGAGGTTGAGGACAATCAGCTCGTAGGCGGTTGTGGATATCCTTCGGAAAGGATTTTTTTAGTCTGCTCTGGACATTTGCAGCTGTCTAAAGAGAAGAGGTCCACTCCGCCGAACGAGGATGAATGATTTCTTCCAGGTCAAATGTACCCTGGAATAGAGAGGATTGAGTTTGAGATCCTGCGGGGCCTTACCCCGAGTCCAGGTCCTCCTGTACTTCTTTTTTGGCACTGATACCAGAGAGCGAACCTCTTCGCTTTCCGAGGCGTCAGTTTCTGCCTCGCCATCATCTACATCTTTAAGTGATACAACACCCTCTGGTGCCTCCTCCTCCTCATCCACTGTATGCAAGTCAGGGTCTCTAGATAAGTCTTTTCTAAAATTTCTAAGGTGTCTGTCTTTGTTGAGGCCAATTTGGGTTTTTGGAGGCTGAAGGTGCTGTACATGTAAGCAATTGTGGAGGATTTTGAGGAAGTCCAGCAAAAAAGGCTTGTAGTGGGCCCCAGTGAGGCTGTTATAGCTTTTTGAACATATGTCTGAAGTACCTGATCCAGGGTAGACTGGTCTGATCCCAGAACAAAATCAACTGCATTGTCTGGAGCCAAGTCCTCTGGGATGTTAGCGTTCGATTGCGACATATTGCCCAGTATAATCTGGCAGACTCAAATGAAGCCCCCTATGGTATTATTCACCCGTTTATCTATATGGTAGTGCCTGCTTTTGCCTCAGCAAATCCGACCAGGTCAAGGGAGGGCAAATCCTAGTGAGTCACATTAATATGTAGATACTGATATATAGATATATATTATATATACATATATAAAGTCAACTATATATATATCTCATGCTTATATATATATATGTATATATATATACACATGCGAAAACCGCTGGTTTATGCAAGAAAAGAGTTGCGACTACACAATAACCTTTTTACAGGCCACCAACCTGTTAATCAGTATATTATTGCAGCCCTGCGGATGTGAGAGGGTGTAAATGTCAAAAATTACTCCTGCCCTGTATTTTAGTGCATCAATTCAAAGTATCCGAGAAGGACAGAAAGGGTTAATTATTTGGAGCCCTAAACCCACCTCTCTAGGTGTGACAGGGGCTGTAGGAGGGGGTTTAGAAGGCAGGGCGGGCTTGACCTGGGAAGGTGGTGCTCATGAGGATAGCGGTTGAGGAGGAGTGGCTCAAGCACGGGAGCTGCTGAGAAAAAGGAGCCAGAAGCTCAGAAGTACTGCTGTGGTAGGGGCAGGGAGGGGAAAAGACTTGTGAACCTGCCAGAACCGGGGAGGCACCACTGAGCCCACTACCGTGATCCAATCCTTATGTGAGTGCCAGACAAAATGGCGGCGGCACAGGAAGCGCTGAAGGGAATATTGGCAAAACGTGTTTATTAAAGATCTAGTTAGCCTGAGCAGCTGGGGACAATATCTTTGCTCAGATAACGCCGCCAACAGGTTGGTCCATGGGGTTAACAACACAAAACGGTAAATCATATCTAGTATGACAGTTTACATGTTTCTACCTTATTTTATATGGCAACTAGCGCTCTGATTGGTTGATGGCCTGCCTATGTCTGCACTTGTAGTTATTCTTTCCTATGGCATTATGGGGCTTTGTAGTCTGTGCCTCTCCAAACTTGATATAAGTGTTTTATGATTTTATATGGCTGCTATTGAATTAAAGCAAAAAAAGAACCCCATGGCTTTAATGTGGGAGCTCTTTCAGAGAACATCATGCATGGCAGACTGGTCATCGGACTCAAAGTTTAAATATTTCTATTTCAAACCAGTAAGTAATCCTTTTTCATGATTTGTTGATAAGCTTTAAAAATGTGCAATCTGAAGTCTCAGGTCCTGACATAGAATCGATAATGTCATAGCACTCGGGAACAAGAATTTTCAATTCTGTTGAGGACACGGAGATGAAGATTATCCAACCTGTGTTCATTAATCTGAATTGATGTATATGCTGTGATTTGATACAGATCTGCCAGACATCTACCGTAGTGACAGTATTTATGAATGGTCACTCAGTTGATATTTACTTTCAGTTTCAGATCAAAAGCAAAAATAAGTTCATTGGTTGGTACATTCAAGGGAACTTCCACTTGCAGCAAGAAGAGGCGTATATGAGAGGTTACAACTGTTTATAAGGCTACCAGTGTTGTGGTTGGTGGATCATCTTACTGATCCCGGGACTTGTAGTTTTCTCTCTATGCATCTTGGGTATTGTAGTCATTGACTGTTTATACCTTTATTTTTTAAGTGGTTGTTACATGGCTGCTATTTAAATAAAGCAAAGAAGTTCAATGTTAAAACTTTCCAAGGGTCATGTTTGAGTTTTTACAGTGTCTGGTCACAAGTAGTTATATGTAGATTTGAATATGCTTCTTTTAAGTTTATTTTTCATTATAGAATTGATATTGTAACAAGGAACATACAGTTTTGCCTAATTTACAATTTGATACTTCAGGGCTCTTGGCAAGCCTAATCAACAGCTAAACCCTCCTGACTCAGGTGTGCTGTCTATAGATCAATTAAATATTATATATATATGTGATTAGTTCATGAGATTTCAAACACAAAGTCATGAGCCTTCTTGGGGAAATCACTCACTTCTCAAACTTATCAGAAGGCTTCAAGAAAATTCACTCTTTTGAAAGAACAAATGACCCAAATTGCAAAGGATATTAGTGAGGTTGGTTCTCAAGGTAAGCCTACTGAACTCCCAAAACCTTAGCATTTGTTCAGAGATGGTGAATGCTTAACCAAATCAAAAATGAGCCCATGGTCAAAGTGGGCAATTGCCCTATGCCCATAAATTCCTAACGGCCCCCTAGTAAGATGGTTGGGACAGTCAAACGTCACATCATAACAGTCTGCTCAAAAAACTGATTCTCTTTTAATTTCACAGCTGGGCATGCTTACATCGTAGAGGCTCAGGGAGCTATTCACAAATGTACATTTCCATGTTAGTAAATCTAGAAGTGTAAATGTACTCTGACACTTTGTAGATAATTTACTACAAAGTGTAGACCAGAGGGTAGAGCAAAATTTACGAGTGTAATGTTAGTACTTGTAGTAACTTTTCACATGTAGGTAGAGCTCCCCATGGTAAGGTATAGGACAACTGCAAAAAGTTGACTAAACTTAAAAAAGAATGAATAAAATATTATTATGTTAAATATTAATGTTCATTAATTTTATATATTTATTTAAAATGTAGAGCAAAATACAAAATTTAGAGTACTATTAATTTAAGTTTAAATTACATATTTAGCTAATTTAAATCTAGTTAATTAATAGAATAAGATTTATTTAAAAAAACACCTAAAGTAAAATGTTTGCATTTATTTATTATGTAGTAAAAAATTACTAAAAGTTATATATAGAATACATTTCAATTATTATTTTTTAATTCAACATTACACTTATTGTTTAATTACAAAAGGTTATTAAATTAATTTCTACTAAAGTAATTATTTATTTATAATTTTTTTTACTTTAATTCAATGTACATATATTCTTAAGAAGTCAAAATAAATAGTTTTTTTAACCTTATTTCCTATTGAGTGGTATTTTAAGTCAAAGTAAAGGCGGGGCAATAATAATATAAAACACTGATGCATGTCACCAGGAATTGCTGAGGGACACCCGCAGGTACATAGTGCTAGAATCTGAGTCTACAAAGGACCTGCTTTGTGACATAAAAATGATTGTGGAAGAGGCAGAACTAGGACATTGGATAACAAAACAAGAGACAGACTTTTTAGTAGCCACACATCCCAGAATTCCATTCTTTTACACAGCATAAATCCACCAGCACCAGGCCCCCATCCGGTCGACCGATAGTCTCTGACATAGGTTCTGTACTCAAACCATTGCCCATTTTCTGTGATTTCTTTTTGGGACCAATCTTGATATTGAGACATTATATACAAGCATACCGCGCAAGGTACCCCTGTGCATCATAGAAGAAATGGGGAATATATATCACCACTTCATTATATCTCCAATTAGCATAGCACGATTGGCCCTCACATATTTTTTTTAAGTTAGAGGGTATGTTATATCTCCAGACCAATGAAACAAAATGAGTAGAACTTTTGCTCCTAGAATGGGTTTTTTATGTACATAAATTTGAGGAGGAACACATCTTTAATAACTCCACCCCTTTCTGAGAACAAACACATGTGTGGCAGTGATATATCGATGATCTCCTGATTACTTGACATGGGAACATAGACAGCTCTTGAGTTCATCCATTGGCTAAGTACGCAAAACCCCTTTTTGAAATGTACTCATACAAGGAGCAAATCAGACCTGGCATTCCTTGATGTTTATATTACTCCTGGTGCAGACGCTTTAAGTATGGAAGTCTTTAACCAACCAACACACGAAACGATCTGTTACTATTTGACAGTTTCCACCCCGAGGTGGACCTGGCTCTTCAACTGAACCACAGTGCCTTCAACAGATCAGCCGTCCCCCCTCACCCCCAAGCGCCTTGAGACCCTTACAGGTGAGTAGTCGTGCTTTACAAGTCACTTGATTGATTGATAGGGAGAATTTTCCTTTTGCTCAGTTTCTCAGACTTAAAAAAAAACTGTACAAAAGAGAGGACTTTGAAAAAATGCAGATGTAATAACAAAGAAACTGCAGAATAGGCATTATCCACAGGCACTCATAAAATAGGCACGAAAAAGAGCATCTAATAACTGGGAAGGCCTGTTAGAGAACTATGAAAAACAGGGCTGGACACACTTGTGCTAGCACATGCAGTAAATTGTCTAATCCAGTCAAAAACATCATCAATAAACATCAGCATATCCTCAACTCGGGACACTTATTCCTGGAAAAAGCAAAGTTGTATTCAGAAAACGAATGAATGTTCTTGGCAACCTGGTACACACCACACCCCAAAATAGTGCCCACTGCAACCAGTCCCTCACCCTGTGGGGTTTACCAATAGTGACAAGACACTTTCCATGTGGCAAGTGCAGCATTTGCTATCTCACGAAACCAACCAACCCATTGACTTTGGCAGGGAGCCCCTGTAGAGACTCATAAAAAAACACTATAATCGCAACTTGTATAATGTAATATATATGATCACTTTTGCATGTAGGCTAAAGTTTATTGGAAAGACCACCTGCAAGGCATCTGTGAACACAAAAGCACTAGCCGATGTAAACAACTATTAAAAAAAAATCAGTCATTAATTCATTCATTCAGTAAGATCTTTATTTTAGCCATTAAAATGGTCATAAAAGCATGTTCAATACAATAAAAAAATTCATCCATAAAAGACAATTAGTCACAGATCAAAAGCACGTTTTTCACATGATAAAAACCAAAAGAAAACTCAAATAAAAGGAAATATCAGAGCAACACAGATTTTGTACTTTGATTGCAGATTTTAAAATTAGGCCCACTCTAAAACAAAGATCTTCTGAAGCCAAACACTAGAGGTGAATTAGCGCAGCTCTACAGTTGTTAATCTTGGCCTTTCTAACAGCCGGAAGAAGCAAGCCCTTGGAAAGATCTCTGTAAGATCCATAGTAAAACAAAAAGTGCAAAATAGTTTGGACGAAGACTCATCACAGGGGCAGCAACCCGCAGAAGTCGCACCAAACTGCCCAAGGGGGAAGCATAGCTTCCATCTAATAGCGCCCAATTGGAATCCAGTAAGTAGTGATCTTTCCCATCCATTATTAAACCCATTCAAGATAAGGTTCCGTCCCAGAGCAGGTTTGAATTAGTGCATAATTGCTCAGAGATTGGGAGATTGGAATAGTCCTCACCCTGTCCATAGCTCGTTTCCAGAGAAAATGCTTCTTCACCCACCCCATATCCTCCTTCTTAATGGACGTTGTTTCGGTGAATAGGCTAGATCTACCAATATTTAGAAAATTCAACTGTAGGTACTCAAGCCTGGGTACAGAAAGACCAGTCTTACACTGCAAACAGTCCTCTATAATGTCCCTGCAAAGAGAGGCCTGGGCGTTAGACCCGATCGAGCACCAGAGTAACAGGGGAGCTCGTTTTATACGAACTTCAACAAAGTCTAGCTATAAGAAGGGTAAAAGACGGGAATTCTCAGCGCTCACCTGGCAGTCAACACAATATTTTCAAATTCAGAAGGTAAAGAGTGGTGCACACAAAGGAGGAATGTTTACCCTTCATTCACATTTAGGAATCCTACAAGAAGGGTCCTGTACAAAATCATATAAATCCAATTGGCACACACTGTTTACAGGTTATATATAGTTTTTATCACAATACTAGGTTCATTAATTAATGAGTTCTTAAGGTTGTGCACTTCACAAGTTAGTTTGTTACTCCAAATCTTGGACTACACAAGTCATTAATTATGGTTGTTCACACAGCATGTTCATCCCAGTAGCCAACACGTGTTTCATCGAGTACAGCGACTTCATCAGGGCCTAATGTCTCACTGTATAGTCAAATAATTAGCACAGCTGTGCTACTGAAAGAGACCGATGGTCCACCCAATTCTGTTCATCGAAGCATATTTCAAGATTCCATAATAACAATATCCAAAATAACATAAATCCAAAAGTAGAGACCAGTTGTAGACTGGCCTGTCTCTTGTAAGGAGGCACACTAAGTTCTGTAAGGAGTCGGACTGGGTATATGTGTCCTTTTAATCGTCCATCGTAGTGCCACAGACAGTACTCTGTGTAAAGAGAACAGCTCCTTATACGGAAAGACAGTTAATATTTTAGCCATAGTGTCTATGTATAAGCTGAAGTGGTGAAAGCATAATAGTTCGTACGTCGGTTCTAGTGGTGTGGCTACTTCAAGCCCAACAAGGAATCATTATAGGTTCCATTCAAGTATAGGCCCTATATTCCAAATTAGTAGTAGTAATTGTAAATGGTGTGGCGAAAAGAAACAGCCAATATTCTATTGACCCGCACCACTAATATTCATAATGTAAGGTGTCATTTGTAATAGATTAACCATAGCTCCAAGTCATGTATAGTGATTACTGCTAGTCAGTGCTATCTCGTGGCTTAGTATCTGGGTTCTTATGGTGTGGAGACTAAAGTGTAAAGTCACAACGAAGTTCCATCTTAAAAAAACAATGACCTTGTGATAAAAAAGCATGAGTATTACATTTTGTTGTGAGTACAGTATACATAGTCATCGAGTTAATCTTTAACATCCTTATCAATCATTAACATCAAACAGGTAAATGAAGCGAATGGTCGGAGGGCAATCATACCAAAAGTTGGCAAGTGACATGTTAGTATATCCACCGGTTGACCAAGATTTTAGTTATACATCACTCCCCAAAAAAATACTGCAATTCATGATCGATATTTAGTCCTTCTTCCACTGACCGTAATCGTAATATCCACATTGCCTCGGGGATCTCTAATCACATGAACAATTCCACAAAATCTGAAACTCTTGTGTTTTGTCTGTACTGGGCATTCTATGGCGTGGGTTGCAATAGGGTATCGTGCATCATTAAATTTAACAGCTCTCGTATGTTCACCCACTCTGTCTTTAAGGCACCTCATAGTGCTACCGACATATATCCGTTCACATTTGCAGACAATTATATACACAACATATTTGGGGATACAGGTAATGTTGTGGTAAATATCAAAGGGTCCCACTCCTTTGATATCAAATCTCTTGGTCTTATCCATTACCCATCCGCAGTGCCCACATTTGTATAACCCGGGCATGGGTCTAGTTAGCCTGTCCAAATCATTAGACAGTCATCTATGTAGCGACCCCAATAAAACACAGTCATTCCACGGTGTTCCCTGTGGTCCCCAGATTAGCTCCCCCTCCAGGTACCCCATAAAGAGGCATCCGTAGGAGGGAGCGATTCTGAAACCCATCGCAGTTCCCTGCAACTGTCGGTACCACACATCCTTAAACAAGAACACATTATTTCTTAGAATAAGCTCTGCCATCTCTAGTAGCATGTCAGTGTGTCCCCAAAGGCTAGCTGATTTTTTATTCAATATTTGTCGTAAGGCTGCCAGCCCATAGTCATGTCCAATGCTGGTGTAAATTGATACAACGTCTAAGGTAACTAGTATCATGCCTGGTTCCCAATAAAGGTTAAGTATGTGCTTAGTATCTTGTACATAAGAGGGCAAGTTCTTAACAAGAGGCTGTAGGAATACATCTAGGTATTCCGAAAGTCGTTCTGTAGGACCCCCAATGCCAGAAATAATCGGTCTCCCTGGGGGAAATGGTAGGTTTTTATGTACATTTGGGAGAGTGTACATACATGTATACCTAGGTTGATCTGTTCGTAAGAACATATACTCATCCTCATTTAATAAACAATTATCATGTCATTTCTTCAGATTCCGGTTAATCATTGTGGTTAGTGCATGTGGTCCACAGGCGCAATGTCACAGCCCCCGGACGGGGAAGCACAAGTCAGGGCTTTGTATTTAGACGCAAGTTCTCCCCAAGTCCATTCAAATTTCCAGGGGCTCAAAGAGAATAGGAGGACGGCCAGCAGCACAGCCTTAATGAAGTTGTTTCCCTTCTTCAATTATGCTACCGCTGGATTCTGCTAGCCTTGACCAGTAATAACTGGGCAGCATCATGACCTCTCTTTCTCAATGATGTGAGAAATATTTCTCTTAGGTGTTAGACTACAGGCGGATGCTATACTTTGAGCTCTAAATAGAGACTACATGCCAGTACCTAAAAGGGTAAGGGCCTGATTCTCAAACTTCCCTTTGTAGTATGTTTTGTAGTACTACAAAATGTAAAACATTCTACAAAAGGTTAAGTTCTGCCTTTTAATTGATGGTATATATCTCTTTTCCCACCAGAGCTGTCATCAAGGATTTACTACCTTTTTAAGTATAACTGCATGATTAGCATGCCATTATCTTGTATGAATGAATGCAGGTATGATGAATACATTTAGAGACAGGAAACATCTCACTGTTAGGATCGTGGTCCTGAGGAAAGCCACTGACCTGTGGAGGCAATCTTGGTGTAGACCGATTCACATGTGGAAATAATAGTAATTCCAACACATCACCTATATCCTATTTAATGTTACTCTTCGAACCAGGAATAAATACAACTCATCTGGGTAGTCCAAGAAGTAATTTTTCTCTAAGGGCTCCTTTTCCCATCTGCTGCAAATGGATTCTGTCTATTTAGTACACCCAGACTTTTTCTGTTTTTGATCACTTTGTGTTGAACTTCTTCACTGTGGGTGAGTCTCACTACTTGTGTCTCACCCACTGTAATCACATGGAAAAACAGTCTGTGCGTTCTTACCACCAGTGTCTGCCTTTTAAGATAAGGCCAATGAGACGCAGCAAGGGTAAGGGGCACTTGGCTGGTTACACATGAACGCATGTGCACACGTGTGTGTGCTGCACATGTGAGACTACCATTGTGCATATCCCGGTAACTGCACATAAATACCCTGGCACAGAAGGTCAGATGTTGACCTGGGGTAGGCCTTATAATAATAGTGAATGCTCATAGGTAAAATCAGTAGGGATTACTGTTTTATCTGCAGTGTCACTGTGTTATAGGGAGTGATCTGCCTTAGAATGCAGTTTCGCTTCCCTTGGGCCTACATAGTTCAGTAAGATATCAAACTGGGGTGAAACATGTACGTTGGGTAACCCTGGGCGTAGTTCGCGTAGTAGCGCTACGCGTAGCTACGCGAAGTGCACTTCGCACTACGCGAGCTACGCGTAGCTACGCGAAATGCGTAGTGCACTGTGCAAAATGCTGTTCGCACTGATTGCACAGTGCCGGATGCTTGTCCGCACTGTGCAATAAGTGCAAACCGCATCTTGCACAGTGCAAGCGGTCGTTGCTGCCGCTCGAGTAGATTTCTACTCGAGCGGCAGCTTTCTCAACGCAGACTGGTAGTTTCTCATCGCGAGCGGTCGCGAGCATACGCGACCACTCGCAATGAGAAACCTGACCTCCCGCGTTGAGAATCTCGCCGGGAGGTTTATTTTCCACGCTCGCGATCGGCAACTTGATGTTGCTGATCGCGAACGAGAAAAAGTCTCGCCGGGATGTCATTTTGCTCGCTCGCGGTCGCCAACTTGACGTTGAGGACCGCGAGCAAACAAAAAATGACCGCTACGCTACGCATGTTTGCACTGTGCTACGTGCAATTCGCGTAGTGCGAAGTAGCGCAAACTTCGCTAACTACGCGAGCGTAGCGTAGTACTTTGCCCAGGGTTAACGTTGGGTTTGAATATGCAAGTCCCAAGCACCTTCATGTACACCTTATTGGTCATCCAGAATTTTCATATTTCTCTGGCTCAGCTCAGGATCAGATTCAAGGCCCTTTGACACCCTGATGGGCCAGGTTAATTACTCTGCTCCCCAGCAGAGAGAACACAGGCCTCCCCACACAAAAAGAGTAATTAACAGCATTTCACTAAGCTCCTGAGGAGGAAGTGGTGGGGAAAAAGATATGCATCTGTTAATTACCTGTCACAGTTACCAAGGTTGGGACAGATAGGGCCCACTGAACAAAGGATGAAGCCCAGACCTCTAGTGCCAACACCGGAGGAGGTTCTACTTTGAGGTTTTGGTGGAAAAGTCCCTGGGAGTGATGTCAGTTAGGGGCGGAGAGGAGGCCCCCAGAGGAGATGAGAACAGGGTACATCTTGTATTGTACCAGCATGCTATGCAGGAGGGTTGGGACAGGGGGATGAGGGATTTGGCAACCTAGGATTGTCCAGTGGTGCCTGGCTTCTATAACTTTCTACCCCATTTAAAAACTTTCGCGCAAGGGAGAGAAAGAGAATTGGGCACTGGAATTTGATGACAGCATCAGCCATGGTCAACTGGAAGGACAAGCCCCTTGATGCCCTAATGGACTAAGGCTTCTGCCCACAGCTGACCCCAGGACCAGTGTGTCGCTCCAGGACCAGTGAAGCTGCTTCTCTAATGACCATTTCAGGGAAGATCTGGACTTCTGCACCCAGGAAAAGGAGAGGAGCCCCAGAAACAAATATGAGGGGAGAAAAAATGGCACAGTGATCTAGTGGAACCAGCTCCCTGCAAAGTGTGCGGCTTTAGAAGGCAGGAGGCCTGCTGAAAATGCTCCTGGTGATGAGAGCTCACGACCAGGCGAAAAATGAGTCACAGATCTTTGGAATTTGCCCATTGAGCTCGAGATATCCTTCCTTATAGAATTTGACCTTTTGAGCCCTGAGAAAACAGAGCATGTGAGGCCCTGCCACATCTCCTGAAAATACCCCCAGGGTGGGACAGTGCCCAGGGAGCGGTGCAACGGTAAGGAATTATTCAATTGGAGAGAGGCGTGTGCGTGCCACACTCCTCCCCTGATTTCTATTAGGCCCAGGGACTCCATCCCCTGGGCCAGTGTACTCAATGGGGCCCAGGGCCCTATTCTGAGCCCAAAAATAAAAGGAGGGTCCTAGGACCCATCCCTGGAACCCCGAGGATTGGTGCCTGGAGCTAGCCTCCCCTTGACCAGCTCATGGAAATTAGCCTTATCTCTCCCAGGTCAAATGGAGACAGACTTGAGGAGACTTTTTCATTATTTTCAAACATTCCCAAGGCTGGAAGGAATGGGTACTTACCTGTAAACCTACTTCTCTCGCAGGGGAATCCCCATTGAAATCATGAGCACAGAATAGTCCAGCCCATGTGCAGGGATCCCGGAGCACTTCCTTAAAATATATCTTTGTTAGTGCAGACATTCGTCTTACTTCAGGAAGGCCAAAACTAGGACATAATTTGTTGTAAAGGTTTTGCAGCTCCAAAGAAGTTTATATTGGCAAATTACTTTAATTTTCTATTTAAAAAAGGTCAAAATATCATTAAAAAAATTCCAAGAGTGGAATAATTTTTCTTAGAAATACCCTTCATAAACCTTCTTTTAGAAGAAATGGAGAGGAAGGAATGAGGCAATGTAGACATATTGGCTGCAGTACTGTAGTTATAAAAATTGACACTGTACCTTTAAAGGCTCACAGCCCTCCAGTGCCCCATCATGCCCAGCAGGTGGCAGTTTCCTCAGTTCTTTTTTACAGAACAAAGCAGAGCACAACTAATGAAAATAGAATGTGTATTAATCATCTTTGTCTCTGCCACCGGGCAGGAGGGTGGGTTGTTTATGATTTCAATGGGGATTCCCCAGAGAGAGAACTAGGTTTACAGGTAAGAAACCATCCCTTCTCTTTCAGGGGATCTCCATTGATAGTATCACTGAGAAAGTTTCCTTTGGACTGTTGTGTGGAATAGAAACAATATAGGCTGTATATACTAAATTACATCAAGATCTCACTCATTCAACTTAACACCATACGTACACGGGAAGTATAGCCATATATCCAAGATAAACGATCTAGACAACGTTATTTATAAAAAAGTATAAATATATTTATTGATTAAAAAGCTCATAGAGTACACAATCTTAAAAATATGGACATAGTCAATAACACTATTATTCCCCTAACATCTATAATGAATTCAGATATCACAAATACTTTCTATACATACATATAAAAACACAAAGCAAATTAAAAAGAGAGTACATATAGTAGACAAAACAATATGTCATTCAAATGGCACACATCCGTGATTACAGAATTTTTCGGGCTGGAACCCGGTACTTTACTATTTAATAAGTGCTCAATGGTCCCAGTCTCTTCACGGATTGTGTTTTTCTCAAATGGGCGTCGACGCGTTTCGATGGAAGTCTTATAACACCATCTTTGTCAAGACTAGAATTATGACTCTCACAATTAAACAGATTTATAGTGGAACCGTTAAAAACACCTGTGTGGTAAAACACAAATATCAGTAAGTATACCTAGGAAGTATTATTTCATATATTCACATTGTACTAGAAAACATTTAGGTCATATCTAGCAGTTCTTCCTAATCATGCATTGCGTCATTGTATAAAAACATACAAAAACGTCATGAAACAATACAGAGCGTACATGATACAATACTCCCTATTCCCTCCAGATATTCTCTATTAAAACAGTGCTTAATGAAGGGAAATAATAACTAAGATCGATTATCCTTAGGTATATATGCCATTCTTCCCATGGCTCGAAAGGACCCACATGTTCACATCTTACTAAGCATACATTTGCATCTGCATACCAGTCAATCACACATCACATAGACACCTAATGTTTGGATTATCATATAGTTCGGTTCAAAGATCACTGTCAGCAGGCCTCACCTCTCATTAATGAGGAAGGCCACCCAGGCATCCAAATATGTGAAATGACCGTAGGTGTCTGGGGCAGATGCCTCCGTCTCTCTATTTAGTGTCCAAATGGAGGATGTAGGATGTATCTACAATACAATTATAGCTAGATTAATTTAACCAGGAGACTCTTATTGCGTTTTATTGCAAGTACTTGTAAAAAGGCCTTTATCTCACCTTTATAGCACCCTTCGTTGGTTAAAATAATATTCGTGGTACTTGTCTATATCGTGGGCATATTTATCACCGGCCAGATTGATGTAACAGTTCTGTAAGACATGTAATGAATGGCTAAATTTCCCACACTCAGTCATAAAAGTAGTCAGCACTATTGTCTAGGTAATGGACATCGATTATACACATACCTTCCAATTTAAAATCGTGGTCGTGGGTTCAAATCATAACTTCTTAATTACGACCTCCGATATCCCTTTAATAATTAGGGTCTAAAAGGGAAAACGTGAATATTTTTTATTTTTTATTTATATATACATGTATATTTCTCACTGTTATGATATATGTTTCCCTATAGGGCCTTCAGTGTTAATCAAAGACATGGATCTAGTTAGTAGAGTAATATCAATTAAACACCGCTGTGTATAGGTCACAGGCTTGCACGTGGTCTTACCCAACGTGGGTCAACTAGCACAGTTGTATCCTACTGTATCGTCACTAATAGGTAGACTACCTTCGCGTTCGTGGCACTATGTGAAAGTCGGGAGCCCTTAATTCCTGTGACTTAACATTAAAGGGCTTTCCCATATGAGGCTGGCTGCTAGTAATTTAACATATCGCTCTCCTTGGGCAAATGAACCCCTATTTATGGAAGCAAACATCTCCTATCACCTATGCTATCTATAGCATAGGTGCGCCCTTTTGAGAAAAACACAATTCGTGAAGAGACTGGGACCATTGAGTACTTATTAAATATTAAAGTAGCGGGTTCCAGCCCGAAAAATTCTGTAATCACGGATGTGTGCCATTTGAATGACATATTGTTTTGTCTACTATATGTACTCTCTTTTTAATTTGCTTTGTGTTTTTATATGTATGTATAGAAAGTATTTGTGATATCTGAATTCATTATAGATGTTAGGGGAATAATAGTGTTATTGACTATGTCCATATTTTTAAGATTGTGTACTCTATGAGCTTTTTTAATCAATAGATAGATTTATACTTTTCTATAAATAACGTTGTCTAGATCGTTTATCTTGGATATATGGCTATACTTCCCGTGTACGTATGGTGTTAAGTTGAATGAGTGAGATCTTGATGTAATTTAGTATATACAGCCTATATTGTTTCTATTCCACACAACAGTCCAAAGGAAACTTTCTCAGTGATACAATTGTATAGTACCCTATTCCTTTGGCGTAAAGGGGTTCCTCTTACTTTCTTACGATCTCCATTGATAACCATAAGCATTGAATAGAGTAGCAAGTCCACCCCTACCACCGGCGGTGGAAGAGAAAGAGATAATCCATAGAAACAACTAAATAAAGAGGTTCCTGAGGGAAACCTATCCCATCTGTTCAAGCATCCGAGTCCAAACAATAGTGCCTCGTAAAAGTGTAAACAGATTTACATGCAACTGCTTTGCATATTTCTGCAACAGGAATATTCCTCATTAAACCAGCCGTTGCTGCCTTTCCTCTAGTAGAATGAGACTTTGGTCTACCAGACAGAGTTTTGTTTGATTTCTGGTAGCATAACAAGATGCAAGAAACTATCCACCTGGAAACAGACTTTTTGGATGTGGCCCAACCTATATGTATAGGACCATAATTCCCAAACAATTGATCGGTCTGATGGATATCTTTTGTTTTGTCTAGATAATCTTAAGAGCCTTCTCACATCCAAAGAGTGGAGAGATCTTTCTGCTGGAGTAGATGGATTCTGAAAGAAAGTGGGCAAAGTAATGGTTTGATTAATGTGAAAATCCGACACAACTTTGGGCAAGAATTTTGGATGAGTTCTCATAACCACCTCATTGCTATGAAATATTGTATATGGTTCATGAAGACATAAAGCTTGAATCTCACTAACTCTATGTGCTGATGTGATGGCAACTAGGAAAGCTGTTTCCCCCCAAAAAATGTTGTAATGAGGCTTTATGAATAGGTTTGAAAGGGGGTGCCATGAGATGTGAAAGAACTATGTTCAGTTCCCAAGGAGGGGAAGGATGGAGCGTTTGAGGAAAAAAACACAAGCTGATGGATGTTGAGCTTCTTATAGAATGTTCACGCATTTTTGTGGTAAATTTAAATGTCCATATTGTATGAGTTCAGGAGCCATATTATTGCCACACTCAAATAGGAGAGATTGGGATGGACCATCTGAACTTCATGAGAAGGTCCAGTCTGCACAGCAGCCTCATGTGTGAATGTTCCAACATGAGGAGTAGGTCAGTGAACCACCATTGTCGGGGCCACTGCTGAGCTGGCAATATCATTCTGGCCTTCAAGTAAGACAGTTTGATGATTACTGATGGAATCAGGGGTATCGGAGGAAAAGCGTGGAGGAATTTGCTGTGCCAGTCAATCCATACAGCATTCCCTAATGTTTCTGGTTGGTAAAACCTTGAGGGGAAGTTTAGGCATTTTTGTTCCGCATTTCTGAATTGATCTATGTGAGTAAAACCCCAGTGCAGAAGATGTTGTGAACAATAACTTTGTTTAACACCCACTCGTGATTTTCTTGTGGAATCCTGCTCAGGGAGTCTGCTTATATATTCTGGATGCTCCTTAGATGGGTTGCAGTGATCCTTAGGTTCCTGGCCAGCAACCAATTCCATATTGTTTGGGCTTCCAGTGATAAGTCTCTGGACTTTGAACCTCCGTGCTTGTTCAGATAGTGCATTCTTGTTGTGTTGTCTGTCGGAACAAGGAGGGAATCATTCTTGAAGGATGGTAGGAAAGACTTCAGGGCCAAATGAACAGCTCTTAGTTCCAGAAGGTTGATATGATAAGTAATTTCCTTTGCGGTTCATGTTGACTAAATTTGAACGTGCTCCCCAACCTAATAGAGAGGCATCAGTCACTATTGTTTGAGATGTAACATCCAGATGTAAAGGAATCCCTTGTAGGACATTTTTCGGTTGCCACCACCATTTGAGGCATTGCCTTGCTTTGAGGGAAAGTGTGATCTTATCTTCCTAACTGCCTGAGTATTGATTCCACTGGTCCTCCAGACACTCTCGTAGTGGTCTCATGTGGAGACAGGCATTTGGCTTCAGAAATATACAAGATGCTATTGATCCTAGAAGTAAGGACTCTTTCCTTTCCGTTGGATGAAAAACTTTCACTAAAACCCAGTTTTTACTGTTTGAGGGGACATTGGAAGGGCTCACTGCTGCGTGTTGCAGGGTGAGCCTAGTCTTCTTTTTAAGGGAAAACATTTTTATTGTTCACTTGTTTTGTGATTACTGACCTCTTTTTAAATTGTTGCTCGTGGCTATCCTCTCTGCGCTTGCACTTTAGACTCTCTCTACTACCGAGCGGAGCGCCATTTTTACTCCACCCGGATATGCCATTTTCCAGCAGCCATCTTGGGGCGGTCAGCAGTCCAGCTCTTGGATTGCTCCCAGGTGGTGGTGCCTACTTAATGCTCTTAGCTTCGCCGGCTCGCAGCGGTGTCAGGCTCGCATAAAGAATTTCACTAAAACCCAGTTTTTACTGTTTGAGGGGACATTGGAAGGGCTCACTGCTGCGTGTTGCAGGGTGAGCCTAGTCTTCTTTTTAAGGGGAAACGTTTTTATTGTTCATTTGTTTTGTGATTACTGACCTCTTTTTAAATTGTTGCTCGTGGCTATCCTCTCTGCACTTGCACTTTAGACTCTCTTTACTACCGAGCGGAGCGCCATTTTTACTTCACCCGGATAAGCCATTTTCCAGCAGTCATCTTGGGGCGGTCAGCAGTCCAGCTCTTAGATTGCTCCCAGGTGGTGATGCCTACTTAATGCTCTTAGCTTCGCCGGCGCGCAGCGGACGCACGCAGCGGGCACGCCAAAGGCAAGCCCGTCTGCGCCCGGCCCGCGCCTAGCACCAGCCAGGCTGCCCGTTTGGAAAGCGGGGAAAGGGTGTGTTGGTCACGAGACCTGCTCCTCGCCTTAGGTAGCAATCTAGGTATGGAGGACCATGGTAAGTGCGGGGAGAATTTTGATTCCAGTTTCCAGTGTAAGAGTTGTAATTTTAAGCTGGGAGCCCCGGGTGAGACATCCAACGGTCAATGGAAGTCCATTAAGACACAGAGAGTATTGAGCGGTGGGATTAGAGCAGCCCTGATTAATTGTAGATCGCTACCAAAGCATACTGACGATATTTGGCTTTTATTAATGGAGGAAGATTGGGATATAGTGTTCCTTACGGAAACTTGGCTGAAAGAGGACTCCCTTCCGGCACTATCATTGGCAATGCCCCAGGGCTTCAGGATAGTCTGTGTCAATAGGACAGGAGAGAAGCGAGGAGGCAGGGTGGCAATCATTTTAAGGGAGCCATGGGACGGTGGGTGGACAAAATATCGAAAGCACAAATATCGTCGGACACAATATCGTGTCAAAAATATCGAGGCCAAGAATATCGTGAAGGTCATTGCTTATGGGTAAGTAAAGTTTTACTATATATAACGCCACATATATGTACTTTGACGATATATATATCTTCAAGGTACGTAGATCTGGAGTTAAGAATAGTAAATGTATACCTATCTATTTGCACTTACCTACTCGATATTCGTGTCCTCGATATTTTTTGTTCGATATTCTGTCAGTGAACCGTCATGGGACATCTCCTCTTCCGAACTAAGCGGCTTTGGTGCCATAGAGGGCTTGAATTTTTGTGCTAAGCTTTCCCCAGCCCTTTCCATTGCTGGACTACTAATCTATAGACCGCCAGACTGCCCAATTCTTCATCTCCTGGAACTGAGCACTTTGATTGCGCAGAAATCTCTACAATACATTAATTTTATGGCGCTAGGTGATTTTAACATCCTCGTGGACGACCCCTCATGTCCCCATACATCGCAGTTAGTACAGTCTCTTGAGGGGGCGAACCTCATACAACATATATCTGGGCCCACTCATAGAGCAGGCCATACTCTCGACCTCATTTTCTCCAACTTCCAGTCCATCAGAGTGGAGGACCCGCTACGCATGACATGGACAGACCACTATCTTATTTCATTTTCGTTCAACATAGGTAAAACGCAGTTGTCAGGCCAAAAACAATCAAAGGTGGATAGGAACTGGAAGAAAGTGAGTGCAAATATTGTGGGTCCACTCATTATTAATGATGACCAACCACGCTCAGGAGATCCTAACAGGGACGCAGTATTGTTCAATGCTAGGATCTCGGCTTCACTTGATGTGGTGGCACCATTAAAAATGCCCAAATCTCAGAGAGAGACCCCCTCAGCCCCCTGGTTTTCGGAGGATCTCAGAAGAGAAAAAAGTGGATGCAAGAGACTAGAAAGGCAATGGAGGAAGGAGTATACTCCAGAAGCGAAGCAGGAGTATAAGATAGCTTTAAAAAAACTGCGGAAAATGATGAGAGTGGCCAGGAAAGAGTTCTTCGTTAGGCAGATTGAGGGTGTGGAGCACTCAGGTAAAGAGATCTTTAGGATCGCTAGATCCTTTACTAATCCTGCGGCGGTGGAAGGGAGAATTGTGCCCTCCTTAGAGCTATGTTCTAACCTATCCAACTTCTTCGAGAAGAAGATTCTGAATGTATACTCCTCTTTTACATCAGAAGTATCATTACTGGCTCCTCAGGTTCCCCAGGTTCCAATAACTTGCAAGACTGATGGTACTTTTACGGAGTTTGCCCATATATCCATGCAAGAATCCTTGGCGGAGATCTTGAGGTGCAAGTCGGGCGCTCCCACTAATCCCTGTCCTCCCAAGATCTTCAGACTACTCGCGCATTGGATTAATCCAGCACTGAATTTCATCTGGAATGCGTGATTGTCTACGGGCATTTTCCCTGAGGTCTGGAAACGGGCCCTTCTCTTACCTCTTTTGAAAAAACCTAATGCCGACCCCAAGGAGCTTGGGAATTACCGGCCGATCTCTCTGTTACCTGCACCTGCAAAAATGTTGGAAAAAATATCGCAGTCAGGCTTCCGGACAGGATATAGCACGGAGACTGCCTTGGTGGAGGTGGCCGAGTCTATTAGAATGTCAATAGACGCGGGGGATTCTGCTATGCTGATCCTGTTGGACTTGTCCGCGGCCTTTGACACGGTTGCTCATTCCATACTGCTAAATAGACTCGAACAGATCGGAGTCCAGGGCACAGCCCTCGCCTGGATCCAGTCCTACCTTCATAACCGTACCCAAAGTATATTTCTTTCACCTCATCAATCATCACCCAAACCGCTAAGGTGTGGTGTACCTCAGGGTTCGGCATTAAGTCCCCTGCTCTTTAATATCTATTTGGCACCACTCTTCAATCTGATTGACACCTGGGAGTTGAAGGCTGTTTCGTACGCAGATGATACACAGCTGATATTCTCCTTTAAGGATCAGTCAAGGGAGTCATTTGCTAGATTAACGGGCTGCCTGAAAGACATTATCAGCTGGATGAATAACAACAAGCTGAAATTAAATTCTGACAAGACTGAGATCATGTTCTTTGGTCAGCCCTCTCCCCCAGGATTCTGGTGGCCAGCGGAGTTTGGAACTCCGGCCTGTCCGGTAAAGGAAGCTAGAAATCTGGGTGTTAAGTGGGACTTTGCTCTTTCCTTTGAAACCCACATACACCATGTCTCGTCGGTCTGTTTTGGCAAGCTGAAAATTAAAAAAAGAAATTTGCACCTCTTACCAGAGGATAGTAGGAGGACGGTAGTCCATGCAACGATAACATCCCATCTAGATTATGCTAACAGTCTGTACCTGGGACTACCCAGGTATCTGATTCACAGACTTCAGATGATTCAGAATGCGGCAGCAAGACTTATTCGAAGAGTGCCTTTTCGTCATCACATTTCCCCTCACATCAAGCTTCTTCATTGGCTCCCGGTTGCAAGGCGGATTGAATTCAAGGCCTTGACCCTTGCTTTTCGGGCAATACACAACATAGGACCTAGATACCTCAGAAAGAGATTCCTCCCGTATCAAGCGGCCCGCACACTGAGAGCTAACTCTAAGCACCTACTGTGCGTGCCTCAGTTCTCCAAGGCCAGGAAGGGAGGAAGGTCCTTCGCGGTCAGGACAGCTATGCTATGGAATGCACTACCTCCTCATCGTCGCATGCTGGACTCTGAACCTGACTTTCGAAGGCACTTGAAGACGTGGCTCTTCGGTTAGTCCAGTTGCATCCCTTAGCTGCTTTCCTGATTACCGCTAAGCGCCGGGACACCTCTGTTTGAGGTAGCCTTATGCGCTATAGAAGTAACACTATTATTATTATTTCATGAGGGATTGACTTTTCAGACATATGGCTAAAAGTCTCTCCTCCGAAGGATACACTTTTGCTTTTATGGTGTTGATAGTTGCTCCTAGGTAATGAAGAGACTGAACCAGAGATGAGGTCGATTTCTGGAGACTGATATGAAGACCTAGCCGATTGAGAGTAGAGACAGTGATTTTATAATGATGTTGTGCTTGTTGCCGCGTTGACGCCTTGTTAAGCCAGTCATTTAAATATGGATAGACAAATATTTTGAGTTTCCTGAGATATGCGGCGACCACTGCCATGCACTTTGAAAAAGTTCTGGGGGCTGATTTGAAGCAAAAAACTGAAGCAATTTGTACTGGTAATGATTGTGTCCAACTACAAATCTCAGGAATCTGTGATGTTTTCTGGCTGTCAGAGTGTGAAAGTACGCATCCTGAAAATCTATGGAACAAAGCCAGTCTCGTTGATGGATTTGAGGATAAATTTGATGTAAAGCTAGCATTCTGAATTTTACTATTCATATCCATTTGTTTGCAACTTTCAGATCTAGTATGGGTCTGAATTCGTTTTTGGGACCATCCTTTTTCACCAAGAAATAACAGGAATAAATCGCTGTTCCTCGTTGGTTGAGAGGTACGGGCTCCACTGCATGCTTCTGCAGAAGAATGTTCACTTCTTACCTCAGCATCTGTAGATGTTGATTGGATGATTTTGGTGGAATATTTGGGGGAGGACTGGTGAATCTGAGACAATAACCATTCTGTACAATATTCAGTACCCAGCCGAAGTTTGTGATAGATTTCCACTCTGTTGGATATTAGGAAATACTTTCCCATACCAGAGTGGGAACAGAAGAAGGGGATGCAGAGGTTTATTGTTGGGAACATGCAGAAAGTTTTCCCACTTGAGCAATTTGGTGGCCTCCTCTTCCGTTTGGTTGACGCCTTTGAAGATGCTGAAAAGACGTTTGTTGCTGCTGTTGGTGGAGTCCTTGAACCTTTGACGGGTTTGTACTCACTGTGGATAAAAGTCTCTCGTAAGGCTTGTACGGATGTTTTCTCTGTTCCTTACATTTTTCCAGACCAACTGCTTTCAAGGACTCTATTTCACTTTTCATGTGAGCTATTTCTTCGTTTGTATGGCTCCCACATAGAGTGTGACAAGAGAAAGGAAGGTTATGAATCCTCTGTTGAGATTCCTGCTTCAGAGCTGTTAGACAAAGAC
This sequence comes from Calotriton arnoldi, assembly GCA_963921515.1. Taxonomy (NCBI): domain Eukaryota; kingdom Metazoa; phylum Chordata; class Amphibia; order Caudata; family Salamandridae; genus Calotriton; species Calotriton arnoldi. Next base: position 3,430,798 of record CAWUFW010000087.1, read on the forward strand.
AAGAATGTTGCCTGAGAGCCAAACCATGGCAATAACCACAGGCTACTAGCAAAGACGAATTGGCAGCAGAGCGGATTACTTGGTTAGAGACCATAATGCCTTCATTCATAATTTCTATGAAGTACTCCCAGCGGTCTCTTTGGGGAGATTATCTACAAATTGTTGTAGGGAGTCTCATAAAGATCTATCATATCTGCAAAGGGCAGGTCAGGGCCGCACTGGCAACGCGAACCAGCCCTGGGAATTGAGTCGGACCAGCCGCAGGGGGAGGGGGATTGGTTGCACGTGGAAAACACTGCAGCTGCTTTTGTTACAGGGGGCCAATATTGCAGCTATGCTGCAAAACCGGCCCCCGGTAACAAAAACAGCCCTCAGGGGTCCAAAACCGGCCCCCATCATGACGGCCGACCGAGGGAATGCCTGGTGCCCACTACGGCCAGTTCGGTCCTGGGGCAGCTTTCATGTTTGTACCTGCTGTGATGCATACTTTGTGTCCCACCAAATCAAGTTTCCTGCTTTCTTTGTCTGGTGGAACAGTGCATGAAGGATTAGTAGATTTGATATTCTTCGCAGCCAAGATCACAACTGAATCAGGAGGAGGGTCTGACCGCAGGAATTTTGAGTCCTGCTCTGGAGGTTTATATTTTTCCTGACGCCTAGATGGAGCTGCTTTGACTGAAGCGAGTGTGAGGAAAAGTTCCATAGCTGGTTTAAACAAACCTGGAACCAGAGGTAGAAGAGGTCAAGATGTAGAACATTGGTGAAGAGTCTCACATATCACCAATGTAGCCATTGATGGAGCAGGCAATGGAACATTTTGTTTTCTAGTTCCTGAAAAGTATTTATGTCGTCAATTGGTGAGATTCTTGGCACAGGAAAGTCAGTCAAAGTTGGTGCTTATCTTCCGGTGCTAGAAGATGAAGTTGAATAAAAAGACCTCCTTCTGGATCGTGACCTAGATCTGGACCTAAGATGATATCTGTGTCTGTGCCTAGATTTAGTTCCTCTAAATGTTCAAAGATGTCAAGTAAAGTTGTTGACAAGTAGTCTGAGAAAGATTGTATGAAGAAAAAAGCTGAAAGAATGCCGAGCTCATTGCTCAAAGATCCTGTCACCTCCTGCCCGGTGGAAGAGACAAAGATGATTAATACACATTCTATTTTCATTAGTTGTTCTCTATTTTGTTCTGTAGAAAAAGAACTGTGGTAACTGCCACCTGCTGGGCATGATGGGACACTGAAGGGCTGTGAGCTCTTATAGGTGCAGTGTCAGTTTTAATAACTACAGTAGTGCATCCTATATGTCTACATTGCCCCATTCTTTCTTCTGCATTTCTTTAAAAAAAGGTTTATGGAGGATATGTATAAGAAAAATGTATTTGGCGCCTGGAACTTTTTTCTAGTTTTATAATGATATTTTGACCTTGTTTAAATATAGATTAAAGTAATTGGCCAATATAGCCTTCTTTATAGGCTGCAAAACGTTTAAAAAGAATTATGTCCTAGTCTTGGCCTTCCTGAAATAAGACGAATATCTATACTAAAGACATATTTTAAAGAAGTGCTCCAGGATCACTGCACATCGGCGGGGCTATTCTCTGCTTATGATTATCACTGGAGATCCCCTGAGAGAGAACGTTTGTTCTACAGCCTGGCAGTGCAACGACCTCTAGTAGCTGGTTGTATGACTGCGTTTTATGTATTCTTAAGGATTATAAAAAAGACACAGACATGTTATGTCCAGTTTGAATGCCTTATTATAAATTTATGGCTGACAATGGTTTTGATAGACATTGAACATGGCCTGTTGTTTATGGGGACACCATGATAGTTTTTACCATGTGAATTATTGGTCTCTTTAATGTGATAACCCCTTCATACAACCAATATAGCAATGTGGTGACACTGACAAAGCCACTAGACTGGCTTTGTTTTATTGTTGTGATGACGCCTCGACAAAACCATTAGGCTTGCTTTATTTAAAGTGATACCCCCTTATATTCTGATGTTCTACCTGGTATAGGTTGGGGGGTACTGTGATTTTTGGTGTCATGACCCAGTAGGGGTCAAATGTAATTGCAGAATGTCACCAAAGGCATTTCAATCTGCCTGATGTATATATATGTAAATTAATGCACAGTATTTAGTAGTGTGTGTAATAAATATACTTTCCTTTTTTTCTAAAGAAAACGCAATGACTGGACAATCGTTGAGTGTTATTATTGGTTGCCAGCAAATGGTGATTACTAGCCCACACCACTTCCCCATAGTAGGCCTTGGGCTGCTCTGCTTCACTACAAACACCTACAATGGAGTGCTTGGTTCCCAGTAAAGGGAAATTGTGAATCTATTACTTGCGCAGGCCTCACACCCCACACAACTAATAACCCAATTTCTTACACCATCATATTTAAATGTCAAGAGCTCCCTGACAAAATTGAGCCCACTCTCATCACCAATCTGAGGGTGGGGACAGGTTACCCATGATGAAGCATGCCACAGACGTGTGGGTGAGGTTTTCCGTACTGAAAACCTTTGTGGTCAGTAGGTAGAGTAAGGGATAGCAGCACAATTCTTCAAGCTATACAGTTTTATCATTTTGTGTTATTTTCAGGTTATCAATGCTATCTCTAGCACACCTACCAGTCTTGCTTCAGATCCTGCTGCAGCATGAGACTTATACCTTGCACTTCGTAGATATTGCCCTCTTGACCACAGATGCAGATGACCCCTGTCTCTTGATATTGCTGAACCTCTCAAATGCCTTTGACAGTCGACCATTCCTCTCTCATACGCACCCTGGAGTCTCGAATGGGATTCTCCAGCAATGGTCTTCACTGGTTTTCTTCCTTTCATTTCAACTGACACTAGTTTGTTTACATTGGCATCCCCAGGTCATAAAAGATCCATATCACCTATGGAGTCCACTAGGGTTCTGTGCAGTCTCATGTCATCTCCATGCTCCAGCGTGTTGCTCTGCTCACAGATAACAACATCAAGAATCGCCAATATGGCGATGACACACAACTCTAGTTGAATGTCTCCTTTGCTTCGGACAGCCAATGCCTCAAACACTGCTTGTACATCATCCAGACCTGGATGTTGAGTACGTATCTGAAGCTCAAACCAACCAAGACAGAATTCCTGTTATTGGTCGAGAACAACAAACAAATAGATTACAAACTTGGTTCAGTTACATGGACCTTGACAGCTCGGAAACTCAGCATTCACCAAGTGGGATTCACACTGGACACCAACCTCATCCTCAAAGAACACACTGCCAAAGAAACAAAGCTGGTCAGGTGCCTGCTCTCTCTTATAAAGTAAAACAGTTTCTTCCAGAAAGCGATTTCAAAATTGCTGCTCAAGCCCTCACACCCTTGCATATGGATAATGCCCTACTCTATAGCCTCACAGATTCCACACTGTTAGCCCTTAGGAGCATCCTACATGCCGAAGAACATCTCACCCAGCACCTTAAGAAATATGATCATATTGCCCCCATCCTGATGGAACGCTATTGCAGGAGCGACCCGTGCAGGCAAGAGCGGTGCGTCGAAAGACTTGTTTTCCCTCGTCATTGTCTGTCGACTCCCCCCCCCACCCCGCCCCACCGCTCTTACCTGCACTGGCCGCCCCTAATCTATTTGCTCCCCTTGCCATCCCACACCATTTAAAAAGAACGCTGCATCATTTACTAAGTCAAATATGAACAGCGCCCCTGCTTATCTTGCAGTCCAGCTAAACTTCTCTGGTGTTTCTCGGCACGCCCACAGTCAGCAACCCATCAGACTGCTGACTAAGAAGTTTAAAAAGGAAAGAAGACAGCAGGCCTTTTATATCTATGCACCCAGAATCTGGAACAACATCCCCATATCCATCAGGATAGCCCCAAAGCTGCCCTAAATTTAGGACAGTGTTGAAGACTCGCCTCTTCAAAGAACACTACATCACAATGCATCAAAAATCCACAACCCAGCTTGTTGACTTTATGATTGTCTGTCACCATGCACAGCACCCAAGCTACGTTTGCACTGTAGCAATACCATATGCAAACATACATACGTCAAATCTATTTAGTGTGTGATCTTCAACCTCTATTTTAGAGCATTTTTACCTCACGTGTGCATTGCATCTATTAGCAGACATCTATTATAAACATCGGTGCTGCACTTGTGATTCATGGTTTGGGTTGGGGAAGAAGGAAGCCCTGTCCCTGCACTGAACATGCTACAGTTTTCCTTTTTTATGGCCAGAGGGAGAGAAAATAGAAGACATCTTTGATTGCTACCTGGAGGGTTTGTCGACTGTGCTTGTGAGAAGCTCTTTGGGAACTGATAATAATTTGGATTAAGTTTTCTTTTCTTTGAATGAAAGAGGTTTGCGGTAGATGAGGAACGCAAAAAGGATTGATGACTTCGATCCAACAGTGCCTACTTTGGAATGACTTACAATATCATGAGTTGTCAGAAGGGTAAAGGAGGACCTTCCCATCTCAGGGCAGGTCCAAAACCTATCTCATTAGCTTCCTGTGATAAGACGGAATGAGTTGAGTCAAGCTTGTAGATGTGTGGCTGTTCCGCGGAACATCTTTTCAGCTGCAATTGTGGCTTGATTGCAAGGCGTGCTCAGTATTTGGTCGGCTAAGTCACTGCCATCAGCCTGCCACTGACAAAATTAAGATCTGAGGAAACTTATTAAAACCTTTTTTTCCAAACATATTTTTTATTGGCATTTTTAGTTCAATATCCAACAGGAGTTTTGACATTTATCAGTGCATACCACATCACTAAAGTATAACCCATCCAAAGCAAATTTAGGTTTGTGTTTGCTGCTGTTCATTCCTCTGGTGAGGGTCTTCAAATATGTATATTCTTTGTTTGTATGAAACTGTGCAACATAGGTAACGTACTAACTAACTAATTAGGTGGTGTCAAAGCTGTGTAGTCATGACAGTAATGCAGAGTAATCACCTGGGGAGTGTGGATTGTAGGGTGAGCTGGAGTGTGCGGCGGTCTACCGTTTCTTGCTGGGTTTCAGGCCATTACTGCCCTCTAATCCTGTGTTATCAACGCTGGGAGAGGGTAATTAATATGTAAGGGCGGTGCCCATATCTTATCTCTTATCCTTCAGTACACAGGGGTCCAGGCGTATTAGTGATCTTTCTTGGGGACTACCCAGTCGTGACCAACCAGATGTTCCTCCGTCAACCCTGTTCGTCTCTTGCTTAAGTATTGTTATCATCTACCTCTTCCTCTCTCTGATCCCATTCTGTATTTTCCCACGCCTCTAGGATCTCTCTCCAGTGCCCTGCAATAGGGCGTTGTCTCAGCCCTCTCATTTCTTCCCTTGCCAGGACTCTGCCCTCTGCCCCGGTCCACACACCTGGCACATCTCGCTTCCAGGTATCAATTGTCGGTCCAGCCCCAGACTTCCAGGTCAACGCTATTCGCCTTCTAGCCAGGACCAATGCCAGGTCCAGGAATCTGTTACCCACCTTCCGTTTGGGCGGTCTGGGGAAAAGCCCCAATAGGCACACCCCAATTGTGTGTTCCAATGTACGTCCCACCGTTGTCCCCGAGAGCTGCAAAACCTCCCTCCAGAACCCGGAGAGAACGGCACAGCCCCAGGTCATGTGCACAAAATCTGCATTATCATGAGTGCATCTCTGACATTTGCACGTATCACCCCCATAGGCCATTTGTAGCCTGTGAGGGGTCATATAAGTCATATGGGTATAATTGAATTGTATATATTTCAGTCTCGTATTTTGTGAGACATTTTTAGGGTGTGCTAAAATTGTGGACCATTCCAGATCTGTGAGGTCTCTTCCTAGGGTGGCCCCCCCAACGGTTGCGCTATTTCGTCAGAGGTGTGCAGGCCATCTCCAGCTGTGAGGCGTATAACCATTTTTCCTGGTGTCTCGGATGTGCCCAACATCGAGACTGCGTGTGTCTCTGGCTCTTCCTGGCATCCCTCCCCACAACTCCCTGAAGGTGCGCAGCACTATCTCTTGGGTTAGGAATTGGCCTGGTTGTAAGCTATGATTCTCCAACAAGCCCCCAAAGGGGACCAGGGCCAAGTGTTGATAGCAGTCCCCCAACGACTCTTGTCCGGCCTCGGTCCATGTCCTCAGCAGGGCTGGGGTTAGTGTCGTCCTTGGGTTCCTGTGAGGTAAACCAACCAGTGGTGAGACCGAGGTGTATAAGGGTGTATCCCCCATCTTGAACAGGCAGCGTTTCCAGCAGCGTAAGGCTGTTGTTTGTAACAAATATTGGTGGGGGATGGTCACCGCCGAGTCAAGCATTTTAGTCAATAGTAGGTCTGTGCGTGTCCCAAGGTCGGTCAGGTCAGTTCCCTCTGGGCCCGCTCCCACCAATCACTGTTCTAGCCATTGCAGCTGATGGAGCAAGGACTCACAAATGAGCCTTGCTCGGAAGCAATCCTCTCACAGTATTAATTTATTAATCTTTGTAAAGTTCGTACTAACCACTGCACACACAAATATAAGGAGAAGGAAGCTTGCCTATGTGTTTAAATTAACAAATAACGCTTGTCTATTCTAAAATGGCCGCTAAAGCGTGGGAAACTTATTGCGCATGTGTCAACCATATCACGTGGTGTGACGTCTTTCTTTGCTTGGAGGGAAATCCTTGCTTCTGCGCAGTGTGTATTAAAATGGCTGCTTAATGTCTTCATGTGCTACCGCTTGCTTACATGTTGCAATTAAACTGTGATATCCTAACGCTATTAATGCGGGATAGAATTTATAAATAAATGGGAATAGAGTAGAAAGAGTGGGTAGACAGTGAAACATTTTATTTGTGATTTTAATATTTTCTTCTTTGACTTTTATTAGTTCGTAAATGGGCCTGGGGTTTGGTGAACTGAAAACTCGAGAGACAATGGTTCTGCGCATGCGCCCTGAGTGGCTGCCCAGAAGAGCGGATGAAGTCAACCTGGACGTCGTCCAAGGCCATGACCTGATGGCCAACATTATTGTACCCACGATGTCCCTACCGAAAAGAAACAATGTATATGAACAATGTATTAAACTTGTCGTGAGACGGGTGGGAAATAAAGCAAATGTATTAATTGTGATGGGCGGTATTTTAAAACAATGGGCCTAAAGAAATTGAATTAAATCAATATGGTGTGAGGATCAACCCCCTGTCCCCGTCCAATCAGAAGTGGTGGGCCCATAATTCTGCAACATTAAAGGGAGGTACATGGGCGTAGAAGGGTATAATAGATATAGAATTAGTTAATTAGAAACAGAGGAGAAGCAGAAGAGAAACAGAAGGGATGCGGAGATGATGCAGAGGAGCTCAGAGAACAGGCGTTAGCATTAGGCGCTCACGCGGAGAGAGTTCGAGGCTTAGGCTCCAGACGTACAAGCTGATCGATTGCAGACTGAACCGCTGTCCAGAGAGGTCCTGAGGTGGGGGCGGCGGAGTACCTTAGAAGGAAGACACGGGAGAAATCGAGGAGAAGCGAAGTACCAGAGAGGGGAACGACGCAGGCGTCGATAGAGAGGTCACCGGTCCTGTCCTGAACCTGGAGGAGGTCTTTGCTCTTCATCCTTCCTGGGTTCTACCTTTCCAACTCCTTGGCCAAGGGGTTTGGTTCTCGCACTTTTAGGTAAATATAAATGCAACCCTTAGTTGCGCTGCTGTCTCTATCTTCTCTTTTCTGAGGGACCGTCATTGATCGATAATTGATTATTATGCTTCATCCTTGATATACGATTTAAGTATCATGTGGTTCTGTATTTTACTCTGCTAAATCTTTAGATAAACATTTTAAAACTTCCTGACTCAGTGATTATTTCAGGAATTATGAATTGTATTGAATGTCACTCATTTTAAACTTCCCAATTAGCAAAGGGTCCATTGGTAAGTCATTACTCTTCAATCAGAAAAGCAATTGGTAGCAGGGATTTTGATAAAGAGTACAACTGACCCACCAGCGGAAATTGCTAGCGTAGTATGAATGTATGGGCCCAAGTGAGTATTTTGTGTATGAATGCTTGTTGCTAGTAACGCGCTGGATCAGTTTTCTGGTTATCAGAGGATGGTTGCACTTTGTTAATTGGGTAATGAGAATTTTTTTTTTTTATGAACTAACATCCATGTGTTTAAAGTTTGTTTTATGTTGTCTAGAAAATCCCCGGGGGAAAGAATAGCGGATGGTAAGTGGAAGCCATACTGCAGTGAGGTTATCTGTCAGGCAGAAATAGTACTGACAAGTTAAGTAGGGCTATCAGTACTTGTTAGAGACTCTATGCGTGTGAGCAATAGCAAAGGAATATGCTGGTAAAAATTTGATGTTATATCACCTAGAAAAGGTAACATTGAAGAAGTAGCAGGTATTTCTGAAGCTTACGTGAACAGTAAACGGAAGGGTTTTACTCGTAGTGTATGTCTAGTAAACGGAAAGGTTTTACTAAGTGTGAACGAAACTATCCTTTTCAATTTTAGAGAAACTGGCACGATAGCGAATGTTTTATGTTGTTGCTAAAATTTAATAAGAAGTATAAAGAAAATAAAGTTTTGCGTACGATTTTGTAAAGGGAGGGTGAGCTACCGGAGAGGAAGCTGACGTCACAAAACGCCGCGCTGGGATTGGTTGAAACCGCGGGCGTAGAACGACTCTTGTAAAGGAGGGGTCAGTAGTCAGGAGTAGTACTGACGTCACAGGTACCGCGCTGGGATTGGTCGAAACAGCGAGGGACAGAGAAGCGCAGATTGTAAAGGAGGGGTTGGCAGAAAAGACGTCACTAAAAGGCCGCGCTAGGATTGGTTTAGAGACAAGTGTTAGCTGGAAGTTGATTGGTTGTTACCATAGAACCCGAAATCCTAGTGGATAGTGGAGATTGTATGTTAAAACGTGATCCAACTTTAATAGGAACTCGTCCAGACAGGAGATTCCTAGGGTTGGCAGAATATAATTCGATACATAGATATTTACCCAAAATGTACGGAGAGAAGAGGAAAATGTCAGTCCTACAAAAGATTAAGAATTATTTTAAAAAGGATAAAACAATCAAAACTAGAGAAGGAATTATCATTCCACCAGCTAAAACGCCCGCTTCATTTATGATGATGGAGAGAGGTTATCATACTTGCGTATGGATAGAAAATTGGATAGAATATACCAAAAATGATGGAATATTAGCATTCCCCGAGAATGGTACTTTCAATGGAAGAATTCTTCAAAATTTGAGATTGAGGATGAATGACTTAGAACCCAGACCAAGATTAACTCAATACGAAGCCTTAGAAGAGTGGGAAACCGAGGCATTCGAACGTGACCAATCCAGGAGTAATAGGGGTTATAGGGGATTTTTTCCTAGATACCAAAATGAGTCAAGGGACGGTCAGATGAAACAGTGGAGAAGAGCGATGCTTACAGAGGGTTTATATCCAATATTAATGGCAGAAGAATCGTCAGGGAATAAATGCACAGAAAAGACAAAACCTTTGACTAGATTTGGAGATTCAGAAGATGAATTTATGGAAGAAATATTAAAGAATCCGCCACCATATCAGGAAGGGACAAGTGGATGCACCCCAAGTGCACCACTGCTAAAGACAGTATTGGTACCACAAGTATTGTATAATCCCCCAGTTAGTAGGGTACTTCATGATAAAGAAAAGGAAGCAATAGATAAAAACAGAGCAGAATTAATACAGAAAGTAACACAATTGAGTGTCCATCCTGATTCACTGACCATACCTGTAACAATTGGTCCAGTGGTTCCCTTATATGGTGACAAAGTAAGTTATCCGAAACCATTAGCAATCAATCAATCAATCAATCATGTCACTTATAAAGCGCACTACATACCCGCGAGGGTCTCAAGGCGCTGGGGGAAGAGGGGGGTGGTGCTGCTACTGATCGAAGAGCCAGGTCTTGAGGAGTCTTCTGAAGGCCAGTAGGTCTTGGGTCTGTCGGAGGTTGGTGGGGAGGGTGTTCCAGGTCTTGGCAGCGAGGTGGGAGAAGGATCTGCCGCCGGCGGTCGTTTTCCGGATGCGGGGGACTGTGGCGAGTGAGGTTCTTTAATTTTGACCCCATCTTACAGTCACCGCCATTTTTGTGTTGCCTTTACACAGGCTGCTCGATGAGCGAAGTGTCTCTGCCCTTTTGGACTGCAACGTGTCAAAAACCCCCTCCGTCCTTGTCCTTAAACCAATCTCAGACACCAGCCGGCCTAACTAATCCTTGTCTGGACTACCTAATCCCCGTATCAACTATCTGTTAGCCTTTGGTATTCTCCTCTCGCCATATCTTATCTTCTGGCCTTCGCTATTCTCTCCCTGTGTTTTCCTACTTTGTAACCTTCCTCTTGAAGCATACAGATATGTCCTGCCATTGCAAACACCGAACTATGGGTACCAGTATTGATTAACTTTGGGGGCTGGATAACACACAACATGTAAGCAGAGAGCATTCTGGTGACACAATATCTTGTTTTCAAACTCTCCTGATTGGCTAAAAATTTGTGTGATGGGTGTATGTTTGTACAGATGTATTTCGACGATAAAAGCTTGTGAGCCACGGAGTCAAGTGGCAGTCTCCTGAGAACCTACTTGATGTACTTCTTGGACAACTGTGCTTAGCTGCAGCTAATAAACTTGGTTTTCTACGCCAACAGAGTATTCCGTGTCTCTGTGCAACAAGGCAGGTGAACCCGAAGATTTCAGGCGTGCCCTGCGCCGCCAGGCCCAAAGGCCCGGTTCTTCAATTGGCGCCCAACGTGGGGCGGCTTCAGAGGTAGCGGTTGAGCCCAAGGATCGTGAGGAGCCCCGCAGGAAAATTCCAGAGGAGGCGCCCCCACACCAGCGACCCCTGTATGTCGAAGAGTGGGCCGATGGTCTTTTGAAGTGTGGCTTCTCCTTTCCCACGGCTGCTGGTGCCTGCTGCCCTGACTGCTGCCCTGCCTTGGTCCCTCTTTTGGTGATGACTGGTATTGCGAGACGTTAGACGGACCTCTGTTGGCGTGAAGAAGACATTTGTTAAGTACTGGTGGGTAGCTCCCACTCCTTTTTGTTTGTTTTTGGGTTCTTAGATTCGAAAATTGCAATTGTCGAAGCCAAGGGGTGAGTACGTTTGTGCTGTTTTGATTAGCCCCTTGTTGTTTGTAGGAAGCCAGTGAAAGTAACGATGCCTGGTTTCAGTAAGTTTAAAAAATGGTGTTGTTTTTGTTGCGATACGGACTCCCGACTGGAGGACTCTTGTCCAATTCCTCCGGCTGGAACTCCTACTTATGAGCTTTACTCTAAACATGGTATAGGCCCCATCACCTTTAATGAAATATGGGTCCGCTATACGAAGAAAGTTGGTGTTTTACAGTGGCCACATAATGGTAGTTTTGAGCCTGATATTTTAGACAATTTAGAAGCTACTTTGTTTAAAAGAAAAGCCCGGCCGGCTATGTTTGACTCTTTTCGCCTTTGGCGCAAGGAAGCCAAACAGAAAGAAATTAAACAGGCAAAAAGAGATAGGAAAGAAAAAGATATCACTGTCATACAGGCTGCCCAACAGTTTAAAAATAATGAAATAGATCATGCGATAGAGATCTTAGATAGGCAACATCACATGGCAATTGACAAATGTTACCCAGTGCTGCCAACTTCTTCCCCAAATCGCGATGCTGATCCTGAGAAGGATCCTTTAATGTCTCACTTATTACGATCGCCCCCGCCCTATGTACAAGGCGCTAATGCACCCCCGCTTTTGTTACCCGTCCAACAACCTGTTATTCTCCCACCAGCTCCAGCTCCTGCACCTCCAACACAGCCCTTTGTGGCACTGCCACTCCCGCCATTTCCTTTGCCTTCAGCTCCCTTGTTTCCAGCTCCTCTGCCTCCGACTTCTTTGCCTCAGTCTCCTTTGCCTTCGACCTCCGCTCTACCTGTTGCCTCTTCTCCTGCTCCGTCTCATACATTATCTCCTGTTTTTCTGTCAACTTCCCCTTCTATCCGTCAGCGGATGGTTGAGACTGTTTCTGGTCTCTTTTCTCCTCTCTTTGGGTCAGTAAGTCTGACTCCTGTTCTTCCCCGTAGGCAGACCCGTAGTTTACTTCCTGACTCCCAAGAACGAGATACGTTCATGAGTCTTGCTCGCAGGTGGATCCTGAGTGATCTCGAATATACTGTTCGAGATATCATGGATACTTTTGAACAGTGGGATGCCCCTGTACAAAGATTCGTTTTCAATGCCATGTGTGAAATCCTAGGTCAGGAATGGGAGGCCACGGGATTGGGTTTAGCTCCCAAGGGTTTGCTGGATATTAGGCTTGATTTTGATAAAGGAATTATTGTGGGTCCTGAGGTTGAGAATGCTATACGGACACTTATTACTTTTAGATCAATGTTCTTTTCCCGGTCTTTGTCTGAACCTGATCCTTCTGTTAGGCGCAAACTGAAACACTACCCTATGCGAGAGGTTCCCCCAGTATGGAGAGAAGAGGTTGCAGCCCAGGGTAATAATCCACTTATACCGGCTCACTTCCAACGTATATGGGTACATGTACCTTGGAAGAGATCTGAGGTGCTGGCCCTTAAACAGTCTTTACCTGACCCCCGTAAAAACCCTGCTGGTTACTACAAGGAATTATCTCAGACTGTTGACGCTTGTATTATGAATTTGGCTGACATAGATATGTTAATGGGAAATGTTGTCCCACAACCATTGTGGGCTAGGATTCGGAAAGAGGACCACGCCCAAGAATTAGGAGGTGATTGGAATGCTATACTGGCTGCTGATGGGCTCCAAGTGGGTGGTGCTAAACCCGATAATTTAATTGCAGAACTTCCTGGTAGAATAATTACCTTAATGAAAACTATGATGCCCGCTCTGCGAGTTAATTGGGATAAGTTAGCTGCCTGTAAGCAGAAGAAGGATGAGAGTGTCTCTGACTTCTTCACTCGTTTTGAAGGAACGTTTCTTGATCACAGTGGTCAGGATATGAGCACAGAGGGGGGACAGCGATTGTTCGTAGATAAATTTGTATTTAATTTGCTTCCCGAGCTCTCTAATAAATTAAAGGATTCCGAAAGTTCATGGGCTGTTTCTTCTTCAGCCCAGATATTGGCTACTGCCCAATATTACGAAAATAGGGATAAGGAGGAGAAGGACAAATTGGATAAAAAGACTAAAGATTTAAAGACGAAGGCTCTTTTACAACAGGCTTATCCTCCTCGTCCTGCTCAGCGCCAGTTTCAGCCCACTCCCCAGTTTCAGAAGGTGTTTCAGAAACCTGAGCCTTTTGTTCCACGGCCTCCACTGGGTCCTAATCAATGTGCCTATTGTAAGGAAGAAGGTCACTTCAAGAATAATTGCCCGATATTATTGCAGCGTGCTGGTGGTACGCCTGGGCCGCGAGGCCGAGGTGGCTTCCAGTCAACACCTAGGGGAGGGGGCGAAGTACCATGTCCCAGGATCAACGTTCCTTTCCGCCGCAAAATTCCATGAATTATTTTGATCAGCAAAATACTCAGTCTGCCCATTATTATAATGACGATTATTATATGGAAGATGAGAATCAGGGTTTCTCTAGCTAGGACAGCCGTGGACAAAGTGAGGGAGTCATTTCAGTTCCAGTGGACCAAAATGGGCCTTATGTTGATGTCGTTGCGCTTGGTGTATCAGAACCATTTCTCTTGGATACTGGTGCAACGAAGAGTTCTATCATCCACTCTAAACTCCCTGGGGCACCTTTGTCTGGCTTAACAAATGTTTCTGTAGGATTTTCTGGCGCCCCGGTTCGTAACCCAGTTTCTTGTCTTTTACCTATCTCCATTGGCCCTTATGATTTGGAGGCTCCTCTTATTTTGACAACTGGTTGTGGTGAGAATTTGTTGGGGTTGGACTTGTTAAAGAGATTGTATGCGACACTGCATTGTTCTCCATCTGGTGTACATCTTACTTTAGGCAAGAGATTAATTTCCCCGACATATTTGTCTAGAGACCAACTCCCTTCTGAATTACGTTCCCTGCCTACTACTCTTTGGGCTACAGGCCCCAATGATGTTGGTCTCTTGCAGATTTCACCCTATGTTGTCACCCTCAAGTCCAATGTTAGGTTACCTCGCATTCCTCAGTATAGAATTTCGAGTGATGGTGAGAGAGCGCTGATGGCTATCATTTATGATTTGTTTGAGAAAGGTGTGGTTGAAGAGACTAGAGGAAATGTGTGCAATAGTCCTGTTCTGCCTGTCCTTAAACGTACTGACTCTTCCCAGCCACTGGTTTACCGTTTTGTAATCGATCTCCGGGAGGTCAACAAGATCGTTGTACCCCAGTTTCCTGTCGTCCCAGATATCACTGCTTTATTGACAATGATACCTGCCTCAGCTGCCTGGTTTTCGGTCATTGACCTTAAGAATGCTTTCTTTAGCATTCCCATTGCTGAGGAAAGTAGGGATATTTTTGGCTTCTCTTTGGGAGGCCGAAGCTTCCGGTTCAAGCGCGCACCTCAAGGCTATTGTGAAAGTCCCTCCATTTATAGTCAGGCTTTGAAAACTCAGCTCGATGCTTTCACTTTGCCTCCAGGTGCCACCCTTATTCAGTACGTAGATGATCTGCTAGTTGCTGCTGATTCTGAGGAAATTTGTAAACGAGTTACTGTTTCACTGTTGCATCACTTGTCTGACCTTCATCATAAGGTTTCACCCTCTAAATTACAATATTGTCGCCAAGAGGTTACCTACTTAGGTCATCTCTTGTCGAAGAAGGGACGGCGGTTGACCCCAGAAAGAATCCAATCAATTGCACAAATGTCTGTACCATGCACACAGAGAGAGGTGCGTGCCTTTTTAGGTATTACCTCCTACTGCAGACAATGGATTCCGAATTTTTCTTTGTTAGCAAAACCTTTGTTAGCACTTACCCTTAAAGATACCCCCCAACCTCTTCCTTGGACAGAGGAATGCCAGAAAAGTTTTACTGATTTGCGTACTTCCTTGTGTTCTGCTCCTGTGTTGGGTACTCCGGATTACAGCAAACCTTTCACACTTTATGTGCACGAGAGAGAAGGTTGCGCGTTGTCAGTTTTGACACAACAATTTGGTGACAAACAACGCCCGTGTGCTTATTTTTCGGCTACGTTAGACCCTGTAGCTAAAGCATTACCTAGTTGTCTGAAAGCTACAGCAGCAGCAGCAGTTTCTATTCGCCAATCTGCTGGATTGGTGCTAGACAATACGCTTATTGTCATGGTGCCACATGCAGTGGATACACTTTTAAACAGGACAAAAACCCAGCATCTTACGAGCGCCCGTTTATCGGGGTATGAGCTGACGCTCTTGGCTAGTCACGTGCACATCAAGCGATGTAATACCCTAAATCCAGCTACATTGTTACCAATCCCAGTAGAGAAAGACATTCAAGAGCAACATGATTGTTTTCTCCGTACAGAGGAGGAGACAAAAGGTAGGATTGATTTAAAAGATACGCCGCTCCTGGACCCGGATGGGATCCTATGGGTGGATGGTTCGTGTTTTAAGCTCCCCAATGGTGAAACGACTGCAGCCTATGCTGTTACCACTTTGCATACGATTGTGGAGACAGCACGCATTAGGCAGAATTCAGCCCAAGCAGCTGAATTGATAGCTCTGACTAGAGCTTGTGTATTGGCCGAAGGGAAGAGAGTGAATGTGTTCACCGACAGCCAATATGCATTTGGGGTGGCCCACAGTTTTGGCCGCCTTTGGAGGGAAAGAGGATTCTTTACCTCACATGGTACTAAAATACAGCATGGTCAGTTAGTGAATGACCTTTTGGAATCACTTGCTTTACCCACTCAGATAGCAATTGTGAAGTGTAGTGCGCATAAAAGGGTCACTGATGATGTGGGTGAAGGAAACGCTTTTGCGGATCAGATAGCGAAAGAGACAGCGAGAGATGTGACGAGTCATATGTATGCTGCTGGACCTGCTAGATGGGTCAGTCAAGGAGGAATGTGTGAGGACACAATAGAAAGTGTGAAAATGATTCAGGAAGAGGCTACAGAGAAAGAATTGAGTAAGTGGAGAGATAGTACGGGAATGTTGGATGCGACAGGATGTTGGATAGAATTGTCAGAACACCAACGTTGGCTGTTACCAGACGCCTATGTACTTCCAGTAGTGACTATGGCGCATGGTCCAGCCCACATCAGTGCGAAAGGAATATGCAAGCTTTTGGCTCCGGTATGGCAGAATGCAGGGATTCCTAAATGTGCAGACAATCTTGTTAAACATTGCATTGTTTGTTTGATGCACAACCCAGGAAGAGGGACACCAACCCCAGCAGGCCATTTTGCTCCCCCAACGTATCCTTTTGAGGTAGTGCAGATAGACTACATTCATATGGAGAGATGCAGAAACTTAAAGTATGTCCTTGTGGTGGTATGTGCCTTTTCCAGATGGATAGAGGCCTACCCCTAAAGGATAATACTGCCTTGTCTACAGCTAAGGTCCTTCTGAAAGAATACTTCCCGAGGTTTGGTTTACCTTGAATTGTCTGGAGTGACAATGGAAGTGAATTCGTGGGTCAAATCATGCAGAAAGTATGTGCAGGTCTTGGGATTAAGCAAAAATTCCACGCGGCGAACCACCCTCAGTCAGCGGGTTTGGTAGAGTGCTATAATGGCACTCTCAAGCTTAAACTTGCAAAGATACAAGCCAGCACAGGTCTTGCCTGGCCCGACGCCTTACCTCTAGCCCTCTTGTCAACTCGAACAACTGTTCATTCTCGTGTGGGACTTAGCCCATATGAGATTGTGTTCGGACGCCCGGCTAATGTCTGGGGTGTCCCTAGACCCAAGAAGTACTCTGACATAGAATACCCAATGTTAATTGACTATTTGCATGACCTCACCACTAAATTGCGTGTTCTCCATCAGCAGGTACAAGACACCTTGCCACAGGCTTCCTCGGATCCTGGGCACACCCTCCAACCTGGCGACTGGGTGTGCCTTAAGAATTTTCAGAGGAAGAGGAATTTGGAGCCTCGCTGGCGGGAGCCAAGACAGGTCCTGCTGACGACACGTACAGCCGTAAAAGTCGTTGGGAAGAAGAACTGGATCCATGGTGTGCACTGCAAAAGGGTACCCTTGCCTTTGCCTTTTGATCAGTGGGTCCGCGAAGGTATAGGTGATTGTGAAGGAGAGAGAGTTCCCCGGTTTGTACCTTTTGGCGATGCACACCTAGAATGGACTCGGACTGAGAAAGAGGATGATGATGTTTTGCAAGAAGCTGTACCATCGCATCTCAGAATAGATACAACTGATACAGAGACACTTTTTCAAGACCAGACTGTGCCAAACAAGGATAGATACAATCTGAGGCCTAGAGTGGCCAAAGACATTTGAAATTTATTTTTATTTTTTCTCCCCTTCGTTCCTAAACTGCATTTTTTTTTATTTCTTAGATTGCATTTTCGAATTTTTGAATTGTATATATTTTCTTCCTTATGTGATACTGGACTCATCCCATTTTTGCAGGGTCGTGGTAGGAGACTTGGTTTGTGACCTGAGTAGTGGCACTAGGTCTGCAGGACTTGCAGTGTCATAGGACGGCCAATAACCACAACTGAGCGAGATAGGAAGATTGCCACGAGCAACACTTTAGGGGATGACTTCCGGTGAATCAGAAATTGATAAAAAAAACAAAATGAAGGAAAAATATTGTAAATTACTATTTAATAGATGTGGCGTAGTATTATGTGTTTTAACTCTGTTATGTGTTTTATTAGCTTGTGTGGGTTGGGTTATTCACACTTTGCAGCCAGCATCTGTACCTATATCTACCTCTCAGCCCATACCTTTTCGCACTACTATTTCCCCACACCAATTCTATACGCTACCAGGGCATGAACAAATTAGGAGAATGGAATATCTCAACAATTCATTCATCCAGCTATTACACCAGCATCAATTAGTAATCAATACCACCGATTGTTGGGTTTGTGGACTTTTACCCCATAATACAGATAAAGGAATGCCATATTTAGTTCTACCCTTCTCCCTAAAAGGATCTGCTTGGGCTTACACCTCTATGTTTGCCAATGCCTATGAGAACCAACATCGACATCCTGTTGGTCCGTATAGGGATGGAATTGACGTTAGTCATAATTCACTAATAAAGGGAATAGTGGCTATGTCAAAACATTATAAAACATTTAGTGAATTCCCCACCGACGAGCGACAAGCATACATTGACTGGAAATTGACACATTATGTCACTAGCCTTACAGACAGAGCCAAAAGGAAAGGATCCCCACCTATATATACTGTACCCCACCAAGGTCACCTATGTCTCCAAGCCAATGGTCAAAATCCTAAGGCTCAATTGGGAAAGAGCACTTGTAATATTACATATATCTATACATCCCGAACGTCTCCACCATTGGTAGCATCTCAAGGAACATATTTCGTCTGCCATGACAGAGCCTAAACATGGTTACCAGCCGATTTCTCAGGGACTTGTTATATGGCTTTTCTCCTCCCTCCAACATATTCAGCTCCTTCGGGACATCACAAGACAAGGTACGGCAGAGGGGTTATTGCTTTGGAGGACACAGCAGGACAGGAAGGAGGTGACTTCCTTAAAGGATTCCTCCCATTTTGGGGCCCTATGGCCAATAGTAGAAATATCAGACATCTCATTCGGGTAGTTGAGGCAACAATAAATGAAACTGTCGGAGCACTGAGTAATATCACTGCTGAGCTTCAGGCGGATCGCCTTATGACATTACAGAACAGAATGGTGTTAGACATCATTCTCGCAGATCGTGGTGGAGTTTGTACATTGATTGGATCGAGTTGTTGCATTTATATACCTGATAACGCCCCTACAGTATACCAGGCCATCTCTAAATTGCACCACATTGCTGAGTCCATCCACCAGGACGAAGGAAATTGGTCTCTGATGGGATGGTTTTGGGAACTACTGTCCACATGGGGATGGAAGGTATTGACCTTTGTTGGAGTAGTTTTGGCCATCATCTTCTCGTGTTGCCTTTGTTTACAATGTGGCCCCGCAATATGTGGTCTTTGTGCTATTATGTGTGTCCCAAAACCCATGCCACAGAAAACGGAGAATATGAAGATGAAGATGATGTTGCAGCAACAGCTTGACGACTTCATGACCATCGACATTGATTCAGATTAGCGTGAGTCTTTGTGTATTGCCTGCGTAATGGCAAAAGGAGGGTCTGAGGTTCTTTAATTTTGACCCCATCTTACAGTCACCGCCATTTTTGTGTTGCCTTTACACAGGCTGCTCGATGAGCGAAGTGTCTCTGCCCTTTTGGACTGCAACGTGTCAAAAACCCCCTCCGTCCTTGTCCTTAAACCAATCTCAGACACCAGCCGGCCTAACTAATCCTTGTCTGGACTACCTAATACCCGTATCAACTATCTGTTAGCCTTTAGTATTCTCCTCTCGCCATATCTTATCTTCTGGCCTTCGCTATTCTCTCCCTGTGTTTTCCTACTTTGTAACCTTCCTCTTGAAGCATACAGATATGTCCTGCCATTGCAAACACCGAACTATGGGTACCAGTATTGATTAACTTTGGGGGCTGGATAACACACAACATGTAAGCAGAGAGCATTCTGGTGACACAATATCTTGTTTTCAAACTCTCCTGATTGGCTAAACATTTGTGTGATGGGTGTATGTTTGTACAGATGTATTTCGACGATAAAAGCTTGTGAGCCACGGAGTCAAGTGGCAGTCTCCTGAGAACCTACTTGATGTACTTCTTGGACAACTGTGCTTAGCTGCAGCTAATAAACTTGGTTTTCTACGCCAACAGAGTATTCCGTGTCTCTGTGCAACAAGGCAGGTGAACCCGAAGATTTCAGGCGTGCCCTGCGCCGCCAGGCCCAAAGGCCCGGTTCTTCACGAGGACGAGGCTGGTCAAGCTGAGCTGGCGGGTGGGGGTGTAGAAGCTGAGTCGTCTGTTGAGGTAGGCTGGTCCGGAGTTGTGGAGTGCTTTGTGTGCGTGGGTGAGGAGCTTGAAGGTTATCCTCTTGTTGACAGGGAGCCAGTGCAGGTCTCTCAGGTGGGGTGTGATGTGGCTGCGTCGGGGGATGTTGAGGATAAGACGTGCAGAGGCGTTCTGGATGCGTTGCAGCCGTCTCAGGAGCTTAGCCGTCGTTCCTGCGTAGAGGGCGTTTCCGTAGTCCAGCCTGACGAGGGCCTGGGTGACTGTTTTTCTTGTTTCGGTGGGGATCCACTTGAAGATCCTGCGGAGCATTCGGAGGATGTTGAAGCAGGATGAGGAAACGGCGTTGACCTGCTTAGTCATGGAGAGGGTGGGGTCGAGGATGACCCCTAGGTTGCGTACGTGGTCGGTGGGTGGCGGGGCTGTTCCCAGTGATGTTGGCCACCAGGAGTCGTCCCAGGCTGAAGGGTTGGAACCAAGGATGAGGACCTCCGTCTTGTCCGAGTTCAGCTTCAGGCGGCTGGTCCTCATCCATTCGGCGACGGCCTTCATTCCTTCGTGGAGGTGGGCTTTGGCGGTGTGAGGGTCTTTGGTGAGGGAGAGGATCAGCTGGGTGTCGTCGGCGTAGGAGATGATGTTGAGGTTGTGCTGTCGGGCGACGTGGGCGAGGGGTGCCATGTAGATGTTGAACAGCGTTGGGCTGAGGGAGGAGCCTTGGGGTACGCCGCAGATGATCTTGGTGGCCTTGGATCGGAAGGGGGCGAGGCGGACGCTTTGTGTTCTGCCGGAAAGGAAGGATGTGGTCCAGTCCAGGGCCTTCTCTTGGATCCCGGCGTCGTGAAGGCGTGTTCGTAGTGTGTGGTGGCAGACCGTGTCGAAGGCGGCTGATAGGTCCAGGAGGATGAGGGCTGCTGTTTCTTCGTTGTCTAGCAGGGTCCTGATGTCATCGGTGGCGGCGATGAGGGCGGTTTCGGTGCTGTGGTTGCTGCGGAAGCCGGACTGTATCAGTATCAGCTGTATCAGACTGTATCAGCCCACATCAGTAGAAATCCCAAAACCAGATCCTGTAATAATTGATGATCAATTCAGTGATTGTGAAAGTATGATATCCTTAATGGATTTACCTATTCGAGGTTCTGTAAATACCACTCCTAGAAGAGTAACACCTGGTTGCTCCAAAGATGTAAACATAGTAACCTCATCAGGAACCAAAAGTGCCACAGTAGTTACGCCAGAAGACTTAGAAAGGTGGGCACAAGGATCAGACAAACAGAGTTCACCTCCAAAGATTATGGACATTTACAAATTAAAGGTCGAGTTAGAAGAAATGATAGCAGGAAATGTAGGAGTAGATCGTCTAAATACTTACGAATAAGAAGAGCTATTATTTGTATGCAGAAGCATCACTAGAAATGTAAAAATATTTCATGAGAAGTTATCAGATTTGGCTTTGCAGATGGGAATTGAAATAGGGAAGTCAAAAGTGTTACAGAAACCCTATAGAGCAGACTTCTCTGACAAAGATTTAGAAAACATGAATGCCTCTGGTCGAAAACTACAAATAAAAGAATTAATGTCAGTATTACAGAAATGGGGAGATTTGGATAAATGGAAAACTAGATGGACAAAGAAAAAGGAAGAGGCACGGTACAGTAGAACCACTTCTGAATATTTAATGAAGGAAACAGGGAAAGCAGATCAAATGTACCCGATGCGAGAAGTTCCAGGAGGAGGATATGTACATGTCCCATGGAGCAGACAGGATATTTTGTCATTTACGAATGATTTTCCAAAGTTGAGAGAAAAGCCAATTGAATGGTACAAGCAGGTTGAGAGGTTTGTGAAGGTGTCAAAAGTGTTGTTGAAGGACTTGGATGGTTTGTTCGACATAGTGGTACCTGCCGATTTATGGACAGATTGTAAAATCACAGTTGATTGGCCAAGCGAAGAGTATCCTAGAGATCCAAAGACAGGTGCCCCATCGAGTGATGTAATGAAAAAGTATCAGCAGGTAATAACTTACTTGAAAGGGAAAATACCACCAAAGGAGACAGATTGGGTGAAAATAGACAGAACTACCCAAGAAGCCAGTGAATCGGTACATGCCTATTACGAACGTTTATTGCAGGTATTCAAGCAGTATAGTGGATTTGAAGATATTGGAGATAAAAACATGACTCAATTTGTTTACCGATTTGTTTATGGATTAAAACCAGAGATTTGTCAGATGATTAAGCAGCACATGTTGTGCTGGCAAGGGAAACCGATTGATGAAATTTTGAAATATGCGAAATATTGTGGAGATGACATTGAGGATAGGCACAAGAAACGGCAAGAGAAAGTGATGTGGGCTCAGGTAAAAATGGCTGAGCGACAGGGAATTAATTTGGATAATCCAAGTGATAATCAGGGAAAAGATTCTGGAACGAATGGTGACACTGGGAATGGAGGAAAAGTGAGAGGACGAATGAGCAGAGAAGAGGCTAAAAAGAAGTTTCCTTGCCATGGGTGCGGAAAATTGGGGCATTGGAAGGATGAATGTAAAAAGATGCGGAATAATAATGGCCCAAATCAAAATTTAAATCCACAGACGCAGAATGACTCACAGCAGGGTGTAAATCCTCAGAGTCAGTTGCCACCTGCACCTATACAGGGTAATGTAAGCAGAGCAAAGCACGGTACAGACGTCGGATATCAAGGAAGAAGTGGTAAGAATGATTATGTAACCTCACAATTTCTTTTACAGGACGACTTCTGTCCATATAGTCAATGACGGTGCCTAGGAGAGGGGGAGAAGAAGTGCGTACTTGGTGCATCCTTACCGGTAGATCAGTCAGGTCCATATGTTGAAGGGAAGGTAAGAGGTAATGATATTACCTTCCTTTTGGACACTGGCGCTACCAGGTCTACTGTGAGAACAGCAGACATCCCAGACCTTCCTCTCTCTGGAGAAGCTATCCAAGTTGTGGGGGTAGCTAATCAAAAGATTAGAACACCTCTTACCGAACCAATGGAAGTAAAAATTGGAAATTGTAGAGAAATGCATCAATTTGTAGTGTGTGATTCCAGTCCAGTGAATTTATTGGGCCGAGATTTGTTGTGTAAAATGAACTGCACAATTTTCTGCACACTGGATGGTGTGGCAGTTCAGACCCCGGATGAAGACCATGTATATAAATTTATGATTGCAAAGCAAGGTACAGAAGTAGACGAGATGTTCTCTTTGATAACAAAAGATGAGTTGCCAGAAGAATTAAAAACTACAGTAAATTCCATAGTATGGGATTTCACGGGAAAAGAAGTAGGACTTATGGCCAAAATAGACCAGGTTAAAATTACTGTAAAGGATGGTGCAATTTTCCCAAATACTGGACAGTACAAAATGAGTGCAGAAGTAAAAGCAGGAGTCATTGAAGAAATTAGCAGAATGGTAAAACAAGACATATTAAAAGAAGTAATGAGTAGACCTTGTAACTCACCAATAATGGGTTTAAAGAAACCTAGTGGAAAATATAGGATTGTTCAAGACCTGCGGAAAATAAATAAAATTGTGGAACCTTGTTGTCCTATAGTGCCAAATCCTGCAGTGATTCTATACCAAATTCCTTGGAGTGCTGGATGGTTTACCGTGATTGATGTATGTCAAGCATTCTTTTCAATACCATTGCACCGAGATAGTCAGTATCTTTTTTCATTTAAATTTGAGAACAAAGTCTATGTATGGAATCGTGTTCCTCAGGGGTACACGGAAAGTCCTTCCATCTTTAATCAGATATTGAAAAAGTGTCTAGAGAAACTAGTGATGCCAGGAAGCTCAGTCCTAGTACAATATATAGTTGATTTACTGGTGGCATCTAACACCAGAGAGGATTGTGTTGTTGACTCTATTGCATTATTAAATCATTTAGCTGAAGAAGGGCATAAAGTTTCACCTGAAAAGTTGCAGTTTTGTACAACAGCAGTTAAGTATCTAGGACACCAAATCGAGAGGGGAAAAAGAAGGATAACCTCTAAAAGAGTAAAATTAATCAAGAAAATGCAAATGCCTGTCTCCCAACGAGAAGTGAGAATGTTCCTTGGAATAGTGGGTTATTGTCGACAATGGATACTAGGGTTTTCTCTGCTAGCAAAGCCATTAATTCAAATGACGAAAAAGAAGGCAAAGGACCCAGTTGAGTGGGATGATGAAAGCGTAGGAGCTTTTGTAAAATTGAGAAACGCTTTGTGTGCAGCACCTGCCCTAGGCATGCCTGATTATAAAAGAAAATTCGCATTATTCTGCCATGAAAGAGAAAATTGCGCACTTTCAGTCCTAACCCAGAGACATGGTTTGGACAGACGTCCTATAGCATATTTTTCTGCTACATTGGACCCAGTGGCAGCCGCATTGCCAGGCTGTTTAAAAGCAGTAGCGGCTACATGTTTGAGCATTGAGCAAAATGAATCAATTGTAATGGGACATCCTGTCAAAGTGTTTGTTCCACATTCAGTTGTGATTCTGTTGACAAGAACCCGAACTCAGCATCTTACTCCTAGTCGGCTCACTAAATATGAAAGAATAATACTAGGTGCTGAAAATGTGACTATTGTAAGGTGCACAATAGTAAATCCTGCTACCTTACTACCAGACCCATATCATGAGGAAGTTAAAGATGATGAAGAGGAACATGATTGTTTACAAGTCACAGAGTTGTGCACAAAACCTCATCCTGACATACAAGAACTACCCCTCAGGGAACCAGACAGGGAGCTGTTTGTTGATGGTTCATGCCAAAGGCATGAAGATGGTAAACTAACTGCAGCATATGCAGTATGTGAATTAACTGGAATAGTCGAAGCATCCTATTTACCAGGAGTAAAATCTGCACAAGTAGCTGAATTAATTTCTTTGATAAAAGCTTGCAAAATTGGGAGGAATCAGAAAGTAACTATATTTACAGATAGCCAATATGGTTACGGGGTTGTGCATGATTTTGGCCAACTATGGATGCAGACGGATTTCATCACTTCTTCAGGATCCCCCATTAAAAATGGACAGTTCGTAAAAGAACTATTGGAAGCAATACAATCACCAAAAGAATTGCCTGTGGTGAAATGTGCCGCACACCAGTCAGGAGATGACTGGGTGGTAGTCGGTAACAGATATGCAGATTTGGTGGCGCAACACTGTGCCAAAAATAGGTTGTCAGTTAATAAAAGGGTTGAAAGAATGGGAATCAGCTGCCAACTTATGCTGTATGCACCTCCTGAAACATGGAATGATGTGAAAAGACTACAAGATGATGCTGATGAGAGTGAAATAAATGCATGGATTAAAATGGGATGTTCTCAAAGGTCAGACGACGATGTATGGATTTATGCCGATGGCAGACCAGTCATGCCCGATTGTCTGATTTCACAAATGGCCAGAATGTATCATGGAGACACCCATGTAGGGAGGGATGCAATGATTAGGCTCTTCAGACAAAATTGGTACAATCCAAGGTTTAGGGCTGTAGCAGAGAGCCTTTGCCAGAGATGTCTAACTTGCCAAATGCATAATCCAGGAAGAAAAACAGTAATTGGATTTGGGAAGATCGGAAAGGCAGAGGGTCCATTTGTGAGATTGCAGCTTGATTTCATTCAGCTACCACCATGCAGAGGACTGAAATATGTACTTGTCATAGTGTGTCTGTTTTCAAAGTGGGTGGAGGCTTACCCGACCAGGAGGAATGATAGTATTACAGTCGCAAAGTTGTTGCTACGAGAACTCATTCCTAGATTTGGTTTTCCAGTAACTTTGGAATCAGATAGAGGAAGGCACTTCAACAGTGATGTGATTAGAATAATCTGTGAAGCATTCCAAATTGAGCAAAAATTGCACTGTGCATATCGTCCAGAGGCTTCTGGAGTGGTTGAACAAATGAACGGCACAATAAAATCCAGACTGGCAAAAATGTGTGCATCAACATCATTAGATTGGCCGGATGCATTGCCACTTGTTTTGATGGGACTCAGAAGCATTCCAGATAGAAATACCGGATTGAGTCCGCACGAAATAATCATGGGAAAAGCAATGACACAAGCACATGTTCCTACAAATAAACTGCTGAATATAACTGATGATATGGTTCTGGATTATTGCAAAGGATTGGCTGACCTAGTGCGTTCTATCTCTCACCAGGTTGGGGAAGACGCAGTTTCCAGGCAGCCTGAACAAGAACATGATCTGATTCCTGGTGACTGGGTGGTTGTGAAGCATCACACCAGAGAAACGTGTCTATCACCCAGGTGGGAAGAACCTCGTCAGGTCATACTAGTTACGAACACAGCAGTGAAATGTGCAGGATATCCTAATTGGATCCATGTAAGCCACACCAAAAGAGTACCAGACCCTGAAGAAGAAAATCCTCAGACAGCATCGATAACTGAGGAAGCTGAAGGTTGCCCAGCTGAAGAATCTCAGGTCCGAGATTCAAGGGAAGCTGAAGAAGAACAACCGAGCACAAGTCAGGACTGGATACCGGTGGTGGAAATATCTGAAGTTTATAACAGAACAAGAAGTCAAGCAAATTTAGAAGAAATTGAAGAAGATCAGATAGGTGAAGAAGAAGCGGCTCAGGAAGAGGAAGAAGAAACAATAAGACAACCTGAGCAGGATCAGATAGGGAGAGGAAATTGGGCTCAAATCAACAACGAACCAACAGATTTTGAGCAGGGACAGACAGGACTAGAAGAACGCGGTCAGGCTGCAGAAGTACAAATTGCAATAAGCCCTGATCAGAATCAGTTAGATTTAGGAAAATACACTCAAGAAGAAGATCACGAGGATCACAAGCATGAAGACGTAAATCCTGAACAAGGTCAGTTACTGGAAACTCACAGTGGAGCAGCTGAAGAGAAAGCAATAAGACCTGAAAAAGAGCAAGTAGAAGAAACTGAAATAGAAGAAAACGAAATTGTGCCACAACTGGAAAATAAAAGAATTTCTGAAAAAGAAATAAGAAGTGAAGAGACAGTGCAAACAAAGAAGGTCAGAAAAGGTGATCGTTGGCCTAGTGTAATTAAAAGAGTAAAATACCACATAACAACCAGAAGTGAAGATCCAGAACAAGTAAATGAAGTGACAAGCCTAACAGGACAAACAAGTGGAACTGAAAGACGAAAAAGCAAAAGACTGAAACTTGTGAACAACAAATTTAAAGGTCCCGATTGGACTTATATCATCCTTGAAGACTACGAGAGCTCAGAGTCAAGTGAAAGTGGTGACGAAGGAACAAGTACGGAACTGACTTATGAGAAAGAAATAAAACCACCTTGACAAAGTAAAGAGACTTGAAATTACGATAAGAAGAGAAATCTTCCTTGTCAAAAATGCATGACGATAGAGTTACTGGAAGACCAAGACAGAAATGTTGTAAAAGATGCTGTGCTATATGCATATGTAATCTGGTAGTGGTGCTTATAGTATGGTTAGTTGTGATCGTAGCAATTCCTTACTTTATGATAATGGATAAAAAGATTAACAACGAAGGAAAGGACAGATAACTTGAAAAGTAATAGAGTAGAACTTAAGGCAGAAGATGAACTAGAATTTCATCATGAAGTAACAGATAATTACACTAGTCTGAATGTTTTCACAAAATTATTGTTTCAATATGTAGATACCATGGAAGTTAGTAATTGTTATGTCTGTATGAAACTACCTGAATCAGTAGCAGAAGGGTTAACATATCATCACTTGCCATTAACTTATGGCATATCATGTAGTGTATTGGCTAGTTTATTTTATAGAACAGGGCGACTTCAGTATTATTATTCAAATATAGATGTGATATTTTCTGAGGTTCCAATTCGAAAGAATATGAATCCAGTGCTTAGTAGTAAAGATGCACAGTATATGGGAGAATTCTTCTTAACAATGAAATCAATAGACATAACACGTGCACATAGAAGCAATCTAACATGTTCATTACATGAAGAAGAAAAGATATTTTTGAATTTAGTGGAGAGTAGAAGACAAGATTTCCAGAAGAAAGCTTCTGAGCATAAGGCTCATCTGCCACCTTGGGCTGAGAAAGAGGGTAGTTACACACCTGGCAAGGCTCAAGCTGCTATGGCTCTAGATTTTGTAAAGCCAGGGAAAATTTGTCTACATAGGTTAAAGACTGATTATAACAATATTTTCATCCGTACCAGTGAATGTGAACACAATTTCTTAATTCTTGGAGGTTGGGGATTAAAAGGAGGAATGGATTCAGTTTTTCCTGGAATCTATTATGTGTATGGGAATAAGGCTTACTTTAGGCTTCCTGCACGGTGGTATGGAAGTTGTTATTTTGGAATAGTATTTCCAAAAATATACCATGTAAAAAGGAACACTGGGAGCAATGAAAATACTAATGAATTAAAACGTAGTAAAAGAGCTAGTTTTTCTGAAATTGTAGGAGATATATTTGGTGCATTAATGCCTTCAGTGGGAATAATTCTGAACTCAAGGAAGATATGTAAATTATCTACAGTGGTTGATCGTTTATCAACTGACACTGCTGGAGGATTTCTAATGATTAATGCGGAGATGGTTGCGATTAGATCTATGGTTATGCAAAATCGACTTGCTCTTGATATACTATTAGCAAAAGAGGGTGGAGTCTGTAAATTATTGAAGACGAAGCACTGTTGCACTTACATACCTGATAAAAGTGCAGAAATTGGAACATATATACAGAATATAACTAAACTTGAGAAGGAACTAAAACCACTGGAAGTTGATAGTGTATGGGAAAGATTGACAAATAGTATTACGTCAATTGGTACCTGGTTTGCTAATGTAGGGAAAGGACTTATAGGTCAAATATTAGTACCCTTAGCAGGGATAGCAATAATAGTACTGGCAATAATAATATGGTGCAAATGTTGTAGAAAGAATGAATCGTATAATGTGACAGGAAAAGGAAAGAAGCGAAAGTTTGATGAAATTGAACTAGAAGACTTGAGAAGTGAATTATACAAGAAACTGAAAGGAGATGTGAAAAATAGAAAGTGTAAAAATGAAACTGAGACAATTTTATGCTAGTAAAGTTGGCATCTGGTTGTGGGTAGTATTTTGATGGCTCAGAAACGCCATCAGAGAGGGGATTGATGGAGCAAGGACTCACAAATGAGACTTGCTCGGAAGCAATCCTCTCACAGTATTAATTTATTAATCTTTGTAAAGTTCGTACTAACCACTGCACACACAAATATAAGGAGAAGGAAGCTTGCCTATGTGTTTAAATTAACAAATAACGCTTGTCTATTCTAAAATGGCCGCTAAAGCGTGGGAAACTTATTGCGCATGTGTCAACCATATCACGTGTTGTGACGTCTTTCTTTGCTTGGAGGGAAATCCTTGCTTCTGCGCAGTGTATATTAAAATGGCTGCTTAATGTCTTCATGTGCTACCGCTTGCTTACATGTTGCAATTAAACTGTGATATCCTAACGCTATTAATGCGGGATAGAATTTATAAATAAATGGGAATAGAGTAGAAAGAGTGGGTATACAGTGAAACATTTTATTTGTGATTTTAATATTTTCTTCTTTGACTTTTATTAGTTCGTAAATGGGCCTGGGGTTTGGTGAACTGAAAACTCGAGAGACAATGGTTCTGCGCATGCGCCCTGAGTGGCTGCCCAGAAGAGCGGATGAAGTCAACCTGGACGTCGTCCAAGGCCATGACCTGATGGCCAACATTATTGTACCCACGATGTCCCTACCGAAAAGAAACAATGTATATGAACAATGTATTAAACTTGTCGTGAGACGGGTGGGAAATAAAGCAAATGTATTAATTGTGATGGGCGGTATTTTAAAACAATGGGCCTAAAGAAATTGAATTAAATCAATATGGTGTGAGGATCAACCCCCTCTCCCCGTCCAATCAGAAGTGGTGGGCCCATAATTCTGCAACATTAAGGGGAGGTACATGGGCGTAGAAGGGTATAATAGATATAGAATTAGTTAATTAGAAACAGAGGAGAAGCAGAAGAGAAACAGAAGGGATGCGGAGATGATGCAGAGGAGCTCAGAGAACAGGCGTTAGCATTAGGACGCTCAAGCGGAGAGAGTTCGAGGCTTAGGCTCCAGACGTACAAGCTGATCGATTGCAGACTGAACCGCTGTCCAGAGAGGTCCTGAGGTGGGGGCGGCGGAGTACCTTAGAAGGAAGACACAGGAGAAATCGAGGAGAAGCGAAGTACCAGAGAGGGGAACGACGCAGGCGTCGTTGATAGAGAGGTCACCGGTCCTGTCCTGAACCTGGAGGAGGTCTTTGCTCTTCATCCTTCCTGGGATCTACCTTTCCAACTCCTTGGCCAAGGGGTTTGGTTCTTGCACTTTTAGGTAAATATAAATGCAACCCTTAGTTGCGCTGCTGTCTCTATCTTCTCTTTTCTGAGGGACCGTCATTGATCGATAATTGATTATTATGCTTCATTCTTGATATACGATTTAAGTATCATGTGGTTCTGTATTTTACTCTGCTAAATCTTTAGATAAACATTTTAAAACTTCCTGACTCAGTGATTATTTCAGGAATTATGAATTGTATTGAATGTCACTCATTTTAAACTTCCCAATTAGCAAAGGGTCCATTGGTAAGTCATTACTCTTCAATCAGAAAAGTAATTGGTAGCAGGGATTTTGATAAAGAGTACAAGTGACCCACCAGCGGAAATTGCTAGCGTAGTATGAATGTATGGGCCCAAGTGAGTATTTTGTATATGAATGCTTGTTGCTAGTAACGCGCTGGATCACAGCTGTGAGGTCAAGAAATAAAACGAAGTTTGGGACCCCAAGGCCCCGCTCATCAGATGACAGCTGCAAGGTCTTTAAAGCCACCCGCCACCGTCCTTTCTCCCATATGAGGTCTCGTAACAATGCGTCCAGTTGTCTAAACAATGAAGCGGGAACTGTGGTGGGAAGGTTAGTAAAAAAATATAATAAGCGTGGCAACATTACCATTTTGGAAAAGGGAAACCCGGGCCATAATCGGGAGTCGGAGCGAGCACCAGAAGGAGACACTCGATCTCAGGGACCTGAGGGGCTTCCCGAGATTACCTTCGAGTAGATTATCTAGTGAGTGAAAAACCTGCATTCCCAGGTATCTCATAGTTGTGGGAGCCCAAGTAATGTCTTCCATGAGGTTCGGGGGGCGAGCCGTGTCGGCAGACACAGGGATAAGATAGGTCTTAATGCGATTAACTTTATGTCCGGACTGTGACTCAAACTGCCCCATCAGATCTATCGCTGTCTTAGTTCCTACTGTTGTGTCGGTGAAATAGAAAAATAAGTCATCCGCGTACAAGGAGATAGTATGCGTACTCCCCCTAAGATTATGCCGAGCCCTTCACCACCGCGTCTAAACAGCGCTGCCAGAGGTTCCATCGCTAGTGCGAACAAAAGGGGTGACAGTGGGCAACCCTGTCGTGTACCTCGAAAAATCCCATATTGCATGGTCACCGTTTTGCCTGTTTTCACCCTAGATGTGGGGCGTTCATAGAGTAGCATCACCCATCTCGCCCAACCCTCAACCAGGCCCATATGTTTCGTAGTTTCGAATAGGTAATCCCATCTCACTGTATCAAAGGCCTTCTCAATGTCTATTGACAAAAGGGCCGCAATTGTCAGGTGTCTGGATGATACAGCACTGAGTACATCCTACGTAGGTTGAACGACGTGTTCCTGGCAGAGATAAATCCGTTTTGGTCTGTGTGGACCAGATCTGGCATGTGGGGGAGTAAACGGAGCGCTAGGACCTTACTAAGAATTTTAAAGCCCATGTTTAACATGGAAAGTGGTCGGAAGTCCGTGGCCCTTGCCTCGGTCAAAGGCTTCTTGGCGAGGGGGACCACCAATGCGTCTCGGGTTGAATCAGGAAGGTGTTCTAGCTTCAGGGATTCTGTATGTATCTTCTCCAATTGTGGTGCAAGTTTTGAAGCATATGTAGAGTAAAATTTGGCCGGGATGCCCTCAGGTCCAGGGGTTTTCCCAGTGGTCAAGCTTTTGATTGTCGCTCGAATCTCATGCACCGTCAGTGCCCCCCCCCCAGTGTATCCGCTACCTGTTTGTTGGGCATCCAAGGGTTTAGCACTCTCAAGAATTCCCTCTGAGCATCTGGGGGTATCGGGGGAGAAGCCTTATATAAGGTTGTGTAATAATCACAGAATGTTGCATTCATGGCCTCAGGGAGGTAGTGAGGGACCCCCTCATTGGTTTTGACTTGTGACGTGTCTCCGGCCCAATTAGCCATGCCAACAGTCTACCAGGGCCTCCCTTCCTCTTCCTGCACCTTAGCAAGATATCCTCTGTAATCATGGCCTCTCAACTGTTCAAGGGTTTGGTGGTATAGTGTGTGTGTTTTTTAGAGTAATTAATGCGTCTGGTCTGGTTCCTTGCTCGTTATCTAGTCTATGTAAGTCACCCTCCAGTGTTTCCAGTTCCCGATGGAGTTCCCTCTGGGCCCCAATCGATTGTCCCAGGCAGTGCCCCCTCATCACTACCTTGAACGCTTCCCATTCTACCAGTGTGTTGGATGCTGTTCATGTGTTAATGTCAAAGTAAGTGTCTATGGCTGTGCCTATAGTCTCCTTAAAGCAGGTGTCCTCTAGCGTCGACGGGTTTAGCCTACAAAGTCGGATCAGTGGGTGTGTCCCCGTAGATTGGAGTATTAACAAGAGGGGGCTATGATCTGAGAAGGTGCAACCTAAATATTCTGTGTGAGTGACTGAGTGGCCTAAGTCGGGCATGTTCAAAAATAAATCTAGCCTGGTGTGTAGGTGATGCAAGGGGGAGTAATAGGAGTAGTCCCTATCTCCTACGTGCTGCGTCCTCTAAGCATCCTCCAGACCCCAATGGCTCCTCCAGTCTCGGAACCTCGCTGTTGTACCGTGGGCCTGGGTGCTCAGCAATGGTGGGTGAGAGCGATTTAGGAGGATATCAGTGACACAATTAAAGTCGCCACCTAAAAGTACATTTGGAGTTAACAGCTCAGCCAGAGGGGTCGAAAGATTCTGAAGGAATAACACCTGGTCTTGGTTCGAGGCATATACACTGCCCAGTGTGGTGTCTTGCCCAAAGAGCCTGCCCTTTAATAATACATATCTGCCATCCTTATCTATGAGTGCATGCAGGGGTTCAAATGGGACACCAGCTCTCACCCATATCATTGCGCCCCTTGCATATGCTGAGTAAGAGGTCGCAAACATTTGCCCTCTCCATCTCCTGCGTAGTCTCTCCACCTCATCATGGGTGAGGCGCTTTTCCTGAAGGAAGGCAACCTGCACTCCTCTCCTGCGCAGATATCTGTGTATGTTATGGCGTTTAGTGGCCGTAAACTTATTAAAACCTTTATGCTTCGCTCACATTTGAAGGCCATCAGGGCTTGTATGTTAAGACCGTAAAGCCAATGACTGCATTCACGCATATTTTTTTTTTACCAGTGGCCCATTGTAAATAAAATGTTTAATAAACTCATGAAGTTGAGTTAAATGCTGAAAGACCTCTCAGCTTGCCTAGGAGGACAAAGCCATGCAATCAGTGGCCCAGTGTGGCATCCTTATCCTATTAACAGTGGGGCATCTTGGTAGAGTTAACACGTTTTTCCCAAATATTTGTAAACCCACAGTAATGACCTGCATATGAGGTAGTGTCTATTTCCTCCTAACAGGGCAGAGAAAGAAGCGTGACAAATAAGCTGGTTGGGCGGGAGGGGCGGAGCCCACGCATGAGTGGAGTGACACTCTCAGGTTTGGCCCAGCTTAAACTTAAAGGGCCTCACAATGCTACTTGTTTGAACACTTGTATCTTACGCTTGCTTAGAAGTAGCTCATTACTGAAATTCCAAGAGTAAGACACACTTATATTTACAAAAAGAATCTTTTTGAGCTACGCCCCAGCTGATTCCACATCGTCCGAAGAGAAGACGGTCCAGGGGCAACAGGTGTTCATGGGCAAAAGGGGCGCTGCCCTGCTACCCTCAGGAAAGAGTCAAGAACAGGGAAAATAAACACAGAGCAGCTGAAAAGAAATTACTGCTCTGAGGCGAGGTGCTGAATCTCCTGGGTGAACTCTAGTGAATTTTGCAGATGTCCAATTGTGCAAGCGCCAGCTGGGCAAGGTTTTCTTCAACCTGCAGGCACAAGCTACAGCAGTGACATCATGTGAGAGGGAGTGCAGTGACATCAGAGGAGAGGGAGTGCAGTGACATCACATGAGAGCGAGTGCTGAATTAGAAAACCATGGGTCTGGTTGCTTTTGGGGTGCATGAACGTACATGCCAACCTTTCAACTTAGATAAGAGGGAGAAACATGGGTGGGTGCAACGGCCTGAATAACGTGCAACGCAAAACGGGTCGTAGCGGCACCATTCTTTGTTTATAGGCAGAGGGAGATTAAGTGGTCTGCCCAGAATCACAGGATGGTGAGCCAACACCGGGACTTGAACTTCGTTCCACAGTTCCAAAGTCTGCAACTCTGGCCCTAACACCACATCCTTAATATAGGGAGAATGAGCATTTCATTTTTGGTGCTCACAAAAACAGAGTTCTAAACTCTATTTCTGTATGTACTAGGCAAAACTGCCAAAAATAAAATGTCCTGTCACACGCTCTAATCTCCCCCTCCAAGAATTAAGGACAAAGCATTAAGCTCTGATGTCAGAGGTAATTCTTGGAGTGGGAGGTTAGAGCGTGCTTGAGATTGGCATCAACGTTTTAATTTTGGTAGCTTTACAATGTTCAAACAAAAGCAGAGGACCTCATTACGATGTCTGGCGAGAGGCCATCCAACAGCTCGTCGGTCAGCCCGACATCTGAAACCCAGGATGCTTGTTTCCGGTCCAGGGAGGACCTAGCTTCGCAGTTCGGGCTGGACTTCTCCCATGAGGAACAGAGTGAAGACTGATTTGCATATGGCTGGGTCTGAACTGGGGTGGCGAAGTGAGCTAAAGAACGATGGATTTAACCCAGATCTCTTGACTGAGGGTGAATGTTTGATTTGCTCTGCATTCCGTCCATCATCTGTGTGCCTTTCGCGCCCGACATCTGAGGCATCTGTCCTACCACCGTATTACGATACAGGAGGTCCAACCAATGCCTGCAGGGGAATCTGCTCCACCTCTGACAGGCTCAAGGAGCCCGTCGGAGTGGCAGGCGGATCGTAATGCCCAAAATGGAGGCAGTGCCTGCTCAGGCACCGCCGTGGGGATTACGATGCACCTTTCCGACAGCCTTTTCATGTCGGCTCTTCTGTCATGTAAAGGCTGGCACAAAGGAACTTCTGGGACACCTAGCAGGGCACCTGTCCCCCATAGCCCTCTGCTATGGGCCCTGGGGTGCACCTGTGGTGCCCCCCTAAACATCCATGCATCATGTGGTAAGCACCGCTTGGTGCCTGCCACACGGTGCATGAATGTTTCAAAAGTGTATTTTTCCTATTGCGGCTTGTGCCACAATCGGAGTAATACACTTTCCAACCGCTGTGAAGGCGGTTGCATCCAAATCATGGTAGCGGGACTGCCGACTCATTGTCAGGCGGTCCCGTTTCCATTACGATGCCGGTCAGACGCTCGTCCGACTGGCATCGTAATGAGGCTCAGAGTTTGAAATCCTGTTGGAAACACATTTTTTCTCCCAGGGGCTATTGCTGGGTTTCACGCAATGTTTTTTTCTCTCACCTCAACCTGTGTTAGGAGCGCAGAAAAAATGCTATGGCAGGCAGAGGGAGCGTGACAATATTGTGCACTTGCCTGCAGGAGCAGGTTACTGGCAGTGCATACTTCGAGTGACACAAGACCAATCCCAAATGCCTGCTGAAGCCCGCCGAGAAACACTTTTACGCAGGGCGTAGGCAGGCAAATTAATTCCTTTCCGGAGTCCACATCCACGCTCACATATAAACCAATAGCTTTAGGGCGAGCTCAGGCTATAATATATTGAAATCTACAGGAGGTGGGGGCGGAAAGGTCAGAGAGCTAGGGTCATTTCCCAGCTCAATTTAGCTCTGTAAGTTATTTCAAGCAGATCATTTGGCAATTGCATGTAATCGTATTTCTGAATACATGAATCGGAAGCGAGAGACTAGCTTTCAAATTGGTAGTCTCCTGCCTGAATCGGGAGGGTTGGCATGTATGCATGAACAGTGGCCCTGGGAGGAGTTACAAAACTCCATGCACTTCAATGTCTGGGGGTGGGGCAGGCCGATTAGAACAAGGAGGGAGGGGGGCGTGGTTTCGGCGCCGTGCAAGATGGCGGCGTGACTCCGGGGCTCCGCGATCGAGCTCCAGCTGATTCGCATTTCGGACGGACAGAGACCCTTTCTCCACATAAAATGTAGGTTTAGACGCCCTACTTTCAACGCGCTACACTTTTGCCCGCATTTCCGGCATTTTGCCTTTGTTTTTTGCCGCTTTCCATAACGCGACCGTTTCTCTTCAAAACGGCGCCATTTCGAGCGCGTTGCTACTCTGAGCCGCGTTCGTTTTATAAATGCCGGGCATGCCCTAATTTCTCTTGTTCTGGATGCGCTTTTCTACAGCCTGCAATCTTTTTGCCTAAATTATATTTGAACTCTCTTTTCTCACTTTTTTGGACCGCTGGTGCACCTTTGAAGCCTCAATGCTATGTTTGGACGCCATTTTGTGACCCTCCCACTCCCTCAAGTATTTTCTCTTCGCATTTTTGGCATGTTTTAAGCCTTTTTTATACGCTCCTCTACCACTCCTTCCTATTTTTGAAGAATATGGAGCACCTTCCTTTTTAATGACTTGCTAGTTTTGAGTGGTCATATCACTGTGTGCTTTCTCTGAATGTGCTATGACTCTCTCATATACATTACTCCTACGCTTTATCTCCTGGAGGTTCATTGTGTCAATATATTAATCTTTCACTTTACAAACGGTACGTACTCTTCTGAATTTTCGTCAACCACTGAATGTAGTGGACATTTCGTGCCGCAACGTGTCATATTGTTTTTCTACGCTTTTGGTTTTTCTTCCTTTGTTGTATAACATTCCCTAGAGGATCTTTGAAGTTCTAGCAGTGTTTTTCTCTGTTTTTCGCAAAGATATCCCATGGGAAGACTGAAAAACCTTAAACTAAGCTCCTCGTCCAAATCTTTGAAACCTTTTACACATTCGGACTCTGATTCCGCTCTCAACGAAATGGAAGAATCTTCTCCTCACAAATCTGATCTTCCAACAGGAGCTATTGCAAAATCACATCCTGCCAGTAAACTTCCTGCGATCTCCACAAAGCGGACGAAAAAAGATCCTCCTTCTCCTGTGAGTTCTTCCTCTCCCGCTATGGATATTATTCTTGAGGAAATCCGTGCTTTGAAACACTTCATCGAGGATACTAAAAAAACCGATGACAAATGGTCTTCACTGGAGTCACGTATGCTCATGGTTGAACAAAAAACGGACTCTTTTCAGTCCTCTTGCTCTCGTATCTCTACGTTGGAATCTGAAATTTCTCTGCTCAAGAAGCAAACAGAGGATTTGGAAAACCCAAACCGCCGGAACAACCTCCGAATCTATGGACTTCCTGAAAATATCGAAGGCTCTAACCCTACAACTTTTTTCCAGACTTTTGTGCCAAAAATCTTGGAAATGTCTCCTATTTCTTCCCTAAATATCCAGAGAGCTCATAGACTGGGTCCCAAAATTTCATCAAAACCTCGTGGAGTTATTATGTTCTTTTTACAATATACTGATCTCATGCAAGTCCTATCTGTTGTCAAGTCTAAGAAACAAATTTTTTGGGAGGGTCACAGACTTTATTTTTCTCAAGATGTCGCCAAAGTTACAGCAGACCGTTGTAAAAATGTTTTGGAACTTCGACCTCAACTGCGTTCCCTGAATGCCCGATATGGTTTGATTCATCCCTGCATTTTCAAGGTCACTTACAAAGAAAAGACTACCACATCCGACGACCCAAGTGACCTGCAGGAATTTCTTCGTCAACAGGGAGCTATGGCCATGGACACTTCCCGTCCTACTTGATTTGTTTTCTTTGATGGTTTATCTGAATGTATTCTGTTTGTTTAATTCTCTTATTTGTTATTTGTCGCTTCCTGCATTATGATGCTCTATTTTTTCTTTCTCTTTCTCATTCTACTTTAACAATTTTTTCTTCCTTTGCAGGTACAATCCGTCTTCGTTTTCGTCACATGCTTCTATGTGGTCTCTCCCCTGTGTTGTTCCTTCCCTGATTCATCTGGAGTTCGTCGGAGGCCTGCTGGTTCTGTCGCTACCTCCCTGGTGTCGCCATCCCCCTTTATCGTTCTGTGTTATAGGTATGTGTTTCAGTCGTCACTTGTTTGACTATTTCTCTTTTTATGCATTATTGTATGACTTGTACTGTCTCTTTGTTCTTTGCTTTTTCCTCATTTCCTCTCTGATTCTTTATACCTTTATCCTATTTCTTCCTTTTTTCTCTTTCCTACTACTTGCTGCTTTCCTCTCCCCCTTACTTTTCAAGTTTGAAATTGAATTTGACACTGTTTGCTGCTTGTTAATCTTTGTTTTCCTTTTTGGTTACATTCAGAGTTATAACTTGGAATGTTAAAGGGTTAGGTAACCCGATTAAGAGACAACGGGTGTTAACCCATTTAGCTAAGTTACAAACTGACATTGCCCTTCTCCAAGAAACCCATTTATCTGATACTGAAGCTACTAAGCTTAAAAAATGTTGGGTAGGCAATGTTTTTTCTTCCCCGGCCCTTGGTAAGAAAAATGGTGTTTTGATTCTTTGTCACAAAAAATTTCATGTTAATGTTGTTCACCAAGAATCAGATTCTGAGGGTCGTTGGGTCATTATTTGATTATTTATTGATAAGGTACCGATAGTTATTTTTAATGTTTATGGTCCAGTCTCTGTGGATAAATCATTCTGGACCTCAATTTCTGATAAATTACTTACATTTAATGATGATTATATTATTTTTGGTGGTGATTGTAACCAAATTCACGATCCTATATTAGATAGACACTCCCCAGTTAAATTTGTCAACACGAAAATGCATTCACAATTTACTTCTACCATACGCCGCAAATCTCTAGTCGATATTTGAAGATTATGCAATCCTGACCTTAGAGAATACAGTTTTTACTCACCCTCACATCATTCCCAGTCTCGTATAGATTATTTATTTTTAAGTAAATCCTTATCCCAACACGTTATCCAATCTGAGATAGGTTCCATTCTAATATCAGATCACGCCCCAGTTTGGGTTGATTTTGACTTATTGCCCTTTGTCCCTGGTGCTGGTCGATGGCGTTTTAATAATTCTTTACTTGCAGATCCTGATTTTTCCAGCCAATTCAGTTCTTTTGCCTCTGAATTTTTTGTTCTTAATACGACTCCAGACTCCTCTCCTGCACTGATTTGGGATTCCTTTAAGGCCGCCGCTCGGGGTTTCATAATTAATTTTGTATCCCGAAAGAAAAAGGGTCTTGAGAAACAAAGCACTCACCTCCTCACGAAAATTAAACAATTGGAATATGCTTATTACCACTCGCCTACTGAGTCTTCCCTACAAAACCTTCTTGAGGCCAAACTTACTTTTAATCGCTTATCTACAGAAGCCGCCTCCTCCTTCCTTTTGAAATGCAGCTCTCGCTACTACGGGGGTCAAAACAAGATGGGAAAGCTCTTAGCTAATTACTTAAAAATAAGGCGAGATAGAACAAAAATAGAATCGTTACAAAGCTCTAATGGTTCTCCACTTTTTAAAGATGAGGACATTTTAAATGAATTTGTTTCTTTTTATAAGCATTTATATTCTCCTGAATCTTCACCCACCCACGCAGATTTATCCTCCTATTTTCAATCTCTTACCCCTCCGTCTTCTCAAGACATTGACTTTGCTTCCTTGGAAACTGATATTTCTTTATCTGAAATTACCCATGCTATTTCCGTATTACGCCGCGGTAAAGCCCCTGGACCTGATGGGTTCACGGTTGAATTTTATGCACATTTCTCTAAACTTCTCCTTCCACATCTTCTCCTTTTGTTTAATTCCTTTATCTCTTTTGGTTCTTCACAAGGAACCTTTCAAGAAGCTTTGATCTGCTTAATCCCAAAAGAAAACAAAGATCCCTCCCTATGCAAAAATTACCGCCCTATTTCCTTAGTTAATACAGATTATAAGATTTTTGCGAAACTCTTAGCATTACGAATTGACCCCATCCTCCCGGACCTTATTGGACCAGAACAATCAGGTTTTGTTAAGGGACGGCTCTCCTCTGATAATTCCCGAGTCTTTTTCAACGTCCTCAGTAAGGCTTCTTCTCTAGACTACCCCCTTGCTGCTATAGCTCTGGACGCCGAGAAGGCATTTGATAGAATTGGTTGGGACTTTATGTTTTTTGCGTTAAAATGGATTGGTTTCCCCCAAATTGATCTCCCTGATCTCCCTATTGTATTCTGGCCCTAAAGCCTCTATCTTTGTAAACGGTAAGATCTCGCAATATTTCCCTCTTTTTAGAGGGGTTCGACAGGGTTGTCCCCTTTCACCCTTATTGTTTATAGTAGCACTGGAGCCTTTTCTCACAAAAATTAGGCAGGATACTCAAATCTCTGGTTTTCAACTTGGTCCTCAACAAGTTAAAATGTCTGTC
This sequence comes from Calotriton arnoldi, assembly GCA_963921515.1. Taxonomy (NCBI): domain Eukaryota; kingdom Metazoa; phylum Chordata; class Amphibia; order Caudata; family Salamandridae; genus Calotriton; species Calotriton arnoldi. The sequence goes on from CAWUFW010000087.1 coordinate 3,471,376, forward strand.
TATGCAGATGACATCCTTTTATACTTTCTAACCCGGATATCCTTTCTTATGCCAGGTTATTTTCTCTCATTTATCTGGTTACCGCCTTAATCGAGATAAATGTGAAGTTTTACCTCTTAATGTTTTATGTCTTAAACACTCTTTCCTACATACGGGCTTTTCCTGGCAACCTTCTAAGATAAAATATTTAGGCCTATGGTTTTCTTCAAGTATTTCGGAAACTTTAAAACTGAATTTTACTTCTATCACTAAAACATTAAACGACTCCATTAACCGGTGGCATCCCCTTTTTCTTTCTTGGTGGGGTAGATTAGACTAAATTAAGATGATGCTCACTCCTTTAGTTCTTTATTCCTCTCCATGATTCCTGTACATATTCCCAGATATTACTTTAAGAAACTTGACTCACTCTTAGTGAAATTTCTATGGAATAATAAACGCCCCCGTATAGCCTTGTCCATGCTAAAAAAGGATAAACTTCATGGTGGTCTTAAATTCCTAATTTTAAATCTTACCATTACGCTTTTTCCCTTAAACAAGCTTCTCGCTGGCTTTCCCCCACTTTATCTACATACCCTCCGGTGTGGCTAACCCTCGAAAAACTTCTCATTTCTCCTTTTGACTTTCCAGAAACCCTTGCTTTTACCCAAACTTTTTCTTCTTTACGGCCTTCCGTTATTGCTCATACTTGTAAACTCTTATCTCCTCTCTTACCATCTTCCTATCCTTCTATCACTTCGTTATCTCAACAACCCATCTGGCATAATAAATCTTTACGAATCAAAAATCGTCCCTTTTATTGGAAATCTTGGCGTTCCAAAGGTCTGGTCTGGATTTCCCAACTCCTGGAGAATCAATCCCCTTTATCCTTTATCCTTTCCCGCACTCCAATCCCAATTCTCTCTCCCTAATGCCTTTAAAGCTCAATATAATCTTTTACTTCCCTCTCTTAACAAATATCTCCTTCTTCTCCCTCCTATTTCTAATGCTCCTTCAACATGTTCTACACTTTTCCCCCTATTAGATTCCTCCCCTTCAGCATCCTCTATCTATAAGTGTTTGTTATCCAACATTGAACAACAGAAATCAAAGACTGAGTTGGCTTGGGAACAGGATCTCCTACAATGCTGGTCGACCTCCTTCTGGGACAGGATATGGCTTAAAAATCACAAAACCTCACGAGCCGTTAGCACCACTCAAACCCTTTATTTTATTTATCAGCGTCTCCTGCTCTCTCCTGCGAAATAGGCTTCTTTTTCCTCTACTACCCCATCTACCTGCTGGTCCTGTCAGTCTCCCTCCGCTAATTTGAAACACGTTATTCGATTGCCCTCCTATTTCTCAATTCTGGCACTCTGTCTGGTCCCAAATAAATAAGGTTTTTAAAGTCAATATACCCTTTTCCCTATCTAACATTTTCTTGGGTTCCCTTTCTCCTCAATGGCCCCAGTCACCATCCTCTTTTCAATTGATAGATCTATTCATAGCTATCGCCTTCCATTTAATCACTTCAAATTGGAAGCAAGCCGATAAAGTAACAGTTAAAGCTTGGTGGAACGCTGTGTGTTTTCATCACAGACTTGATACTAACTATGTTACCCCCCATCTCTCTTGCAATTAAAAGAGATTTGTTATGGCTTCCCCTTACCACATATCTCTCTTGGTTTGCTTCTCGGCATGTTTTCTCTGCGAGTGTTGTGAATACATCAGATGATGTTGGCAATCCACCATGATTACACCTTGTTGTCTTTTTACTGTTTTTTGATGCTCTAATTTTATTGTACTGTTTATATATTGCATATTTATTCTGCTTACAGTGTTTAATTGCAATATTTTCTTTTTTAATATACATATCATAACTTATGTATCCCCTCTCCCCCCTCCCTCCCCCTTTTTTCTCCCTATACCCTTCCTTTACTCATAATTTGTTTGTCACCAGTATCTTCCTTGTACCCTTTTTCCACTCTTTGATATCAATTGATTTTATTATGTTACCATTATATTGTATTTCTTTTTTCCACTGGTTTTCAATAAACTCAAACTTAAAAAAATGTTTTAAAAAAAGAACAAGGAGGGAGTGGGTGACAACAATTTGTTGATTATCACAGAGGGGCAGGCTGTAGGAGGGGTGCAGGGGGCTGCTCTCCTGGCAGTAACACCTGTTTAGTACTGCATTTGGATTCACTTTGAAAAAAACCATTATGGAGCTGAGCACACAGAGTGCTCCTTATCTCAACCGTAGAGGTCCAAGAGAAGGAAGGAACCGGCTGCGGACAACAATTGCACTAGTGGACTAAGAGGTAAGTGTGCAATTAAGCCTGTGCATCAGGGGCATCATGACCCCTCCACCCTCACCCCATCCCCTTCCTGCTTTAGCATCTACAGAGGGAAAGGGATTCTTAATGGGCCTCTTCTGTCTGCAGCTTGGCAGACAAAGGCTCATGATGAACTTGGGAGGGTGAGTGAGTGAAAGAAAGAATGGGTGGGTGGATGGATGGATGGATGGATACATGGACAAATAATTGAAAGGATGGATGTAAGAATGGAAGAGTGAAAAGGAGAGAGGGTGTGTGAGTGAAAGGGAGGTGGGTGGATGGATGGTTAGTGGATGGATGGATCGGTATAAAGGTGAATGGATGGAGGAGTGGAAGGATGGATCGATGGATGATGAGAGAAAGGATGGATGGAAGAATGAGTCAAAGGGATGGATGGATGAGTGGAAGTGTAAAAGGATTGATGAGTGGATGAATGGATGGAGTGAAAATATAGATGGATGAGCAAAAGGATGGATGAGTGAAAGGATGTATGTAAAGATGGATGAGTAAAACAATCGATGGATGAGTGAAAGGGAAGGGTTGATGGGTGTCTGGATGAAAGAATGGATGAGTGAAAGGGTGAATTGATGGATGGATGAATAGATGAATGAGTGAGTGAAAGGATGGATGGCTGAGTAAAAGGGTAAATGGAGGGATGTATGAGTAGATGGATGGATGGGATGAAGGGTGGATGGATGGGTGTAAGGATGGATGGCTGAGTGAAAGGGTGGCTAGATGGATGAGCCAAAGGGAGGATGATGTATGGATGGAGTGTAAAGATGGATAAATGGAGAGAAAGGGTGGCTGGATAAGTGAAAGGATGGATGATTGAGTGGATGGATTGGTTTAATGGATGGTCCCTGGACCAGTGGCAGCTCTCTGTTACGGGCTCCACAGTTGCATTACAACCTCCTTGTTTTGTGGTCCATTTTTATTGTATAACGAGTGAACAATTATTCAATCTTGGTACAAAAAATATAAAATGCAGACCCGCTTCATGTACAGCAATAAACTGAGGCAGCTAGTGACATTGTTTGATTGCTGACACAGGTGCATGAATGTGCCTGTGCCATTCCAGCAATGTGAGCATGTCTGTGTGATTATGTGTGTGAGTTAAAGTGAGAGAGAGTCAGTGAAGGAGTAAGTCTGAGTGAGTGAGAATGAATGACAGTAGGGGTGAGTATGTGTGAGAATGAATGTGAGGAGTGAGGGAGAATGGCAGTGAGTGTAACTGAATGTTACTGTGTGTGAGGCACAGTAAGACTGAGTAATTCAGAATGAGTGAGACTGCATGAATGAGTCAAAGTGAGACAATAAACTTAGGGGGTTATTTACAAGAGGCCAGTGTCGCTGTAGCTTCATTTTTTTAGATGCTCCAGTGGCGCAGGCCTCTCAATAATATCTATGAGCCGACGCAAAGCCACCCTGCATGCCTTTGCATGGTCCCATAGATATTGAGTAAGACAAGGCAGCACAAAGCGCTGCAAGCCTTTCTCTGTGTCAAGGAGGCGTTCCATGGGCGTTGTGGTGGGTGTTGCCGCTTACCACCCATGGATTTTGACGCTGCCCCAGATTTACAGTCATGTAAACCTGGGGCAGAGCTAAAACCTTACGCCTCCCGAGAGCAGGGTAACGCGGAGATATGCTTTCATTTCTCCTAGTTTTTTCCTCTTTCCATGTGTGTTGCATTCTGCAGCACACATAGAATAAGGACAGCGCCTCCATGGATTGTTTTTGTGCAGCTAGGTGTCCCTTCCTGCACAAAAACAATCCTGTCAACAATGCAGAACAAGGGTGCTTGTGTTGAAGCTAGGCCCCAAATTGCGAGCCGGCGCTAGCTGAAAGGACAGGAATGCACTGTATCTCGTAGATATGGTGCAATCCTGCCCTTTCAATTTCGCGTAGGACAGCGCAGCAAAAAGTGCAGTGCTACCCTACGCCAAATCTTTGTAAATGAGGCCCTTAGAGCAAGAAAGTGTGAGAGAACCCTTCAAAAAGAAGCTCATTGGAATTCGAACTAAGGATCGCGCCTCACCACTTTTAAAGGTCACCAGCCGCCACTGAGACAGTCTATGCTAGGCTGAAGAGTAAGAGGTGTCCCAATAATCCCATGAGTGTATTTGTATCATTGCAACCAGTTCCTGCAAATGAGAATTGTTCCCTCACAGATTACATTAATAACTAAACATTGTGTTAAAATAAAACCAAGCTTAAATGTTTTTTGTTGAAAGCAGTCGAGGAGCGAATGAGCTAGAAATGTAATGCCACCTTGAAGCCAAGGTCTTTCTTTGGCGTTATCTTATCGAGTTACTTTCTCCTCGTTGTGTCGCTTGTGTTTGGAACAATAGACTAGCTGAAAAGACGGGAGGCCAGAAGAACGCTCTGTGTGCTGAAAGGAAATGTAAATGTGTTCGAGACCTTAGAATTTGTTGCCTTTCCCTGTCCTTGATGTGGAGTGGGAAATAAAACATCGCTTAGCAGGACACCGAAGGCCAAAGCCTTCTCTAAGTGCTAGTTGAAAGTAACGCCTCTTGCTTCTCTTTCCCTGGATTCCTACTCGTCATGGAGGTAAGACAGAAATATGCTATGATCTCATTTCTGGAGAAATGAGATCCAAATGTTTTAGAGTCTGGAAACTGCAAGTAAATAGATTACTGTGACGTGGCTCTAACAGTGAATAGTTTGTGTAATGTACATTTGTCTTTTTAAATACATTAGCAAATGTGAAGATCTGCCTTCAATGTTGAACTGTGAGACAGTCATCCTTTTTTTTCCCTGTTTATCCCCATTTTTTTTAATGCTACTGGAGGCAACTGACTCTGACTGTGCCCTGAGCTCTGCTAACCAGGTCCAGGACCAGTGCTCTGATTAAAAAGGTTTTTGGTAATTAGGTATAATTACTATGTGTGGGCGGTAAACTCCACTCCGCCGGCAGAGTTCACAGAGTTTTTGTCACTCCACACTCCACTTGGAGGGTGGAGTTGGGCAAAAACTCCGCCTACGGTACGTATCGGAGTTTACTCGAGATCCAGCACCCAAGTGGCCCCAGACTGAAGACATACTGCAAGTGAAGGCCTCTCTAATATCCCTCTAGTCAAACTACAATTCCCAGAAGCTTCTGGTACCATGACCTCCCCCCCACGGGACACCGGAACAGCCAATGGGCCTCCACCGTCTCCATTCCCACCCCCTCCTGTGGCCGAGGCTGATTATTTTAACGTCCTGCCTGGCCCAGTCTTTGGCTGTTGCGTCAGCTGTCCGGTCCCTCTGAATCGAACGTTCGAAGAAAGAACCCGGCGCCCGAGCGTTCCATCCTGTTCCAGCAGACACAAGCATCATGAGGGAGATCGTGCACATCCAGGATGGCCAGTGCAGCAACCAGGTGAGGAGGGATGGAGGGCAAATTTTACTTTTTTCCACGTCACCCTTTTGTAGAATTTTTTGTTTTTTTTCCATTTTTGTTTCAAAGTATGTTGCCAAATCCTTTCTCATTTGTCGATGACGTCACATACATGAGAAGATTTCATTTTTAAGTTCGGCGCACTAGTCTAGCGGACCTGGTGTTCGCGGGCTTCAGTTCACAGTGGGTTGAGGAGGGGGATATCTGCATTTCCTGGGCATCTCCGAGACGCCTGCACAGCGACCTCAACCAGTCCTAGAAGGCATGAAGGTCATGAGGAAGTAGGGAGGTCTCCCGACAGGGTGTGGTGTGTTAAAGGACGATGCTTTCTTCTTATGTTTTTTTTTACAAGAAACAAATCTCCGGGCCCTCCTTGATTAATGTGGCAACTCCCCAGTCACTTGTGCCTCACTTCTTGGACCTTGATAGATAACCATGGGTATGATGGCTATTTGGGCATGAGTCTTATTTGGTCAGTCACTTACAGCAGACAGAAAAGCAGGCAATGGTAAACTTTTCTTTATTGATACACTTTGTAGTCACAATTCATCAACACAGTTCTTCCAAAGCACCCACATCCGATTATCAATCCATCCATAACCCACTTCTAACACTCTAGCGCACACACGGACAAGTGTGTAAACTAGGGATGGGCAAGTGGAGCAACTCCGCTCGCTCGCGGAACTCCGCGGAATTCCACAGAGTTTTTATGCAACTCCTTGGAATTCCATGTAGTGCAACTCTGTGAGCTCCGCCCACCCCTAATAATTACAAGTAGCAATGACAGACACCTGTAAGTCCCTAGTATATAATAAGGCAAGGGGGATTCAAACTACCTGTAAGTCCCTAGTATATAATTGGGCAGGGAGGGTTAGAGGCCCAGTAGATTTCCTGCACTAGAGTGGGCACTGCTGTGTTGCCTGCTGTCATTCGAAAAAATGGTACTCCAGGAAGTCGCACAACTCGAAACTTTACGCCGCTTCATTCCATATAATATGTCATTGGAAGAGAAAGCAGCACTGACCACATTAAAATCTAATGAGACTCTGGTCATCAAACCAGCTGACAAGGGGGGTGGAATAGTTCTTCAAGAAATAGACGTATACAAAAGTGAAATACACAGACAATTGGCAAACACCGACCACTATTGTAAATTGCCTACTAACCCCACCAGAGAACTCCAAAATATGATCCTTCCAGTGACTGATGAGGGTTTAGAACAAGGATTTCTGAGTAAACTTGAGCATCAATTTCTTAATACCAAGTCACCCCGTACGCCGGTAATCTATACTTTACCCAAAATACACAAAAATCAAGATAGCCCACCCGGCCGCCCCATAGTTTCGGGCTGTGGCTCTATTTTAGAACCGCTCGGCCAATATGTAGACTTCTTTATTAGGGAATTCGTTCCGATAACTGAATGTTACATCTGTAATAGCATGGCAATGATCAATTTTGTTGAAAATTACCCATTTGACCCAGCCTCTGACACTCTATGCACTCTTGATGTAGAGTGGCTTTACACAAACATCCCCCAAAATGATTCCTTAAAGGTCATTGAACAAATCTTCAATACACGTCCCCGCCCACATGCGGTACCCACCATCTTTATATTACAACTATTGGAAATTTGCCTCACGAGGAATTTCTTCCTCTTCGATGGCCAATATTACCAGCAAACTAAAGGGACATCAATGGGGGCCGTTTTTGCCCCCAACCTGGCCATACTTTATATGGACTCCCTTGAGACCAGATCGATTCTGTCTCCATTGAATCCTTTCCGCACTGCCATTTTAGTGTGGAAGAGATACATTGACGATATTTTTATGATCTGGCAAGACTCTGAGACTACTATGAAACAATTCCTTCATTGGCTAAACAATAATTGTGAGGGGCTCAATTTCACGCTGTCACACAGCAAGACCACGATTCCATTCCTTGACCTCAACATCCAACATAAGGAAGGTACACTAATCACAAGTCTGTTCAGGAAACCCACCGAACGTAACACGCTCCTGAGATACGACAGCAACCACCCACGTGCTCTCAGAGACTCACTACCCTACTCACAGTTCCTACGCATTAGAAGGAACTGTACACTGAAAGAGGATTACTTCCGTGAAGCCAAAGTCCTAAGTAAAAAATTGACAGCAAGAGGTTACCCTTGCAGATTAGTTCGCAACTCCCTGAAAAGAGCCTGGTATTGCCCAAGGGATTGCCTCCTAGAACCCAAAACTAAACACTCACAGAACCGCATAGTATGTGTTACAAACCTTCTCCCCTGTTTCACATACCATACGTAAAAGCATTCTTAGACACTAGGAGGTAATCAATGCAGGCATATTGAAACTGGAACGCCCATTGTTTACATTTAAGAACAAAAACATAAAGGACCATTTGGTCAGAGCAGCCTTGCCAACTTCAACACGCACAGGTACACTCAATGACCATTGGGACTTGGCCCCACTCACTGGGCATGTCAAGTGTGGGAACTGTATTGCATGCAAATTTACTATTGAATGCAAGGAATTTGTCTTTGGCAAAATCAAAATTGGATTGAAAGATTTTTCGAACTGCAACACTTGCAATGTTATATATGCAATTCTATGTCCCTGCAATAAAATATATATTGGCCAAACCACACAAAAAGCACGAATAAGGATCTGCCAACATCGCAGCCGATTACTTTGCAGAACACCAAATGCCCCCCTTGTGGAACATTTTCTGGCATCAGGCCATACAGAGGACAACATCCGTTGGACCATCATCAGTGTGATCAAGCCACCACCAAGAGGCGCGGATCTCTCACAGCTCCTCAACAAGGAGGAACTCAAGTGGATTTTACAAACTGGCAGCATACACACTGGCCTCAATCGTCTTGAGGATTGGACTACGTTAATTTAACCTGTCTTACTGTGCCGTTCTGTCACCTCTCTCTGATAATATCAGTAATTGTTCTGTAAACCCCCTGTTGGTTAATTATTTTTCCTCTATCTTTCTTACATCTCTTTCTGACTCCTCTATGTAGTGTCTCGCATAAATCTAAGCGTAATTATCACTTCCTTAACATTCACGCTATACTAGTTCCTTCTCTCATTCACCACTACAAAATGGCTGCCTCCTTCACGTAACCTTGTCTGTCCTTTATTTTCCTTATTTTCTTGATTCTGTCACATGACCTCATTATCCAATTAGTTCCTTCTCTCATTCACCACTACAAAATGGCTGCCTCCTTTACGTAACCTTGTCTGTCCTTTATTTTCCTTATTTTCTTGATTCTGTCACATGACCTCATCATCCAATTAGCTCCCTGCCCATATAAACTGCCTCCTCACCGGCAACTCGTTCTTTCATATCCCCGATCCCGACAGGCAAGATATGCTGTAACAGAGGTTGTTCACAGGTAAGCGCGCCCTGCACCCAATTCCCCTTGCCGCACCTCCTTACTACCTAAAGCACAAGTTACTAACTTGTGTAACGATATATCTGTAAGAGACAGTAGTTAGTGACAGATTCCTTACCTTAGAATATCCCCAGGCGTCAGGCTGGATCCGGAAAGTTTTGCGTAGCAGTACCCTTGCGCGTCGGTAGACGGCGTCGTGCGGCTCCGCGTCCGTCGTCGGCGTCGCCGGGATGACGTCGCGGCCAGTACTTAGACGCCGCCCATGCGCGCTGACGTCAGTTCTGTACACGACTTTCCGCGCCAGGAACGCAGAGCCATGCAAGAAGCTGACATTGGTGTCTGAAAAAATTCTAGGCCCCTGAAAGGGATGTCCTTAACCCTAGAAATCAGTTCGCAGAACGGGGAGGATGGGTGGGGCGGTAAGGAATCTGTCACTAACTACTGTCTCTTACAGATATATCGTTACACAAGTTAGTAACTTGTGCATCTGAAAGAGACACGTTAGTGACAGATTCCTTACCTTAGAATAGATACCCCAGCAATACCAACCCCGGTTGTGGGTCTGCGAACAAAGATCAGACAAGGAAGTCTCGGAGAACCGAACGGCCAAAGAAGCCGTCCCTCCGGACTTGGCTGTCAAGGCAGTAATGCTTGGTAAACGTGTGCAGCGAGGCCCACGTAGCTGCCTGACATATATCCTGTGAACAAAAAACAAGGGAACCCTACTCACGGGGAGCCTGGGTAAGTAAGTTAATGGGGAAACATTGGCTCCTGTGGAATAATCGGTTGTTATCGCACCAAACAGGGAGACGGACGCTCCACTGTTCCAGCAGCACTCGGGGGAAATACACCGGCTAATTCAGCTTATCCAAGAGCTCCACCTGTTATTTCCTTGGCGTTCATTGCCCATATACGAAGCAATCGCCTGCAGCTTAGATCGGCTATTCTGCTGATCAGCCAGAGAAACCCACATGGTTCTTGCACCTTGAGAATATCAAGTGCCCCGAGTAACGCTGAGATATCCAGGCCCTGCCATCCTTTCTGCCTAACACTACCCTCACAAGGGTGCCCGGCCGGGTCCATGTGAGTTTTTTCTTCACTTATTTCACGGTGACACTGCTTATCACATTAGGCAGTGCAGGCCTCCCCTCAGGTGTCCCTACATCCTTTAGGTCCTGAAGAGACCCTGTACTTCAGATAGGGTCGAAACGTCGTCGACAATTAACAAAGGCGAACTATTATCATACACTTATGATTGTATAAAGTGTTGTCCAACTGATTTTGATTTATTTAATGGTCGCCAAAATGTTTTCAAGTGAAACCTTGTACATATGTCACGTATTATGTCACTATTAGTTTAGGTTCCAATGTTTTTTTCACTGGGACACCGTTCACTATTTGTAATCATTGTTTGTTGTATAATCATATTGTGATTCTCAAGCCCTATGTATATATTGTTTATTTCATTTATTTATTATATAAACGGAAAAAAAATTCACATTGACTATACCCTCAGTGTCAGTGGCCAGCTTTCTTTTTGACATCCTAGTAACCCTGTATATTGCCATTGTGCAGAATTGCATTAGAAATACTGTATTATTATTCCACAGGAGCCAATGTTTCCCCATTAACTGACATATATCCTGTAGCGGAACACCGCGGCCTAAGGCCTTGGTAGCAGCCGTCGCCCTGGTAGAATGGGCACGTAGTCCAACAGGGGGCTCCTTTTTAGCCAAAGAATAGCAGGCTTTGATACACAAGATTACCCAGCGGGAGATGGTTCTCTTTTGCACCGCCTGACCTTTTTTGGCGCCCACGTAGCCAACAAAGAGCTGGTCATCCACCCGGAACTGTTGTGTGCGGTTGAGGTAAAAGGAAAGCGCACGTTTTGGGTCCAGACGGTGGAGCCTCTCTTCCTCTCTGGAAGGATGCGGAGGCGGAAAGAAGGTGGGCAAAGTGATGGTCTGCCCAATGTGGAAGGCAGTAACCACCTTTGGCAAGAAGGACGGACGCGTCCTAAGGACAACCTTGTCTGGATGCACAGACAGAAAGGGAGGCTTGCAAGATAGAGCCTGGAGCTCACTCACCCGCCGAGCGGAGGTGAGAGCCACCAGAAAGGCAGTCTTCAGAGTAAGAAGACAAAGAGGACAGTTATGGAGAGGCTCAAAGGGAGCGCACATAAGAAAGGTGAGCACCAAGTTCAAGTCCCACTGGGGCATCACAAACGGAACAGGAGGGAAAAGGTGTGTGATGCCTTTAAGAAACCTGTTAACTACAGGGGACTTGAAAAGGGAGGGCTGATCAGGAAGCCTGAGGAAGGCTGATATCGCACAAAGATAGCCCTTGATGGTACCGAGGGCAGAGCCCTGTTGGGCCAATGAAAGAAGGAACCGAAGAACCTCAGAAAGAGGGGCAGAAAGGGGATCCACAGGATTTGATGTGCACCATGCCACAAACTTGTTCCACCTGCAGGCGTATACCACCTTAGTGGAGGGACACCTGACTGCCAGAATCACATCACAAACTTCGGGAGGCAAGTCGAATGGAATCAACTGCCGCCGCTCAATCTCCACGCAAGGAGGTGGAGACTGGACAGGTTCGGGTGGAGGACCGTCCCCTGCTGCTGCGACAGGAGATCCTCCCGAAGAGGCAGTCGGATCGGGGGATCGATGCTCATACTGAGTAGCTCGGGATACCAAACTCTTCGAGCCCAGTCCGGAGCCACAAGAATGACTTGGGCCCGGTCGCGCCTGATCTTCTTCAGCACTCTGGGTAGAAGTGGTATAGGCGAAAAAGCGTACAACAGACCGCAACTCCACTCGCGACGAAAAGCGTCGCTGAGCGAGTGCCGCCTTGGAAATTCCAACGCGCAGAACTGATGACATTGCGCGTTCTCGTTGGTGGCGAATAGATCTAACCTTGATCTCACCCTTCTTAATTGGCCACTCTCCTTCATTTAGGCCACTGATTTCGAGACCGCTCCGCGGTGTGAATATTTCAAACGCCTCCTTTAAGCTGTTACAGCCTTTATTAGGTAAGCTCCTTTCCTCCTTCGGCGCCCCGCCAATCTCTACGATCTTCTCTTAGATCCACATCACTTGTCATTTTTCATGTAGGTCGACTCTGACCCAGCATCCAACTGCACAGACCGTGGCCGCGGCTGTCTGCATCCTTTACTCTCCTTGTACTTGGCCTGGACTTCTGCTCGGTCTTCGCCTGAAACAAACCTCCTCCAAGTCACTCTGACCTGGATCTAGGTATTACTTTAACTATCTTTCGCTCGCTGCCCTCAAGCCCTCTACCCACTGGCACTGTTTTCACACGCGCTTCACCAGTGCATGCGTTTGCCACTTTTTAAATTATTCCTTGCTTCTCTTACGCAATCCCACGCCCATTTTGCTTTCAACACCGGCGCTTTATTGGCACTCCGCTAGTTTCGCGGGTTTTTCACCACTCACCAAGCTCTCTACCGTATTGCGCGTTTTATCACCGCACGGGTATGACTATTAGCAAATATTGCTTGTTATTGCGTAATTCTTTTACTCTTGCTTAGCAATTTTATACGTTCTGCTCACTTCTCCGGTATCATTGTACTCATGTGCGATCCTCTTATGTTGGTCTGACATACACTGCCCTCACCAGCACCCAAGTTGTTTTCAAATTGTTTTCCACCCGAGCTAACTTTCATATGTCTCTTTTTCTTTTTTCATCCTTTATTCCCTCCTACGGTTTTATTTATTACAGGCAAAATGTATACAGGCATACCATTGTTAATGTCCTGATGATGATCCTATATCTTTTGTAAGGATCGAAACGCCGTCGACTTGTTGTACGCCATATACACCTCTTTATTTAATACTTATTATGTGTAATGGTGTCTCCACTATAATTTGTTTGTCCTACCAAAATGTGTCTTATACAAACAATTTACTCTGCCTGAGCCTTTTTGTTTCATGTTGTACGTCCTTCCCACTAAGTTGGATACAGGCTTGTGTCCCACTTTATTTGTTTCTTGCTGAATTTTGTGTATATTTAAGCAACTATATATTAAAAACACCTGTCCGGCTGGACAGCTGTAAAATATAGTACTGATTGGCTCTATATTTATTGTTTGCTCTCATTAATCCTTGTCTAGGGACCACTGTCTTTAGAAATAATAAGTCATTTTTAAAGGCAGCCCTGCTTGGCAGACTGTCTGCAAAAGTTAATTATATGCAAATTCGACTTTGAAATTAAAGGTACTTATAAAGTGGTCATCTACTTTATTTTTAAATATAAGTCACCCCTAAGGTCTGCCCTAGGTGCCCCAGGTGTGGGGTGCAATCTAACTATAAGCAGGGACATTATAAACGATGTTTTATTTGCCCTGGTGAGGGAAAAAATGCCAATTTCGTTTTTCCCCATTGTAGCATTTTAGCTCCATAGACTAACATGTGAATATTTAATACAGTTATTTATAGGAGTGAGCTAAAATAAAATGTCAAGGATTTAAAAGATTGGTAATGATAAATTCAACAACTTACCATTGTTAAATGTATCATAACTAATACAGATAATAAGTTATAGGACTTTCTTTTCTGTGAGCCAAAATCCAGCCTCCTAGCAGCCCCTCCTGATTGGTCAGCCTTAACAGGCTTAGCCAAACTACTTTGATGAGGTGATAAGTGGCCTGCAGAGAGACAGAGGTTATCTGATGGGGGAGCTCTGCAGCTGCAGAGGACAGGCCAGGACGGGGGCTGGGTAAATCAAACTGAACTTCAAAGAGAGCAGGACAGTAAGAAATGCCAGTCAGGACCTCTTCCTGTACCCCCCAGCCAGATAGCAGCCTTAGAAATGGAATTTAAAGGAGGTCTGGAGAGGGAGTGTTAATGGAAATAAGCCACACCAGTAGGTTGGTTTAGCCAGGTCTTACTCCCATGGAAAGGAATTCTCCATATTGAATTAAAGTGTAGTGCTTTGTGTGACAAGAATATGCCACGCCTTGGAGGAAGCTGTCATGCTTTTGGGTGGCACCCTGCACCTCATTGGACAGAGATGCCCCCCTGCTTGTCGCCCCAGCTCATTGAATAAATAAGTGGGAGCTGCAAAGCAACTCAGATATGCTGCCTGAAGCTACAAGAAGGACTGTCCTGCTGGAACCCTGGTCTGCACCCCAAACGATTGCACTCTGAAGAACTGCTACTGCTGCACAATGTGAACTACAGCCCTGAGGACTTTGCCATGCATAAAAATGGATTAAGGAATGGACTCCCTGAAAGCAACAGGTTAACAGAGCTTCCCTGCATCATCTCCCTCAAGAAGTCCCCAGCCTAGAGTGCGTCCAATGAGCTTTTAAGGATTTGGCCAGGTGCACTGTGGAAATTGAAGTCCCAAGCTTCCAAGGACCATCTCAGAGCTTCTAGACCCTTAGATTTGGGTTTTGGAGACTTTGAACCCTCAAGAGGAACTTCAGGAAGAAGTTCCAGAAGTTTGGAGCAACTTTTAGAAAAAGCTCCATAAGTGGACCGACCAGACATCAAGAGTCAAGCCAACTACGTCCAACCGCAACCCGGCCTTGATTTCCGTTTGTCCCGTTGAATGCTCCGTAGCTCAAAACGTCCAGGAGTTCACTGGGGGCTCCCGCTGAATCAAGCCAGTGAATCTGCTGCAAATCTGGCCTGATAAAGTGCCTTTCTCGTCATCAAGAGAAAATCCTCCAGAAAAGTTTCTAAGTATGAAGGTAAAATTTTGACCGGGTACACCCGCTTAGTGTAGTGCTCCATCGCGGTCGGCCTCAAACTTTTACTTTGTCGCTGTCAAGCGCGACCAGATGTCCCAAGCTGGCGCTATAAGGCACTAGAAAGTGTTTACTCTTTAAAAATTCATATCTCCGGTTCCCTATATTGGATATTTGTCTTTTTGGTGTCATTTTAAAGATAAAAATATATCCTATTTTTATAAATTGGTGTGGGATTTTTGTTGTGTGTTGGGTCTTACTTTTTTAATGTATTGATGTTTTTAAATGCTTTACACACCTGTCTCCTGAGTTAAGCCTGCCTGCTCGCATCCATCTACCAAGGGTTGAGCCAGGGGCTAATGTATTGAGACCTTGACTGGACCTTATATTGCGTTGCTAGCCTTATGCTAGTGGTAGGTGCATACTTACCCCTACTAATAACCCACCTTCCAACATTTGGTGTTCAGCTGTGTGGATACGTACTTGGGATTAAATTACACCATACAGTAAAGTAAGTTAAGATCTTTAAAAATCCGCTAAATTGACTTACAACAAAACTTTAGATTTTTGAATTTTTGAAATTTGGTCTAAAACTGATTTTAATCCATCTTTTTGATTTTTCTAAATTTGTTCTATTTCTGATTTGTAAAGTTTGTGTGATCCAAAACCAGGGATAACATGGAGCTAGACCTCGCTAAACAGAACAAACTCACAGTGGCTGAGCTTAGGGTTCAGTGTAGGTCCAGGGGCTACCTAATAGCAACAAGATCAGGAAGACAGAGTTAGTTAGGTCCCTTAAGGCCTGGGTACAGGCAGCTCCAGAGAAGGAAGGGAAGGGCGACCCCTCCAACCACCTCTAGGAGGTGGATGATGACACCTCATCTATTTCTTCTGGTACTAGGTTCATGCTTCTAGCTAATGAGGGAAGACTGGCTCTTCCACAGAGGACCCAAATAGGCCTCTCAAAAGGCAAGAGCTTGAGGCTCAGTTGGCTTCCATAGCCCAGGGCTGTTGGGTTTAATCCCAGGCTTCCCAAGGGAATAGTTCCTATGTACACTGAGGGGGATGATATTGACAAATTGCTGACTGCATTTCAAAGGACCCTTGAGATGAGAGGGGTCCACCCTTAGTATTGGGATTCACTCCTGTGGGAACTGATCCCAGTAGCTGGCAGGGATAAGCTCCTGGCCCTACAGGGGGATGAGGCAAAATCTTACTTCCACATGAGGCAACTTTTAGGCAAGAAATTTGGTCTGACCCCAGGGCAGTACAGAGTGAAGCTCAGGGACTCCCAGAAAGTTAACACACAGTCCTGCATGGACTTTGTGTAATTCTCCGTGAATGCACTAGAGGGGTGGTGAGCACTTATGAGGGGATGTTCAATTTATTGTTGAAAAAGCACACCCTGACTCATTGTGTACAAGAGACGTTATGCCAGTACCTAGTGTACTCTAAGCTGATTAGCCCTGGAGAGCTGGGGGAGCTAGCTGATGAGTGGTTGAGAAGCCAGGTGTCCAATCAGCACCAGGTGGGTGATCAGAAGATGGGAGGACAGGTCCCCCCAGGGGAAAGCCCAGGGGAAAGAAACTCAAAAACAGAGAGCCCTCACAAGACCCACAAAAGCCTGGGCAGGGGGAGGGACCCCGAGCCAAGCCACTTTTAAGAAGAAGGGGTATTAGGGGAAGTCCTTTGACCCTGCAAAGGCAGGAAAGTTCCGTGAGCTCACGAGGGCAGGTCAATGTTTTGGCTGTTATCAGCCAGGATGCAAGAGAGGAGATGCTGTCTGCAGAAAGAAGCCCCTCACTGGTGGGCAGTTCCAGGGGGTTGCCAGCATATAGGGTGGGGGTGGAGATTGTCCCAGAGATGGGGAAGGGGGTGCCAGATGCAACCTTAGTGTCCTTGGGTAGGGTGGAAATTGCAACCCTGGCTACCTTGCCTCCCAGCATGGAGAGGAATAGGCAGAGGCCGAAAATCAATGGAGCTAAGTTTGAGGCTCTGAGAGATACAGGAGCCAGTGTGACTATGGTCAAAGAAAAACTGTTTTGTCCAGGGCACATCATACCTGGTGAGTATCACCAGGCAACCGATGCAGACAGCAGACTCCAAACTCCATCCCATGGCAATGGTGGGTTTGAAATGGGGAGGTATGACAGACCCTAAGCAGGTAGTTGTGTCTCCTGCACTTCCAGTAGACTGTTTACTGGGAAATGATCTTGAAGCGTCTGACTGGTCAGGGGTGGAGATAATGGTCCATGCAAGAATGCTAGATATCCCTACATTGGTCTGTGCTGTGACCAGGTCACAGACTGCACAAAAGGGAAATGCTGGACACTTGGACCGTGTAACAATGGGCCAAGCATCCAACGATAAGGGAAAGGGCAATGGGTCAGGTGAGCCAGCACAAGGAACTCCAGAAGTGAAGCAGGGATCTGACACTGAGGGTAAGGATCTGACCACTAAAGAAGAGATTCCATCCTTGCAAGGCCTGTCAGATTTGGCAGAATTGACAGGAGCTGGTGGACCCTCCAGAGAGGAGTTTTGTCAGAGACAGAGAGTGTACCACTCTTGAAAGCTTGAGGCAGACTGCCTCCAAGCAAGAGAAGGGTGATATCAGTGGATTCCACAGAGTAGACTGGGAGGATGGATTTCTATATACTGAGGCCAGAGACCTCAAGGAGGTAACCACCCGGAGGTTGGTGGTCCTCTGGCAGTACAGAGAATTCCTCCTCACCCCAAGTCTTGACATACCCTTAGCAGGACATTTGGGTCAGAATAAGACTTGGAACTGGTTGGTTAACCATTTCTATTGGCCCAACATGTCTGCCAAAGTGAAGGAGTTTTGCAGATCCTGTGCAACATGTCAGGCCAGTGGCAAGACAGAGGGCAAGTCAAAGGCTTCCTTGATACCACTTCCAGTGGTTGGGACTCCCTTTGAGAGGGTGGGGGTAGACATTGTGGTTCCCCCAGAAAAACCAAAGACATCAGGGAACAAGTATATCTTGGTGGTAGTGGACCATGCCTCTAGATACCCTGAAACAATACCCCTCAGAACCGTCACTGCTCCTTCAGTGGCTGGGGCCCTACTTGGTGTGTTCACCATAGAGGGTTTCCCAAAGGATGTTGCTTCAGATAGGGGCACGAAATCATGTCCATCTATCTGCAGGCGATGTGGGAAGAATGAGGTGTTACCTACAAGTTCACCACCCCATAACATCCCAAGACTAATGGTCTGGTGGAAAGGTTCAATAAGACCCTGAAGGACATGATCAATGGTTTGTCTGACAATTTCAGGAGGAGATGGGATGTTCTCCTCCCATGCCTTCTGTTTGTCTACAGGGAGGTCCCACAAAAGGGGTAGGCTTTAGCCCTTTTGAGTTGTTGTTTGGACACCCTGTGAGGGGGCCATTGTGCCTGGTGAGAGAGTCTCGGGAAAAGCCTCTCAAAAATGCCCAGGACAATGTGCTGGACTATCTGCTAGGCCAGGAGCTCATGAAGCACTGGTATGATTAAAAGGCTAACATGCCTGAGCACACTCCAGGACAACTGGTGTGGGTGATGGAGCCTGTGGCTCCCAGGGCCCTCCAGGACAAATGGACTGGGCCCTATCCAATCCTAGAGAAAAAGGATGAGGTTAACTACCTGATACACCCACCAGGAACCCCCACCGGGTCCTGTTTGTCAATAGGCTGAAACCAAACCAAGACAGGGCAGACATCACAATCTTGATGGTCACTGATGAGGGCGGAGAGGAGGAGACTGAGCCAGTGCTAGACCTCCACTCCAACAATGTGTAAGATGGGTCAGTGGAGGGAGTGGTACGCTCCCCCAAATTGACAGACCAACAGCACAGAGACTGAAGCAGGTGCTGGAGCAGGTTGCTGGTCTGTTTTCTCTGACCCCAGGTATCACAAGTTGGTGTAGGCAAGACATTGACACTGGTGATAGCCTATCTGTCAAGGACAAGTTGTACAGGTTGTCTGACCAGGTCAGAGCCAGCATCAAGGCTTAAGTAGCTCAGATGCTAGCGTTGGGGGTAATGGAGCCATCTGACAGTTCATGGGCCAGCTTAGTGGTGCTGGCCCCCAAACCTAACCCCTAAAGAAAGAGTTGGGGTGCTGTATGGACTACAAAGGACTGAATGCAGTAACTAAGACTGATGCTCCCCCTATATCTAAAGCTGATGAACTCATTGACAGGTTGGGGGCTGCAAAGTACCTGAGTGCATTTGATTTGCTCTCAGGCTACAGGCAGATTGCCCTCACTGAAGGAGCAAAGGAGATGTCAGCATTCTCCACACCACAGGGACATTATCAATTTAAAGTAATGTCCATTGGCTTAAAGAATGCCCCTGCCACCATTGAAAGGTTGGTGAACAGGGTCCTGTCTTGATTGGAGCAGTTCAGTGCAGCTTATCTGGATGATATAGCTGTGTACAATTCCACCTGGGATGATCACTTAAGCCATCGGAAGGAAGTGCTTCTGGCCCTGCAGCAGGAAGGCCTGAACTATTAAGACTGGTAAGTGCCAAATAGGGCAGAGTTTAGTTGTCTACCTGGGTCACCTTGTAGGTGGAGGCCATGTGCAACCTCTCCTGGCCAAATTCCAAGCCATTTTGGACTGGACAGCTCCTACAACCCAGACACACGTCAGGGTCTTCCTTGGTCTGACTGGGTATAATAGATTTGTTCAGAACTATGGGACCATTGTGTCTCCCCTGACAGAACTCACTTCTAAAAAGCGGCCAAAGAAAGTCCTGTGGACCCCAGAGTGTCAGAAGCCTTTGACACTCTGAAAGAGGCTATGCCTTCAGTACCAGTGTTACTGGCCCCTGACTACACAAATGAACTTGTGGTTCAGACAGATGCTTCAGAACAAGGGATTGGTGCAGTGTTGGAACAAGTGAATGAAGAGGACCTTGATCAGCCAGTTGCCTTCATTAGCAGGTGACTTCTCCCCAGAGAGCAGAGGTGGAGTGCTATTGAGAGGGAAGCCTTTGCTGTGGTTTGGTCTATGAAAAAGCTGAAACCATACCTGTTTGGTACTCACTTCTGTGTTCAAACTGACCACAGACCTCTCAGATGGCTCATGCAGATGAGGGGGAGAATCCAAAGCTATTGAGGTGGTCAATTTCTCTGCAGGGGATGGACTTCGCAGTGGAACACAGACCTGGGATAGCCCATGCAAATGTGGATTGACTTTTCAGGTTTTCCCACTTAGCTGATGGGGACTACCAGGGTGTAGGTTAGTTACCCATCACCTTTTGTTTGGGGGAGCCTGTGAGAAAGTCATCCTTTTTTCCTTGTTCACCCCCATTTTGTGATTGATACTGGTGGTAACTGACTCGGACTGTGCCCTGGGCTCTGTTAACCAGGCCCAGGGCCAGTGCTTTGATTAAAAAGGTATATGGCAATTAGATATAATTACAATTTGCAATGACAGACCCCCTGCAGGTCGCTAGTATATAATAAGGCTGGGGCACTCAAACTACCTATAAGTCCCTAGTATATAATAAGGCTGGGGCACTCAAACTACCTATAAGTCCCTAGTATATAATAGGGCAGGGAGGGTTAGAGGCCCAGTAGATGTCCTGCACTGGAGTGTGCACTGCTGTGTTGCCTTCTGCCATTTTTAAAGGCAGCCGTGCTTGGCAGACTGTCTGTAAAAGTTAATTATATGCAAATTCGACTTTGAAATTAAAGGTACTTATAAAGTGGTCATCTACTTTATTTTTTACATATAAGTCAACCCTAAGGTCTGCCCTAGGTGCCCCAGGGGTGGGGTGCAATCTAACTAAAAGCAGGGACATTATAAAAGATGTTTTATTTGCCCTGGTGAGGAAAAAATGCCAATTTCTTTTTTCCCCATTGTAGCATTTTAGCTCCATAGGATAACATGGGTATACTGTAATACAACTATTTATAGGAGTGAGCTAAAATAATATTTCAAGGACTTAAAAGATTGGTAATGATAAATCCAACAACTTATCACTGTTAAATTTATCATAACTAATACAGAAATTAAGTTATAGGACTTTCTTTTTTGTGAGCCAAAATCCCGCCTTCTAGCAGCCTCTCCTGATTGGTCAACTCATAAACAATATGATTCTACCCTTAAAAATAGAAATTATTATTTTATTTATTTATTTCTCTAGTGATTCTAAAAAGTGTTAAAGTGTAATAGTGTTCCATGACATGTCATGGAGAAACACTAAGGGGTCGATTCCGATTCGGGCCGGCAAAGCACCGACCGACTCGGAGCCGGAATTTATTCCGACCGACACGTACCTGTGGCGCCCGACACGCCAAGTACGATGCAAGGCGTGCAAAATCCGACCGACACGTACTGAACCCAAGCCGAACGACCGAGCCGCACGGAAAACAGCAATCCGGCCGGAAAAACACGCGAATCAAACCGACCGACACGCACCCGGAACAAATCCAACCGAAACGTACACGCGAACTCCAAACCGCTAAGTACGATGCAAGGCGCGAAAACCACGACCGAGTCGAACGGAGGACAAGCCGTACCACCGACACGCATACAAAACCGAGCCGAAGTAACACAAAACACTGCGACCGACGCGTACGCAGCATAGAAAACTGCACAAACACAGCGTGAACGAAACGGAGAAGACCATACGAGACAAATGCAGGGTCCGACTCGGTCACAAGAACGTTTCCAACATGCACAAAAAGTACTAAGGAAAAATACACAAAAAAAGGCCAAACAAGCAATTACAAAGCCAATAAATACTGGGGGGGTGGGGACAGAGAACAAAGACACACCCACAACTCCACCCATATAAAGGACACAAATCCCAACCATGATCCTTTGCAAATTCCATTCTACTGCCAGCACTCAACAGACAGCAACCACACACCCACAGCTCATCCCTCACACAAGCCACACACCATCAGCACACCAACAAATAGCTACCTCACATACACCCAGCAAAACACACACTCACACACCCTCGCCTGCACACCAACACACACATCACTCACCATCACCACCCATCACCATGCCCCCCAAGAAGAATAACAAGTTCCTAGATTGTGAATTGGAAGTCCTGGTAGACGAGATCCTCAGGGTAGAGCCACAGCTGTTTGGCACACTGGTCCAACAGACACCCATCTCCCAGAAAACCAAGATGTGGGAGAGGATCATCAACAGGGTGAACGCACAATCACCATGTCTGCGCACAAAGACTGACATCCAGAACAGGTGGTATGACGTGCGCAGGAGGGTACGGGAGCTGCTCAAGAAGGACTACCTCCTGAGCCAATATACCGGCAGTGGCCCTCCTGCCAAGCCAGTATACCTCAGGCCCTGGGAGGAGAAGGTGCGGGCCATCCTTCCGCCAGTGAGCGTCTATGGACTAGAGAACATCCCAGAGCCTGGTGAGTACACAACAAATGTACACAATATTCTGCCACAATACACACACACATCACTGTCAAGGGGAGAGTCAAACCATGCACTCATAGCAATTACACAGCAACCAGAACAGAATCATCCCAAAATGTGTATGTCAGTCAGATAAACACAACACATGCCATCTCAAAGTTACATTTAACCGTGTCATCACATGTACAAACACAACTACAACTACAGCTAGGCAGTGGCACAAATAGAACTAACAAACACATCCAGACATGTAGCCACCACTACAACACCAACACACAGTGAAGACCACTGAAAGGAAGGAATTCTGTGTATGCTGGGCAAGTCAGTGTAGCCAATAGCATCATGGGAGTCGTAGTCACACATATTGCTCACCCCCACAACTGTCCCATCAACACCACCATGAACCATGCGCACATCACAGGGAGTGGAAAAGGACTCACAAGATGGCTGAGACTGGCTACTGCTGTGGGGAGCACAAGGCCCTTCTGGCAACTGTGCAACAACCAACAGCAGGACACCACTGACTGACATCCTGAGAGACAACTTCCACTCCCTGCAATGGAAGCACGTTCCATGGTGGGATATCTGGCTGGGTGGGAAAGAGGACTCGCAGCACTGTCCATAGTCACAAGCACCTCCCCTCACACACCCCCTCAACACAAACTCCACAGAACCCACCTGGGAGAATGCAATGCCTCACATCCTAACTCAAGATCCCACAAAGAACCTCCACCCTGGGTAATGTAGTGTGAAGCACAGGGACACTCTTGGGACTTTTAGCCAAACAACTGCCAGGACAACACTCCCAGCCATCCTGTCAGCACAGGCAGCCCACCCCACAGGGAAGCAGAGTCAAAGGAAGGAAGCATGGGCATGCTGGGAAGGGGGTGGAGGCAATAGCATGATGGGAGTAGTAGGCACAGATATCGCTCAGCCTCACAACTGGCCCATCAACACCACCCTGAACCATGCTCACATCACAGGGAGTGGATAAGGACTCACAAGATGGCTGACACTGGCTACTGCTGTGGGGAGCACAAGGCCCTGCTGGGAACTGTGCACCAACAAACAGCACAACACCACTGCCTGACATCCTGAAAGCCAACTTGCACTCTCTGCAATGCAAGCACGTTCCATGGTGGGATATCTGGCTGGGTGGGAAGGAGGACTTGCAGCACTGACCATAGTCACAAGCACCTCCCCTCACAAACCCCCTCAACACATACTCCACAGAACCAACCTGGGAGAATGCAATGCCTCACATCCTAACTGAAGATCCCACAAAGAACCACCACCCTGGGTTATGTTGTGTGAAGCACAGGGACACTCTTTGGACTTTTAGCCAAACAACTGCCAGGACAACACTCCCAGCCATCCTGTCAGCACAGGCAGCCCACCCCACAGGGAAGCAGAGTCAAAAGGAAGGAAGCATGGGCATGCTGGGAAGGGGGGTGGAGGCAATAGCATGATGGAAGTCGTAGGCACAGCTCTACATCCCCCACCACATGGCCCAGCAAGCTCACACTCAGGCATGCATATCCCACAGAGAGTGGAAAGGCCCATCAAAGATGTCTGACACTGTTGCTGTGTCGTGGGGAGCACAAGGGCATGCTGGTAACTGCACACCAACCAACAGCAGGACACCACTGTCAGCCATTTTGCCATTGCTCTCACACCCACACACACTGAACTCCCCACAAAAGCAAGTAAGTATGGGAATGCTGGGAAGTGGGGTGGAGGCAATAGCATGATGGGAGTCATAGTCACAGACATAGCTCACCCCCACAACTGTCCCATCAACACCACCCTGAACCATGCTCACATCACAGGGAGTGGATAAGGACTGACAAGATGGCTGACACTGGCTACTGCTGTGGGGAGCACAAGGGCATGCTGGGAACTGCACACCAACCAACAGCAGGACACCACTGTCAGCCATCTTGCCATTGCTCTCACACCCACACACACTGAACTCCCCACAAAAGCAAGTAAGTATGGGAATGCTGGGAAGTGGGGTGGAGGCAATAGCATGATGGGAGTCATAGTCACAGACATAGCTCACCCCCACAACTGTCCCATCAACACCACCCTGAACCATGCTCACATCACAGGGAGTGGATAAGGACTGACAAGATGGCTGACACTGGCTACTGCTGTGGGGAGCACAAGGCCCTGCTGGCAACTGTGCAACAACCAACAGCAGGACACCACTGACTGACATCCTGAGAGACAACTTCCACTCCCTGCAATGGAAGCACGGTCCATGGTGGGATATCTGGCTGGGTGGGAAGGAGGACTCGCAGCACTGACCATAGTCACAAGCACCTCCCCTCACACACCCCCTCAACACAAACTCCACAGAACCCACCTGGGAGAATGCAATGCCTCACATCCTAACTCAAGATCCCACAAAGAACCTCCACCCTGGGTAATGTTGTGTGAAGCACAGGGACACTCTTTGGACTTTTAGCCAAACAACTGCCAGGACAACACTCCCAGCCATCCTGTCAGCACAGGCAGCCCACCCCACAGGGAAGCAGAGTCAAAAGGAAGGAAGCATGGGCATGCTGGGAAGGGGGTGGAGGCAATAGCATGATGGGAGTCGTAGGCACAGCTCTACATCCCCCACCACATGGCCCAGCAAGCTCACACTCACGCATGCACATCCCACAGAGAGTGGAAAGGCCCTTCAAAGATGTCTGACACTGTTGCTGTGTCGTGGGGAGCACAAGGGCATGCTGGGAACTGCACATCAACCAACAGCAGGACACCACTGTCAGCCATCTTGCCATTGCTCTCACACCCACACACACTGAACTCCCCACAAAAGCAAGTAAGTATGGGAATGCTGGGAAGTGGGGTGGAGGCAATAGCATGATGGAAGTCATAGTTACAGACATAGCTCACCCCCACAACTGTCCCATCAACACCACCCTGAACCATGCTCACATCACAGGGAGTGGATAAGGACTGACAAGATGGCTGACACTGGCTACTGCTGTGGGGAGCACAAGGGCATGCTGGGAACTGCACACCAACCAACAGCAGGACACCACTGTCAGCCATCTTGCCATTGCTCTCACACCCACACACACTGAACTCCCCACAAAAGCAAGTAAGTATGGGAATGCTGGGAAGTGGGGTGGAGGCAATAGCATGATGGGAGTCATAGTCACAGACATAGCTCACCCCCACAACTGTCCCATCAACACCACCCTGAACCATGCTCACATCACAGGGAGTGGATAAGGACTGACAAGATGGCTGACACTGGCTACTGCTGTGGGGAGCACAAGGGCATGCTGGGAACTGCACACCAACCAACAGCAGGACACCACTGTCAGCCATCTTGCCATTGCTCTCACACCCACACACACTGAACTCCCCACAAAAGCAAGTAAGTATGGGAATGCTGGGAAGTGGGGTGGAGGCAATAGCATGATGGGAGTCATAGTCACAGACATAGCTCACCCCCACAACTGTCCCATCAACACCACCCTGAACCATGCTCACATCACAGGGAGTGGATAAGGACTGACAAGATGGCTGACACTGGCTACTGCTGTGGGGAGCACAAGGCCCTGCTGGCAACTGTGCAACAACCAACAGCAGGACACCACTGACTGACATCCTGAGAGACAACTTCCACTCCCTGCAATGGAAGCACGGTCCATGGTGGGATATCTGGCTGGGTGGGAAGGAGGACTCGCAGCACTGACCATAGTCACAAGCACCTCCCCTCACACACCCCCTCAACACAAACTCCACAGAACCCACCTGGGAGAATGCAATGCCTCACATCCTAACTCAAGATCCCACAAAGAACCTCCACCCTGGGTAATGTTGTGTGAAGCACAGGGACACTCTTTAGACTTTTAGCCAAACAACTGCCAGGACAACACTCCCAGCCATCCTGTCAGCACAGGCAGCCCACCCCACAGGGAAGCAGAGTCAAAAGGAAGGAAGCATGGGCATGCTGGGAAGGGGGGTGGAGGCAATAGCATGATGGGAGTCGTAGGCACAGCTCTACATCCCCCACCACATGGCCTAGCAAGCTCACACTCACGCATGCACATCCCACAGAGAGTGGAAAGGCCCTTCAAAGATGTCTGACACTGTTGCTGTGTCGTGGGGAGCACAAGGGCATGCTGGGAACTGCACATCAACCAACAGCAGGACACCACTGTCAGCCATCTTGCCATTGCTCTCACACCCACACACACTGAACTCCCCACAAAAGCAAGTAAGTATGGGAATGCTGGGAAGTGGGGTGGAGGCAATAGCATGATGGAAGTCATAGTCACAGACATAGCTCACCCCCACAACTGTCCCATCAACACCACCCTGAACCATGCTCACATCACAGGGAGTGGATAAGGACTGACAAGATGGCTGACACTGGCTACTGCTGTGGGGAGCACAAGGGCATGCTGGGAATTGCACACCAACCAACAGCAGGACACCACTGTCAGCCATCTTGCCATTGCTCTCACACCCACACACACTGAACTCCCCACAAAAGCAAGTAAGTATGGGAATGCTGGGAAGTGGGGTGGAGGCAATAGCATGATGGGAGTCATAGTCACAGACATAGCTCACCCCCACAACTGTCCCATCAACACCACCCTGAACCATGCTCACATCACAGGGAGTGGATAAGGACTGACAAGATGGCTGACACTGGCTACTGCTGTGGGGAGCACAAGGGCATGCTGGGAACTGCACACCAACCAACAGCAGGACACCACTGTCAGCCATCTTGCCATTGCTCTCACACCCACACACACTGAACTCCCCACAAAAGCAAGTAAGTATGGGAATGCTGGGAAGTGGGGTGGAGGCAATAGCATGATGGGATTCATAGTCACAGACATAGCTCACCCCCACAACTGTCCCATCAACACCACCCTGAACCATGCTCACATCACAGGGAGTGGATAAGGACTGACAAGATGGCTGACACTGGCTACTGCTGTGGGGAGCACAAGGCCCTGCTGGCAACTGTGCAACAACCAACAGCAGGACACCACTGACTGACATCCTGAGAGACAACTTCCACTCCCTGCAATGGAAGCACGTTCCATGGTGGGATATATGGCTGGGTGGGAAGGAGGACTCGCAGCACTGACCATAGTCACAAGCACCTCCCCTCACACACCCCCTCAACACAAACTCCACAGAACCCACCTGGGAGAATGCAATGCCTCACATCCTAACTCAAGATCCCACAAAGAACCTCCACCCTGGGTAATGTTGTGTGAAGCACAGGGACACTCTTTGGACTTTTAGCCAAACAACTGCCAGTACAACACTCCCAGCCATCCTGTCAGCACAGGCAGCCCACCCCACAGGGAAGCAGAGTCAAAAGGAAGGAAGCATGGGCATGCTGGGAAGGGGGTGGAGGCAATAGCATGATGGGAGTCGTAGGCACAGCTCTACATCCCCCACCACATGGCCCAGCAAGCTCACACTCACGCATGCACATCCCACAGAGAGTGGAAAGGCCCATCAAAGATGTCTGACACTGTTGCTGTGTCGTGGGGAGCACAAGGGCATGCTGGGAACTGCACACCAACCAACAGCAGGACACCACTGTCAGCCATCTTGCCATTGCTCTCACACTCACACACACTGAACTCCCCACAAAAGCAAGTAAGTATGGGAATGCTGGGAAGTGGGGTGGAGGCAATAGCATGATGGGAGTCATAGTCACAGACATAGCTCACCCCCACAACTGTCCCATCAACACCACCCTGAACCATGCTCACATCACAGGGAGTGGATAAGGACTGACAAGATGGCTGACACTGGCTACTGCTGTGGGGAGCACAAGGGCATGCTGGGAACTGCACACCAACCAACAGCAGGACACCACTGTCAGCCATCTTGCCATTGCTCTCACACCCACACACACTGAACTCTCCACAAAAGCAAGTAAGTATGGGAATGCTGGGAAGTGGGGTGGAGGCAATAGCATGATGGGAGTCATAGTCACAGACATAGCTCACCCCCACAACTGTCCCATCAACACCACCCTGAACCATGCTCACATCACAGGGAGTGGAAAACAACTGACAAGATGGCTGACACTGGCTACTGCTGTGGGGAGCACAAGGCCCTGCTGGCAACTGTGCAACAACCAACAGCAGGACACCACTGACTGACATCCTGAAAGACAACTTTCACTCCCTGCAATGCAAGCACAGTCCATGGTGGGATAACTGACTGGCTGGGTGGGAAGGAGGGCCGGCTGTCAACCAAATACAACCAATGCAGACCATGTTCACACCCCAACAAATACATAGAAATGCCCAAATAATGCAGGACAATGTGCTACACCAATATCAACCCCTGACTGTGACAACTTAGGACAATGCAATGTACAGGCCCGCACCCAGAGGCACAGTCACAACTGTCAGGTGTGTCAACCATTGATGCCTGCAGAAACATAACATACATTGTGTGTGTCTCCCAAAAACAGGTGATGATGGGGACACAGCAGCAGACGCTGAGGAGTCCCAGTCCCAGGCTCAAGAGGATGCGGAGCTCACTGGTGTCGTACAGCCTCTGCCCTCCTCGGACGAAGAAGACCAACCTGGCACATCCGGTGCAAGTCAACATGCAGCACCAGCAGGACCACCAGCTGCAGCACCAGCAGGACCACCAGCTGCACCCCTGCACCCACCCCTCCAACGACTGTCACCACAAATACCATCCCTGCCGACATGGACAGAACAAGGAGCAACACCAGCACAGGGACCCTGGACCAACGTGGGGCCATGGACACCACCACCACCACCAACCCCCAAGGGGGACCAGGGTCATCTGTGCGTGCCACTGCACGCACTGCACATGTCGGCAGGGGCGGTGGGAGGGGTGGGAGACAGAGGTCGCTGCTTGCAGAGGTTGCTGGTGTGCATGATGACCCACAACTGGTACGCATAGCCGATGCGTACCAGTCCAGCACCGGAGATCTCAGCCAGGTAGTGGGGCTCCTCAGAGACATGAAACAGCAGCAGGCTGCCCATCATGCCCGCTTGGACTCACACATGTCCCGCGTGGAGTCCAAGTGGGACGCACTGCAAGAGATGACGGCGGTGCACAGGGACATATTACAATGCCTCCGCCAGATGAACAGCAACCAGTCCACACCTCCCTGTGTGCCAACAACATCTGGTGCTGAACAAACTGCAACTGCCACAGGGAGGGAGGATGACTCTGGCGGAGAGTCCCCTGCACCGCAGCAGCCTGTACTTGAGGGGCCCCCCAAAGAAGAGGGGTCGTCCGAGGAGGGGCAAGTGAGAGGCCGATGGCCAAGTGCAACTCCCAGGAAGCCTGAACCTGTTCTGGATGTTCACCTTTGTGCACAAACTGTTCACCCTGTTGACGGCAACACAACTCCCACACATGACATGGGGAGTACAAGTTGGACCAATGTCTAAGACAACTGTGGCCCCGATACTGGGGATTTTGTCTACCAGGACTTTCAATTCACCTAGGAACTTCTGATTGCAAGATATATGTACAGCACTAACCATCCTATGCACTATTCACACAAATGTATCACAATAAACACACTAATACACCATACTTGCCTCTGTTGTGATTCCAACGTGGGTGCTGTCATGGGGATGATGAACTGCAAAATTACACTGTGTATGCGAACTGCAACAGCAAGTACAACACAGGCATGTGAGTAAAGGCAACGTGA
This sequence comes from Calotriton arnoldi, assembly GCA_963921515.1. Taxonomy (NCBI): domain Eukaryota; kingdom Metazoa; phylum Chordata; class Amphibia; order Caudata; family Salamandridae; genus Calotriton; species Calotriton arnoldi. The sequence goes on from CAWUFW010000087.1 coordinate 3,501,328, forward strand.
CACATATGAGGGAGACACACCACCAGGGCTACACAACACATACACACCTAGGCCATCTGACTCATTGCCTACACTGATGTTGCCAGGGAAGACGGTGCAATGCACAGACACCACACCTATTCCCAGTTGTAGTCAAGTAGCCCACAGGTGCAGTAAGCAAATGGCAGTCAAATGTGTGACCACAGACAACGCACATCACAAAGTGAAGCACAGGTTTATTACACAGTTGCAACATGTCGTAACCACTACAGATGCAAGGTAATCCCACCTGGCAGCGGGCACACAGTCAACAACTGTAGAAGGAAGGAAGTCCATGGGTGTGGCGCACATCACCTGTAGGGACACAACAGCTACCACCCTGGAAGTACAATCACGTCGTCGGTGGACACAGTTGACCAAACGAATCTGAAAGTACCCTGTGAAGGACAGAAATGACACACAGTCAAAAGCAATGGAGAACAGGACAGAACAGCAAAACTCATGCACAATACATGTTACAAGATACCCACCCAGAACCAAGTTAGCATGTCAACACTGTTGGGGAGTACAGACCACCTGTAAGCACACATCGCTACACACATCCAGTCAAGTAGCCCATGGACACACTCCAACAGCACCAGAGCACCACCTACACATATCATGCCAACTCACATCATTGACATGACACCTCAGGATACTCACATTCAGCTAAAGAAGTTGGTGATGAGCTGTGTGCAGACATCACCCTCATCATCTTCATCATCACTGGCATCGTGGTCCAGGCCAGGATCCTCCACAGGTGGCGGATGTTGGTCATTGTCATCCTGGATGAGAGGCAACTCCTTCCGCACTGCCAGGTTGTGGAGCATGCAGCAGACGATGATAATCTTGCACACTTTCGCTGGGGCATATGGGAGGGACCCTCCTGTCTTGTCCAGGCAGCGGAAGCGGCTCTTCAGGAGACCAAATGTCCGCTCAATCACTCTCCTGGTCCGACCATGTGCCTCATTGTAGCGCATCTGGGCTGGTGTCACAGAATTCCTGAGGGGTGTCAGCAACCACGGCATGTTGGGGTATCCCGAGTCATCTACGGACAGACAAGTGCACATTAGCTGACTTGGAAAAGTGGGCGGAATACTACAGATCAGATCACACACAATGGCACAAAGTCAGTACACACCGACAAGCCAGGCACGCTGGTTCTGCATCTGTGCCATCATCCTGGGGATGCGACTACTCCTCATCACAAAGGCATCGTGTGCTGAACCAGGGAAATGGGCACACACGTGTGTGATGGTCATATCTGCAAGACACACCACCAGTGCATTGACCGAGTGGTAGTGCTTGCGGTTACGGTAGGCCTGCTCCTGGGCCTGTGGTGGTACCAAATCCACATGTGTCCCATCAATGGAGCCAATGACATGCGGCATCCTCCCCAGGGCATAGAAGTCACTCTTCACATCAGTGAGTCGTTGTAGTCTAGGGAAATAGATGTACCGGTTCAGGAATAGCAACATTGCCTCCAAAACATCGCGGAGCACACGGCTCAACATGGTCTGTGACATCCCACCAGCAGTCGCCACAGTGTGTTGGAAGGTACCGGTGGCAAAGAAGTGTAGGGCTGCCATCACCTTCACCTTGGGGGTCAGTGCTGTAGGATACGGCCGGCCAGGCTGCAAATGTGGGGCCAACTGCACTGCCAAATCCTCAATCAGCTGCCTGGTGAAGCGGTACCGTCGGATGCTGTCCCGTTCCACCATCGTTGCCAGGTCTGGGAATGGTCGATGGACAGCAGGAGCCCTGTAGTGCAGAGGAGAAGAAAGCAAGATTGTCAGTCACCCCACATATGCGGCATTGAACACACTCAATATCACAACATACATCATTATGAGGCACAACTACATGAAGTGTGCAGTTCCGTAAGGACATGTATGGTACATACATGGCCAACATCTGTCATCACGGTTCAACAAGTGGCATCAATAAGTCCCAGGTTGGCCCATTGGATATCATGAGGCCGTGTCAGAGTTCCCATCTCCTGCTGCCGTGTCACAATCACCCCCCACAGTGACATGTGAGGACAGATGTGCCCCAGGCATCACAGCTCAACGACAGGTACATTCCCAGGGACCCTGTATTGCCACATGGACACTGGCATTACATGGAGTATCATGTATACACCACAGCAAAACAACCATGACCCAAACAGGTAGTGGTCCCACTTGCCACTGCAGGACAGACATGGATGTCTGTGACACACACACGCACAACATCAAAGTCCATGCACACACAACATGGATGTGGAGACTGTCTCCCATTGTGCACATGAAATCAGAGACATTGTAAACACTACATGCACACAGACTGTGGAGGACCATCACTATTGTGCCACTGGGACACCCTGGCTCAAACATACCGTCCCACATGGGACTCATGGGGTATGTGACATGACATACACATACACAACCGTGAAATGTGACCATGGCACATGCACAGATATGAACAGTTGCACATCACAGTGGTCATGTACACGTAACACCCAGGATCCTGTCCCCATGAACACGTGCACAGCCTGGGGGTGGCTGCCCCCAGGTGACACCCACAGGACAACATGTACACCAACATACACACAATACGAAATGCAGCCTTACAGGCCTTATGATACAGTTTGGACAGGCTGTCGTGTTGTAGGTGTGCCCCTCACTCCCTGGGAGCTATCTGTGGCTGGCATATGTTCATCTGAGACAGGCATGGTGACATATGCCAGTCACTTGTACAGGGATGCGTTGAACAGCAATGGACCGATCGGTGCCCCGGCCGGCCCATTGCATTCAATGTGTGCGGGTACGCGTTGTACCCCTGTACGCGTTGTACCGCAATGGACCGATCGGTGCCCCCGGCCGGCCCATTGCATTCAATGTGTGCGGGTACGCGTTGTACCCCTGTACGCGTTGAACAGCAATGGACCGATCGGTGCCCCCGGCCGGCCCATTGCATTCAATGTGTGCGGATACGCGTTGTACCCCTGTACGCGTTGTACCGCAATGGACCGATCGGTGCCCCCAACCGGCCCATTGCATTCAATGTGTGCGGGTACGCGTTGTACCCCTGTACGCGTTGTACCGCAATGGACCGATCGGTGCCCCGGCCGGCCCATTGCATTCAATGTGTGCGGGTACGCGTTGTACCCCTGTACGCGTTGAACAGCAATGTACCGATCGGTGCCCCGGCCGGCCCATTGCATTCAATGTGTGCGGTGCACGCGTTGTACCCCTGTACGCGTTGTACCGCAATGGACCGATCGGTGCCCCGGCCGGCCCATTGCATTCAATGTGTGCGGGTACGCGTTGTACCCCTGTACGCGTTGAACAGCAATGGACCGATCGGTGCCCCGGGCCGGCCCATTGCATTCAATGTGTGCGGGTACGCGTTGTACCCCTGTACGCGTTGTACCGCAATGGACCGATCGGTGCCCCCGGCCAGCCCATTGCATTCAATGTGTGCGGGTACGCGTTGTACCCCTGTACGCGTTGAACAGCAATGGACCGATCGGTGCGCACCCATTGACAATGGCCTAGCCTGGCAACGGACGCGTTTTCGAAATTCGAACGAGTCGGTTGCTGGAAATTCAGTTGGTCACCCACAACAATGTTGCAAATTCATGTATGTCATGAAGTTGAAGATTTGAAGGATGCTGTGGGCGTGTATTGGTGCTGCTATTCCATGGATTGGCCAGATTCAGAAGATGCAAACGACTTGGACCTATCACTTTGGACACATGGGACAGTATCTGCCTCTCCAGCACATATATATTGCTGGCTGTTCCCCTGAGAGCTCACTTGCCTGCACTACATGCTCCAGGACGACATCTGCCACTGCACTGCTGCTGTCTCTGCCCCCTCTGGACCCTGCAATGGCACGTACTGTGGAGAGAGCCCCAGCCTTCAGCCTTGAGGAGAACCAGGCCCTGCTGGACAGCCTACTTCCACAGTACAGCAAGCTGTATGGGACACCAGGGGAGCAGGTGAGTGTTCTGTGCACTGCCTTTCTGAATGTGCATTTTGTCTGACTAGCAAGGCTGAAAGTCTGCACGCCACTGGCTAGCAGGCTCACTGAGTAGTTGTCACCCCCATAGTGTGTAGTGACATGCACTGGACAGGTATGGTGCAGTGACAGTGCATTTGAACAAGGTTTTACTTCCCATGCAATGATACCATGTAGTGACTTCTGGCAAACTGTCCATGGGTAGCGTTGCACTGCCTGTGTACATCATGTGCCCCTGTGATTGAGACATGTATATACAACTGTGTCATGCACGGATATGTTGCATGTGTAGTAATGGCCTTTTCACTTTGTCATCCTGACAGGTTAATGCCCATCGGAAGCAGGAGATCTGGAAGGACATCGTCCGGGCTGTCCGGTCCGTGGGGGTCTACAAGCGCCGGATCCGCAACTGCCAGAAGAGGTGGCAGGACCTTCGGGGCTGGACCCGGAGGATTGCACGGGTCCAGCTGAAGCTGTCGCCTCCTCGCAGGAGGGGCGGAACACGGACCCTGACCCCCACATGCTCCAGATCCTGGCGGTGGTGTTTCCAGACCTGGATGGGCAGCTGAAGGCCAGACAGCAGCAAGGAGGGGGTGAGTCAAAGACTGCACTGTGAACTCTGTATTACATGCTATGTGCCCTCCTCTGGCCTGGTTAAACTGCCACAGTACAGCAGTCATGTTGTCCAGGAGCCATGTCCCTCTATTGTGCACTGCCCACTCCTCATCTGATACCCAAGTGTGGCCCTTACATTCAGGGAATTGTGTCACTTGGGACTGTGTCCTTGCAGTTTGCTTCACTAAAGGTGGGGGACAGCATCTGTTTCCCTAACTCTGTTGTGGGTATCATGGGTGGGTCCATTGTTCACACTACGCCTGTGTTCGGACATGTAATCTGCGTGTTGCTTTGATATGCGGTCCACTTGCTGAGCTGAGCCACCACATGTGCCTGGGGTATCTGGCACACACCCATGCAGCGGGTGGGAACAATGTTTGGGCCCCAGGAGTGTGCAGATTACGTGTGTCACACATACATAGCCAGCTATCACTGTCCAGGGCTCATCCCTCATTCATGTGGGGCAGGACAGTCATGCCTACTCCAGGCCATGCAATGCACTCTGTACTCCCACTCCCGTGTATCAGCTGACACATTGTGCGCAGTGATTTGACCCCTCAGGTGTCTGCCTCTGTGTCAGTGTGCTGTGGATTTGTTGCCAGGACTGCTGGGGTGTTTCTCGGTAGGGGCTCAGCATGCCACTGGAGATGTGACCATAGGAGACGATACTTGTGTGTCACATAGGTGTTTGATCAGCTGCCCGTGCAGACTGGGGTATGTGAATGTGAAGTTCAGGCAGCTGTTTCCCATTCACAGCAGATTGTGAGGGGCTCAGGTTCAGAGGGTAGTGTCACAGGTCTCCCATATGTCCAATCGGTATGACCTGGACAGATGAGGGTTAAGATGATGTGTTGTGTGGGGGATGTACATGTGCACTTGTGCAGCTCCAGGACTTGCATTCCCCATGACCTACTATTGTGATACAGTGCAGAGTGTTGTTGTCTGGCTGCCAAGTCATACATCACTGAGACAGTGATGTATGACTTAGCAGTCATGCATCCGCCATGGCATGTGTCTACTTATTGGTGATCCTGCAGGGGAGTGACATGTGCTACATGCACACCATTGTGGCGATGGCTATCAGGACATGGGTGCATCATGGTGTCTGTCGCTGGTATGCATCACATGCATTTCCTATTTGACTCTGGGCATCCCTTTCATCCGGAAACCTGTACTGACTCAGTGGCAAGAGTTGTGATGTGTGCATGTCCACATGCTACACCGTGTCCTCTGCACTGTCCAACTACTGTGTAGGTGGTGCATGTGTCCACACTGGGGTGTTGCTATCCAACAGACACCAGACAGATGGGTGCAAGGCCATGTGGGATGTGAGTGCCATGGTTGGCATCAGACTGACAATTGGCTTCTCCTGTTCAGTTAGGGCACTTTTAGCAATGTTCAACTAATGATGCCAGGGCTTGCTCTGTAATGTGGTGTGCTCACAGTGGTGTGTGCGTTTGGTGCAGGTGACTGATGTCTGTCTGTTTCCCCATTGTTTACAGATACATCCACGGCCACGGAAGGGGACAGCTCCACGGACCAGGAGGAGCCGGAGAGCCAGACTGGGTCAGCAGCCGAGGAGTGGTCGGAGGGACCCAGTGGCACGGAGGGCGAGGGGAGCCACACTGAGGAGTCCTCAGCACCATCCACCTCAGCTGAGGAACAGAGCAACTCGGAGGATGACTCCCTTATGGAGGCGGGAGCCACCACACCCCAGCTAGTGTTGCTGTCCCCGCCACCACCAGCACCACCACCGCCCTCCCATCGGCTCCCATTCCCCAGGTCCGTGGAGGCTCCCATGTTCGGGAGCGTGTCTCCTTTGGGCCAGGCACCGCACCCCCTGCCCCTGTGTCCCCTGCTGCCCTGAGTGAGGAGCCTGTGTACCTCCTTCGCCAGCTCCATGTAGGGCAGACAGCCATGCTGAGTGTCCTCCATGCGCACACCGCTCTGTTGACTCAGCTGGTGTCGTTCATGGAGGGCATCTCATCGGGCATGTCTGACCTACAGAGGGGCAATAGGTCCATGGACTCCTCCCTGACGGCAGCAGTGTCCCTCCTCAGACAGTCCCTCACCCCTCCTGCCTCTGCTCCATCCACACTCCCCCGCACCTTACCCGTCCCAAGCACACACACACCGGCACAGGCACACACCAGCACACACACGTCCAGCACACAGACACACACCCCACAAACAAAACGCACACGCACGCACAGTCAGGGGACTGAAACCAGACTCACAGGGGATGGGGCCCTGGAACACACACACGCATCCTCGAGCACTGCGCAGTCCTCAGTTGCCTCTCCCTCCAAAGCACCCTCCCTTGCCTCACCTGCAACTCCAAAGACCCAGCGGCTCTTCCTCAGTGACCTCGGCCTCTTCCCCTCCGATCCAGCTGATACAGCATTCAGGGGGAAGAGGAAGCCCACCAACACGGAGCAGAGTGCCCCTCGCCCCCGGACACCCTCCCCCAGGCGCAGACAGACTGAGGCCCCCACCCGCAAGTCCCCCCGGAGTCGTAAGAGCAAGACCCCGCCGCCGCCCTGCAGCTCAGGCACCAGGTCTCCTTCCTCCATCCCTCAGGCCCCCACTCCACAGGTGCCCCCACCACACCCTGCCCCAGGTTCCCCCACCCACAGATATACCATCCCCAAGAGGATCCGGCCTTCTCCCCCTGCCACTTGCTCTCCCGGCACCACACCCCCCGCTGCGCTTGTCTGTGCCACTGATGTGGTGAGGGTGTCCTCCCCCTCTGTCCAGCCCACCTTGCCTGTTCCCCATTCTCCTCCCCTGGTGGTAGGCACTGCAGTGGAGTCCACTACCACCCTGTCTGACTTGGGCACTGCAGTGGCGGACCTGTCCACTCCATCTGCAGGGTCCACTGCAGTCGTGCCGGCACCCACAACATCTGAGTCATGCCCCCCAGTTGTGCCGGCACACACCATGTCAGACACCTCCACTGCAGTTGTCAGTGGCTCTCCAGCACCCACCACCCCTTCCCTGCCTCCTCCTGGTGAGCCCTGATCCTGTCCCTGCGGTGCCTGGCCTGCCGCCCCGGTTGCCCCTCCTAGTGGATTGTCCCTGGTTTTGTGCAGTGCAGGCATGCGTAGGGTGACATCTGCCACTGTCACCCTGTTTGGACTTTGACAATGGACTGGCCATTGGCCTTTGTTTTTTTTCTGGACTTTCAGTTTTCAATACACACATATGCTGAATAAAGCAACTTTCTGTTCTCTAGTGCTTATGCTTCTGATGTACATGTTGTTGATGATGCTAACCATGCCCTTGCTGCAGTGATGGTGATATTTGGTCTCATGATAATGAAGTGTTACTGTGCAGGAACCCATGTGGTCCAGGGGGAATGTGTCCTATCCTGTGGTGTATCCATGTCATCCATAGCAGCATCTGAGGGTGTCATGTGTTCAGTATTTGGCAATGGGATTTCCTACTTACATTAGCAATTTCACATCTGTGGCTTCCACTCCTGCACATCTGTTGTGCCTGCCATTGTTCAATTCGTCTACTTCCCTGACCGTGTGGCCATCTCCACTGGACATGCAGGTTTGGGCATCAATGGGGAAGGACTCATCTGTGTTGTCAGTGCAACATTGCTATACAAGTGTGTTGGATCTGTGCTGATGATTTCGTTGGCACTTCCATGACCAGGCTGATGTGACAGGATCCTTCATTTGGTGCTAATTGTTGATTGTGTGACCAAGTGCTCAGCTGACATGATGGGGCTCTACTGAGGCAACATATGGCACAGCTTTCCTCACACAGGAGTGGAGTCCCCTCATGGCAGTGTGTACTCCTGTGACATTGCCTGCGCCCAAGGTGTGTGTTGTATGAGCATGTCTGTGTGTTCACTTCCGTTTAGCTGTGCATGCTGTGATCCCTAGTGTTGTACCTGTTTGTGATGCTTGCTGAGTTGACCTATGTTCCCCCAAAGTCTTCTCCCTGGGTTCTCTGTGATGTGGGTGCATGGCACATTACTGGTCATCAGGGTGTCACCCATAGGTGTGTTTGCTGTCAGGGCTGAGTTTGTGTGCAGACGCAGATGGGTCACAGTCAGGTTTCCCCTTGGCACTTGTTGTTTGCCCCTGTCCTGTGATTTCCAGTTTGTGTTATCTTTCAGTGATTGTGACACGTTGTGTGTGTGACTGCTGGCACTCCTCAGGGTCCGGGCTGCAATGTTGGTTGTTGTCTATGTGTGTTCTTTGTGGGTGACCTTGGCTTCTTCATTGGTGTGTGACTGTGGCTGGGATCCCATTGGTTGGTGTGGTATTGCCGTCATGTCCATGTACAGCGTAGTGTGCAGTGTGTCAGACATTCAGGAGTCTTGTTGAGTGGCCATGTGTGATGTGTTTCTGCACCTTGGTTCCCACCCACCACACTGGAATAGTCATGGGTGCATGTGCAATGTCACCAGTGCATGTGTGCTTCACTGCTGCACATTGTTGGAGGTCGAGGGGTGTGGTGTTGAGTGTGTGCAGATGAGAGTTGATGCCCGGCTAGGCCCCTGCCTCCATGTTGGCCTTGGCTTACTGGCCGTGCTGATTGATTTGTGCTTGTGTAGGTGTGATGGTAGTTTGTTGCTCAGGACACATGACTGTGGTTCACAGTGTGAACGACATTTAGCTTTGTCATCACAGTGGGATTGTAATGCAGCCCAGGGTCACCACATTGTGGGGGCCCTGGGGGTAGTGCTGTGGTGTGTCTGTGTCTTGCTGTGTCAGTTGCTGTTCCTACGTGCCTGTGTGACATGTGTGATTTGTGCTCCCTCTCATCTGACAATGCCTGCTTGCCCACATAGGGGATTTGGATCCATGAGTTACCTTTGTGTGGCACTGTATGCACATCTGTATGATTGGTATTCAGGTCTCCTCATGTGTTGTGTGGTTGCCTGGGGACACTGGCACCCCCCCTCACCTGTTGTGTATGATGTGCAGTGTGGGTCTGCCTGTTTGTGTTTGTGCATCTGCACCACTGCATTGGCATATCTTGGGTGTGCCATTGGCTGTATGTAATTTGGTGGGTTTCCCCTGCTGTCCCTGGGACTCCTAGGTCATCGGTCAGCACAATGATCATGGTTTGTGTGTCCCATTGCTGCCATGGTATCTGTTCACCTCACATCTACAGTCTCCACAGGGTATCTGCATTTGTGTGCCCATTGGTGCAAATATGTGGGTCTGCATTCTGATGGTCACTTCTGTCATTGTGTCATTGATGAATGTTGACAGTGTCAGCCCCCATGGGTGTTGTTTGTCTGCACATGGCCAAAGGTATGTCTTATTTGCACTGCAGTATTTGCCTCCCCAATTTATGTTGCAATGGGACACATGCACTACTTTGCCACTGATGTGTTTTATGTTCTGTGACCAGGAATCATCCATGCAGTTTGGCAGTTGCAGCTTTTTCTTTGTCAACACTTACATTTTGGTCACTGTGATGATGGGGGTTTGGACCCCATTGCCACAATGTTCAAAATGGGCTTCAGCTATGGACCCCACACTTACATTTTGGTCACTGTGATGATGGGGGTTTGGACCCCATTGCCACACTGTTCAAAATGTGCTTCAGCTATGGACCCCACACTTACATTTTGGTCACTGTGATGATGGGGGTTTGGACCCCATTGCCACAATGGTCATGGCCTGCTTGCATTGTGGGGGCCACACACATATATGTGTGGCACATGTGATAGGGGGTCACATTGTATGTTCAAAGTCATGTTCAGTGTTGTAGGCATTTGACACAGTCTACACACGCTTGTCATGGTGTTGGGGGATGTCTTTTTCTTGCATTCCCTAGGTTGTGGTGTGCTGGTTGTGTCATGCATTGTCCATCCTATGAGTGGGGGTGGTGTTGGTGGTAGGCATCCAGCCCCCATGGGTAGGGGTGGTAGTAGTGACAGGCATCCAGCCCCCTGGGTAAGGGTGGTAGTAGTGGTAGGCATCTGGCACCCCCCTGGCTAAGGGTGGTAGTAGTGGTAGGCATCCAGCCCCCCCTGGGTAAGGGTGGTAGTAGTGGTAGGCATCTGGCACCCCCCTGGCTAAGGGTGGTAGTAGTGGTAGGCATCCAGCCCCCCTGGCTAAGGGTGGTAGTAGTGGTAGGCATCCAGCCCCCCCTGGGTAAGGGTGGTAGTAGTGGTAGGCATCTGGCACCCCCATGGCTAAGGGTGGTAGTAGTGGTAGGCATCCAGCCCCCCTGGCTTAGGGTGGTAGTAGTGGTAGGCATCTGGCACCCCCATGTCTAAGGGTGGTAGTAGTGGTAGGCATCCAGCCCCCCTGGGTAAGGGTGGTAGTGGTGGTGGGCATCTGGCACCCCCCTGGCTAAGGGTGGTAGTAGTGGTAGGCATCCAGCCCCCCTGGCTTAGGGTGGTAGTAGTGGTAGGCATCTGGCACCCCCATGGCTAAGGGTGGTAGTAGTGGTAGGCATCCAGCCCCCCTGGGTAAGGGTGGTAGTGGTGGTGGGCATCTGGCACCCCCCTGGCTAAGGGTGGTAGTAGTGGTAGGCATCCAGCCCCCCCTGGGTAAGGGTGGTAGTGGTGGTAGGCATCTGGCACCCCCCTGGCTAAGGGTGGTAGTAGTGGTAGGCATCCAGCCCCCCCTGGGTAAGGGTGTTAGTGGTGGTGGGCATCTGGCACCCCCTGGCTAAGGGTGGTAGTAGTGGTAGGCATCCAGCCCCCCTGGGTAAGGGTGGTAGTAGTGGTAGGCATCTGGCACCCCCTGGCTAAGGGTGGTAGTGGTGGTTGGCATCCGGCCCCCCCTGGGTAGGGGTGGTGGTGGGCATTCAGGCCCCTGTGTGCATATGTGGCATTGGTGATGGGCATCCCGCCCCCATGGTGCTGCTGTTGCTGGTGTAAGTAAATTCTGCATCCCTCTGTGTGTGTGTGATGTGTCGTGTACGTGTTGTATGTGTTTTGTGGTTGGTGTCTGACTTACCTTCTGCGCCGTACGCGTCCGTGCCTGTTCCGGTAGTAAATGTAGAATATTGGTATGATCGGGACAAAGGGATTCATGGTTGGTTCGTGTCGTTCGTCTTTCTCGTCGCTTCGCGTCGTCCTCGTCGCTGGCGTGTTCGCCTCGTAGCCGTGGATCGTGTTGTGGCGCGAATCGGAGCTTATGTGCGCCTCTCCCGGATGCTTTGACGTGCCGTGCGTAGCGACGGGTTCGGCGCGTACGGAAAGCGCATCGTACTTGTTCGGCCGGACGGGGCTGCATTTTCCCTTCCGTGCGACTCGATTCGGCGTTTCCGGATTCGCCTCGGTCGGAGAACAGGACCTGGATTGGGTGAGTACGGCTCGGCCGGAATTTTTGCTGTTGTGCGCATCGTACTTGCTCGTTCGGTGTGCTGTACGGATCGGTCGGGAAACAGGCATTCGCATGGCTTTTTTCCCGACCGAATAGTATTGGGTGCGCCTCCGACCGAGATCGGAATCGGCCCCTAAGTGTTTGTTAAATACCCCTCACACACTATGAATCCCATAGTGTCATGCTTCATCATAGGGGTCTTCCCGTCCCTCTACGGGGCGGGGCGTGCTACAACCTGCGGATACGCGGGAGCACTGTATTTATGAAAATAGGCTATGTGTAGTGTAGAAGTGAGAGTGGTAGGGTCTGTGATAAATCAAAAGTTAAAAATTCCCTGGCTAGTGGAAAAAACACATTTTATTCACTTCCCTAGCTGGAAACATTAAAAATTGAAAAGGGGGTGTGTAGGGGGTATACTCTAATGCGATGCCCTCTACCGGGTCAACATGTTTCATAAGCAGTCCCCACTGCTTACTCGTCAGGACCTAATCTGATCCCTACTGCACTCAAGATATATTGCTTTATTTATATATGTTGTATGCCTAACTTTCAAAACAAACATGCAAAAATAAACATGTCTGAAAAACAGGGGTAAAATTCCCCCTAGTAGTTTTCAAAAACCAATTCGGAATCTGTAATGATGAAAAAACATAAAGACGAGCCTTGGGGCACCCCACAAGGAAGACTAAAGGCCTTGGCTCTAAGGCCTTCACAGCTGACAATATGGGCCCTGTTTGACATAAATGAATGGAGAAGCTGCAAGGCATTCCCAGCGATTTCCACTTGCCGCAAGCGCCAAGCCGTACGCGCCGGGGAGACGGTGTCGAATGCCGCCGATAGGTCGAGCATTGTCAGAGCAGCCGCCCTGCCCTGATCAACCTGCACACGGATACAGTCAGTAGCTGCAACGGGGCAGACTCAGTGCTGTGTCCGGCGTGGAACCCGTTCTGAGAGAGATCCAGGATCTCAAGGGATTCAACATATTTCATCAGTTCATTATTGATTAATTTCTCCAGGATCTTAGCAGGGGTGGGGAGAAGAGAAATTGGGCAAAAATTCTTCAGATCCAGGGGGTCAGCGTTAGGTTTTTTGAGAAGCGGTGAAATAATGGCTTCCTTCCAGATGGCCGGATAACTACTGGATTGAAGCGTGTCGTTAAACACATTGCACAGGAAATTGGCCACTGGACCTGGAGCCAATTTGATTATGGAGGGCGTACATGGGTCAGATGGAGTGCCCGATTTTAGGCCCAGCAAAAGTTCCTTCGTTTGCTGAACAGTAATCTGTGAAAAGGTGGTAAAGAGATCTTCTCGGGATCCTGAGTTAAGTCCACAATGGACGGTTCCTCCCTTACAGAGGGGACGAGATCTTGAACAATCTTAAGGACATTGTCTCGAAAATAGACTGCAACTTTATCACAGAATTCTTGAGGGGGGTTCAGCAACTGTGTACTTGGTGGCTCAGATATCTTCTTTATGACTTTAAACAGCACACTAGAGGAATTGTCAGCCAACTTAGGGGCATATTCTCAAGAACGTGTGATAACCACCGCAAGTGTAGCTTAACGCAACCCTTCCCATCGCAGTCTATCGCGGGAAAACAACTCTGTGTCAACGTGGTATTCACAACACGGCGGTACCATGCGATAGTCACACGACAATGCGTCAAATGAACGCGTTAAAAACAACGCGACGCCGCAAAAACGCGAAACCCCAACGCGAAAATAGTAGCGATGACGCCAATCGCGATACAAAAATCTACGAAAACCAGCCACAGGCCTGCAATTCCCACGCGTCATGCGGGAAAATGCACTATAAAAGTAGAAAAAAACATACCAACAAAAGCCAAACAACAGCGAAGCACAATGGAGGCATCCGGAGCAAGTACAGAGGACAACCAGAACCCCACAAGCCTCCCGGAGGAACAGCCAGGGACCTCGGGGTCAGGGAAGGGCAAGGACAAGAAGAGTAGGAAGAAGCAGTTCAGTCCGCAGGAAAACAGGATCCTAATAACGGAGGTGATAGAACACCATCAACCACTGTTCGTCACCTCCACTGTGTCACTGGCAACTAAAAATTGAATATGGCAGACCATCGTGGACAAGGTGAATGCAGTCGGAGTGCTGAGGAGGACAATGGACGAGGTCAAGAGGCGCTGGAATGATGTGAAGCGCAAAACCAAGCTGAAACTCGCAAACAACCGGAAGGCAGCAATGCAGACTAGAGGTGGGAGTCCAGCGCCACAGGAGGAGCTGGACGAGATGGAGGAAATGGTGTCCACATTCATCAGTGGGGAGACGGTGGCAGAAGTTGGGGGACCGGACACTGCTCAACATGACCGGACACAACAGCAACAGGGTGAGTAACCACCAGGGACTGGGGGGACGGGGGGAGATGGGCATAATGGCACACATGCACAATGAAGCATAGCACATCAGCGGACAAACCATGCCCCAGACCCACAACTCCCACCAAGAGACCAATGCACACAGGTATGCAACATCTCAGCACTGCATAAGCACAGAACCCAGAGGCACACCGCATGAAAGGGATAAGGGCAGCTAAATCAGAGCTGCAGGGGCGACTCCCCAAAATGCGGCACACACACATTACATGCAGAGCACATCAACATTGACAACGATGTGGTACAAACCGCAACACGTCCACAACAGAACAGAGGACACAACTGGTGCCGCATGTGCGTAGAAACTGGCCAATCACATTTGGCACTGCAGGGAAATGTGAGTTGACAATGTACAAGTACAAACACACATCCGTGATGTAGTCGGAATGTCCACTGTCCCGCATCAAATAGGCAGCTCCCCCCAAACAGTCACAATGTACACTGTCATGCAGTCTGAATGTAAACATGTACAATGCGTCAACATACATGTGAACACGATGTTAAACTGCATCTCCCCTTCACATTGCAGGGGGAAATCCAACACCTCCTGCAGAGCAGTCCGAACCTCTCTTCTCTGATGACGAAGAGGACCACCACACCTTCGACTCCGACGCCCTCCAACAGCTCGTGGAGAGCCTCCGCAGTCCACTTCCAGGATCAGGGCAGCCCAGCTGCCACGAGGAGAACCCACCCCCTGCACAGCACACACAGCAGACAGCACCCACCACCATGGCTGCCTCCCAGGACCCCCACGACGAACACATGGCCTTCCAACGCCGTGTGTTTGGGTGCCAGGAGAAGCTGGCTGAACAGGTGCAGGTGGGGTTCGACCGCATGGCAGCCAACCTAGACGCCATACGTGGGTGTCTAAGTCCCATCAGGGACCACTCACTGTCCCTAACGGACACCCACAGTCCGCTCCATGCTCTCCAACGGACCATGGCTGACATCGCTAGAGTCCTGACTCTGCGACAAGAACGACTGTCTAGTCAGAGTGCCTCCAGCGATCTCGCCCGGGAGTTGGGACACATGCGGAGGATCATGGAGAACATGGAGCGGACGCAGGCGGAAAGAGCGGCTGCCACGGCTGCACACCAGCGAGAGGTAGCTGGGTCCCTCAATGCCCTGAAGACCCTCCTCATGGCATTGCTGCCACAAGGCCTGGCGCTGATGCATGCTGCTGCTACCACCCCATCCACATCTCCGGCCCCTGATGTGTCAGTGCCACACAGTGCTGGAGACAGAACACCACCACCCACATGTGAGACACATGCAACAGCAGAGGACGAAGACGCGGATGAATCTGCCATCGTGGTCAGGAGGACGCAGTAGCATTCATCTCCGCCATGTGGCCTGTTTCTGCTTGGTTCTGCCCTCTGCATCATCACCTTCCACTGTCCCCCGATGCACTCTGCGACACTCACCTTGGACCTCGACATGGACTGCCATATTCTGTTTGGTCACCAATGACACAGCTATCAGACTGCGAACTAAAGTCCTCCTCTCCTGATGTACCTGTCATTCCCTGAAGGACTCTGGCTGGCCCTCCACGGGCCGACAATGTGAAGTGGGGTTGGCATGGCCCTGTACTGCTCCAGCTGCAACACTCCCTTGAATGTGCAATAAACATTCATATTCACACAGATGTGTCATGTCTATGATCTTTCAAGTGTGGAAGTATGGATGAATGTAGGGTCAGTGATTCCCCCTTACGTCCATGT
Source organism: Calotriton arnoldi (assembly GCA_963921515.1). NCBI lineage: Eukaryota > Metazoa > Chordata > Amphibia > Caudata > Salamandridae > Calotriton > Calotriton arnoldi. Next base: position 3,517,400 of record CAWUFW010000087.1, read on the forward strand.
TGCCCATGTTGTGGGACTTTTGTCACAGGGTGACACATTGCCGATTGCGGTCCGGGTGGCGCCGACACTACAACAGAGACGCATCCATTAGTCACTTCCTTGTCCAGCCCAGGACGGAACCACGCCCAGAGCCCCGGGGTCATTGTTCACACCCTTACGCTGGACTGGCATACGCCAGGACAGCCCACTCCAATTACGCACACAGGGGGGGACGAAAACGCTACATGTCCCAGGTCTTCACTGTTAGGATCTGCAGCTCACAGGTCTAGTTGTCAGCATGCCACAGCCACTCCCTCATGGCTGGTGTCCACCCACACCACACCCATCCAGCACAGGCGTCACAGGACATGTGACCCTGCCAATAAAAAGGGCCTGGCGCACGTGCTGGACGCCATTTCCACTCTCTCTGACTGGGTGTCTCCGTGTAGTTCTCATGTATGCATGAGGGCCTAGGGCCCTGCCACCTCACATTGCCCAGTGCCGGATGTGACATGACGGCGTCCGCACCATGGGACTCAATCATTAAGGGTCCATGGCTAGCGGTGCACAGACTTGGTGGCACCGGATACACTGCGGCAGGCACACCGCCACGGGACGGTGTCTTGCGGTGCAGTGAGATAGGGGCACCTAAAGTGCTGAGCGGGTGTGCAGCCTGCGATGATGCGCCGTCCTGGCGGTCCGGACTGGCAAGGATTAGTGTGAGCCCTGCTGGACCGCAGTGTAGGCCTGAGCCAGCGGGCAGGGCGGGCCACATGGCGTTGCCTCGCGGTTCACAGAGTTAGTGGCACCTCAAGCGCTGTGCGGGTGTGCAGCCTGCGATGATGCCGTGTGCACTGATGTGGTCTCTGCCATTGCGAAATCAAGACCCAGAATCATGTGTGTGACCTGGTGGCCCGCGGTGCGGGGCTGCATGATGTGGAGGGTGCCATGGTCGCGGGCACCGGGCTTGGAGATCCCTCCGGAACGTGGTGGGCCCTCTTGGGGACATGCCGGTGGCGGAGGTGAGCAGTGAGGCCTGGTTGCGCAGGGGCGGGCAATCACCGCTGGGCGGCGGGAGGGGCTGGGGTGCAACAGCCTGTGTGCGCAGGGGCGGGCAAGCGATGATGGCGTGTGCAACTGTAAGGACTCTGCCATTCCTGTCTCTGGAAACTGTTTCAGATGAGGGACCTGGGGGACTGCTGTGAATACCGGCACGTGGTTGGAGACACACCGGTGGCAGCAGGTGAGCAGTGAGGCCTAGGTCCGCAGTGTCGGCACTCTCTCACCCTCTCTTTCTCCCTCCCTCTCTCCCTCTCTCTTTCTCTCTCCCTCTCTCTTTCTCTCTCCCTCTCTTTCTCTCCCTCTCTCCCTCTCTCTTTCTCTCTCCCTCTCTTTCTCTCTCCCTCTCTCTTTCTCTCTTTCGCTCTCTCTCTCTGTACTTTGATGGGCGCATGGCACACCTTCTGATCCAGATTTCTGTTTTGCAGGCTGTGACTTACAGAATGTCCTGAGACGACACGCCATGCCTCTTCAGATTTGTTTTTTTTGGTTTCTTCTGTAATAAACGTATTGTTTGGATATTATGATGTATGATTTCCCTTTTTCTGACCACACATGTATGTTGGGTGTTGTGATTGTGCGACTTCAGGCGATTTGTTTGGTTCATGATTTCGTGGAGTTGAGGTGCAATATCTTTGTCCAAAGGGGGGTGCCCGGGGTAGGGGGGTACTGGGGGTGGTGGCGGTGGGTGTTGTTGACCTATTGGGGCTCCGGGCTGCATGATCGGTTGCTCCAGGGCATCTGTTGTTCTTCATGTGTGGCTATGGGCTGTGCTCCCTTGTCTGGTGCCGGTTGTCGTCCGACTTTACACCAGGTAGGAGCAGGTGTTAGTTTCCTGCTGCTAACGCGCCTTAGCGCATGTTTTGTGATCTTATCGCCGATCCGGCTGGTCGTTGAGAATGTTGTGGAGTGGTGTTGTCGCGGCTTTTTGCACGGGAACGCCTACTCTGCATATCATTAGCGTTAGTTGCCGGGGTCATCTGTGGCGATGTTTTTGCGACTGCTATCGCAGGTGAACTGGTGTTATGGGCTGTTAGCACCATCTTGGGAATGGGGAGATAAATTTATCGCGGATTTGGCTGCGATAAAGTGCCGATAACTCGGAGATAGCTCCTTGAGAATATGCCCCTTAATCTTTTCAGTGAAGAAGCGTGATTTGGCCTGGAAAATAGCTTGTTTATATTTCTGAAGTAGAGATTTCTGATTTCCTTTTTCACTGAGGCAGGGGCTAGCACTCCATTTCCGTTCTTGGCTTCGGCATTCCCACCTAAGAAACATGCCCTCTTATGAGAACCAAGGGGCCGAGGGTTTCATTCTTTTAATGACACAGTTTTTATAAGGAGCGACAATGTCTAGGGCCACATTAATTCATTCACGAAAACCCTCTGCTGTGGGAGGGTGTGAACTATTCCTCACATCGGATACCGTAGCCAGAGCTGCCTTCCAGTTTCCAGCTGTGATTTTATTCATGCCCCTGCAGCGTCTACACCTGAGAGAGGGGGGCCCTTCGCGCCCCTGATAGGGCGTGGTAGAAGAACTTTGAACTCAATCAGCCAGTGATCAACCCAACTAAGGGTTTGAACTGCCTCAATAGTCCCAAACTTCCAAGGACCATATTTGAGCTTCTAGACCCTTGGGTTTGGGTTTAGGCCACTTTGAAACCCTCAAGAGGAACTTCAGGAAGAAGTTTCAGAAGTTTGGAGAAGTTTGGAGAAACTTTAGGAAAAAGCTCCATAAGTGGACCGACCTGACATCGAGCGTCAAGGAGACTACGTCCAACCGTGACCCATCCTAGATTTCAGGCTCAAGACTTCCAGGAGTTGACCAGGGACTCCCACTGAACCAAGCCATGAACCCGCTGCAAATCCGGCCTGACAAAGTGCCTTGATCGCTGTTGAGAGAAAATCCTCCAGAAAAGTTTCTAAGTGTGAAGGTAAAATTTTGACCAGGGCCTCTCACTCAATGTATCCAACCAGGGCTCCATCGCGGTCAGCCTCAAACTTTGGGTTTGTCCCAGTCAAGCTCGACCAGATGTCCCAAGTGGGCGCTATATGTTTTTAAGCACTAGAAAGTGTTTCATCTTTAAAAATTCATATCTCTGGTTTCCTATATTGCATTTTTGTTATTTTGCTGTCATTTTAAAGATAAACATATTTCCTATTGTTATAAATTGGAGTGGGATATTTATTGTATGTTGTGTCTTACTTAATTTATTTATTTATTTATTTTATTTTATTTGAAAGGTTTTATATAACGCTGGCTAGACCCGGAGGTATCAGAGCGCTTTACATGAGTATCAGACCATAGTTGCAGGTTACATCGTTACAAAGGTTGCACAGTTATTAGAGCATAACTACATAATTACATGTTAGGTCGAGCCAAACAATAAGGACAATATACGTAAGGGAAAAAGCAGGCAAGGGGAGAGATTCAGGGGAGAGGGGGTAGGAGCAGGGGAAGTAGACAGAGAATGAAGGAGGGAAAGAGGAGGGGGAGGGTGAGAGACACAGCATGAAAGAAGAGGAGGGTGACGGGGGCACAAACCGGTAGACGAGTAATAGGTGCGTCCAAAGTCCAGTAAGCTGTGATCCCAGGTGAAGTGGTATCATTCCCCCAACTCCGTTGCGAGAGGCTCCCTTTACGCAGTGGACTCTCTCAGAGGGGTCTCTGAGACTCCAAGGCCTACCTACTGGATCCTTCCCCAAAAAGGGGAGAGGGAGTGCTTTGGCAAGGGGCGCCATACCATACCTCAACTGTGAGTGGCTCCCTTGGCGCAGTGGACTCTCTCAGAGGGATCACTGAGACTCCAGAGTATAAATAATTGGATCTTTCCCCAACAAGGGGAGAAGGAGTGCTTAGTTAAAGGGCACAATGGACAGGGGGCTAGGCGGCGTAGAAGGCAAGGGGAGAGATTCAGGGGAGAGGGGATAGGAGCAGAGGAAGTAGACAAAGAATGAAAGAGGGAGAGCGGTGGGGGAGGGTGAGAGACAGAGCATGAAAGAGGGGGGGGGGGTGAAGGGGGCACAAACCGGTAAACGGGTAAAGCCACGTCCAAGGTCCGGTAAGCTGTGATCCCAGGGGAAGTGGTATCATTCCCACAACTCCGCTGCGTGAGGCTCCCTTTACGCAGTTGACTCTCTCAGAGGGGTCTCTGAGACTCCAAGGCCTATCTACTGGATCCTTCCCCAACAAGGGGAGAGGGAGTGCTTTGGTAAGGGGCGCCATACCATACCTCAACTGAGTGTGGCTCCCTTGACGCTGTGGACTCTCTCAGAGGGGTCACTGAGACTCCAGAGTATGAATATTGGATCTTTCCCCAACAAGGGGAGAAGGAGTGCTTAGTCAAAGGGCAACAAGGGACAGGGGGCTAGGAGGCGGGTCGGAACTGGCAGGTCAACAGAGGGGGAACAAACGGCAAAAGAAAAAAATCACATTAATTACAAAAAGATAACACATTCAATACCAGGGTAAATTAGCGATCCAGAAAAAGACAGGATCCACGAAAGGCAAGGGTCAGGGAGGACAAAGGGAGGGAGTCAGCGAGTTGAAAAGTCCCACAAGGAAGAGATACAAATAGCAGAAAAGGAAATGTATACGTTGTAGAATCACTCAGGAGAGAGATGCAAACGGGAAGGCTCAGAATCACAAAATAGTGATATTAAGTACAAAGAACTACTACATATACTAGTGGTTAGAGTTGTAACTATGCAAATAGTAAATTCACTCAGGGTTCCATTTTCACAACGATTAGGCTAAAAACGATTGTATATTACTTTTCAACAGAGTGAACGGAGAAATAAGACATCCAAGGGGGTAGAGAGAGGGAGGGGAGGGAGATGAGATAGGTGATAGGAGAGACCGGGGCCTAGGGGGGGAGAAAGAGATAAGGCTGTCCAGCCGAGGAGCAATGTCTGAGGGTCGGCAGGATGAAGTCCAACGGACCGAGAGAGAGGACAAGAAACAACAAAATGTTGGCTCCATTCGCGATCCGCCATTTTGCGCCCCCCGGGATCGAGGGACTGGTCCCTGTCAAGCAGCCGATCCCGGGGCAGCTCCCGCCTGAAAAGTAGCAAAGCAAGGTTGTAGTGTGGAGCAAATCATTAGTTTGGAAGGCGGCAAAGTAAGGCTGCAAAAATGCTGATAGATAGTTAGTGCCGGTTATCGAGCTTCGGGCCGATAGCAGGGCAGCAAAGCAAGGCTGCAAAATGGCATCGCAATACAAAATGGAGCTGCAGTTCAAATTCCAACCGATGCCACTATGTTGGTTCCAGGGGAAGGCTCCGGCTGAGCGACAAGGGCATCCTGACTCACGTCGCAAGGTGAGACCGCGCCGGGCCGCTGAGCTCCGGGTCGGAAAGGGCGTGTTATAGCGTCGTGACCCAGATTGGTACCGTCAATAAAACTGCAACCGATGTTGCAATGGTGGTTCCGGGGGCAGGCTCTGGCCGAATGGAGAATCAGGGATACTCGGGTCAATCACTGCCGGGCAGCTAAGTTCCGGGCCAGACCGAAGAGCAGCGAGCAGGCTGCCCAACGGTGCCGGAGACCGGACGGTGAATCGCAGCCCCTCAGTAGGAAAGAGGGGGGCACGGCAAAGCTCCGGAGACTCGAGGAGATAGAGTCACAGATCAGGTGCTGGTTGCAGGGCTCCGTCCAGGTCCTCCGGGACGAGGGAGGATGGCAGCCGGGAACCCGCCGCTGAGCTCCTCAGGCAGGCAAGCAGGTAGGCAGTCATTGAGCTCCCCAGGTCATCAGGAAAGTTCCAACTGCTGGCGCCTGTGCTCCGGAGACTTGAAGAAGGAGAATCACAGACCAGGAGTAGGTCGCAGGGCTCCGACCAGGTCCTCTGGCATGAGGGACGATGGCAGCAGGGGACTCGCCAATGGGCTCTCCAGGCAGGCAGCCCCTGAGCTCCTCAGGTCAGCAGGCGAGTTCCTAATGATGGCGCTTGCACACCGCGTAACTCCCCAGTGCCGGGAGATCTCGACAAACCGAGGGAAGGCACGGGAGTCGGGAGAGCCAACACCGTTAACCCAGGGCTTGCTAGTGTGGCAGCTGTCTTCCTGCATCAGATCGGCCAGGGAGCTGGGCACCAGTCAAGCCGCGCCGGGGTCCGGGCAGCGTAGGCGCCGTCCAGAGCAGCAGCGGTCGTCGATCGGGGTAAGTTGGCTGCTAAGATCCGTTTCAGTGGTCTGGTTCGGAGGGGTCCACCGTCCGGTCCAGGGGGCAGGCGGAGAGGTGGTTTTTGCGGGATAACTACCAATTGGTCATCCCCAAACCGGGAGCTCTCTCGGGAGGCTCCTACTCGGCGGCCATCTTGAGTGATCTTAATGTATTGGTGTTTTTATTAACCGTGGGCAATGAACTGGAACTCCGCTCCGCTAGCAGAAATTTGTTAACTACGCATTATGTAGCGGAGTTAGCTACTGCACCCACAAATCTTTGATAAGACAACTTAACCTTTACATGCTAAAAAAGCATATAACCAATTCACAAAAGTAAACTTTGAAAAATATTAGGCAATGAGAGAGGTGATGATTTTGGGGTCACCCCTAACCTAGGGGAGAACCAAGCAGATGCCTTGAACACAAAGAGCATATTATGCTGAACGATTCGGTGGTGGTCCCATCCTCCTAGGACCACCCCAAGCAAAGTTATGGGCAAAAATACAATGCCAACCAAAGGCCCAGCAAAGCATTATGGGGGAAGATTCTAGAGTGTAGTGAATATTATAGTATTCACTGCACTCTAGAATCTCGTCCCATAATGCTTTGCAGGGCCTTTGGTTGGGATTGTATTTTTGCCCATAACTGACTGTGCTTGGGGTGGTCCTAGGAGGATGGGACCACCACCAAATCGTTCAGCATGATGTGCTCTTGGTGCTCAAGGCATCTGCTTGGTTCTCTCCCTAGGTTAGGGAGGACCCCAAAATCATCACCTCTCTCACTGCTTGCTTTATTTTCATTTTTACTTTTGTGAGATGACTATATGCATTTTAGCATGTAAAGATAGAGTTATTTGTTGTTTAACTAAAAGTACTGTTTGTTATATTTTTGTTTTCACTTTTGTGAGATGACTGTATGCATTGTAGCATGTAAAGAAAGTTATTTGTTTGTTTACTAAAGGTATGTGAGATTTCTGTTATATTAATTGTGATGAGATGAGGGGAGTTTCACGAACACGGATTTCATGCAAAAAACTCAGGACTAAGCTATTACACCCACAACCCTATGATAAAACAATTTTACCTTTACATGCTAAAAAGCATATAACCAATTCACAAAAGTGAGCTTTGAAAAATATCAGGCAATGACAGACCTGATGATTTTGGGGTCCCCCCTAACCTAGGGGGAGGACCAAGCAGATGCCTTGAACACAAAGAGAATATCATGCTCAAGAATGTGGTGGTCCCATCCTCCTAGGACCACCCCGAGCAAAGTTATGGGCAAACATACAATGCCAACCAAAGGCCCAGCAAAGCATTATGGTGCGAGATTCTAGAGTGCAGTGAATATTATAGTATTAGCTCTCAGCTGAGCCGGGAGAGCCTGCCCCTTGTGGAATGTTTTGATATTGGATACTATAATATTCACTGCACTCTAGAATCTCGTCCCATAATGCTTTGCAGGGCCTTTGGTTGGGATTGTATTTTTGCCCATAACTGACTGTGCTTGCGGTGGTCCTAGGAGGATGGGACCACCACCGAATCGTTCAGCATGATGTGCTCTTGGTGTTCAAGGCATCTGCTTGGTTCTCTCCGTAGGTTAGGGAGGACCCCAAAATCATCACCTCTTTCACTGCTTGCTGTATTTTCATTGTCACTTTTGTGAGATGACTATAATATTATCAAAGGTATGTGAGGTTTCTGCTTTATTAATTGGCATAAGATGGAACGGAGTTGCGGAGCGGAGAATTCGTGTAGTGGTACTCTGCCAACTACGCCCACCCTTAGTTTTTATATGCTTTACATACCTGTCTCCTGAGTTGATCCTGCCTGCTCGCAGCCAGATACCAAGGGTTCAGCCAGGAGGTAATGTGTTTAGTCCTTGACTGACCACTACTGAAATTCCAGCAGTATGACACACATATGTTTACTGAAAGAATCCTTTTGAGCCACACCCCAGCTGCTCCCGCAGCATCCAAGGAGAAGGTCTTTGTATAATTGCAACCCGTTCTGTAAATGTGAATCATTGCCTCGCAGATTACATTATTAAATAAACATTGTGTTAAAATACAACCAAGCTGAAATGTTTTCTGTTGAAAGCGGCCGTAGAGTGAATGAGCTAGTCATGTGATGCCGCCATGAAGCCAAGGTCTGTTGTTGGCGTTATCTCATCGAATTACTTTCTCCCCGCTGTGTTGCTTGTGTTTGGAACAATAGACTAGTTAAAAAGGCAAGAAGAACGTTCTGTTTGCTGAAAGGAAATGTAAATGTGTTTGAGACCTTAGAACACGTTGCCTTTCCCTGTCCTTGATGTAGAGTGGGAAATAAAACATTGCTTAGCAGAACGCCGAAGGACTCAGCCTTCTTCTAAGTGCAAAGTGAGAATAGCAACTCTTGCTTCTCTTGCCCGTGATTCCTACTCGACATGGAGGTAAGAAAGAAATATGCCATGATCTAACTGCTGGAGAAATTAGGTCCAAATGTTCTGGAGTCTGGAAACTGCAAATAAATAGATTACAGTGATGGGGATCCAACATTAGTTTGTGTTATGTACATTTGTCTTTTTAAACACATTAGCATATGTGAATATCTGCTTTCGATGTTGAATCATATGGATGTGTGTCGGGAACGTGCTTCAGAATTAAGAAACACAGGTTTAACTTTATTATTTGTCAATCAATATGTAAATTCAAAAGATGCAGTTTTATTGGTTTTTGATAACAATGCCAAAACCACATTGAGTACATAACAGTGGTTGAGTCTGTGCAGTTGTCGAACACAGTCATGCATGGTGTATGATTCATCTTGCCACAAAGTAGTAACTGAGTGGAACTCATTTCATATTTCAAGAGGGAGGTGATTTAGAAATACATTACTTGTCTGTAACACCAGCTCTCCAGTGTTGGTATCTTTCATATATATTCACATGCTTGAATCATTTCCTGTTGTCAGGCCATGATGCCTGGTAACTTTAAGTAGCATAACTCGGTGTTAAATTGGCCACAGACCACGACAACAGGGTTTATTTAGTAATGCATCCACCTCATTTGAAACAATCTAAACTTCAACCAATGAGGTGGAAGTGCTGAGCTCTGTATTACCCCTAGAGGACACCATATCTTAGGTACACTGGCCGCATATTGAATAGTCTGTTGGTATAGCCCGCCACATTTGCCATCCTCATTGTTAGACACAAGTAACTGTTTTGTCGGTTCCGGTTTAGACCCTCTCATGCCGTTTCGTTTTGACAATATTTCGTTTTGATAATTACTCATTGTGCCTATCGATGCCACTTCACGTTCACAGGTCATTTCAACCACCTTCACAGGGCATGTGTCTGACACCAGGGATTCTCAATGATTGCCCTGCAGGTTGTACTAGGCTTTACACTCCGTATTAGACACCTCCTAATCTCCTTCCCCTCTCTATTTTCCACAGGCACTTTTACAAATTCAGGCTTGTAACTTGAACTGTCCTGATGATGATCCTACTATTGTTTTAAAAGGATCGAAACATCGTCGACTAATGTAAACAGTGTGCACATTAATCCAATGTGATAAAAGAAGTGCATTTACTGTTTTTTCTAAGCTTGCCACAAATATGCTCAATATTCCACAAGCTACTTCTGTCTTGCCTGAAATGTTTTTGTCTTAATTGTACTTGTCATGTGTTCGTGTAGGATGCAGGATTGTGTCCCACTATATTGGTGTGTTCGTATTTGTGTTTTTTGACGTTATTGATTTATTAAATTGAATGTCCGGCTGCACACTCGCAATATAGCACTGATTCTAGTCTATATTTATCTTATTGACTATTGTTCTGTTTAAGGACCACTGTTCTAATACTAAACTGTCACCCATGGTCCTTATCTACCTTTCGGGTTCCCTTGTTTTTTGAAAATATGGTGAAAGTGTGCCTGCTTTTCCACGTGGCTGTACAGCAAATGTCACGTAAAATCACTCCAGCACAGAGTGCAGCTGTTGTTGCCATGCTTCAGGTAGAGTACGCCCTAACTCTGTCTTGGAGCAGTTTGCCTTGTTGGGTCAGAAGGTAATGCTGGTAGACAGCATTTTTACGGGATTGAAACGTCGTCGACATACACTCTGACCCGGTACACTATGCTTTGTAGTATTTTTGTTTTGGGTGCAGAAGTGTTTTTCTTTTCATAAGAAGTGACCTAAAGGTGTTATATTAATGTTGGTCACTGTTTGCTTGCCTGTATATGTTTATATGTCTTTTGTTGTCGGTTTGTAACAACTGTTTTTCTGTGCATTATTGTTTTTTTGCTCATTGTTTGTTTCAGTTCATTGTTCATTTGCTCTCTTGATCTTTGGTTTTTGAAATTATTCCGGCTGGGGTAATTCAAATTTTTGATCGAATTGTGGTAATAAAATTGAAAACTCTGATCATTGAATCTGTTTATGGAACTGATTTTTGTATCCAGAACAACTGTATTACATTTTTTGTTGAGGGGCTGTTGTCTCTAGAATTACTCAAGTACCCGTGGTCCTTTACGATCTTTGGGTTTTCCTTGTGTACATATACTGGTAGACAGCCAAGGCGCAAAGCCTTTTATGGATAAGGGGCAGCCTCTTCCCGGGTAGATGAATGAGACCAAGAACTAATCTAAAGAATGCAAGTTCTTGTTTTCTCCAAGTTGAAACTGTGCACCTGTGAATATCCAGGGAGAGCAAGGATTTCTCCACAGAAGTGGATGGCTTAAGAAAGAAAGATCACAGGATGACAGGTTCAATCAACTGAAAGTCTGTAGGGACTTTTGCATGAATCTTGGGTTGGTTCGTAAAACCACCTTGTCCTTCGTGACGCAAAGATATGGCTCCTTTAAGGTGATGCCTGTAATTCTCTACCCCTCCTTGCTGAGGTAGGAGCCAGTAGAAGCACAGTCTTCCATGAAAGGAATTTCAGATGCGCTCTATGGATGGGTTTGAAAGGAGGTTTAATAGGTTGGCTCAGCAGTGTTTAGCTCCTATAGAACTGGATGATATTTCACTGAAGGGAAGGCCTTAAAGAGTCCTTTCGCATTATATTGCATTATTTTGCATTATATTGTGAGAATAAAAATGAGAAAGATTCTTTTGTCATTCAGAATCTGGAAATTGTGGCTAAGTGAACTGTTGTAATGTGCTTAATCGGCGAGCTCATCATAGCTCGAGGTTCTGTGGGCTGACAGTTGAACTTGAAGTTCTACTTGAAGTGCAGTTCGTTTCCTGTGAAACCGGAGTCTGACGTTGAAGCAAGTAGGCGTAGCTATGAGTGTGATGTATGCCAAGTTTAAGGTGAGCCCATGGTTCATGACTTACCCGTTACTGCCTTAAAGGATGGTAGATCATCCTGGAAAGTTTCCTCTTGAGTCCAGGAAAGCCCATTGTTAGGGCTGGCGCTTGACTGAAGATGCCGAGTGTGGGCCTAACCCCGCCCTTCCCATAAGAGAGTTCCCCAGGACACGTCGGAGGCTGGTGCTGTAACCGCTACATAGCGAGGGGTGAAACAGCGTGAAGGACGGGCCCTGTGACACACACACTCCGCTGGGTGTGTCGACGGCTGGGGGCAGGTGTGGCCGGTTTCTCCCACAGAGCAGTTTGGCAAGTTGGAAACACGGTGGGAGAGTGGTGTATCAGCGACACGCTCACTTTCTGCAACTGGGTTTGAAAGCCCCGAGGGTACTTTCATGCGTGTCTGTCTGATCGCTGTCAGTGATGCGCACACTTGAAACATGGAGACAGTTCAGATCCTGATTAATGTTAAAGGTTAAAGCATTTATCAGCACATTTCATGGGTGTGGCATACAACTGGAGGTCAGTGACACACACACTATTGGACAGTTCAAAAGGGTTTTTAATTAATTTAATATTCGCTGCACAGTTTGCTTGTCCGTCGCTTATGGTGTTTTTCTTAAAGTTGTAAGCACTACTATACGTTAATATTTTAGCATGAGTATTAACGCATCCATAGTAATGCCACCACCCTTCCTCATGATGTCAGGTGAACCCCCTATTGAGTGGGAGGACCGGATCAAGTGTTTCGAAAACTATTTAATAGCTTTAGATGGTGCCAGATTCTTGGCGGTTAGAAAGAAAGCATTATTATTGGGATGTTTGGGCAAGGAAGGTCAGCACTTATGCAAATACTTACCACCTGCTAGAAACAATGTAGGAGAAGAAGTGGAGGATGTATATAAGAAGGCCATTTTACGTTTGCATACCAGGTTTGCTAAACAAGTTAATGTAGTTATGCGCCGCCACAAGTTTTACACGCAACCACAACGTGCAGAAGAATCTATAGATGATTTTGTGGCGCATTTAAGAGAACTCTTGGCAAAATGTCAATTTGGATTAATGACTGAGGAAATGATAAGAGACCAATTGATTGTGCAGTGCAACAGGAAAAAAATACAGGAGAGATTCTGGGCCGCCAAGAATGCAACATTGAAGGATGCAATAGCAATCGCAAAAATGGTAGAGGAGTCAGAAAAATGCATGTGAGAACTAAAGAACATTAACTTGGACAATAAACGTTCTGAGATTGCTCTATTATCTGAGGATGGGGAGCACGTTTATGCAGTTAATAGCAAAAATTCCAAGAGTGGGTCTTTCAAAAGTAGCTATACCAGAAGCATGCCTTCTGGGCAAGGAAAGCCGTTGGCTCGCTGTTGCTATAGGTGTGGTAGCAATTATCATCTTGCGGACTCTAAGCTTTGCTTTGCCATAGGCAAAGACTGCCTTAAGTGTGGGAAAAAAAGTCACTTGGTGCATATGTGTAAAGGGGTGGACAGGAAGGTTACGGTTGTTGAAGATGCCAAATCAGAGGTCAGGGTTCTTGTGGTACAGGAGAGAGTCACTAAAGATCTAAACACCGAAAGTGATCTGGATGGTGGAAAAAGGAGGGTGCGACCCAAAGCCAGTTTTGTAATTAATGACAAGGATGTATTGTGAATGATTGACACAGGTTCGCTGTATACAATCATTCCCAAGGAGTTGTTTCTTGTCACATGGCCTGAGTGTAAATTGGTGGCATCTGATGTCATACTAAAAGGGTACCAAGGGGCTGATATTGGTGTCTTGGGGTACATGACTGCTCAGATTGAATTTGCTAGAAGACAAACCCAGGGGAAAGTTTATGTGGCTGTCGATGGTCCTCCCATCCTGGGATGGTCACATCAGTACGACCTTAATATCATGGTGAACCCGAGGGCTGAAATTCAAGTGGCGTCGATAGAGGATGACAGTTTGAATGATGTGTTTGCTCGTCACGGAAATGTGTTTACAGATCAATTAGGAGTGGCTAAGGATTACATCCATGAGGTAAAAATTAAGAAGAATGCTGTGCCCGTGAATAATACGGTGAGAAAGGTTCCGTTAGCTGCCAGACCAAAATTCAAAGAGATTATTCAACAAATGTTGGATGAAGGAGTGATAGAAGTAGTGGAAGCTACTGAATGATTATCTCCGGAAGTCATTACCAAGAAACCAGATGGGTTTTTTAAATTCTGTGTGGATTTGAGGAGCCTGAATGAGTGCGTGGTGATGGACAATTTCCCGTTACCCAATATTAATGAGTTGGTGTTGATGGGGTCAAGGAGAAAATACTTCTCAAAGCTTGACTTGAGAAGTGCATACCACCAAGTCCGACTACATCCAGAATCTAGACATCTTACCTCTTTTATTACAGCTGAGGGAACGTTTCAGTTTACACGACTACCATTCGGATTATGTTCAGCTGCCAGTGTCTTTCAGAGGCTGATGACAATGATTCTTTCTGGGATGGATAAGGTGGTTGTCTTCCAAGATGATATCTTATTGTTTTCTGATGATGTCAGTGAGCATAATAGAATCTTGGAAGAGGTTTTGACACGCATTGGGTGTGTTGGACTGACTCTTCACAAGGAGAAATGTGTGTTTCTGGTCAAGGAGGTGGAGTATTTGGGATAGTTAATTACAGGAGATGTGGTGAAGCCTAAAGCAAATCTTGTGAGGTCCATTGGTAACTCCCAAATTCCACAAGTTAGAGATTCCCTCAGGTCATTAATTTATTTATTATTTATTTATTTTGGAATTTGTAGAGCGCCCAGCTACGCCCAACGGGGGTGTCCCGGCGCTGAGGCAGGCTGAAGCAGACAAGCGAGAAGAGAAAACTAGGTGCTGGTGAAAAAACAGGTTTTCAGGGCACGCCGAAAAGTGAGTTCTGACTCCGATAAGCGGATGGGGAGTGGCAAGGCATCCCAAAGTTTAGAGGTTCTGACTGCAAAGGCTCTGCCACCCGTCCTGGCCTTGCGAAAATGGGGGATGGCAAGGAGACACTGGTGGTTAGAACGCAGGGTCCGGTTGTGATGGTAGTGTTGGAGTCTAGCTCTCAGATACGCCGAGCCTAGTCCCCGGAATACTCTAAATGCAAGGGTAAGGGCCTTGAATTCAATGCGCCTGGCAACTGGTAACCAGTGCAGGATCTACAGGTGTGGGGTGATGGAGTGGCGGAAAGGTATTTTACAGATCAATCTGGCAGCAGCGTTTTGAATTATTTGCAGACGCCGAGTCAGATAAACTGGAGCACCCAGATAGAGACTGTTAGCGTAGTCCAGGTGGGATGTGATCAGAGCATGGACAACTGTGGGTCTACATTCCAGGGGAAGGAAGTGTAGGAATTTCCGCAACTTGCGAAGCTTCCCAAAGCAAGAGGAGGAGACTTGCCTAATTTGGGTTTTGCAGGAGAGTTCGTTGTCGAATCTAAAACCGAGATTTCTCTCCGAGTCAACAGGCTCGGGAGGAGCATTCATCTCCCATGGCTACCAGAGCACAGGTGGGGGCGGAGATTTTTGGTTAAAAAAAAGTACCTCAGTTTTGTCCGAGTTAAGCTTGAGACAATTCAATGACATCCATGCCGAGATGTTACTCAGGCAATTCCTGAAGTTGGAAAAGGCAGCTTCCGAGTGCTCCTCGAAGGAGAACACCAGTTGGGTATCGTCAGCGTAGGAGACCACCCTCACCCCGCACGATTCCATCAACGCCGCGAGAGGTGAAAGGTAGGCGTTGAAGAGGAGAGGGCTCAAGGCCGAGCCCTGGGTAACCCCGCAGAGCAGGGGCTTCTCGTCCGAGATGAAAGGACGGAGAAAGACCTGTTGAGACCGGTTCCCC
Source organism: Calotriton arnoldi (assembly GCA_963921515.1). Lineage (NCBI taxonomy): Eukaryota > Metazoa > Chordata > Amphibia > Caudata > Salamandridae > Calotriton > Calotriton arnoldi. Next base: position 3,532,751 of record CAWUFW010000087.1, read on the forward strand.
AGAAAGGACCGGTTTCAGGACAGAACCGTGCCCTGAATACCCATGTCTCTTTACCTATCCAACAGAATGGGGTGGACCACCGTGTCGAAGGCCGCAGACAGATCGAGTAGCACAAGCATAGCTGCTTTGCCCAGATCGATGCACTCGCGAATACTCTCGGATACTTCAAGGAGGGCAGACTCCGTGCTGTAGCCAGCACTGAAGCCGGATTGGGAGTCATGAAAATGGTTGCTAGATTCCAGATGGTTGGAGAGTTGCTCCTGGACTATTTGTTCGAGAATTTTTGCAGGTGCCGGTAGCAGGGAAATGGGTCTAAAATTTTTAAAAGCAGCGGGATCAGCATCCGGTTTTTTAAGGATCGGCAGAAGGTAAGCCTGTTTCCAGACTGCCAGGAAGATCCCTGAGCTCAACGAGGAATTCCAGATCTGATTCAGTGGGGTATTAATGCTGGGTGCCAGGAGTTTCAAAAACTGAGCCGGACATGGATCGCCGGGTGACCCTGATTTACAAGTTAAGAGTTTTCGCCGTGAAGCATCAAGAGTGAGAGGGTGGAAAGTGGTCATTACATCCCTGCTGACCGGACGGCCGTAGGCTCTGAGGTGGACAGTGGGGGGGGGGGGGGAAGGAGGTGTATATAGTGTGAATTTTATCCTGAAAGAAGTCTGACAGTCCTGTGCACAGAGCGGCAGTAGGGAGCACTGTGCTGGCAGTGGCGGAGGGCTTAGTAAACTCTTGAACAATTTTAAAGAGAGTTTTAGCTGAATTCCCCGCTAGTTGGATCTTATTGGAGAAATAGTCTCTCATAGAGGAGCGCTTGAGTTTGTGAAAGTTTTTCAAGGCTTTTTTATATGCCATCTTCGTTGCGGGGTCATAGGATACTCTCCAGGAGCATTCCAGTTTTTTGCAGTGGTTTTCTCAGCATGGAGCTCAGGGGAGTACCAAGGGGAAGATGGTCTCTGCCTAGAGGAAGAGACAGGTCTAAGAGGGGCAACAATGTCTAGCGCTGAAGATAGCCAGCTATTGAAGATTACTGAATCTGAGTCCGGGTTGCCTGACAGTTGGAGGGGAGAAGTAGCAAGTACTGGTGTCATGCTATTTATAGTGACGTTGCGCCACAGCCTTTTATTTTTTGGGATTTGATAAGGTCTGGAAATACCAGAGTTCAGTGCCAGGCTGAAAGGTACTAAGTAGTGATCCGACCAGGTGATTGGTAAATTGTGCTCAACAATCAGATTGGGATTGTTAGAAAAAATAAGGTCTAACGTGTGACCGGCAGAATGCGTGGGGCCATTAATCAGCTGTGTCATGTTAAGGCAATCGAAAGTATCAGCCAAATGTCTGGCTTTGGTGCAGTTGTCATCGTCCATATGGACATTGAAATCCCCTAGGATAGTAAAATTCGCATACTTGAGCGAAAGGTCAGCTGCCGCCTCATCAAATTTTGTCAAGTGCTCGACTGGGGAATTGGGGGGTCTGTAGACTAAAATCCCGGCCATTGCGAGGCATGGGGCAAACTTAATACAGAAGAACATGGCTTCTATTGGCCCCAAATTCTCGATCTTCCAATGAGAAATTTCCCAGCCCGCTCTGATCACTAGAGGCATGTTTTAAGGAAGGCGCGTAGTTGTGTTGCACAGAGCCTGACCCTAGAGAGTACTGGCAAATGTGACAGTCTGTTGGTGGGAGCGACCCCATGTAGTCAGGTTTAAAGGTATGCTCACAGCTCCTGATCCTCATGTTAAGTAATTGTTCCCTGGACCAGTGGATGCATCTATCGGGAGGGCCGCGGGCAGCATGGCTGGCGCTGGCCCCGGTCCGGACGCGGACGGGCACAGACGGGCTTGCCTTTTGCGCGCCTTTGGCGCGACAGCGGCGCACCCGCTGCGCGGCCGCGCTGCGGCCCGTTTAAATATCTCACCATGGGCGGGAAGCAGCTAGTGCGCTGCCCCACAATGCGCCTGCTTCCGCCCACACAGTGATTTCCGGGATAGGAGGGAGAGCCTGCCCCTGATCGTGATGCCAAAGGGGATGATGGACGGAGCGTTTGAGCTAATCAAACACTCACCCCCAGTCAACTGATCTGGGTTTAATCCATCATCATTCTTTAGCTCACTTCACCACCCCAGTTCAGACATGGCCATATGCAAATCAGTCTGACCCTGTGCCTCATGGGAACAGTCCAGCCCGAACTGCCAAGCCACGGCTTCCCTGGACCGGAAACAAGCATCCTGGGACCGGTTTCGGGCTAACAGCCCTCATCAGCCAGGCTAGCTTGAATCTAGTGGCAAAGTGAGCAAGGGACCCACGTCTGGGCATACCCTGCCAACTTAGGGCGAACAAAGCAAACACAAGGAGATGATGGTTTTGAACCCGAAACCGGTCCCAGGATGCTTGTTTCGGGTCCAGGGAAGACATGGCTTGGCAGTTCGGGCTGGACTGTTCCCATGAGGCACAGGGTCAGACTGATTTGCATATGGCCATGTCTGAACTGGGGTGGTGGAGTGAGCTACAGAATGATGATGGATTAAACCCAGATCAGTTGACTGGGGGTGAGTGTTTGATTTGCTCTAACGCTCCGTCCATCATCCCCTTTGGTATCGCTTTGTTCGCCCTAAGTTGGCAGGGTATGCCCAGACGTGGGTCCCTTGCTCACTTTGCCACTGGATTCAAGATTGCCTGGCTGATGAGGGTTTTGAACCCGAAACCGGTCCCAGGATGCTTGTTTCCGGTCCAGGGAAGACATGGCTTGGCAGTTCGGGCTGGACTGTTCCCATGAGGCACAAGGTCAGACTGATTTGCATATGGCCATGTCTGAACTGGGGTGGTGGAGTGAGCTAAAGAATGATGATGGATTAAACCCAGATCAGTTGACTGGGGGTGAGTGTTTGATTTGCTCTAACGCTCCGTCCATCATCCCCTTTGGTATCGCCTGATCGGGATGAGCGTAGCCCCGAGAAATGCCCCCAACAACCCACAATAGCTCAAATTCAAATACAGTAAGTGACAAATGCAATTTAAAAGCACAGTTAAAGAAATTAGCAGCAGTTTTAAAAATGATTAAAAGGTTAAGAAGAATGCGCCTGTAACAGCGGCAGTCAGCAGCCTTCATGGGTCTGGTGGAATACTATTCCAAATTTGTCAAAGATTTTACGCACAAGACTGAGCCGCTAAGAGAGTTGTTGAGAAAAGGAAGAAAGTTTGAGTGGGTCGACTTGCAGCAAAAAGCGTTTACACGGGTCAGAAATAACATTGCCCTGGGCTAATGTCTTGGCTTTGAGGCTTGTAGTCACCATGGATGCGAGTGCCGTGGGAATTGGAGCCGTTCTCACACAGGTGCATGGAAAGGTGGAACGTACTGTGGTGTTTGCGTTACGTTCCCTGACTGAGATGGAACAGAACTATTCCGTTATAGAGCGTGAGGCGTTAGCTGTCGCATGGGCACAAACTATTTAAGGGTATGCTTGTGGGGGTCTGCATTTCTTGTCAGAACGGATCACAAACCCTTGATTAAGGTCATGGGTCCTGGTGGTGTTAAGAATTGTTCGAGGAGACTGGCTAGGTTAGCGGTTAAAGTACAGGAGTTTAACTGTAAGTTAGAATATGTTCCTGGGTGGAAGAACAGAGTGGCTGATTGCCTGTCTAGATTGCCGGACAAAGCGGCTGAGGTTGAAGAAGTGAATATTGAAGAAGTGGTGGCGAGTATAGAAGATGTCACAGAGGAGTCCTTGGGATCTATCTCTGAGAAAGAATGGATAGCTGCCATGGAACAGGATTCCACACTTGCTGTGGTTATGGAGATAGTCACAAGAGGATTGAGGAGGGAGAGTTCTGTGCCTGAAGGTGTGAGGCCGTTCCTTAAGGTGATCGATGAATTAGCCATACATGATGATCATTTGTTATTAAGAAAGGATAAGTTTGTACCACCCTGTGTCATCAGAGTAAAGGTAATCGAGCTAGCGCATGAAGAGCATCTGGGACAAACCATGAGCATCAAGAGATTGCGTGAAAAGTATTGGTGGCCCCTCATGGACAGTCAGGGCAGGGAATGGATTGAGAGATGTGAGGCGTGTAAGGGGCCGGAGAAACGGCTGTGGGTAGGTTTGGGTCGTTTGCCTGAAGAGCAGCATGTGGCTGAAGCCGATGGAGTGTAGGAGAAAGTTTGCCTTTATTTTGTTGGGCCATTTGGGATTCTCCCTGAGCATGAAAAATTTGCCGCGGTATTGGTTGATGCTAAGTTAAAGTGGTTAGAGGTTGTTTTTATGAGGAACATTTCTACTACACACAATATTCAGATGTTGAGTGGAATACCCTCCATATTACTTACTGACAATGGAACCCAACTTGTTTCGTGGGACATGAACATTTTTATGGAGTCTTTAGGGATTAGGCATGCGTGTTCTTCTTTGTTTAATCCTCAAGGAAATGGATTGGTGGAAAGGCTTAACAAATTGGTGAAAAGGACCATGCAGTTAGCAGCGAGTACTGGTTTGTCTGTTCAAGGTGCAGTCAAAGACATGTTGTGGGCTTATCGGACCACTGTGAATTCCAACACTGGTTTATCTCCATTCGAAATGATGCGGGGCAGGAAAGCAGGCACAAAACTGGTTCCTTCATGGATGCGGGGAGGTACATCCAAACGTGCAAACAGAAGTAACTCGAGAAACACACAAAAGAAAAGATTAATTAACGTGGGTGATTGGGTCAAAGTGAGACCTGGTGGTGTGAGTGGTGGTTTGACCAAATTTGGGGGGCCTTTCAAAGTACAGCTCTTAGGTGAAATTGGGTCAAGATAGAAAATGGACAGACATGGAACCTCAGACGGGTGGCTTTGTATCAAACATGTATCAGAAAGGAGACCGACGTGGATAACTGAGTCTGGCTGCACACGAAAAACCACGTCTGAGGGGCAAGGTGAAGATCATGCAAATGGCTTTGAGAGGGGAGATGGGTTGGGGAGTTCTGAGCCTGCGACCGCATCACCTAGGGATCTCGTACCTGCTGATACTTCACCTGCAGATGATTTACTTGACAGGAGAGTGGTAAGAATGAGGAGGCCACCTAGATACCTACAGGAGTATGTGTGCAATTAATTATTCACCTGTCATGTGCATGAGGTTATTTTGCTTTTGGTTTGTGTTCTTCCTCATATCATAATATTATTTTTCATTCATGCTCTGGGGAGAGAAATGGGGGGGGGCGTTATTTATAGTTTGGGGTGGATTTGTTTTAACTTCCTTTTATAAGAGGGAAGATGTGTTGTAATGTGCTTAATCAGCACGATCCATGCATGACGCACACACGCTCGGTGAGCTCATCATAGCTCGAGGTTCCCTGGGTTGACAGTTGGTGGCTAGTTGTGCCTGGCATAACCGTGGCATGGGGTTGCTTTCATCTACTGAATAAATTACTGAAACTGAAAGAAGTGTCCTCGAATTACTACATGAACCCTGACCAATGAACACTTGAGTCCACCCTTGGCTAGCTCTAGCAAGCACAACAACACCTGATGGGGCTGCAAAGAGAATGGGCTATGGTCCTTATCTTTGCACCATGTTGTAAGTCTTAGTTGTGGAAGGCACACATACCTGTGCTAACATGTATCTGTAGTCTGAAAGGATATTCAGATGGCTTTACTCTAAGTGCTCAGTAACAAAGCAGTTAGGCTCAGTGACTTGAGATCGTGATGGAGAATCTCTCCTTTGTTTCTGGACACAAGAAAAGGGATTGCCTTGGGCCCAGATCGATGCAATTTCTTGTTCTCCAGGATGGTAAACAGGTCTGTGGTTGGCTAACCTCACTTTTGAAAAATATAATCTTTTAGAGCCTGGTGGAGTTCCCACTTGTGGCAATCTGACTGGGTGGAGCTGAGTGCATCTGCCTGGTCATTTTGGTATTCGAAAAGATGTTCCACTATAATGTCCACCTCGTTGATGATGGCCCAGGTCCTTCACATTTGTGCTTCTTCCGATAGAGAATTGGACCTTGTTCAACCGTGCTCACGATGTAGTACATCATAGTCATGTTATCCGTCTGGCTCAATACTACTTGTTTTTTTAACCTCAAGAAGAACAACTGCAGGCCTAGCCTGATGGCCGTAACTCCAGGATACATATGTGGAGTACCTTCTCCGCCTTTTGACCAGAAGCCTCTCGTGGACAGCTCCTGCGTTTGTGTGCCACACCCTTCCAATGACCAAATGTTGTCAAAAGTTGTCACGATCATCCAGTTTACTGACAGCTGGAACGGAGACCTGTTTTAGGTTTTATGGGAACTTCCACCACAGCAAGGCTTGCTTGAGCCATCTGATGATTTTCACTCTGCTGTTTAATGAGCCTGTAATCTATTTCAACTGGTAATCTAGCTCCTGCTGAATAGGCCTCATTCAAACCCTGCAGAAAAGAATCAGTCCAATGCAAGAAAACCTAAGACCTGAGAAAGATTTGTATATTCTGACAGGTACTGACAACTTCATCGACCATCCACCAGGCGCCACAGACGGCCCCCCGCCCCCCAGAAACACCAGCCAGCCCACCATCTCCAACTGGACACCGATCATGGCCGAAGACACCGCCTCGACCATGAAAAGCATCCACTCGGGGGCCCCCACCGACCCCTGCCCCCCTCACATCTACCACAGAGCCGTGGCCGCCATCGCACCCGAACTACAACGCACCATCAACACCACCTCCAAAACAGGCACCTTCCCAGATGACTGGAAGCGCGCAGAAGTCAGACCCCTGCTCAAGAAGCCCACAGCTGACCCCACCGACCTCAAGAACTATCGGCCCATCTCGCTCCTCCCCTTCGCAGCCAAAGTTGTAGAGAAAACAGTCAACAGGAAACTGACACGATTCATTGAAGAAAACGCCGTCCTCGACCCGTCCCAATCCGGATTCCGAAGCAACCACAGCACAGAGACCGCCCTACTCGCCGCCACAGACGACATCCGCACCCTCCTGGACCAAGGCCATTCCGCAGCCCTGATCCTACTCGACCTATCAGCGGCCTTCGACACCGTCTCCCATCGCACACTAGTCGTCAGACTACACGACGCAGGCATACAAGGAACAGCCCTGGACTGGATCCGATCATTCCTCACCGGAAGAAGCCAAAGGATCAGACTCCCACCCTTCCTCTCCGACCCAACGAAAATCACCTGCGGAGTCCCACAGGGTACATCACTGAGCCCCACCCTCTTCAACATTTACATGGCCCCCCTCGCAGCCTTCGTCCGACAACACGGCCTCAACATCGTATCCTACGCCGACGACACCCAGTCATCCTCTCCCTCACCAAAGACCCCACCACTGCCAAACTCAACTTCCAGAAAGGAATGCAAGACGTCGCAGTCTGGATGACCAACAGCTGCCTGAAGCTCAACGCCGAGAAGACAGAAGTCCTCGTCCTCGGTACCACCCCTTCTGCATGGGACAGCACCTGGTGGCCGACCGCCCTCGGAAGCCCACCTACCCCCTCAGACCACGCCAAGAACCTCGGCATCGTACTCGACTCATCACTCTCCATGAACCGACAGGTCAACGCCGTCACCTCCAGCTGCTTCAACACCCTCTGCAAGACCTTCAAGTAGATCCCCCCTGAGTCAAGGAAGACAGTCACCCACGCACTCATCACCAGCAGACTGGACTATGGAAACGCACTCTACGCCGGCATCAACAAGTCCCTACTCCGCAAACTTCAGACAGTACAGAACACCGCCGCCAGACTCGTCCTCGGCATCCCCGACACGAACACATCAGCCAACACCTACGAAGTCTCCACTGGCTCCCCGTGGAGAAAAGAGTCACTTTCAAAATCCTCACTCACGCCTACAAATGCCTACACAACAACGGACCCAAATACCTCAACGACAGAATCAACTTCCACGTACCCAAAAGAAACCTCCGATCTTCCAACCTCGCACTGGCCGAAACCCCGCGCATCCACAGAGCCAGAGCAGGCGGAAGATCCTTCTCTCACATTGCAGCCAAGACCTGGAGCGAGCTACCGGCAGACATCAGACGCACCCCCTCCCTGAACACCTTCAGGAAGACCCTCAAGACCTGGCTCTTCGGCTAAACAGATCTGCGGAACCTACCCCCCACAGCGCCTTGAGACCCTCACGGGTGAGTAGCGTGCTTACAATTCCCTGATTGATTGATTGGTTTGGAGTAAAAAGCCTTTGCCATGGCCTGAAGTTCTGCTACTCTTTCTTCTGAGGGGAAAGCTCTGCTGATTTAAGTGTCAAAGATTGCGCCAAGAAAATGCAATCTTGTAACAGGATGAATGGAGTATTTCCCTGTGTTCAAGGTCAGTCCTAGTTTTTGGAATGGGCTGATGTAGGCAATTATGGAGGCATAAGCCTCTTCCTTTGATGGTCCTTCATGAGGCAGTTGTCTAGGTATGGGAATAATTAGTGACCTTATTGTTAGAAATGGGGTCTCTATTTGGCTGTGGTTTGTACCCTGTCCAAAAAGGGACACCTACTGTAGTCAGGGTAAGGGAGTCACACAGATAACATAACCCCTGCTCACCCCCTTGGTATCTTGGCACGAGTAGTCAGGCTTATCTCAGAGGCAATGTATAAAGTATTTTTACACACACACAGTACCACAGTAAAAACACACACTACTAAGGAGTCCACACCAGTTTAGAAAAATAGCCAATATATATCTGAATAAAACAAGACCAAAACAACAAAAATCCAACATACACTAGTCAAAATATCACTTTTTAAATGATTAAGCAAGTTTAGTCCATAGAAATCAATGGATGCGTTCGTTTTAGCACAAAGTACCTTAGATGCATCAAAAATAAAAGACAAGGCAAGACACAGGGGAGGTGAGGCACCGGAAATGTAAAACAATGCATCGGTTCCTTACTACACAGGGGAGGTGATGCATCAGTTCCTTACCGGCAGGGGAGATGATGTGTTGGTTCCTTACTGCTAGGCAGGGAAGGTGATGCATCGGTTCCTTACTGGCAGGGGAGGTGATGCATCGGTTTTCAGACACACGGCCTCGATTCCTTACTGCAGTGCGGTGTCGATGAAGACTCGTCACCCAGGGATGATGCATCAAAAATCCAGATGCGCTGCGTCAATGCGACAGCGGTGAAGTAGGCGCTGCGTCGATTCCTCAGTCGCGAAGCAGGCGTTGCTTCGGAGTCGGAGCGGGTGTCACGGATGTCAGCGACACAGGGCTCGAAACCTACGCTGCGGCAATTCTTCTGATGCGTTGTGACGGCGAGCTGGGGCCTGCAGTGAAAGCCGTGGTCGATGCATCAAGCAGGAACCACGCTTTGGGGCTAGCAGCGGCAATGCGTCGATCTTTTGCAGGGATGTGTCAATAAAACAGGCGCTGGAAGTCGATGTTTGCATTTTCTTCTTACACTTCCAAGGGCCTAGGAACTGGATTTGACACCACTTGGCAAGTAAGGACTCTCAGCAGAAGAGCCCAAGCACTGGCAGGTGAAGTCTTTGATGGCCCTGAGACTTAATAACGGGAGACAAGATCTACTCAAGTCCTTGGAGAACCTTGGAAGCAGGATACAGAAAGCAAAGTCCAGACCTTTCACATCCGGGACAGAAGCGGCAAACAGCAGGCCAGCACAACAAAGCAACAGGCAGAGTGGCAGTCCCTCCTAGAGCATCCAGCTCTTCTTCCTGGTAGAATGTCCTCTATCCAGAAGTGTTCTGATTTTGGGGTGTCAGAGGTCCAATACTTATACCCCTTTCTGCCTTTGAAGTAGGCAAACTTCAAAGGAAAGTAATTGTAGTGCTCAAGATCCTGCCTTTCCCTGAACTGGCTCCTAACACACTACAGGGGGGTGGCGACAGCCTATTTAGGTGTCAGTGACAACTCCTCCCTCCACTCTAGCTCAGGAAGGCCCATCAGCCTGGTGAAGGCCCATCAGGATATGCAAGGCACACCTCAGCTCCAGTGGCGGCTCGCACAGTTAACGCTGTGGGGCGGCGAGGCGGGGGAGGGGCCGGTTGGGGGGGGTAGTGGAGAATGAAATACGACGGGAAAGTGAAATGTAAATAAATAAAACCACTTAACTTGCGCTGGCCACATCGCCGAGTCGGCGATGCGGCCAGCGCAAGTTAAGTGGTTTTATTTATTTATTTACATTTTACTTTCCTGTCGTATGTCGTACTCCACTACCCCCCCACCCAGCCCCTCCTCCGCCCCGCCTCACCGCCCCACAGCGTTACCTGTGCGAGCCGCCACTGCTCGGCTCCCTTTGTGTGACTGTCTAGAGTGAATGCACAAGAGCCCAACTGTCAGCCAACACAGACGTGGATTCTACAGACAGGCAGAGGCACAGAATAGTTAAGCAAGAAAATGCCCACTTTCTAAAAGTGGTATTTTCAAACACGCAATTTAAAAACCAACTTCACCAAAATATGTATATTTAGATTGTGTGTTCAGAGACCCAAACTCCAAATCTCTATCTGTTCCCAATGGGAAACTACACTTAAAAGATATTTCGAACGAAATCCCCAAGTTACCCTATGGGAGAGATAGGCCTTGCAATAATGAAAAACGAAATTAGCCATATTTCACTATTAGGACATGTAAAATTCACCAGTACATGTCCTACCTTTTAAATACACTGCACCCTGCCCATGGGGCTGCCTTGGGCCTACCTTAGGGGTGACTTACATGTAGTAAAAGGGAAGGTTTGTGCCTGGCAAGTGGGTGCACTTACCAGGTTGTAATGGCAGTTTAAAACTGCACACACAGACACTACAGTGGCAGGTATGAGACATGTTTACAGGGCTACTCATGTGGGTGGCATAATCAGCGCTGCAGGCCCACTAGTAGCATTTGATTTACAGGCCGGGGTACACCTGGTGCACTTTACTAGTGACTTATTAGTAAATCAGATATGCCAATCATGGATAAACTAATCACCAAAACAATTTAGACAGAGAGCATATGCACTTTCGCACTGGTTGTCAGTGGTAAAGTGCCCAGAGTCCTAAAGCCAACAAAAACAGGTCAGAAAAAATAGGAGGGAGTAGGCAAAACGTTTGGGGATAGCCCTTCAAAAAGGGCCAGGTTCAACACTTATCTTAAAAAAAAGTTCACTACTGGCGTCAGGCACTTTGTAAGGATCAGGGGTGCTGACTTAAGTCCAAGTGAAAGCCTCCTCAATTGATTGTGCTACCTGGCCCGGGATTTAAAAAACCTCCCACCAAATCTCATAGGTAATTCATAATAAATCCTCAAAGTAAATTATAATTAAGAAATTAGCCACGAGAAAAACATGAAAGGATGAACTCAAAAATATTTTTTAATAAAAAAAAAAAAGTCCTTTACATAACAAATATGGATAACTATACATAGGGTGTAACTCAATTGAGTATTTACCTCAAGACCTCCCAACATGCTGCAAAAAATAAGTCAACCAAAAAAAACTAAAACATTTAAAACAAAAAAGTCCTGTTACAAACAAGAAAAAAGATCATAGAGAGGGTATTTAAGTAGAGTAATATACCATACACCTTCCTACATATAAGTTATTCATACATCTAGTAGACCTCAAAAAAATAATCCACAAGTGTAATCCTGTTTAAAAAAATAAAAAAAAATAATGTGTAAATGCAATCTTTAAATTAAACAATAGTGCATTCTACCTAAAAAAATTAAATAAACATCACGGAAAAAAATGGGGAAAATACTAGGGGTGGGTGGAGTTACCCAAAAACTCTGCGAGAATCCACAGAGTTCCGCTAGCAGTGGTGTTGGGGCACGTCATGCTGATTTTTAGCGCCGGGAACTTATCTCGCACTGTAAAATGAGGGCGAACAGCACCACGCGGCGTACCAGAGGGTGCTGCTTCTTTCTGCCGCTCGAGTAGATTTTCTACTTGAGCAGCAGCTTTCTCACCACGAGCAGCAGCTTTCTTAATGCGAGCAGTAGCGACCGGCTGCGACTGCCCGAGTAGAGAAATCTCGTTGGGAAGTGGTATGGTTATTGATTTTCTCGCTCACCAACTTATCGTTGGCGAGCCACGCGCCAGAAAAACTCCGCCACACGTAGCCCGGAGTTTTTCCAAAACTCTGTGCTACAAGTGGAGTGGGCAACACTCCGTGAACTCTACCGGAGGAGTGGAGTTTACCGCCCACCCCTAGAAAATACCCACCATTATAAATTCGGCCGGTTGGGTTCTTCCCTGGCATCCTGTATAGGAAGGCAAGCTATGTGACATAACAATACTAACATTAATTTGCCCTTGCTAACCTCCCTTACTGTATCCTTACAATAAATTAACCACTAGTTAACTATTTTGAGTAAATAAAAAAATGCATACTCCAGCAACGCAGCAGCATGCTTCCATCCTTCATCTTGTACTTCCACTGACTAACGAAAATGACAATGAAACAAGAAATATATCAGAAAAAATGGCTGCAGTGAAAAACATTAAAGAAGGCCAACTTCTTCCATGGATAATAATGGAAAAGTATGGGAATGTATTGTAAGGAGGTAAATAAAAGTTTTAAATACATTTTTAAAAATTATGTTTTAAAAGAACATATTGCATTAAAAATCCATTACTCGTTTATAAATTTCTAATATTTTTTAAAATATATATGTTATTTCTGGTGTATTGTATTATGCATCTTCCTTGGTGCTCTGGTCCTTGCTGCTCAAGCAGCATGAATGTGCTGCGTGGAGTGCACGGTGATGCAATAGAATGCTTGGGTGCCTGTGAGGTCGGTGTGTGGGTGCGTGATGCAGCATTTGAATTCGCCGCAAGGCTATGGCTGCCTGCAAGTCTCCAGCCGCGAGGGTGCTGCGAGGGTGCCGCTCGTGCTCTTAGCAGCACACGCTGTCTGGTGCTGCTGCTGCCTGTTACGTGTGCTTGAGTGTTACACGTACAACCGTCTGAGGTCTTGGAGGCAACGGAATGTGCACTTGCTGTTCCCTGTTTTGCCTCACGTCGTCTTGTTGAGCCACCATTTTAGACTGGGATATGGCTTAACATCCCAGCCTGTCATTGCGTGTTTGGGGAATTCCTCGGTGACAGGCACGTCTGAAAAAGCACTGCGTAGAGCAAAGAAATTATTTTAGACTTTCCACTATCCTTTGTGAAACACTTGGATGCCTCTTCAGAGTTCTGGTGTTTTGTGAGGGATTCGGATGAGAGGTCACTCACTGATTGAGTGGCTTCCTATTGTATGGCAGTTGTATTCAGTGCCATGCCAGGTTTTGCATTAGTGTCGTCCTTATTTTGCTGCAGTGTTTTTCTCTCATATCATGATCAATGTTTATTATCTGTCTAAAGGTTACTGGTTAATTTCAAGTATCGTGTGGCTGCTAGTGCAACACCTTAGTTCTTTATTTTCAATTGGTGATGGTATAGTAGTTGCTGGATGCTAACGTGGACAATGTGAGTGGTAGTAGAACCCTTAGTATAAGTGCTGGGGCGTGTGAATGCTTATAGGTGTAGTTTTCCTGTGCGTTGGTATTTATTTATTTTTTTATTCTTTTTATTAAACAACAAAAAGACAACATTTCCATTCACAATTTGACGAGATGAGTCACGCTACATGGTTATAATCACACTTGACACCGTTGTACAATATATCATACGAAATAGTAATGTAGCAATCTCTATGGCATTACAGGATCTTCCAAAGAGAGAACAATTGGGGATTCACATATATTACCACGGTAGCTATTCCATTTGCTCCATATGCCAATCCACTTTTTGGGGCACCCTCTAGAAACATACACAGTTTTTTCCCGTAGCATACACTAATCCATGTCTGCTTTCTACTCTTCAACTTTGGGCGGTGCCCCGGCTCCCCACAATCTTGCCAGGTTCCTTTTAGCGACCATCAGTCCCAACGTGACCCATATACGGTCTTTTCTTCCTAAATCTGTGGGCTCCCATACATTTAAAAGACATCTCTTAGCCTCGATCCCCACCACAAGTCCGAGAACCTCACCTAGACAAACGTGTATCCCCTTCCAATACTTCTGTATATACACACACTCCCACAGGGTATGCATAAATGTGCCCTCCTGACCACAGTGCCTCCTTCACATGCCCTCATCCGCCCTTCCCATACTGACGAGCTGAGTTCCCGTGACATAGATTCTATGGAGGATTTTCAATTGGACCAGACGCAACCTGGAGGAGATTGCAACTTCCCGCGGGGAGGCCACTGCCTCTTGCCACTCTTCGTCATCAAGTTCCAACCCATCGTTCCCCCAGCGCTCGCGGATCACTTTGAGAGGGACTGGTGCATTATTGATCAGCTTCTTATATGTCAAGGACACTGCTTTCGTTTGTAGGTACCCATCAAGCAAACTGTCTTCCAGCGGCGAGGCATCAGGGGGGGATACCCCCTTCTGCAAGTGCGACGTTAGTGCATGTCTCCCCTGTAAATACCTAAAATATTCGGTGCTGGCCAGTTCATATTCTTGTTGCAAGGTGGCGAAGGAGATCATTTCTCCCTTTTGCCGTAGGTCCCCTATTTTCGTGACCCCTATCAGGTCCCACTTATCAAACCCTTTCGAACCTCTCAGGGCGCCCAATTGTTCCGAGTCCCACAAAGGAGTAGCCATCGTGAGCTTTCGTTCCCACCCCAGGCTTCTATTTACTGTGTGCCATACGTGTACTGAATGTCCGGTTGGTCCCGTTAATGAAAATCTCTTGGGCCTAGAATAAAGGGCCATGTTGTAGTTATCCCCCGGCAATAACCATTTATCCATTCTGTAACCTGGGTCGTCCCACTGGCGGTACATACATTGATTTATAGCTGCTAGGTGGGCCGCCCAGTAATACTTCCTAATTTCTGGTAGCCCTCTCCCCCCATCATACCAACTTAGAACTAGCTTGGGCAGGGCTATGCGAGGGCGACCATCCCAAAGCAGCTCCCTCTGGAGACCTTCCACCTCTTTAAAATATTTAGGCGGGACCGGACCGGGAAGTTCTGGAGCGCATATAGAAAACGTGGCAGAGACATCATTTTGAACAATGCCGCCCTTCCCAATAATGAGAGCGGTAGGGTCTTCCAGTTTGCCACATCTTGCTTAGGTCTCTGTAGCGGGGGATAGGTTTCGATCATAGCTAGTTTTGGGGTCTACGGTGATAAAGATTCCCAAATACTGAAAGCCCTCTTTCGCTTCTTTCATGGGACACCCTCTAGGTAGTGTAAGTGGCTCACCACTAAGGACATACATCAGGGACTTGCTCCAGTTGATCGTGTACCCAGAGTATTCCCCAAAGGTGGTGAATATATCCAGTACTCTGTAGAGCGATGACTTGGGGGATGCGAGATAAAGCAGGATGTCGTCCGCATATAGAGAAATGCGGTCCTCCCACGTGTCCGCCCACTTTAGTCCCCGGATTACTGGGTCTACCCGAATCCACGCCGCCAGTGGCTCCAGGGTAAGAGCAAAGAGGAGGGGAGACAGTGGACACCCCTGTCGCGTCCCCCGGCTTAGTTCTAATACCCCCGATTTCTTATTATTAACGACCACTTGTGCCAAGGGCTCCGAATGCAAAAGGCGTACCCACCCGATAAAATTGGGCCCAAATCCCATCTTGGCCAAGACTGCAAACAAGTATGGCCACTCTATGGTATCAAAAGCCATCGCGGCATCAAGCGAGACCACGACCGCAGCTTCCTGAATCGTGCCCCGGCGCCCCAACACACCATGCAGTCTCCTTAGGTTCAAAGCTGTGTTACGGTGGGGCATGAAGCCCGACTGGTCTGGGTGCACTAGATTGCCTATTACCTGGACCAGACGTCTGGCTAGTATTTTTGAGAGTACTTTGGGCTCAGCATTCAGTAGTGAGATGGGCCTGTAGGACGAGCATGCACTTCTGGACTTGCCAGCTTTATGTATAGTGACCAATGTGGCAACTCGTTGATCTAGAGGGAGCAGCCCCGATTCTTGGCTTTCCTCAAACATGACTCGCATGTACGAGGCAAGCAAATCCGGCTTCAACTTGTAAAGCTCAATTGGCAGGCCGTTGGGACCCTGAGCCTTACCGGATTGGAGGCTTCTAATCGCTTGGGCAACCTCGTAGTTAGTAAAATCGCTGTCTAGCAGGTCTCTGTCATCTAGGGAGGGAAGTTTTATGTCCCTGATCAGAGCCCGCGAGTCCTCTTCTGTAAAGGAAGTGCTCGCGCTATATATGGAGCGATAGTGATCCGCAAACTCATTAGCGATCTCTTGTGGGTCAGTTATAACTTCCCCTGATCCCTTCAGCAGTTCCGGAACCAGTCTGCTCGCCTGTTCTTTTTTATCCAGCCATGCGAGTAGCTTCCCAGCCTTGTCCCCTAGGTCATAGAGCCTACCCTCTCTGTCTCTACCCATTGACTTAGCCATGTCCGTTGCTATGGATTTTTATTCTGTTCGCTTAAGTTTCAGGGCATGAAGTTTGTCTTGTGTCATTGGTTCCCTGCCATCTTCTTCCATGAGGAGGATTTCATCTTCTAAACGAGTTAATTCCTTCGACTTTTCTTTCCGCACCCCTGCTATTAGCGAGAGTGCCTGACCACGCACTACGGTTTTAAAGGCTTCCCATAGGGTTTGGGATGAGCTCACTGATTCCTTATTCTCTAGAAAGTAGTTTTCTATAGCTGTTACTACCTTGTCTTTAACCACTGGGTTTCTGAAGTACCACGGGTTGATAGGCGCCACCCGTCCCACTCTCCTCTCACCAACGACCACTTCTGCCCATAGTGGGGAGTGATCAGATATGCCTCGGGCGAGGTGTCTGACTTCCCTAATGTTCCCCGCTTGGGGCGCCGGAGTGAGAAGGTAAGTCTATTCGGGATAGGCTATTGTGAGCCCCGGAATGGAAAGTGTGTTGGATGCGTTCCGGGTGGAACATCCTCCACGCGTCCACAAGGCCCATGGCTTCAATGAAATCTGGGAGCCAACTCTGCGACGGACTGATGGTACGGGGGGACAGCGGTCCAGAGAGCCCGACACCACTGAATTAAAATCCCCTCCCACAACCAGACAGCTTTCTGGGAATGACAACACGATGTTACCCAGGTCACTGAAGGATTGACCCTGCAGTCCCGGCGGGATATACACTGATACTAGCGTGAGTGTCTTACACTCCCACTGTCCCGAGATTGCCGCATATCTACCCATCCCATCGGTCCATGTGTGTTGTATTGACATCGGAAAGGAGTTTCTGAGCAGGATACCCACTCCCCTGGAACCCGTGGTAAAACCAGAGTGGGCCACCAGCCGGTAGCCCCATCTGCTCATGGCATTGCAGGAGTTACCTACCAAGTGCGTTTCCTGGAGAAGCACCACCTCCGGAGCGTGGCGCTTGATATACTGCAATACAATACTACACTTTACTTTGTCCCCGAGCCCATTTACATTCCAGCTTAGGAGCTTAAAGGTCTTATCCCAGTGCATCCCCATGTGTAGGTTCAGAGATTGCGTATCCCATCTCTCTTTTAGCAATGTACAATGTCGCTCTCTCTAACAGAACATAAAACAACCCCACTCCACCCCAACAACCCCCCTTCCTGCTCCCCTGCACTCTGGGCCTGGAACTGCCCATGTTTCAACTATGCAGAGTGCCTGTCGCCCAAACTTAGAACTAAAAGTAGAATAGAATCGGGGGTGTAAGCTCCGCCACCCCAACCACCGCCTTAAGTCCAAAAAGCGATATGCCCTGCCAGAGGGGCCCACCCAACACCAAAAAGGATATACAGGACAATCAATCAATGCTGTCAAACCATTGTCCGTCACATCAGTTCAGCCACGCACCAGTTCGAAGGCACTGCCAGGCGAGGCGCCGAGATCAGCCTCCAGCACCACTCTCTCATCAGACTGAGCCATTAGATGAACCGGCCCGGTCCGCCACTTAGCGGGCCGTATGGTCTCTCGCGGCTCTCCAACCTTTGAGCCAGTCCGCAGCCGCCTCAGGGACATCAAAGAACCAGACCCTGCCATCTGCTTCGACGCGGAGTCGGGCCGGAAATAACATGGCATACTTAAGTCCTTTGTCTGTAAGTCTCTTCACCTCCAAAAAGGATCGCCGTTGTCGCTGTACATTCAAGGTGAAATCTGGAAAAAGGGAGATCTCCGAATTCTCATACTTCAAGGGGGGGCCCATACGCGAAGTCTGCAATACGACATCTCAGTCCCTGAAATTTAAAAGTCTCGCCAACATAGGGCGGGGAGGCGCTCCAGGTTTGGGGCGTCCTCCAGGAACTCTATGCGCCCTTTCTACCACAAAGAATTGGACAACCCCTTAGGCTGAAGATGCTTAAGTATGAGTTCCTCCACGAATAAGTCAGCGGCAGGGCCCTCCGCCCTCTCCGGCAGACCTATAATTCTCACGTTATTTCTTCTGGTGCATCCTTCATAGTCATCCAACTTATCCTCTGAAAATTTACGAAAGGCCTGCAGGTCCTTGATATCTTGCTGCATTTGCGTCGCGTCTCCCATGAGGCTAGCAGTGACGATTTCCATCTGTTTCACTTTCTCCCCTGTTTTAGTTAGGTCAGCTCAGATCAGCATCACTTCAGACGTGATGGTGTCCATCCTTTGTTCAAGGGAGGAGAGTACACCTGAGATGGCGTCCATGACATCTTTTAACGTCGGGTCCGGAAGCTCCCCTTCAGAGCCAGTCATCCGTTTCCCCTTGTCACCATGCTTTGGCAGTACATATTTGTCTAATTTAGTCTGTTGCGTCACTTTCGCACCCTTGGCAGTTGACATTTTCTCACTGGCGCCGCTAGGATCAGCCCTCTCTTAGACTTCAGGTCTTCCCCTCCTCAGCGGTAATCCCCTCCGCAGCGCAACGCCCAGCCTTGTCTTGCGGTTCACTTATGATGTTTCTCTATCACCAGCACCGGCGGGGGGGAGGGGCACCACACACCAGGTCACTGCAAGTGCGTGTTATCAGTTGGTGTGGACCAACGCATCCTCTTTTCCTTCTCCACCGCGACAATAGCGGTTATAGTACTGGGTCTCTATGTTCGTTTATTCCGCTGGGCCACCCAGCCAGTCTTTGGCCCTGCACAGCGTATGGGAAGGCCTGGTCAGCTTTTTCTCGCAGGCCCTGCCTCAACTCTCAGTCCTTCAAAGGCCAACGGGCCAAGTCCGTCCCAGGCGCTCCGCAGCACCGACAGCCGCGCCGCCGCCTCTACGCCGCTCAGTGTCCCACAACAAGCTGTCTCCTACCTTCACTGCGGCTGGCCGGCCGGAACACTCGTGCCCAGGATACCGCAGGGTCGGGAACTCCGGCCGGGGCCCCAGCCGGCACACCCAACCGCAGCCTCCTCCGCGGGCTTCAATCACGCGGCCCCGGCAGGAGCACCCCCCGCCAGTCGCGGGCGATCGGGCCGCGGCCACTCGGTCAGGGACAGGATTTCGGGACCCGGACTGCCTCTCCTTCCGCCACAGGTCTGACAGCTGGTACGTCCGCGGCCTCGCGTTCACAAGGGGCCGGACCAGACAGTGCGCCACGCCCAACTCTCCGATGCGGCAGCTCCCGGTCTCGAGAAGGCCACAGCATGAAACGCCAATTTCATCACTTTCGGGCTGCTGTGCGAGGCCGTTTTTTGGTGCTCCTGCCTCAGTGGTGGTTCCGGTGGCCCCCCCTACTGCACTGGCGACGGATTATTAAGCGGATTTATGGAAGGCGGTCGGGTGTGCTACGGAGCTAGTTTAGTTGGCGGCCATTGCGTTCCGCGGCGAAGCCACGCCCCCCTGCGTTGGTATTTTTACTACGGTTCTGCTGTGATAGATTATTTACAGTGTATGTGTTGTTTCCTACAGTGCGCAAGTTACATTTTATATTGATTAGTCCTGAGACAAAATGTGAGAGCATCACCCTCAGCGCCTGGTATAATGAACAACTTGCTGCATTGAAAAAACAATGCAAACACCTTGAGCACGAATGGCGGAAGGACTATAGTTCCATAGGCCGCACTCGCCTTAAATCAGCCCTGAAAACTTACCATAAGCGCATAAGAATAGAACGTAAGGAGTACTATGCCCAAATGATTGATTCAGCTTGTAATCCAACCAAGGAACTGTTTTCCTTGCTTGAATCCTTGACTAAGGCAGAACGTACCTTGGTTAAGATCCCTCTGTCACACAAGCTGTGTAACGACATCGCAACCTTCTTCTCGAACAAAGTATCTACAATCTATGAAAACTTTCCGAATTCTCTTAGACTGGAAGACTTGGACAGGTGCAAAGTACTTCCTGATGACTTGACAGATCCTCCTATTCCTTCTATAGATGAAGTTTGTGCTATCTCCGCATCCATCAAATCAGGTTCGCCCCTTGATCCAATTCCTCCTAGAATCTTACAGTTGGGAATGGCAGTGATAGCCCCCTCACTGCAAGAGCTCATTAGGCTATCTATCAGGTCTGGCACTGTACCCAAACAATGGAAACATGCTATGGTAATTCCTATCAAGAAAAACCCTGCAATTGATCCTTCCATACTAGATAATATGAGACCCATCTCTCTTCTTCCGTTTGGGACAAAAGTATTAGAGAAACACGTCAACAACTGCCTGACCAGCTTCTTAGAATCTAATTAGGTGTTAGACCCTACTCAATCGGGTTTTAGGGCTACATATTCCACTGAATCGGCCCTCCTCCTATCTGAAGAAACATTGAGACTGAATGCTGACAGGGGTCAGACTTCGGCCTTGATACTACTGGACCTGAGTGCAGCCTTCGACACGGTGTCACATGACATACTAACTAAAAGGCTTCAGGATTCCGGAATTGGAGGCAATGCCTTGAAATGGTTCAATTCCTTTTTACAGGATAGATCCTTTCAAGTCACACTCAAACCCTGCGTGTCGGAGCTATTTCACTCTACGAAAAGGGTCCCTCAGGGCTCTATTTTCAGCCCCACTCTATTCAATGTTTATATATGAAACCTCTGGCTGACATCATCAAAAAACATCAAGTTCAAGTGGTGTCATATGCTGACGACACCCAGCTAATAGTTAATCTGTCGAATTCCACTACTATCACAGCCGATAGGTTTATGTCCTGCTTATCTGACGTTGCAGTCTGGATGACTAACAACTAAGTGACCGTGCGCAGGCTAATGGTCCAGATACACTTGGCCACTTTTCAACAAAGATAAATACCCCGTGTGCCTCACTGTCTTCCCAGACACACTCTCCAATGCCCTCTGGTAGGGCGTTGAAGATAGTGTTGTGGAATGTGGCGGGCATAAGGGGGAAAATCGACCACACGTACTGGATTCAACTTATCCATCACCATGACATTTGCTTACTTCAGGAAACATGGAGCTTGACTCCCATATTTATACCTGGGTTCATGACTTTCATAGACCGGCCATTCCATCTAAACATGGCCGGCCGTCAGGTGGGTTGCTCATCCTAATCAACATCTCACTTAACTGTGGTGCTAAGGAATTCAACACTAATAGCCCTGACATTTTAGGGGTAAGGCTAAATAATGACAAGGGCAAGTCTATTGACATCTTTAATGTGTATGCCAGAAGTACCAGAGGAGGCAACTCTCCAACCTTGCATGTCCTGGACCAATTATTGGAAGTTAGACAGGATGGTCACTCCTTAATAGTCGGTGGTGATTTTAATGTGACATTTGAACCATTGGACTGGACCGAGTCCCTTGATGTGAGTGAGGAGGATAAAGCATGGATG
Organism: Calotriton arnoldi; assembly: GCA_963921515.1. Lineage (NCBI taxonomy): Eukaryota > Metazoa > Chordata > Amphibia > Caudata > Salamandridae > Calotriton > Calotriton arnoldi. Next base: position 3,554,418 of record CAWUFW010000087.1, read on the forward strand.
GTGCCACCTCTGGAGCTTACCCCTATTAAAAAATGGTCAAAAGCAGCACTACAGCTGAATGCCATTACTTTAGAACATAGGCAAAGAGCCGCAAATGGGAGAACGAGCTCCGATAAAGGAGGAGGGATGACTTTTAGCGGACCAAAAGGGGCGAGCAGGATTGATTATCTCCTAGTAGACCTTGTATTATTGCCCCTGGTACAGGATATGATCATTATTCCGTCCTGTGACAGTGACCATAATTCCCTTAGCTTGACTGTCAAACAGGAGAGGATGAAGGTCGGAATGACTCCACTGAGTACTAAGGAGGTAACCCCCTCCAATAACAAACGTCGGCTCAAATGGCCTGCTGTTATGGCAGATGGACTTAAGGCTAGATTGATTGCAAACGACCTAGAAAAGCACCTAGAGATCTTGGGTGCTGAGCCCGACGATCCTTTTAAAACATTTGCTTGCAGTAGCTCACAAAAAGAGTTTTTTGACCACCTGACCAGTTTCTTTCTAGTCCATGGCCACAAGATCGGACCAAAGCAAGGTAGACCATTAGGTACCAATTTATGGTTTAACAGAGATTGTAGAGTGTCAAGAGGGAAATTATCCATAGCCATTAGAAAAAGGGACGCATTAAGTATCCGTGAAGCCAGGAAGGATTATAAGCAAGCACAGGTAAAAGCGAAGAGAGAATGGGAAGAAAGGAGGTGGGAAGATCTTGGGGAGGCTACCCGCCACCAAGATAGTAAGAAGTTTTGGACCCTCTTGACCAAGGGCAACTTCGAAAGATCGCCCCCTCTGGCCAACAATATTCCAGTTGTAGAGTGGCACAAACATTTTAGCGACCTCTATTCTCTCACTGGAACATGTAATATAAATCTGTTGCCCCAGGAGATAAGCTGCCCAGCTCATACCCTCTCATTTTCTAGAGAAGAAATCTTGTCCTCACTGGACGCAATTGTACCTGCGAAGGCCCCTGGCCCGGATGGTATTCCAGGTGACCTTTTCCGCGGAGATAGGGAAAATTGGGCTACTTATTTCACGATGTTGGCCAACAACATAGTGGGTGGGGGGAGGATACCTGATTCATGGAAAGGGGCTGAAGTAATACCCATCTTCAAGAAAGGGGACAGGTCGATGCCTTCCAACTATCGCCCGATCAGCTTGATCGATTGTGCCCAAAAGGTCTTTTGCCGGTCCGTCCTGGCCAAAATCCAGGACTGGATGGATGAGAATGACATCCTCTCTCCACTCCAAGCAGGATTTCGGCGGAAGACCGGCACAATGGATCAAGTATTTTGTTTAGTTATGTTATACTGGAAGGTTGTTGTCCTGGGCAAGGGAAGCCTATACCTCACCTTCATCGATTTAAAAACTGCATTCGACCTTGTGCCCAGAGACTTATTATGGCGGGTTCTTAGGGATATGGGAATGCCTTTGGAGATCCTGGAAATATTAGTTAGGCTGCATGATGGAAACTATGCCCGGGAGAGGTGGGGTAACCAGGGACAACTCACTGAGCCAATCACTATCCAACGGGGGTCCGCCAGGGATGTGTATTGGCTCCTACCCTTTTTTCCCTGTACGTCAACCAGGTGGCAGACCTTTTGTGCTCCCAACCTGTTGACGCACCATCTCTGGTGAACCAAAAAATGGCTACACTGTTATTCGCCAACGATACCCTACTAATTTCCAAAACTTCCATGGGTCTCCGAAAGCTTTTAAACCATTTTAAGGCATTCTGCGATGTGAGGGGCTTGGTTATTAATACCACTAAAACCAAGCTAATGATGTTCAACCCGCACAAATCCTTTAAGGGAAACATACTCCTGGACAACGTCCCGCTTGAGAGGGTTAGCTCCTTTGATTACTTGGGTATTAAATTATCGGAGGGAATGGCTTGGAAGAGACATTTAGAGAAGGTCTCGTTGAAATTTACCCAGCTTACTGGGGCTTTAAGGAGGGAGCATTGCTTGTCGTACACCAAGCCCGTAGCCCCTGCCCTTAAATTGTACAACTGTAAGGCCGTGACTAGCGCCCTTTATGGGGCGGAGCGGTGGGGCATAGCACCCTCCAATGAGCTTGCAGCTGTGGAAAACAAGTTCCTTAGGAGCCTGATATCCCTACCCCTAAGTGCACCCCTTCTCCCTCTTAAACTTGATCTGGGTGTTAAGTTATTAATGATCTAGCGAGGCTGCGCCCACTGTTATTTTGGCATAGATTGGCCTCCACTCCTGACTTGGCACACTATCTAGCAGCTTTTTGCGAGGTCACCCGCTTGGACACCGCTAACAAAATTGGCTGGATTAAACAAGTAAACGTACTATGGTCTAGTATTGGTCTGCCAACCCAGGCTATCGGCCATCCACCTCCATACACAAGATGTCAAGTAAAATATCTGTATTGGGCTTGGGTCAAAGAGAACAACCTTCAGAAATGTCAACCTGGCTCCCTAGCAGATGCTTTTACTGACCTGAAATCGAATTGCTTTTTAGAAAGCTATTTCGACATTATTAAGGTGCCAGCCAATAGGAAGCGACATGGCAGCTTGCCAATTAATGCTTTTACGAATTCCTGGCAGAACAACAAACTCCAACCTAAGGTCTGTCCCTCTTGCCCATGTCCACATGAAACTATTGGGCATGTATTTTTTGCCTGTAAAGCATACTCTAAACCAAGAAGCAAATGGTTAGCTCCTGTGTGCAGACAATTAGGGACCCGAAGCTCTAAAGATGCCCTACGGATACTAAAAACAGACGCTAGACCTTTTCGCCTGTGCCACTGCGAAATTCTTGGGCCATTTCTGGGCGATTAGAAGGAGGGCACAGCCACCAGGCCCGATTGGTACGAACAGTTAAAATAGATTGTGTTGACCTATTAAGACTATACTGAACAGTTAATGCTGCTATTTTATCCTCTTAAATAATTGTTTTATGGTTGTTTTTTATGTATTTTATTCCCTCTTGTGATTAGTGCTAGAGCTTTGCTCTTAACCAGGGGTAATCCCCCCCTTTTTTTTCTGCTTAATGTGCGGGCTCTCAACACGGAAACTGTTTTGCACAAATCTCAATGATGCACTTGCACCTTGCACTTTATTTCCATAACCATGTTAGAGAGACCGAAGTCATGAATTGTGTGGAATTGTTTTACTTATATGATGTTAATGTCATCTTATCGTGTCAACTTGAGTGCTTTTATTCCTTAATTGTACATTTGCTTTTAGAAATGCATTTTTTACCTAAAATGACACACTCATGATTTGTATGGTTGCTGCTTTTATGGTTTGTTAAACCGAAACAAAGAATTTGATTGGACTAACAACTGCTTAAAACTGAACGCTAACAAAACGGAGATCTTACTGGTTGGAAGAACTCCTTCAATTTGGACGTCAGCTTGGTGGCCAGTGTCTCTGGGGGAACCCCCTACCCCTAAACACAAGGCCAAAAACCTGGGAGTAATTTTTGACTCTAAATTAACTTTCAAAGACCAAATCAGGAAAACTGCAGGGAAGTGTTTTGGTACTCTGAAGACCTTGAGAAAATTCCTTGATCTAATTCCGACTAGATCTTGGAGAACCACAGTTCATACGCTCATTACCTCACAGTTGGACTATGGGAATGTACTTTACCCAGGTCCCTCTAAAGGGAATCTAGGAATGCTGCAACGAGTCCAAAATGCAGCTGTGAGACTAATTCTTAATCTGCCCAAAATATCGTCTGCCTCTCGCGCCCTAGATCTGCTACATTGGCTTTCAGTAACAAAAAGAATTAGCTTCAAAGCCTTATGTATATGCCGACGCATTTTAAAGAAACAAGGCCCCAGTTACCTCCATTCCCTAGTACAAAACTATGCCCCTACTGGTAATCTCAGATCCTCTGACGCCAACTTGGCTACCATCCCCAAGATTAAAAAGGCGAGAATGGGAGCTAAGTCTTTCTCCTAAATAGCGCCAAAATTATGGAACTCCCTTCCCAAGGGACTCTGAGACTCCCCATCGGAAATTGACTTCAGGAAGAAACTAAAAACCTGGCTTTTTAGCAATAACATCCAATTCTAATTTTCTCTTTATGTCTACCGGCCTTACCGATTATCAGCATCGATCCCTCTCCTCTTAGCTGATTCCTTGTTCCTGCGCGGTGACACACCGTGGTAAGTCACCCATTGTTTACTGTACTCTAGATGCTTTTTTGAAGGATGACTGTGAGGGAGTAAGTCTCCCAATGATTGCTGTTACACTAGATGCCCTTGTGGAGGGATGATTGTGTGGGGTGAAGTCACCCATTACTTGCTTTTACTCTAGATGCCATTGCTTGAGGGATGACGTGTGGGGTGAAGTCATCCATTACTTGCTTTTACACTAGATGCCATTGCTTGAGGGATGACGTGTGGAGTGAAGTCACCCATTACTTGCTTTTACACTAGATGCCATTGCTTGAGGGATGACGTGTGGGGTGAAGTCATCCATTACTTGCTTTTACACTAGATGCCATTGCTTGAGGGATGACATGTGGAGTGAAGTCACCCATTACTTGCTTTTACACTAGATGCCCTTGCTTGAGGGATGACGTGTGGGGTGAAGTCACCCATTACTTGCTTTTAAACTAGATGCCTTTGCTTGAGGGATGACTGTGTGGGCTGTAGGTCACCCATTGATAGCTTTTACACTAGATGCCCTTGCTTGAGGGATGACGTGTGGGGTGAAGTCACCCATTACTTGCTTTTGCACTAGATGTCCTTGCTTGAGGGATGACTGTGTGGGGTGTAAGTCACCCATTGCTTCTGTGTGTGGTTTAGTGTTTTTTTCGTTTGGATGTGTGTTGTGTAATTGTATTTGAGAGTTCTATGTAATTGTTGTTGTGTACTCTGGATTGGTGTGCCATACTTCTTAATTGTTGGTTTTCTGTGTTATTCCTCATTTCATGCTAATCTGGCCAGCTGGGATGGTTTGTGGTGGTAACAGGAGCAGCATGTTTTTCTCAGTATGCGTCTACATGGGATGCGTGTTAGTTCTGCTGTGCGTGTAGAGGGGATATATGTATATTTATATATATCTATATGTTGTTCCTTTCTATATTGGATGTTGATGTAGGACTGTTTTGTTCCATTTTCAGTCCTTTATTTATTAAGAGTTGTTCTTAATTTAATTGCATTGGTTCCATCTTGCACTCACATTATTTGTATGCTGCCGCTGCCATCGCACCAGAGCTACGACGTACCATCAACGCCTCCCTCGAAGCCGGCACATTCCCCGACGACTGGAAACTTGCAGAAGTCAAGCCCCTCCTCAAGAAGCCCTCAGCAGATCCAACGGACCTGAAGAACTACCGACCCATCTCTCTCCTCTCCTTCGTGGCCAAAGTCACAGAAAAGATCGTCAACGTCCAACTAACGAAATTCATAGAAGAGAACTCCATCCTCGACCCCTCCCAATCTGGATTCCGCAGCAACCACAGCACCGAGACCGCCCTACTCGCCACCACAGACGACATCCGCACGCTCCTCGACCAAGGACACACCGCGGCCCTGATCCTGCTCGACCTCTCTGCAGCCTTCAACACCGTCTCCCACCGCACTCTCACCGCCAGACTCCACGACGCCGGCATACAGGGGACCGCCCTCAGACTTCCTCCTTTTCTCTCCGAACCCACAGAGATCAGCTGCAGAGTACCCCAAAGATCATCGCTCAGCCCCACGCTCTTCAACATCTACATGGCCCCCCTTGCCGCCATCGTCTGACAGCATGGACTCAGCATAGTATCCTATGCCGACGACACCCAGCTCATCCTCTCCCTCACCAAGGACCCCCTCACCCCAGACTCAGCTTCCAGGAAGGAATGAAGGTCATCGCAACCTGGATGAGCAGCAGCTGCCTGAAGCTCAACTCGGAGAAGACAGAAGTCCTCATCCTCGGACCCTCCCCTTCTGCATGGGACAACACCTGGTGGCCCACCGCCCTTGTCAGCCCTCCCACACCCACGGACCACGCCCGGAACCTCGGCATCATACTCGACTCCTCCCTCTCCATGACCCAACAGATCAACGCTGTCGCCTCCACCTGCTTCAACACCCTCTGCATCCTTTGCAAGACCTTCAAATGGATCCCTCCGAATCAAGAAAAGCCGTCACCCACACACTCATAACCAGCAGATTAGACTACAGAAACGCCCTCTACGCCGGGATCAACAAATCCCTGCTCCGCAAGCTCCAGACCATACAGAACACCGCAGCCAGACTCGTCCTCGGCTTCCCCCGACACAAGCACATCACCCCACACCTGCGAGACCTCCACTGGCTCCCCGTTGAGAAGAGAGTAACTTTCAAGATACTCACCCACGCATACAAATGCCTCCACAACATCGGAACCCAATATCTCAATGAAAGGATCGCCTTCCACGTACCCAAGAGAAACCTCTGATCCGCTGACCTCACCCTCGCCGAAACCCCGCGCATCCGCAGAGCCAGAACAGGTGGAAGAGCCTTCTCCTATGTCACAGCTCCCGATCAACATCAGACACGGACCCACTCTGCAAATCTTCAGGAAGACCCTCAAGACCTGGCTCTTCGACTGACCAGTGCTGCTCCCCCCCTCCCTAGCACCTTGAGACCCTCACGGGTGAGTAGCGCCTTTCACAATTCCCTGATTGATTGATGGATTCTGTAAAAGGGGAAGATGTGTTATATCTGGTGTATTGTATTATGCATCTTCCATGATGCTCTGGTCCTTGCTGCTCAAACAGTGTGAATGTGCTGTGTGGAATGTTGGAGTGCTTGGTGATGCAATGGACTGCTTGGGTGCCTGTGAGGTTGAGAGAGTATGGGCCGAGCAGCAGGGAGGCTGCTCCTGGTGGGGCTTTCCTAGGGGCTATCAAAGATCTAAGCTAAGAACCTATAATTAAACCATCATCTATAATCTACACCTCAGCAACTGGACCTTTTTCATCAGAACAATATATTTTTTAACATAACATAGTGTTTAAAAAACAAGTGTGTGTGTATTGAATTTCTGTATTTATTAAAAGTTAATAATTATAAATTCATGTAAACATTTAAAATATGTATAATTTTATGTTATAGTTAATTTATTTAAGATATAAGTATAATATAACAGATTTAAAAAGCAAATACTTGTTAACTATTTGTTTACCTGCTGTTTTCTTACACTACCCAACTTATCACTTGTAATCCAAATGTCCAATCCTGGAACGTTAGTAAATAAATGATTACTTAACAGTATTTTGTCAAATAAAACATTTGGATTTAAAAACAAAATAAATGTGAGAATTCAACTGACACAGGCCTATTCATCTTAATATAAAACCCAAAATAAATAAATGTAACTATTGTTAAAAAATAAATATCCTATGAATTAGTACACTCCCCACCCTAATTCCCTGTAGCCCTTACATCCAGCTCCTAAAGAATTTTTTTTAATGTTTTGAAATCTTTTTTTAATTAAAATATATATTTTTAATACTTGAAATAATACTTGAGTATTAAATTATCTAATAGTTTTTTGGGGAGACGTGATAGGTAACGTGCTGCGAAACAAGAAGAGAGTGGTTGCTAACCTAGTTGAAGAAGAAGCCTGTTTGAGTGTATCCTGAAGTTGTAAAATCAAAATTCAAAGTACTCAAACTTAGGGCCTGATTATGAGTTCATCGGTCTATGAACCTACGTACCCGTGGTCTGACCGCCGTTAGCTCAGTTGTCCAACAGCCGTATTACGAGATTGTCAGATTGCCTTTGCAAAGACCGCGGTCGAACAGCCGACACGGCCAGCCATCCGCAGACCGCTGCAGCTGTGGTCAGGGAAAAGCAGCTGCCATAGGCCGGTAGTGAGGAGTCTCACTGCCGTCCATATTACAAGTTGGCTTTCCGATGAGCTGACTGCGACGGTGGGACCACCGTCTTCAGGTCAGCAGAAACTAAGGATTTGTGGTGCATACTCACCCCTTTCCTGTCCTTCCAGGCAGAGTTAGACGTGGATCCCTTTCTCCAGGTCCCCCCTTCACATCAGCATCTTCACTCTGAAGACTACGACCTTGTTTGCGGCGATCTACAGGTAAGTTCTTTTTGTACCATATACACATTGCCTGGCCTGCCCACATATGGGCAGGACACCGGCAATGGGTAGGTGGTATCTTTCCACATGTATCGTGCATATGTGTGCCTTCAACACATATGAAGTCAAAATGTGCACAACGGCATCGATATATATGGAAAACAATTACCCACCGCCAATAGACCTTCGCAGCCACATGGCAAGCACCGCGGTCAACTCGTAATATGGCTGTCGGAAGATCACCAGCAGTTCGGTCTCCTAGAGGCCGCAGCATTTGGGCGGTCGGACCGCCAAACTCGTAATCAGGCCCTTAGATAATGAAAACATGTCAAAAAAGGGAAATGAATTGAATATCATAATATAAGTGCCATATCCATTTACAAAGGAAGTTGAGGGACTTATTAAGATGTTACCAACTTAAGGATCTCAGGGGCCAGATGGCCTAACTGCAAAGTTTTGAAGGCTCAAGTCCGTACACACCTTGATGAGGCTGTGGTAAGCAGCGTAGAGCATCTGTTACATGGAGAGGCAGCATCAGAGTGACAATATACAACAAGCATTGGTTAAGCCAATAAGTCTCGCCTTTTGCCTGCCACTGTAGACCTACTGGCTTTGCCAATGTTTGTTGTTGATGCTAGATAGCTGAAATATTAATGCCCTGCACTACCTCAATCACATTGGAAAGTAATACTGCAGATTACATACAGCACAGCACAGCGAGATTAAGTGATTCACCCAGAATCTCAGGATGTTGAATCGACGCCAAGACTCGAACCTGGTTCCCCAGTTCCAAAGTCAGCAGCTCTGGCCATTATGCCACAAGAATGTAAGTGCATGGCTAAATAAGGAGAGAGGCGCACTGTTTGAGACTCATTCAAAGCAACAAACTACACAGACCCACTTTGGTGACAGGCAGGATACTTAATTGTGCATGTAACAATTTAAATCGGAAAATAACACTAACAGCAGAGCGTATGGCTCACTGCTTTCCTTGCAGTGCACACTGACAACATTCAGAACCATGGAGTGGAGATAAAGACTTAGAAGAGCACAGAGCCAGAGAGAAGTGTGTGAACACGAGAGAGAAGCCAATACTATGGGGGATGGGACCTCTGCAGGCTGCTCTGCTTGTGGCTGCCATGGAGGAAGGGCAGCCCTCACTCAAGCTCAGGGCCTGTATTGTTAAATAGGGCCTGACGCTGCCTGAAACTGCATTGAAACGTTCTGGTCATCGTGCATCACAAATCTATGGCAACCCCTCAAATACTCCTGAGCAGGGCACAAGTCCTAAAAAAAGAAGTGGGGGGACTAACCTAGTTAATCAGTATGCGCGTGGCATCGCGGCGCGTGGCATCGCGGCGCGTGACATCGCGGCGCGTGGCATCACGGCGCTTGACATCACTGCGCGGGACATCACAGGAACTGGCATCACAAGAAGTGATATCAGATCTTAAGCCCTCACATTTATGTTTAGCAGGTGTATCATGAGTACATTTGAGCACATTTCGAGTATACTTGCAAACCCTCCTGATTTAGGCAGAAGATTCACACTTTTGTAGCTACATATAAAGCAATGTTACCTTTTGTCAGCGTTAAGTTTTCTCTAGCCATAGTGCTTTAAAAGAAATAGTGATATTTAAATTATTACAACGCCTCCTCAGGGGTATAAGCGCTATATAAATGCTATTTATTTTGTGCAAATACTGGGCAAGATCAACACATCTGACGTTCTTCCCGTGCATGCAAATCTCCTAAATAGAGCCTGAACAAAGTGAAAAGCTGCCTCTCCTAAGTATGTGTGAAGTGCTAACAAGGTGCGAGCCTTTGTTTCCCCTCTGCTGCATTTGCATCAGGTGTGAGGCTCCTGACTGCTGCCAGCCAGGAAACGCCAACAAAAGGAGGCTTGATGACCCCTGAGACTCGGCCTTTGTTATGGCCGAGTATCCCAGCAGGAGTCAGAAATAAGAGCCCCGTCCCCGCCTGCACGTTGTTGTGATGGAAAGCAGATAACAACGTGCCGGCGCTGCTGAATGTGTCCCGGTGTTTAGATATTACACCGGGACGAATTCAGCATCTTTTTTAGTGGGGCCCAACTTCTTGGCAGGGTGGACGGCATCCACCCTGTGAAATAAGTGGGGGGAAGCCGTCCACCCGCGTGGACCCCCGACTCGTGCCCTGCTCGTGAGTGTGCGGAGCTTTCTCCTGTGCGGCTCTTCAGAGGATATTGGTACTGTTTGTCGTAAGTGTTGAATTGTTTCCATACCCTCTTTTGCGGCCTCAACATCCATAGGGTCGGCTTTACTCAGTTGTACAGCAGTTTTCATTTCCAGGATTGGTGATTGCTGACTTAAAGCGAGGGACTGCGGGAGATGCTTTTGCAATGCTGGGCTGATAGCCTCCTTACAGCTCACAGAGGCAGCAATAAACGAGGTCAACCATTGGCTGTAAATCACTCATTTCTTCCAGCGCCGCCTCAGTATAACCCATCAGCAAGAAAAACAAGCATTGGCATAGCCAATAGGTCTCGCCTTTGGGACCTTATAAGTGTTTAGCTATGCAACAGTTAATGTTGTTGCACCAAGGATATTGTGCTTTATAACTAAATACTTATAAGGTCACAAAAGCGAGACCTATTGGCTATGCCAATGCTTCAAGGGTAGACAGAAGGGTAGAGAGAGGGGTAGAGAGAGGGAGGTGGAGAGAGGGAGAGGTCGAGAGAGAGAGGTAGAGGTAGGTACAGAGAGAGGTAGATAGAGAGAGTTAGAGCGAAAGAAAGAGAGAGAAAGAGAGAGAGAATTAAGGGGAGAGAGAGAAAGAAGGGTAGAGAGAGAAAGGGGGAAGAGAGAGAAAGGGGGAAGAGAGAGGAGAGACAATGAAGGAGCAAGTGAATTTCAGAGGGGGGAGAGAGAGAAAGAGAGAGAGAGAGCGAGAGAATTAAGGGGAGAGAAAGAAGGGGAGAGAGAGAGAGAGAGAAAGGGGGAAGAGAGAGAGGAGAGAGAATGAAGTAGCAAGTGAATAGTGAGAGGAGGGAGAGAGAGGGAGAGAAAGAGAGAGGGAGAGAAAGAGAGAGGGGGAGAAAGAGAGAGGGGAGAAAGAGAGAGGGGGAGAGAGGGGGAAGAAGTGATGTGAAACACCAATAATTTTTTGGGGGGGGAGGAAGACGGGTGTACTTAAAAACACTGTACACAGCACTGTACTGAGACCGCTCCAGAGGCCCCTTGTCTGCTGTGTAGATTTAACCAACATGCAGGCGAAAGAGGAGGAGAGTGAATGAGCAAACACAAGATAGAGAAAAGAATGGAAGAAGGAATAGCTGATGGAGCTTATGGGGGAGAGTAACAGAGAGAAGAGAGAGGTAGAGGAGCGTAAATAAAGGAGAGATAGAGAGAAGTGTAGAGAGTTGAGAGAAGGGTAGAGAGTTGAGAGAAAGAAGGTGAGAGAGAGGAGAGCGAATGAAGGGGAGAGAGAGAGAGAATGAAGGGGAGCGAGAGAGAGAGAAAGACTGGGGGAGAGAGAGCAAATGAAGTGGAAAGAGAGAGAGAAAGGGGGAAGAGAGAGGAGAGACAATGAAGGAGCAAGTGAATTTGAGAGGGGGGAGAGAAAGAGCGAGAATTAAGGGGGGAGAGAGAGAGACAAGCATTGGCATAGCCAATAGGTCTCGCCTTTGGGGTCTTATAAGTGTTTAGCCAGAGCTATTGACTTTGCCAATGTCTTCAAGCTGTGCTGTAGAGAAGTGTGGCTGCTGTGCGGCATGCCGAAAAGTTATAATAAAAAAGTGTCAGAAGCATTTTTGTTACTTTATATATGACCAAGAAGGCATTATGTAAAACTGAACGACCATATTAAAAAAAATATTTACAATAAAAAATTTCCTCAGTTTTCTTTTGTTCTTGCAATGCTGGCAACTTGTTTCTGCCTATTGCAATGGTTGTTTGTTAAAGATTTTTTTTTGAGGGGGCATAAACAATCGGAGGGTGAAGGTTGGGAACTAGTACCTGTATTATAACACTAGCAGCGGCCAGACGCTAGGGGAGAATCAACAGATGCCAGATTCCGAGAGCAGGCTGAGGTGGTGCTGAGTGATGCTGAGGTGGTAGTGGTGGTGGTGGTGACTGTTGCGGAGACGATGCTGAGGTGATGCTGAATGATACTCAGGTGTTGCTGAGTGATACTGCTGTGGTGCTGAGTGATGCTGTGGTGGTGCTGAGTGATATTGTCTTGGCGCTGAGTGATGCTGTGGAGGCGCTGAGTGATGCTGTGGCGACGCTGAGTGATGCTGTGGCGGCGCTGAGTGATGCTGTGGCGGCGCTGAGTGATGCTGTGGCGGCGCTGAGTGATGCTGTGGCGGCCCTGAGCGATGCTGTGGTGGCCCTGAGCGATGCTGTGGTGGTGCTGAGCGATGCTGTGGCGGTGCTGAGCGATGCAGTGGCGGTGCTGAGCGATGCTGTGGTGGCGCTGAGCGATGCTGTTGTGGCGCTGAGCGATGCTGTGGTGGCGCTGAGCGATGCTGTGGTAGCGCTGAGCGATGCTGTGGTGGCGCTGAGCGATGCTGTGGTGGCGCTGAGTGATGCTGTGGTGGCGAAGAGTGATGCTGTGGTGGCGAAGAGTGATGCTGTGGTGGCGAAGAGTGATGCTGCTGTTGCGTTGAGTGATGCTGTGATGGCGTTGCGTGATGCTGTGATGGCGTTGAGAGATGTTGTGTTGGTGCTGAGTGATGCTGTGCTGGCTCTGATTGATGCTGTGCTGGCTCTGATTGATGCTGTGCTGGCTCTGATTGATGCTGTGGTTGCGCTGAGTGATGATGTGGTGTTGCCGAGTGAGAGATAGAGTGAAGATATAATGCCCAATTAGAGAGGGTGGTGAGAGAGAAAGAGAGAGAAAGGGTGTACATAGAATAAAGAGTGGAGCGGGATAGAGAGAGAGAAAGAAGGGGAGAGAGAGTGAATGAAGGAGTTTGAAAGAGAAACAGATAAAGGGGTGAGAGAGAATGAAAGGCTAAAAAAGATAGAGAGGTGAGAGTTAATTAAGTAGAGAGAGGATTAGAGAGGGGAGAGAGAGAGAAGGAGAGAGACAATAAGAGTGGGGGGTGTGGAGTTTAAATAGAGTGAAGAAGTGACGCGGAAAAAGTAACCTTAAATATAGCTTTGTGCTTTGCGCGAATAAATATAAAAAAAAAAAAACAGTGAGAGACAAAAATACTGGTAATTAGGCTGTGACTCCCAATATAAAACAAATAGCGATATAGGGTGAAATCAACACACCGAAGCAATATTTCTAACTAGACAAAAAAAAGCTTGCATTTCAATGCTAATCGCTGTTGTTTTTCATGTGACTGTAGTCCAGGGCTGTCAGTTGGTAATGTGAGCTGCTGCTGCGATTGAAACATCAGAGTCCAGAGAGTTAATGAGCCATGACGAGGAAATGAGGAAGAGATAGGAAACCCAGATGCAAGCTGCGCGTGCACGCCATCGTGAACTCAAGCTGGTCGCCAGCCGAAAGCCAGTGGGTTTGCACTTCCAAAACCTGCTTACTAAAACTCTCGGCCAGACCAGCGCAAGCGCTGGTGCAGGCCGAGACCTAAAAAAGGGGGAAGTGAGGAGAGACAATGAAGGAGCAAGTGAATTTGAGAGGGGGGAGAGAAAGAGCGATACAAACAGAGGGGGGAGAGAGAGAGACAGGGAAGAACTGACGTGAAACACGAATGGTTTTTTTTAGGTGGAAGACTGAAGCATGTAAGCAGGCAAAGATACGATGACATTACTTCCCTTAAAAAAATGTAAGTGCTGTAAAGGAAATTTTGTATAAATAAAATACGACTACAGCTAAACAGGAACACTGCCTCTAGGTAAATGTAAGCATAAAACGTAAGTAGACAAGAATACGATTACATTTGTTTAATAATAATGTGAGTGGTGTAAAAGTACAGTTAAACAAATAAACGAGAGTACACGTAAACGCCAACACTGCCTTTAGCTGGCTAAAATAAAGGCCCTTTTATAACACTGTGGTAAAGGTCTAAGCATACAAGGATACGATTACATTAGTTTAATAATAATAATGTGTGCGGTGTAAAGTAAAGTTTGAAAAAAGAAAGGAGAGTTCACGTAAACGCCAACAGTGCCTTTAGCTGGATAAAATGAAGGCCCTTTTATAACACTATCGTAAAGGTCTGGCAGTACAAAGGACAGGTTTATATGGGACAGAAGTGTTAGAGGAATCGTAAATAAAAGTTTCCGCTAAGGGCAAACGGGACTAAAGGAGGAGGGGTATGTGTGGCTTGTGCCACAGTGGCGCCGCTGGTCTGTTTCCTGCTGACAAGCATGCAGCACTGGACTGAGACCGCTCCAGAGGCTCTGTGTAGATTTTCCCAATATGTAGGCAAAAGAGGAGGAGAGTGAACGAGCAAATACAAGATAGAGAAAAGAATGGAAGAAGGAATGGCAGATGGAGTTGATGCGGGAGAGTGACAGAGAGAAGAGAGAGGTAGAGGAGCGTAAATAAAGGAGAAGTGTAGAGAGGCAAAAGAAGGGTAGAGAGTTGAGAGAAAGAAGGGTAGAGAGAGGATAGAGAATGCAGGGAAGAGAGAGAGAGTGAATGAAAACGAGAGAGACAGAAAGAAGGGGAGAGAGCGAATGAAGTGGAGAGAGAGAGAGAGAGAAAGGGGGAAGAGAGAGGAGTGACAATGAAGGAGCAAGTGAATTTGAAAGGGGGGAGAGAGAGAGAGAAAGAGAGAGAGAATTAAGGGGAGAGAGAGAGAAAGAAGGGTAGAGAGAGAGAGAAAGGGGGAAGAAGGAGAGACAATGAAGGAGCAAGTGAATTTCAGAAGGGGGAGAGAGAGAAAGAGAGAGAGAAAGAGAAAGAGAGAGAGAGAATTAAGGGGAGAGAAAGAGGGAGAGAGAGAGAGAGAAAGGGGGAAGAGAGAGGAGAGACAATGAAGGAGCAAGTGAATTTAAGAGGGGGGAGAGAGAGAGAGAAACCGAGGGGGAGAAAGAGAGAGAGGAAGAAGTGACGTGAAACACCGATATGGTTTGTTTTAGGTGGAAGACTGAAGCATGTAAGCAGGCAAAGATACGATGACATTACTTTACTCTAGACACGTGTACAGTTTACACAAACACCCATGTGTAAGGTGAAAGTTCTAGACAAGTCTGCAGTATACACAAACATACATGTGTAAGGTGAAAGTTCTAGACAAGTCTAGGAGAAGGTTTCTAACAGCAGCCTCATGTATGCACGAGGAGTGTTTACCATTAAGCAGCCATTTTCTGTCAAATACAATTGCTCTTTGATATGTATCTGAATTACGTAATTTTCTGCCAAACATTTAAAGCTGCAGTCCACCAAACTTTCCCATACAACTCAACTGTACTATATAAAGCATAGGCTCCATGCCGTAGCCACAGAAGGATTTCCCCTGACTAGGTAACAGACCACAGGAGTGTAAACCCCGCCCACTCTCTGTGTCAATCACTTTCTAGTAAACAACAAAATGAGGTACCCCGTCTATTTCATGTGCTCACTGAAACCCCCAACCTCTATGTATGAAAGCAGTTGGCACCCATGAAGCGCAGTCACTCCTCATGATTTGTAGCACCGCACAGAAAGGCCACACCATTAAATGTACACGCTGCCCACTTTAATACATAAAGGAGGCCAGGAAACAGTTAAGAGTGATACCCCAGCTACACCCCGACAGGTAGAAATAGAACCAAGAGTTAAAGCACTACACGACCAGCAATTGTGACTGGTATAGTATTTTAGAATAAATATTAGCCGGGTTAATATCAATTAAGGCTGCTTTTAATATATGACTGCTCCATGGAAGATCGTGCATTTTCTTTTAACTCTGTAGCTTGTTAAAAGAAAGCAACGTTTTGCTCTTTCCGGTGGTTGCATCTGTGGCAGCCTTTTAGTGCTCCAAATGTGTCTAATTGAGCTGAGGCGAGACCTGCCACACGTGTATTTACGCGTAGTCACGTGCATCCAGTGTGATGTACGCCAATAAGTAGACTGCAGGGGTATTGATGAAATAAATAAATGCGCATGTCCAACATGCAGGACATTACTGCAGAGCCATCACACTACTCTAAACTCTGGGTAAAGGTGGTGTGGTGTGCCTGAGCGGTGCAGCCAACCAGCAACACACAGGGAAGTCAATGAAACACGTTAGCAACAAGCGCGCGCCTCGCACTGACGAGGAGAAGAGGAGGCAGCAGGGGAGAGAGGAGGGAGCCTGGGCCTGTTTCCCTTGCGGGAGCGAGCGAGTTAATTACAAACATATGGTTTGAAAGCTCGCTCCCGCAAGGGAATCGCCAAACGTGCACGCGTTGCCATTCAAAGCATGCAACGCGTGCACGTTTTTGCCAGCAAAGCTGTGCCGATTACTAAAGGTCTTTTTCCTAAGTAGCGCATGCGCGCTGCGTAGGCGAGACCTAATCAAGGTGCGATGAAGTGGCCAGTGCTTCATTTGGGTGGGGGAGAATAAACAGAGATGAGTTCAGGTGGGAGGGAGGGGGAGAAGCAACATGGATGGGGGGAGTAAACAAGAAAAAAAAGTGCAAGCGCAATGGAGGGAGCAGCAGGCAGTGAGAGGGGGAGGGGGAAGAAGTAGTACCTCAATCACATCGGGAGCAGCGGACTGGCACTGATTAACATGAATCAATCTGTGCTTGGTCTCTGTTCCACAAACATGATCGGAAGTGACGTTTTGGCTGCACTGGCCAATTATGGACACTGCAAAGCAGAGTGACGAAGAAGCAGGCAAATGGTAAGCAATGGGCGGGATCAAAGTTCTTTTTGTATACAATAGTGTCTCGCAAGCAAGACCCATGCGCTAGCTCAACCCTAAAAAAGGGGACAGAGAGTTACCAAGCAATTATCGAATGATAGCCCTCATGGATATTCCATATAAAATAAAAGTTAAAACATTTTGAAGAACGGGTTATTCGCCTACAGACGGTTGTTTTCTTTTGGAACAGTTAGGAGAGAAATATGCCATAAGAAAAGGACAACCGCCTTATGCGGCCTGTATTGATTTGCCATGGCAACACTATCAATAGAACCAGACTTTAGAGAAAAATGCACAATGAGGGTTTCCTCCCTTCCTTGAAGCTGAAAACTCAACTGCATAATGGTTCTTGGATGCAAATGCAACTTGGTAGTAATGGAGCCTTCACAAGAAAAATCAAGACCCCTGAAAAGGCTGAGACAAGGCTGCATCCTTGCTTCTCACTTAATTTTAATTTACAGAGAAGATGCTGCCCAAATAATGAAGAACTCATTCTTATTTCCCACGGCCTTGGATGAGGAAAACATTTCAAACTCATATTTTATGATGATGATACTGTTTTAATAGACCTTATGCCAGTAAGCCTGTAGAAACAATTAAATGATTTTGCCAAGTACTGCCAAATTGAGGTACTGGTAATTAATTTTTCGAAAACAAAAGTTATGGTTTTCACAAAGACAACAGATATAAAAAATGGAAGCGGCCACTGAACTGAGTACACATACCTGAATATGACTTTTATAAGTAATCTTCATTTTAAGAGACATATTGAAGGGCTTGTAATGAGAGCTAAACTAGCAGCTGGATTATTGAAACAAATGGACCATGAGCTGGGACATAAATCTATTGACGTTTTGAAGAAATCATAGAACATGAAAATTGTTAATTTACTGCTGCATGGAAGTGAGATCCTACAGCAGAAAGACCTCTGGTGAGATCCTACAGCAGAAAGACCTCTGGTGAGATCCTACAGCAGAAAGACCTCTGGGGAGATCCTACAGCAGAAAGACCTCTGGTGAGATCCTACAGCAGAAAGACCTCTGGTGAGATCCTACAGCAGAAAGACCTCTGGTGAGATCCTACAGCAGAAAGACCTCTGGTGAGATCCTACAGCAGAAAGACCTCTGGTGAGATCCTACAGCAGAAAGACCTCTGGTGAGATCCTACAGCAGAAAGACCTCTGGTGAGATCCTACAGCAGAAAGACCTCTGGTGAGATCCTACAGCAGAAAGACCTCTGGTGAGATCCTACAGCAGAAAGACCTCTGGTGAGATCCTACAGCAGAAAGACCTCTGGTGAGATCCTACAGCAGAAAGACCTCTGGTGAGATCCTACAGCAGAAAGACCTCTGGGGAGATCCTACAGCAGAAAGACCTCTGGTGAGATCCTACAGCAGAAAGACCTCTGGGGAGATCCTACAGCAGAAAGACCTCTGGTGAGATCCTACAGCAGAAAGACCTCTGGGGAGATCCTACAGCAGAAAGACCTCTGGTGAGATCCTACAGCAGAAAGACCTCTGGTGAGATCCTACAGCAGAAAGACCTCTGGTGAGATCCTACAGCAGAAAGACCTCTGGTGAGATCCTACAGCAGAAAGACCTCTGGTGAGATCCTACAGCAGAAAGACCTCTGGTGAGATCCTACAGCAGAAAGACCTCTGGTGAGATCCTACAGCAGAAAGACCTCTGGGGAGATCCTACAGCAGAAAGACCTCTGGTGAGATCCTACAGCAGAAAGACCTCTGGGGAGATCCTACAGCAGAAAGACCTCTGGTGAGATCCTACAGCAGAAAGACCTCTGGTGAGATCCTACAGCAGAAAGACCTCTGGGGAGATCCTACAGCAGAAAGACCTCTGGTGAGATCCTACAGCAGAAAGACCTCTGGTGAGATCCTACAGCAGAAAGACCTCTGGTGAGATCCTACAGCAGAAAGACCTCTGGTGAGATCCTACAGCAGAAAGACCTCTGGGGAGATCCTACAGCAGAAAGACCTCTGGTGAGATCCTACAGCAGAAAGACCTCTGGGGAGATCCTACAGCAGAAAGACCTCTGGTGAGATCCTACAGCAGAAAGACCTCTGGTGAGATCCTACAGCAGAAAGACCTCTGGGGAGATCCTACAGCAGAAAGACCTCTGGTGAGATCCTACAGCAGAAAGACCTCTGGTGAGATCCTACAGCAGAAAGACCTCTGGGGAGATCCTACAGCAGAAAGACCTCTGGGGAGATCCTACAGCAGAAAGACCTCTGGTGAATTCAATCGATTGACATTAGTGTGAGGAAATGGGGTGTTTTATATGGTGTGGTTGTGAGACTGTGTAATACACTTACCAACCCCTTTACGTCCAGTAAGTTCCATCTGCAAAACCTCACTCAACCGTGTGCAGCTGTGGCACTGAGCAGCAAGGCTTGCACAGAGGAACAAGTGTTGAGCATTTAAACAGCACCACAACAACTGCAGACGAAATCGACATCACTCAAGAAATCAGACACCAATTTATAAAAATAGACTGTATTTTTTATAAGAATAGAAAATGTCCTGAGCACTCAAAGTAACACAAATTGTCCAAAAAGAGTAAGTGTTGTTTCTGTTGTCCTTTATTGGATGCACAAGTACTTCCTTGAGTCCATATTTCTTTACATCAGTTCAAGCACAGAGGTAACGTTTCTTGTTCGTTGCACCAGAGTAAATATACTCAAAACAGCCAACACGTGTTTTGTCGTATGGACATTAGCCTTCAACTTCATCACGGCTGAAAATAATAAAACTAGATAGCCACATATCAGCCATCAATAAAAGGCATTAACATACCTTCACCCACCAATAAGTGCCGTAAACATCAACAAGACATCCGTGACATATTACATTGTCATCTCCAATACATAAGTGAATAGGTCGCGTCCCACTTACATAATATTGCAATGTCAAAACCACAATAAACCGCTTTAATATTCAGCAAAATGTGGCATACATTACAATAAATAAGCCAATGTATCAATCTTATGACTATTCTTATTGAAAATGCTGAGAGAAAATTTGCCAAATTATTGCAAGAAATTCAGGAGATTGAACGTGAAATTAACTAATTGAATTTACCAGAACCTACAAAGAAAAATTATGGGATCTTGGAAGAGATTTTGCAGAAACGTCAGGTTGAGATGAAAGATAGCAAGGCACGAAAATTGAAAAGGGATTAGATGGACTGTATGAGAGGGCGGGTGTTCACATTTGTCAAGTGTGTTCGATCATCTAATAAAGAGAGATGGCCAGGCTACGAAAGTAGAGCCTCCTCGTTGAGCAATGGTAACACAACCTCCTTTCGAGTAGTGATAATGAGGCGGTGGGTGAAGGGACATCCAATCAAAAAAAAGAATAGTACTTTTTTCGGGGGGTTATATGTATCAGGATGGGAAACAGGGACTCCAACACCAGAGTCAGGGCCAAAGAAACAGCAAGGCCAGGAGGGGAACCAGAGGAAAGGGGTCAACAAGGCAAAAGAAGGTTTATGCAGACCAGGTCTTGGAAGAAATACAAATGATGACTAGTCAAGTTGAAGATAACCAGGAAGTGAATGTATTAATTATCTGACTTTGTCTTGACACCAGATATGATTTCGGTACTTAAGAAAGGTATGAGTTTTTGTGCCATACAACATTGCAATTTTGTTGACATGAAGGTGGATTTGTATAAATTTGTGAGATTACTTAAGTTAAAAAAATCTGCTTACATCCACCTAAACATAAACCCCAGTCACAGATGCCAATGTTGAGTGAATTACCTATTCAGGACATACATGACACCACAACACTCTTGTCACTTACAAATTGGGAAGAAGACCCTTAACTATGACCAAACTACTTGCTGACTTTGAACTTTGTACTAATCTTCATGTAGACAGTGGTCTTAAAATTAAATCACGATGGACACCCCAACTGGCCAGCGGGAATAATACTTTTCTTTTTGTAAGGCTACTAATATAGAGATTGGTAAATGGAATAATAAGACACTGGCAAGATACCGTGGTTATAAAGACAATGTAATGAGACTAGGAATGCTTGGCACTACAGCTGCTTCAGAGTAATAGGGATTTGATTATTAGAGAAGCAGGCCAGGGGGAAACATGGTTGTTATGAATGCAGTAGACTATAACAATGAGGTGTATTCTCAATTTACCGATGTTACCTGTTATCTCAAACTTGACTCTAATTAAGATTAATGGGAAACGTAAAGAATGGCATGGTATTGGATTACTCAAGGATGACTAATATTGCTATTTGCGAGAAGATCGCCTAAGATACTCGTGTTTATACACTCTTCTCAAAGTGCACAAAAACCTTCAGTTTCCAACAGGTAGACCTTTAGTTTCTGGCACTGGGGGCTCGACAGAAAGGTCTTCATAATATGTGGATATATTCTTATATCCATTTGTAGAGAATCTTCCATCACACATCCAGGATATGAAGCATATTCTTAATATTCTGAGTGATGTTGTGTGGGAACCTGGAAAGTTAATAGTAACTTTGGGTGTGGTATCTCCTTATACCAATATTTCACATGATAATGGCATCAGTGCATTGAAGCACTTTCTAAACACTAGATCAATTGAGTTTCTGTAACACACAGAAATGTCACTCTCCGAGCAGTGGGGAGCCATGTTCCTTTGTGGGAGCCTAATCCAGGAATGTTAATACATTATGCAGCAGTCCCATGTCAGAATGCACTATCTGCGGGCCTGGAATCCAGTGGGAGCGATGCACTCTTCCATCTCTCACCGCCTCCACCACTGACCACATATACATAATTATAAGGGCCAGTGGCAGGAACAGGAAAGGTGAATTAAATTTGGGATAAAACGGAGACCCTGGACTCCACGACTCTGACTCCTTACTCACCCTGACACTTGATGTCTGGATTGCTGTAGTGGATTTCAAAATGCAAGTCCTTAGTTACTTGCTGTGAAGTTCCTACACTTAACTGCAAACGTGAATGGATATATCTTAGCAATATCTCTGTGTAACCAACTCTTTGTACCTTGAACTGGTAATTTCTGAAACTGAACATACAAATAATCATTACCCCAAATCAGAGTTTAGTGGCCTGTCTACCTGTGACTAGAAGAACTGCTCCTATGCACTTTCTGAGGAAGATGTGTTGTGGTTTACTTGCCTCCTCTAGCACTTCAAAGATAATGAAAAGCATTAAATATGCTGCTATTCCTAGGCTTAACATTTCATATAAAAATACTGGAACTCTAATACCTTATCCGTAACACTTAAACATAACCTGAGCAACATAATCCTTACTCAAAAGCCCGTCCAGCTCTGTCACAGGATAACCCTCAAGGACATGCAACAGCTCATAGTCTCATAAGAATTCATATGTATTTTCAAATTGTTCAAAATTTGATTCTATCAACAAGTAGGGTTGACGCCTTTCAACGAGAAAAATACTGGCTGCTTTGTTCACGTTTTAAGATTATGCAAAGGACCAGCTATGATACTTAAGTAGAACTTTATATAAAGTTGCACACATTAATTTTTAACATGGCCTTTCTCTCTTTGTATACTTGCATTAACAACACGACTTCCTAGATCCTAACAAGGTCCTGACGGCAGCAACATTTTATCAATATTGATTAGCAAAAGAGCTGTGGGCCATGAAGGAAGTTATACTCAGTTGCCGAAGATGGTTGCAGCATCGCTAGAGTATATGAGAGTTTGTGGCTTGCTGGGAAATGTAGTTCATTGTCGGGATGCGTCACATAGGGCGATCTTCGCACACTCGAAGCCTCAGTCCAGACAGATCTGACACTCTGCAGGTACTCAAAAACACAAGAGAGAGAAAGGGATAACCACAAAAAGTGGAGGGGTATACTCCTGATCCCCTTTAAATTACGTAAACAAACAATAAGAGGAGTACAACCTGGAGACACAGTGAAGTCTCCAAAGTATTGGGATAAAGGGCACAAGAGAGGAAATATCCTTTCTTAAGAAGACCCCTCACTCACCAACCTAGTTGGTGACATGCTTCATCATCGGGGTCCCACCCGAATGGCCGAATGCCATCCGGGTGTGCTTCGACACCTGATTACAGTGGAGCAGGTTTATTTTCTGTGTAGGTGAATGAAATAGTGATTTAAAAATTGGCCAAATATTACTCAAAATTAGTATTTTTAATAATAGAGCACCTGGACAATATTAAAAAGAATTATAAGACACCCTTTTTGGTTAAATTGACCAACTGGTATCTTTAGGTAAAAAAGTGCAAAAAGTGCGAAAAAGAAGGTCTACATGTTTCAACCTAATGTCGATATTACTAGGTTTTCGTCAGGACCAAGAGTACGTGACCCGGGTGGTCTACACACGCTAAGGTGTATCCTGCCCTTGATCACTGCTACCTAACTCTGTACTCACAGTTAGGAGACCTTTCATCCTAGTAGTTGAAAGGAAAGAATTATGTAACGCATGATTGCGTGCCTCATGGGAAAGGGGGTCATGGTGCTGGCTCAGTCGCGTGATAGCGAGTCACCAGTCACCGGCTGCTATGCCTATACTAAAGACCTGCCACCGCTCCCCGAGGACAGCCTTCCCTTTCCTAAGAATGATTCCACACGAGCAGGCTTCAAGCATTGCTCCCCAGTCTCACCCCCTCCCAAGGAGTGCTCCAGCCCCCTAAAATCTTTGCTTCCCATAGAAGATCACTCAGAACGTTAGTCATCTTGCACACAACCCCAGTAGCCCTTTAAAAAAAATGTTTTATATTTATTATATATATATTTATATATATATATATCCCAACAACGTTCCACCAGGCGGCCGAACGCTCGGCGGGTGCTTCCGTGCGACGGGTGAGGTCGTTTGTTGCACAACAACTACGGTAGGAAATCGGAGCACTCACGGGGTCTTTAAAATGATTTATTGAGCAAACGCGACATAAATCAAGAATTTAAAATCATTCTTTTTAAGAGCAGTAAGAGTATAAATTGACACGTTTTTTTTATGACTGAATTTTTTTACTAACTTTTTTGTAATAATTGCAATGATTTTAAGTAATTGTGCAATAAAATCTATCTCTATCTATCTATCTATCTATCTATCTATCTATCTATCTATCTATCTATCTATCTATCTATCTATCTATCTATCTATCTCCAGCCCCCTTCTTCCTAAAATGCCAGCTTTGTAGTGATGGTAAATTCGCTGTCACTTGAAGCCTTCTGTAAGTCACAGTTTGTGATATCACATGTCCAACTGAGGGAAGTCAGTATTGAGGTGTATCACTGCAGCTTGGAAGCGGACAGGGGCGTGGCTTCCGTTGGTGCAGCAGGTGCAGTGGCACCAAGGCCCAGAGGCCTGAGGGGCCCACTGAACCCTGAATATTGATGTATTTTACAGTTCAAACAGCGGCCAGGGGGCCCTTCACCTTCCTTACACTAGGACCCATGGCACACTGGCTATGATGGTGGAAGTGGGCCAATGCCCGCCCTGCAGGGTTCTGAGCTCACTTCAGTCTCCTGTCTCAGCGTTTGTCGTGATATAGCCTCTGCGCCTTTAATCGTGGAGTTCGAGGGAAAAATATTGTGCAGGCCACTCTCATCAAGCCAGAAAGAGCAAAAAAATCCTTTGCAGAACAACATCGTTAATAATTTTTATAAAACATGCCTCCTCTCAAGAAGTCCCCACATCACTTTCAGATAACAGACACAAAAACACTGCCTTGCTATCCGCGCTGGAATGTTACTACGTTTACGGCGTCAACAAAAAACACTACTAGAAAAAGATGTTCGACAACACCTCATAGGAACGGACAAAGATCTGTAGTAAGACGAACAGCCTCTCCACTTTCTCATCACTGCTGTGACTCCCTGGAAACAATATCAACTCGAGTGACAGCATTAGGGCTCCCCGTCTCCTCTGCAAATATTCAAGTCACATTCGTTCACACCAGGTTTAGCACACCAGTCTCCGAACATTTCCTCCGGCACGCAGCTGTCTAATATTGTGTTAATTCCCCCGAATCCTGCCCAGATAATGATTGGTAGGTAAGGGCAGGAGAAGCCTGCGGTGTGCACTGCCCAGGAGCCCTGCCCGGGGTTAGTTATGTTCTGCGGCATTTACAGAGCACTCCTTCCCCCCCCAGTCTCCTGGTGCTGAAGGAATGATAAGCCTCGGGCAGGAGAGGTTTTATTCAGCGTAAAGTAAAGCCGGAAGAGCCTTCTGAATATCAGGTGCAATTTGATATATTTAAGTGTTTAGTGGTAACTCACGTAGAAGTTTGGGGGTGAATACGGTTAAAGCACAGTCTCCAAAGGAGGATTTTGGAAAGGATGGCATTTGATTAAGGGGATAGCACGAAGATTCCAAGAAGGGTGACAGATTTCAGAGGAAACAAATGCCGACCCCACTCCACAGATATGTGCGTGTGCGTGCGTGTGTGTGTGTGTGTGCGTGTGCGTGCGTGCGTGTGTGTGTGTGTGTGCGTGTGCGTGCGTGCGTGTGTGTGTGCGCAAGGAAGGATAGGTTATATTTTCTGCATCTGAAAGGAACAGAGGGAAATAAAGGCACAGACTGGGGACTCCATGTAAGTTGTGAATCTATTTTAACGCCTAGAGTTTTAAAATATAACTTGAAAATAGCTAGGCCAGATTTGGGTGGACCTGACAGCTGGGGGGCTGCCAACATTCTAAACATCTGTTATAATCAAGTTGGCCTTTAGCCAGCTGTCCACCTGTTGTTTAACTTTCTAAAGGGATTCTTTAAACGAGAGAATCGTTGCATGAGCTTTTGTTAGCCAGATGATTTCATCGAGAGTCGTCAGTGGTAAGTAAAAAACAGATATCAAAACTCCTGATCATCGACGCCAAAGGTTGTACATAAATGTTAAATAAATAAGGCAGACGGTTCAAGCCTTCGGGGGATCTCGCGTGGGAACACCTTGTGAGGATGAACTTTAAGGGTCCAATATTATTTTCTGAAACTGTTTCTTGGGAAGGAGGCAAACCATCCCAGAACTGTTCTGGAGAGTCCACAGAAGAGACGGCTAATCAGAAGGTCATGCTCCATTGAGGGCTGTTCTGGAGAGCCCACAGAAGAGGCAGCTAATCAGAAGGTCATGCTCCATTGAGGGCTGTTCTGGAGAGCCCACAGAAGAGGCAGCTAATCAGAAGGTCATGCTCCATTGAGGGCTGTTCTGGAGAGTCCACAGAAGAGACGGCTAATCAGAAGGTCATGCTCCATTGAGGGCTGTTCTGGAGAGCCCAGACAGGAGACGGCTAATCAGAAGGTCATGCTCCATTGAGGGTTGTTCTGGAGAGCCCACAGAAGAGGCAGCTAATCAGAAGGTCATGCTCCATTGAGGGCTGTTCTGGAGAGCCCACAGAAGAGGCAGCTAATCAGAAGGTCATGCTCCATTGAGGGTTGTTCTGGAGAGCCCAGAGAAGTCAGCTAATCAGAAGGTCATGCTCCATTGAGGGCTGTTCTGGAGAGCCCACAGAAGAGGCAGCTAATCAGAAGGTCATGCTCCATTGAGGGCTGTTCTGGAGAGTCCACAGAAGAGACGGCTAATCAGAAGGTCATGCTCCATTGAGGGCTGTTCTGGAGAGCCCACAGAAGAGGCAGCTAATCAGAAGGTCATGCTCCATTGAGGGCTGTTCTGGAGAGTCCACAGAAGAGACGGCTAATCAGAAGGTCATGCTCCATTGAGGGCTGTTCTGGAGAGCCCACAGAAGAGGCAGCTAATCAGAAGGTCATGCTCCATTGAGGGCTGTTCTGGAGAGCCCACAGAAGAGGCAGCTAATCAGAAGGTCATGCTCCATTGAGGGTTGTTCTGGAGAGCCCAGAGAAGTCAGCTAATCAGAAGGTCATGCTCTATTGAGGGCTGTTCTGGAGAGCCCACAGAAGAGGCAGCTAATCAGAAGGTCATGCTCCATTGAGGGCTGTTCTGGAGAGCCCACAGAAGAGGCGGCTAATCAGAAGGTCATGCTCCATTGAGGGCTGTTCTGGAGAGCCCAGAGAGGAGACGGCTAATCAGAAGGTCATGCTCCATTGAGGGCTGTTCTGGAGAGTCCACAGAAGAGACGGCTAATCAGAAGGTCATGCTCCATTGAGGGCTGTTCTGGAGAGCCCAGAG
This sequence comes from Calotriton arnoldi, assembly GCA_963921515.1. NCBI lineage: Eukaryota > Metazoa > Chordata > Amphibia > Caudata > Salamandridae > Calotriton > Calotriton arnoldi. Next base: position 3,581,385 of record CAWUFW010000087.1, read on the forward strand.
AGGAGACGGCTAATCAGAAGGTCATGCTCCATTGAGAGTTGTTCTGGAGAGTCCACAGAAGAGACGGCTAATCAGAAGGTCATGCTCCATTGAGGGCTGTTCTGGAGAGCCCAGAGAGGAGACGGCTAATCAGAAGGTCATGCTCCATTGAGGGCTGTTCTGGAGAGCCCACAGAAGAGGCGGCTAATCAGAAGGTCATGCTCCATTGAGAGCTGTTCTGGAGAGCCCACAGAAGAGGCAGCTAATCAGAAGGTCATGCTCTATTGAGGGCTGTTCTGGAGAACCCATAGAAGAGACGGCTAATCAGAAGGTCATGCTCCATTGAGAGCTGTCCTGGAGAGCCCACAGAAGAGGCAGCTAATCAGAAGGTCATGCTCTATTGAGGGCTGTTCTGGAGAGCCTATAGAAGAGACGGCTAATCAGAAGGTCATGCTCCATTGAGAGTTGTTCTGGAGAGTCCACAGAAGAGACGGCTAATCAGAAGGTCATGCTCCATTGAGGGCTGTTCTGGAGAGCCCAGAGAGGAGACGGCTAATCAGAAGGTCATGCTCCATTGAGGGCTGTTCTGGAGAGCCCACAGAAGAGGCGGCTAATCAGAAGGTCATGCTCCATTGAGAGCTGTTCTGGAGAGCCCACAGAAGAGGCAGCTAATCAGAAGGTCATGCTCTATTGAGGGCTGTTCTGGAGAACCCATAGAAGAGACGGCTAATCAGAAGGTCATGCTCCATTGAGAGCTGTTCTGGAGAGCCCACAGAAGAGGCAGCTAATCAGTAGGTCATGCTCTATTGAGGGCTGTTCTGGAGAGCCTATAGAAGAGACGGCTAATCAGAAGGTCATGCTCCATTGAGAGTTGTTCTGGAGAGCCCACAGAAGAGACGGCTAATCAGAAGGTCATGCTCCATTGAGGGCTGTTCTGGAGAGCCCAGAGAAGAGACGGCTAATCAGAAGGTCATGCTCCATTGAGAGCTGTTCTGGAGAGCCCACAGAAGAGGCAGCTAATCAGAAGGTCATGCTCTATTGAGGGCTGTTCTGGAGAACCCATAGAAGAGACGGCTAATCAGAAGGTCATGCTCCATTGAGAGCTGTTCTGGAGAGCCCACAGAAGAGGCAGCTAATCAGAAGGTCATGCTCTATTGAGGGCTGTTCTGGAGAGCCTATAGAAGAGACGGCTAATCAGAAGGTCATGCTCCATTGAGAGTTGTTCTGGAGAGCCCACAGAAGAGACGGCTAATCAGAAGGTCTTGCTCCATTGAGGGCTGTTCTGGAGAGCCCAGAGAAGAGACGGCTAATCAGAAGGTCATGCTCTATTGAGGGCTGTTCTGGAGAGCCCAGAGAAGAGTCAGCTAATCAGAAGGTCATGCTCCATTGAGGGTTGTTCTGGAGAGCTCACAGAAGATACAGCTAATCAGAAAAATGCTCCATTGAGGGCTGTTCAGGGGAGCCCCCAGAAGATAAAGCTAATCATAAGATCATGCTCCATTGAGGGCTGTTCTGGAGAGCCCCCAGAAAATACAACTAATCAAAAGATCATGCTCCATTGAGGTGAATGCAGCTGATAAGTAACCCTGGGCAAAGCACTACGCTACGCTCGCGTAGTTTGCGAAGTTTGTGCTACTTCGCACAACGCGAATTGCACGTAGCACAGTGCAAACACGCGTAGCGTAGCGTAGCGTAGTGCAGCGGTCATTTTTTGCTTGCTCACGGTCCTCAACGTCAAGTTGGCGACCGCGAGCAAGCAAAATGACATCCCGGCAAGACTTTTTCCTCGTTCGCGATCAGCAACATCAAGTTGCCGATCGCGAGCGTGGAAAATAAACCTCCCGGCGAGATTCTCAACGCGGGGAGGTCAGGTTTCTCATTGCGAGTGGTCGCGTATGCTCGCGACCGCTCGCGATGAGAAACTACCAGTCCGCGTTGAGAAAGCTGCTGCTCGAGTAAAAATCTACTCGGCGGCAGTAAAAGACAGCTCGCACTGTGCAAGATGCCGTTTTCAATGATTGCACAGTGCGGACAAGCATCCGGCACTGTGCAATCATTGCGAACAGTGCACTACGCAGTTCGCGTAGTGCTACGCGTAGCTCGCGTAGTGCGAACTGCACTTTGCGTAGTTTCGCGTAGCGCTACTTCGCGAACTACGCCCAGGCTTAGTGATAAGTCTATCAGTATCAAGGCACTTGAACATTTATTTCACGTCAGCGGCCACTCCAACCTTGTTGCCTGCAGCAGTTAAGGTCAGTTCCATGCTTCTTTTGGGTTGTGGTGGAGTACCCGGTCTGCAAACTCTAAATAAGAAGAGAATAGTCGTGCTACTTTACACTTTACAGCGTGCAGACTACTCCAAGATACAGTCTCGTCAGTCCTTGCTGACCAAGTGATTCTGCTAGGTAAAATCGTCAGCGCCAAATTGATGTTCGGTCGAGCGAATCGGACACACCTCCTTCTTGCCCACTGCCGCCAGCCCATCCAGATCGCTCCTCTGCTGCTCCTGCTGCTTCCGCTTCCAGACCAGGTCGCTCCTTCAGTAGTATCTGGTGGCGCAGCCGGACGGTGTTAAGACAGGGTCCCGGCGAAGGTCTCACCTTGGCCGGTAGTGTTCCGAGTGGAAGCACTCGAGTACTTGAGTAGGACATTGATGCTTGCACGCACGCGGTGCTGAGGCGGCGGTGGAGAAGTCGTCTGGCTTGATGGTGTATGGTGCCCTGAGTGGACAACACTGGTGCAACACGGCCTCACGGTGCAGAGTGACGACGTCTGAACACACCGGACGTCTGGGTGATTCTTTTCTTCTCTCAAAACTTGGATTACTGAGATGTTCTTTTGTCCCAATCCTGCCCTTATCCTGTGCAGCCTGAACTCAAACGCAGGGCTCAGTTTCTCAGGCCAGGTGATTTGTGGTGATTTGTGGTTTGGGAATTTGTCGCCGGACAGCCACCAGGGGCACCTCTTCCCACTGTGTCTTATCACTCCGGGGGTTTGGCGGTGCGATGAGGATGTGAGGTTGCGCCTTGGTTTTGGCTGGCCAACTGTCAATCTTCTTGCTAACTAGAGCCCAGAGAGGCACATTGAGCCCAAGGTGCCACAGGCCGAGGTGAAATTCTTCAGTTTTATTTTTTAGACCTGATTATCTATCTTTTGTACTTTCTCCTGGATTATGGCGAAGATGAATATCCAGGTGAATAGGAAGGGGGTCTAAAACAGTCTCCGAAGGAGCACAAAGAATCCTCGTAGAAAGTGGACGAGGCGGCGGCAGTCGGGGTGAGTTCAAGAAGGAGGTAAGTATAATTCTCTTTCACAAGATTTTATTTTCTTATTGTTGGTTCAGCAATGAATACCTCCTCTTGTTCATCTCCTCCGGTGCTTCGCTGTAAGAGAGTCTTCCCCAGCGCTCCAAAAAGTAAATCGCAGGGGAGAGTCTGTAAAAGGAGGAAAACAGGAGGGAAGAAGGTATCTGGTCATCCTGATCAAAGTGTCTTATCAACTGAGGAAGGTCCACGCTCACCACTTTTCACTTCAATAAGGAACTTTGGCCTAAAACATTTTAATAATGGAGTCCAACCTCTGTCGGAGGAGGGGCTCAAGACTCCCCACGAGCTGCCAAATGTTGAGGACTTAGCAGCAGATGTTCTGTGTGCAGCAATGGATGAAGAGCAAATAGCAAAACTTTCGGTGTCTTCTTCCCAGGCTGTAAGTGCGACTTTTAGCAGAGATTCAAGACTGTCCTCTTCACCCAATTAGACATTTCTTTATCATCTTCCCGTTCTGATGATTCTGAGCTTTCCCAGCTGAATTGCAGTGAAGATCAACCGAATAGAGCTATGTCTTCACCATATAAGGATCCCCTGGTCGGGGAACCAAACTCTACTTTCGGATCCCAGGGAAGGTCCTTCATGATTCAGTCTACTAAGTCGTCATCTTTGCTGGATGTAATGCTGCTTATGCAGACCACTCTACATGGGATCCTGGAAACGCTGGTGTCAATAAAGTCGAGTCAAGTGGACCAGTCAAAATGTTTGAAAGACATTTGGCATGAACTACAGCATTTTAAAAATAATGTGGGCGAAACTATGGTCAGTAAGGCACCAGCTGCAGTAATGGTCACAGAACCAGGTGGGGGCCATAGTGCTATGCCAGGGGAAATTGAAGGTCAATTAAATTCAGAAGGTTCCGTTTATATTTCCAAATGCCCTATGATTGTGCAGAAAAAGCACCATCATTTAAATCCTTTTACATTTTCCTCAAGGTTCCGCCGTGCACAGGGGGCAAGTACTCAGAATGGGTTATGTGGGTTTCATGCCCAATGTGTAGACAAAAAGAAGGCCCGAGTGCGAAAGGGAAGGCCAGTAACGGTGTTTGCCCCCAAGGTCAATTTTTGAGACCGCTGGGTGGTAGATTTGCTGACACATCCTCATACAAAAAAGTAAAATCAAATGTAAAACCTGATTCCAAAAGTAGTATGGACCCTATTCCCTTACCCCGGGTAACACGTTTCACCGTAAATAATAAAGTCTCAAAAGTAGCTCGCAGTAAGGTGGTTAAGCCCCAGACTTTGAATAAATCTTATAAAGAACTCCCATCTCCTCTTGAATCCCCCTTCAGTTCGCAGCTGGTGACGTCAGAGCTTCTGTTGGATATGACCTGTAGGGCGAAAAAAGCAAAGAAACTCCGACCTTTGAATCGCTCAAAAATCCTCCATATAGTCCATCAAATTCCCTCCCTTTCAGGGATCTCTTCACAGGACTTAACCTCGGTTGGGTTTCAACTTGGCGAACAAGGTAGAGAAGTTTCCAGAATCTCCTTTATTTCGCTCTGCATAGCGCAGCTGGTGATAAAGGCTGAAAAGGACTTCGCTAAGGCAGGACTACAAGCCTCATGCCCCTTAAAAAAGAGCCCGCCCCCATTAACCCCCCAGTCGGGTCCTATTCCTCCAGCTATCCTAAGTATGCACAGCGGATTATCCGCCACCCAATGGGAGCGGTTTATAGCGTACAATCTGCCCATAAGGCCTGAATGTATATGGCAAAGTAGCCAGCCACCTAATGACCTAAGAGTGGTTATAGTAATTGATAGACCACTCACGCAGCCTAAGCAGCCAGCATGGGCACAGGCTAATAGTTTTTTTCCCTGACAGTACCTTTTGGAGGATGGCGACCGAAGCATGAGACCTAGCTCCCCCTAGAATGAGGGGTCCTATCCAAACCTGAGAATCCTGAGTTGGAATATCCATGGTTTCGAATGCCTGAGGAACAGTGGTGAACTGGAGGAAAGTTTGAAACCCTTCCATTTGGTATTTCTTCAGGAGTCCTGGTTGAGGGGGGACCAGTCAGTAGAAGGCTTTGTGGTACTGAATAGTAAAGACAGGAGCCGGGGTAAGGGGAGAGCATCTGCGGGTGTCCTAACACTTACATCTACCAAGATCGTCAAGAGATCATTGGAGGTTATAAATGTATCAAGTGGCCTCCAATTTTCAGTGGTAGAAATGGGTCTGGGCAACAGCACTATCAGAAACTTTCCACTTATAAATGTTTATATTCACAAAGAAGACCATCAGCAAATTAATTCCTGGCTGGAATTATTTGAATCTCCCTTCTAGAGCCTGGTAGCAAAATATCCAGAAGCAGTGATAATAATGGCCGGGGATGTTAATGCTCGTCTCTTCCCTGTACAGCAGGAACTGCAGCTGGAGGAAGTGCTGGGTTTTTATAACATCCCCCCAGCGCAGTTCCCTCCTGGAGGCCAAAATGTTGAGTCAATGGCTGGCGAATCATGGCTTGATTTATTTAAACGGACGTTATGAAACTGATTCGCCAGCAGAAGCAACTTTCCGGCAGGGCCAGTCTTTCGGCCCTATTGACTACATATTAACGTCTCTTTGGCATTTCAACCTTTTTAAGGATTTTGAGGTGGCAAAATATGAGGGTAGTGATCACTGGGCAATTACAGCAGTCCTTGACCTGTGTGAGCCAGTGTCTCCCGAGAGGGTTCTGCCCCTAGGAATGTCCTTCCCGTGTAGGCTCTCAACACGCCTGGATCCCATACATATCCAACAGTTAGCAACCCTTCATTTAGAGGAGACGATTGATATCCCCCCTATTTACTTAGGTGATATCATTGTATGGTACAATAAAATAGTACAACAAGTTTTGGGCTGTCTTACAGTAAATATATGTGGGAAGGGTGTGCGACCCTCGTACGAAGGGGGTGGGGGGCTGGTTTTATTCCGACTGCTGAGAGTTGAAGTGATTGGTGAGCCGAGGTGTCAGGAGGGCAAGGCACCATCCAAGCTCCTCGGCTTCCCAGGAATTGATCAAGATTAAACGGCAGTACAAATCTCTTGTGCAGAGGAAAAAAGCCTCCTTCTATCATAGTAAGTGGGATGAGATGCAGGAAATTATCCTCCTAAAGGATCAGCAGAAGTTCTGGGCAAAGGTCAATGAGTCAAGTGATCAAAGTAGGGGTACTCTCGTTTGTATGATTCTGGCAGCCCAGTGGACTATTTATTTGAGAGACCTATATAGGGGACCCACTGGCTCAGATAGGCCCCATAGAACTCTCGATCAAAAACTCCCCGTTGATTGGTTTTCAATAAGGGAAGTAAAAGCTGTCATCGAAAGAGTAAAACTCTCCCGTGCTGCTGGCCCTGATAGCATCTGAGCAGTAATAATTAAAACAAACAGTGTTTGGTGGGCCACGGTCTACTCTTCCCTGTTTAGCATTATTGCCACGTCTGGTCTTTATCCCCTCTCCTGGAAAGGGTCAATAGTGAAACCAGTTTAAAAAAAGGGAGCAGTATAGACCCGATACATTATAGGTTGATCAGCCTTCTTGATATTTCACTAAAGATTTTTTCAAAGATTATCTTATTTAAGCTTGAAGACTGGGCCAGTGAAACTAAGAGAATTTGAATAAAGCAGGGGACTTTCGGGAGGGTCATTCCACCATAGATCATTGCTTTGCATTATGGGCCATTATTCGGAAGGACCAGGAGGAAAATCAAAGGCTGTGCTGCTGTTTTGTAGACTTCAGGACAGCCTTCGACTCTGTGGATAGGGATATCCTATGGGGTAAACTTGCTGCCTGGGGGCTCCCGTTAAACCTCCTTGGTGTACTCCAGTCTTTGCACTCTGGTAATTGGGCCCAGGTAGAGCTAGATGAGTCGGGTCGCTTATCTCAAAGAATCCCCATCGACAATGGCCTTCGGCAGGGGTGCGTTTTAGTCTGTTTTTAGCCAACCTCCCTACCTTTATTCCCCAATCTAACTCCTTTTCCCCCAAAATCGGGAAACAGCACATTGCCTGTCTGCTTTCTGAGGATGATCTGGTGTTATTGGATTATACCCCTATTGGTCTGCAGAGGAAATTAAATACTCTGCAAACTTATAGTAGGCAGAACCAACTTCACATTAATTTAGAAAAGACCAAGATTTTGGTTTTGGGAAAAGAGTAAATAAATGTAATTGGTAATTAGATTTACAGGAGGTGGAGCAAGTCGACCAATATACATATTTGGGCTTTACTTTCAAGAGGAACTTGAACTGGGATATGCATTGGGATGCCATCAAGCAGAAGGCCTTATTGAAGGCTAGCTGTTTATCAAGTTTTATTAGCAGATTTGGGGGACTCTCCCATCTTCTATTACTAAGGGCCTATGAGGGGAAGATACCTCCACTGGGTCTATACGGAGGAGAGGTTTTTTCGCTTGACCCGACATATGAATGGGACAGATTAAAAGGGGTAGTGCTTAGAAAGCTTCTATCCCTCCCCCAGGGCACTATGGTTCAGGCCATAAGGAGAGAGTTCAATCTGGTCTCTTGGAGCCTGATGGCCTTTACTCGAGCTCTAAGATATTTCAATACATTCGTGGAGGATGATGAGGTGTCTAAAGTCTCCAAATTGTGCAGGGAAGAGATTCAATGCAGCGAAAGAATTTGGGCAAAGCCTGCAAGAAATAGATTAATTACTCTTAGGAACCTCCATTTAGATAGTGGTACAATTACATCTTGGTCCCCTTTCCCAGGCAAGCACGTGTTGAATGAATCTGTTGCTTTGGTGTCCGAATTGAATGACCTATCTTATCTGCGCAAGAAACCATCCATCAGTTTCTCAATCCCTACACTGGGCCAGGACACTGTTTTTCCTTATTTATTGCAGCTACCAGACCCAGGGTTGCTAAATGAAATATTGAGGGTCAGGGTGGGTTGCAATCCAATTTTTTCATCCCGCCTATACTGGACCAGAGTCCAGGATAACAGTGGTCTCTGCCCCTACCCCCTGAAAGGTAAATGTTCCCTACTGCATATACTGATGGACTGTGTCTTTTATCTTGTAAATCAAATTAAGGGGCCTATTACGATGGCGGGCGGATCGCCCCCGCCGGGCCGGCGGTAGCCACCGCCGGCCCGGCGGGGGCGATCCGCCCGCCATCCATGCTTCAGTGACCCCCGCCATATTAGGATGGCTAGGGGTCCGCGGCACACGGAAAGACCGTCCGCCGCTTTTCCGCCGGTCGACTCGTCGACCGGGCGGAGAAGGGCCATAATATGGTGGCGGTGTCTGCAAGACACCGCCAACCATATCAATCAATCAATCACAGAATTTGTAGAGCGCACTACTTACCCGCGAGGGTCTCAAGGCGCTGGGGAGAGGGAAGGGGGGGGGGGGGGATGCTGCTACTGGTCGAACAGCCAGGTCTTGAGTAGCCTCCTGAAGGTCAGCAGGTCTTGGGTCTGTCGTAGGCTTAGTGGAAGGGTGTTCCAGGTCTTGGCGGCGAGGTGTGAGAAGGATCTGCCGCCGGTGGTTGTTCTTCGAATGCGAGGGACGGTGGCGAGGGAGAGGTCGGCGGAGCGGAGCTGGCGGTTGGGGACGTAGAAGAAGAGTCGTCTGTTGAGGTAGGCTGGGCCATGATGTAGGCGGTGATCAGCCTTTCCATGGTGGCAATGCCGCCATGAAAAGGCATACGGTGTCTGCTATGGGGGGCCCGTTGCGGGCCCCCTGGGTGTTGGGGGAGTGGGGGGGTGCACATGGGGAGTACCTATGGTACCCCCCTACATTGGCGTGGACAAGGTGGCAGGCACCGCACGGTGCCTGTCACCTTGTGCATGCCAATGCACAACGTGCATCCACAGCATTGTGGCGGGTGGTGCTGTGAGCACCGCCAGCCACAATGTTGTGGATGGGGGATGCCACCATGGCGGTGGCATCCTAATGGACACAGCGGGACCGCCGCACCTCTGGCGGACGGTCCCGTTCTCCGTTACGGTGGCGGGCGGACTTTGTCCGCCCGCCATCGTAATAGGCCCCTAAGTTTTTAAGACCTCTGTGTTTTTAAATATGGTGTTGTCCATAGGAGGAAAGCTGTGCAGCTGTTGACAGAAATGTGTTACTTAGATGTGGCTGTTGGAATTGCTAGGTTTTTACGGTGTGTTAAACAAAGTTTTAATGATGAACTGCAGTGGGTTGGGGGTGTTGGGTAGTTAGGATGGGACGTTTTTTATGATCTTAATTGTCATTTGTGTTTTAGAATGTTTTATGGACAATTGTCTAAATAAATGTACTTACCTACCTAAATAATGCCATTAGTTTCTGGATCAATGGAGTCTGCTTTAGTAACATTGTTCAGGGCAGACTAATGTAGAAGGATTGGCAAAGGGTATGATATGGGGGCTGATTGCGTTCCACGGTCTGTAGATGACCCTGCTTTTGTCTTTAGAAATGACTGCTGAAGGAAAACAAGAGGTAAGAGTGATTAGGAAATATTGAAGGTGTCTTTATTACTGGAAAGGAGGGAGATCTTAATCCTCCTATAGCTCCTCAGAGCTTTTCAGTTAGGATCACATTTTGCACGATGTGTATGCCATATCATATCATTCTGGTCAGCAAAACATCCTGCCATCAATTGAGGGACAGGCATTGGGCCAGAGGGATGCATTTAGGAGCAGGAGTCTATAAATGCATAACGTTTGCTGGACTAGTCACCGGTTGGATAATATCGAGTGTAGCACTTGATTACAGGATTTAGTCAGGATTCGAACTCTTATGTACACACCGGATCTCTACCGGTGCAAGTCCTCCATATTCTCGATTATGCTTTCCTTGAGATGTAGCCATACAGGTCTGTCTGTTCCTCTTCAGCAGGTATAGCACAAGGACTATAGTTGATGGTCTCTGTAATATAGCTCCTGGTTCGGAAGATGAATTGCCCTGACACCCCCTCCCCTTGTACAAGGCCTCACAAAGACAGGTTCAGTTTGGACCAGTGCACAAAGCTGACTCTTGAGGTCTCCCAGCCTTTCCCTGACTTGAGGTCTCCCAGCCTTTCCCTGACTTGAGGTCTCCCAGCTTTTCCTTGACTCTTGAGGTCGCCCATCCTTTCATTGACTCGTGAGGTCTCCCAGCCTTTCCTTGACTCGTGAGGTCTCCCAGCCTTTCCTTGACTCGTGAGGTCTCCCAGCCTTTCCCTGACTTGAGGTACCCCAGCCTTTCCCTGACTTGAGGTCTCCCAGCCTTTCCTTGACTCTTGAGGTCTCCCAGCCTTTCCTTGACTCTTGAGGTCTCCCAGCCTTTCCCTGACTCTTGAGGTCTCCCAGCCTTTACCTGACTCTTGAGGTCGCCCATCCTTTCATTGACTCCTGAGGTCTCCCAGCCTTTCCTTGACTCTTGAGGTCGCCCATCCTTTCATTGACTCGTGAGGTCTCCCAGCCTTTCCTTGACTCATGAGGTCTCCCAGCCTTTCCTTGACTCGTGAGGTCTCCCAGCCTTTCCCTGACTTGAGGTACCCCAGCCTTTCCCTGACTTGAGGTCTCCCAGCCTTTCCTTGACTCTTGAGGTCTCCCAGCCTTTCCTTGACTCTTGAGGTCTCCCAGCCTTTCCCTGACTCTTGAGGTCTCCCAGCCTTTCCCTGACTCTTGGGGTCTCCCAGCCTTTCCCTGACTTGAGGTCTCCCAGCCTTTCCTTGACTCTTGAGGTCTCCCAGCCTTTCCCTGACTCTTGAGGTCTCCCAGCCTTTCCCTGACTTGAGGTCTCCCAGCCTTTCCTTGACTCTTGAGGTCTCCCAGCCTTTCCTTGACTCTTGAGGTCTCCCAGCCTTTCCCTGACTTGAGGTCTCCCAGCCTTTCCTTGACTCTTGAGGTCTCCCAGCCTTTCCCTGTCTCTTAAGGTCTCCCAGCCTTTCCCTGACTCTTGGGGTCTCCCAGCCTTTCCTTGACACTTGAGGTCTCCCAGCCTTTCCCTGACTCTTGAGGTCTCCCAGCCTTTCCCTGACTCTTGAGGTCTCCCAGCCTTTCCTTGACTCTTGAGGTCTCCCAGCCTTTCCCTGACTCTTGAGGTCTCCCAGCCTTTCCCTGACTTGAGGTCTCCCAGCCTTTCTTTGACTCTTGAGCTCTCCCAGCCTTTCCCTGACTCTTAAGGTCTCCCAGCCTTTCCTTGACTCTTGAGGTCTCCCAGCCTTTCCCTGACTCCTGAGGGCTCCCAGCCTTTCCCTGACTTGAGGTCTCCCAGCCTTTCCTTGACTCTTGAGGTCTCCCAGCCTTTCCTTGACTCTTGAGGTCTCCCAGCCTTTCCCTGACTCTTGAGGTCTCCCAGCCTTTCCCTGACTTGAGGTCTCCCCGCCTTTCCTTGACTCTTGAGGTCTCCCAGCCTTTCCCTGACTCTTAAGGTCTCCCAGCCTTTCCCTGACTCTTGGGGTCTCCCAGCCTTTCCTTGACTCTTGAGGTCTCCCAGCCTTTCCCTGACTCTTGAGGTCTCCCAGCCTTTCCCTGACTTGAGGTCTCCCAGCCTTTTCTTGACTCTTGAAGTCTCCCAGCCTTTCCCTGACTCTTAAGGTCTCCCAGCCTTTCCCTGACTCTTGAGGTCTCCCAGCCTTTCCCTGACCCTTGAGGTCTCCCAGCCTTTCCTTGACTCGTGAGGTCTCCCAGCCTTTCCCTGACTCTTGAGGTCTCCCAGCCTTTCCCTGACTCTTGGGGTCTCCCAGCCTTTCCTTGACTCTTGAGGTCTCCCAGCCTTACATGACTCTTGAGGTCTCCCAGCCTTTCATTAACTCATGAGGTCTCCCAGCCTTTCCTTGACTCTTGAGGTCTCCCAGCCTTACATGACTCTTCGGGTCTCCCAGCCTTTCCTTGACTCTTGAGGTCTCCCAGCCTTACATGACTCTTGAGGTCTCCCAGCCTTTCATTAACTCATGAGGTCTCCCAGCCTTTCCTTGACTCTTGAGGTCTCCCAGCCTTTCATTGACTCTTGAGGTCACCCATCCTTTATTTGACCCCTGAGGTCTCCCAGCCTTTCCCTGACTCTTGAGGACTCCCAGCCTTTCCTTGATTCTTGAGGTCTCCCAGCCTTTTATTGACTTTGAAGAGCGACTCCTCATCATTGGCTGCTTGATCTGGTTGGATCCCCGGCTCCAATCATTACTGACAGCATGAAATGTTGGTGCCACCAACTGCACTTATTATTGGCAGAGAAGACATACCAGCCTTTAAATGGAAACCATTTTTCTGTAAACAGATTGGCAAATTAAAAGCAGCTTGATAATACACTGAAGTTTTGGCCTTGATTCAGAAATCCAAATGCTTACTTCGGAAAAATAAGTTTTCATTCGTATTTTGGGTCAACATTTTTATACGAATCTTGCGTTTTATAGAATGAAAATTCAAAGTACAAATTGCAACTACCCACGCAATCATGAAGTCAATAAACTACCATCTACTCAGAATTACAGGTGTTGCTGCATAGCACGCGCTGCCAGATCTCACCCTATGCTGAAGTAAATAAATCTGCATTGAAGCAATTTACCACACAGTGCCAGATTTCACACTAGGCTTCATTGAAGCAATCTGTCATGCAGTCCCAGATTTCATACTAGGCTTCATTGAAGCAATCTGCCCGCAGTCCCAGTTTTCACACTAGGCTTCATTGAAGCAATCTGTCATGCAGTCCCAGATTTCATACTAGGCTTCATTGAAGCAATCTGCCATGCAGTCCCAGATTTTACACTAGGCTTCATTGAAGCAATCTGCCATGCAGTCCCAGATTTCACACTAGGCTTCATTGAAGCAATCTGTCATGCAGTGCCAGATTTCACACTAGGCTTCATTGAAGCAATTTGCCATGCAGTCCCAGATTTTACACTAGGCCTCATTGAAGCAATCTGTCATGCCGTCCCAGATTTCACACTAGGCTTCATTTAAGCATCTGCCATGCAGCCCCAGATTTCACACTAGGTTGCATTTAAGCAATCTGCTATGCAGTACCAGATTTCACACTAGGCTTCATTGAAGCAATCTGCCATGCAGTCCCAGATTACAAACTATGCTTCATTGAAGCAATCTGCCACGCAGTCCCAGATTTCACACTAGGCTTCATTGAAGCAATCTGCCCGCAGTCCCAGATTTCACACTATGCTTTATTGAAGCAATCTGCCCGCAGTCCCAGATTTCACACTATGCTTTATTAAAACAATCTTCCCGCAGTCGCAGATTTCACACTAGGCTTCATTGAAGCAATCTGTCATGCAGTCCCAGATTTCACTCTAGGCTTCATTGAAGCAATCTGCCCGCAGTCCCAGATTTCACACTAGGCTTCATTGAAGCAATCTGCCACACAGTGCCAGATTTCACACTAGGCTTCATTGAAGCAATCTGTTATGCAGTCCCAGATTTCACACTAGGCTTCATTGAAGCAATCTGTCATGCAGTCCCAGATTTCACACTAGGCTGAATTGAAGCAATCTGTCATGCAGTGCCAGATTTCACACTAGGCTTCATTGAAGCAATCTGTCATGCAGTGCCAGATTTCACACTAGGCTTCATTGAAGCAATCTGCCATGCAGTCCCAGATTTCACACTAGGCTTCATTGAAGCAATCTGCCACGCAGTCCCAGATTTCACACTAGGATTCATTGAAGCAATCTGCCATGCAGTACCAGATTTCACACTATGCTTTATTGAAGCAATCTGCCATGCAGTCCCAGATTTTACACTAGGCGTCATTGAAGCAATCTGCCCGCAGTCCCAGATTTTACGCTAGACTGAATTGAAGCAATCTGCCATGCAGTCCCAGATTTTACACTAGGCGTCATTGAAGCAATCTGCCATGCAGTCCCAGATTTTACACTAGGCTTCATTGAAGCAATCTGCCACACAGTCCTAGATTGTACTCTAGACTGAATTGAAGCAATTTACCATGCAGTCCCAGATTTTACACTACGCGTCATTGAAGCAATCTGCCATGCAGTCCAAGATTTCATGATTGACTGCACTGAAGCAATCTGTCATGCAGTCTTATATTTCACACTAGGCTTCATTGAAGCAATCTGTCATGCAGTGCTAGATTTCACACTAGGCTTCATTGAAGCAATCTGCCCGCAGTCCCAGATTTCACACTATGCTTTATTGAAGCAATCTGCCCGCAGTCCCAGATTTCACACTATGCTTTATTAAAGCAATCTGCCCGCAGTCGCAGATTTCACACTAGGCTTCATTGAAGCAATCTGTCATGCAGTCCCAGATTTCACACTAGGCTTCATTGAAGCAATCTGCCCGCAGTCCCAGATTTCACACTAGGCTTCATTGAAGCAATCTGCCAAACAGTGCCAGATTTCACACTAGGCTTCATTGAAGCAATCTGTCATGCAGTCCCAGATTTCACACTAGGCTGAATTGAAGCAATCTGTCATGCAGTGCCAGATTTCACACTAGGCTTCATTGAAGCAATCTGTCATGCAGTGCCAGATTTCACACTAGGCTTCATTGAAGCAATCTGCCATGCAGTCCCAGATTTCACACTAGGCTTCATTGAAGCAATCTGCCATGCAGTGCTAGATTTCACACTAGGATTCATTGAAGCAATCTGCCATGCAATACCAGATTTTACACTACGCGTCATTGAAGCAATCTGCCATGCAGTCCAAGATTTCATGATTGACTGCACTGAAGCAATCTGTCATGCAGTCTCATATTTCACACTAGGCTTCATTGAAGCAATCTGTCATGCAGTGCTAGATTTTACACTAGGCTTCATTGAAGCAATCTGCCATGCAGTGCCAGATTTCACACTAGGCTTCATTGAAGCAATCTGCCACACAGTCCTATATTGTACTCTAGACTGAATTGAAGCAATCTACCATGCAGTCCCAGATTTTACACTACTCGTCATTGAAGCAATCTGCCATGCAGTCCAAGATTTCATGATTGACTGCACTGAAGCAATATGTCATGCAGTCTCATATTTCACACTAGGCTTCATTGAAGCAATCTGTCATGCAGTGCTAGATTTCACACTAGGCTTCATTGAAGCAATCTACCATGCAGTCCCAGATTTTACACTACGCGTCATTGAAGCAATCTGCCATGCAGTCCAAGATTTCATGATTGACTGCACTGAAGCAATATGTCATGCAGTCTCATATTTCACACTAGGCTTCATTGAAGCAATCTGTCATGCAGTGCTAGATTTCACACTAGGCTTCATTGAAGCAATCTGTCATGCAGTGCTAGATTTTACACTAGGCTTCATTGAAGCAATCTGCCCGCAGTCCCAGATTTCACACTATGCTTTATTGAAGCAATCTGCCCGCAGTCCCAGATTTCACACTATGCTTTATTAAAGCAAACTGCCTGCAGTCCCAGATTTCACACTAGGCTTCATTGAAGCAATCTGCCCGCAGTCCCAGATTTCACACTAGGCTTCATTGAAGCAATCTGCCACACAGTGCCAGATTTCACACTAGGCTTCATTGAAGCAATCTGTTATGCAGTCCCAGATTTCACACTAGGCTTCATTGAAGCAATCTGTTATGCAGACCCAGATTTCACACTAGGCTTCATTGAAGCAATCTGTCATGCAGTCCCAGATTTCACACTAGGCTGAATTGAAGCAATCTGTCATGCAGTGCCAGATTTCACACTAGGCTTCATTGAAGCAATCTGTCATGCAGTGCCAGATTTCACACTAGGCTTCATTGAAGCAATCTGCCATGCAGTCCCAGATTTCACACTAGGCTTCATTGAAGCAATCTGCCATGCAGTGCTAGATTTCACACTAGGCTTCATTGAAGCAATCTGTCATGCAGTCCCAGATTTCACACTAGGCTTCATTGAAGCAATCTGCCCGCAGTCCCAGATTTCACACTAGGCTTCATTGAAGCAATCTGCCCGCAGTCCCAGATTTCACACTAGGCTTCATTGAAGCAATCTGCCCGCAGTCCCAGATTTCACACTAGGCTTCATTGAAGCAATCTGTCATGCAGTCCCAGATTTCACACTAGGCTTCATTGAAGCAATCTGCCCGCAGTCCCAGATTTCACACTAGGCTTCATTGAAGCAATCTGCCCGCAGTCCCAGATTTCACACTAGGCTTCATTGAAGCAATCTGTTATGCAGTCCCAGATTTCATGATTGACTGCACTGAAGCAATATGTCATGCAGTCTCATATTTCACACTAGGCTTCATTGAAGCAATCTGTCATGCAGTGCTAGATTTCACACTAGGCTTCATTGAAGCAATCTGTCATGCAGTCCCAGATTTCACACTAGGCTTAATTGAAGCAATCTGCCCGCAGTCCCAGATTTCACACTATGCTTTATTGAAGCAATCTGCCCGCAGTCCCAGATTTCCCACTATGCTGCAATGTAGCAATCTGTTGCCTTTCACCTAGTAACGACTTTGCAGTGAAACGTCACTGCCATGTACCCATACAGGGCACCTGTCTTAAGCTTATCCAGGTATATCAGATGTATAGCGCGTTTGTGGCTTATCAATATTAAAAAAGAAGGCTTTCACCCTGGGAAGGCATGTGGAAGCCTTCATAGTGAAATATATATAAGCCTTAAACAGCATCATTGTTCTAGGCAGGGACTGAAAATGGAGGTTAAAACAAGGGTTTGTATCCTGGGCATTGTCAGAATACATCAAATATCCAACCCCTTCAAGAATCCAATAGCGCCACTCAGGTTGTAAATGTATTGAGATACTGCATGACTGGCACTGGAATGAAAGCCAGTCTGTCTGTCTGAGTGTTCTACAATAAGCAAAGACAATAGCAACTCTATTTATAGGTAACAAGGGTGGAAATCACTATCCAAGCCTAGGAAAATATGGGAATATAGTTTAGGACAAAAATGTTCTCCGCAAAGTATTTAAAAAAACGTTTTTCCAACATCCCCATCCTTCTGCCCCTGGCTTTTTATCATCATAAATGTGTCAGATGTCCCCGAAATAGAAATCTTCACCCAGCGAGGCTGGTTTTGTACATTAAATGAAAAATCTATAATCAAAGTACATATCTGGATTGACCAAATCATGTCTAATGATGACCAGATGGAAAATGATTCCAATCCCAACTGAAATAGGTAGCCAGAATCTCCAGTAATGTGCAGGGCAAGATTAGACTCAGCCACAGTCATGTTTCAGACGTGGGTCCCAGGCTCACTGTGCCACTGGATTCAAGCTAGCCTGGCTGATGAGGGGTGATGCCCCGAAACCGGTCCCAGGATGCTTGTTTCCGGTACAGGGAGGGCCTGGCTTGGCAGTTCGGGCTGGACTGTTCCCATGAGGCACAGGGGCAAGACTGATTTGCATATGGCTGGGTCTAAACCGGGGTGGCGTGGTGAGCAAAGGAACGATGGATATAACCCAGATCTCTTGACTGGGGGTAAATGTTTGATTTGCTCTGCATTCCGTCCATCATCTGTGTGTCTTTTGCTTTCTCGCTCTAAGTGCACCAGGTATGCCCAGACGTGGGTCCCGGGCTCACTGTGCCACTGATTCAAGCTAGCCTGGCTGATGAGGGGTGATGCCCCGAAACCGGTCCCAGGATGCTTGTTTACAGTACAGGGAGGGCCTGGCTTGGCAGTTTGGGCTGGACTGTTCCCATGAGGCACAGGGACAAGACTGATTTGCATATGGCTGGGTCTAAACCGGGGTGGCGTGGTGAGCAAAGGAACGATGGATATAACCCAGATCTCTTGACTGGGGGTGAATGTTTGATTTGCTCTGCATTCCGTCCATCATCCGTGTGTCTTATGTTTCATTGTGCAGCATTTAATTTCAACTGTCATTAAAAGTCATTACACCTTGGTCTGGAATACGCAGATATCATGCAAATGGATTTTTTACCTGTGCTTCTGATTACAATCACTGTTAATTACTTTTAATTAAGAGCCCGCTAACATTCTTCAAAGATCCTTGTGTAGTGGTCCTAGAAATATATTCAGAGGCAATCCATCATTCTAATGTGCTCCCAGTTTTTTTGCTCTGAGCTTCTGATAAAATGTCTATTCTTAACCTCTGCAGAGGCTGCAGCGCATGGGTTTAGTTGGCTACATGTGATGCATTTAAAGGTGCACATCATACCTGCTACTCTTGTGAGCACGCTGCCTCTCCATATGTTGCCAGGAGTACAGCTATAACTGGTAGTAAAGAACCGATTGGACCAACTGCTTCTAAAACTGCAATGTCTGCTGTGGATACAACAGGCCATGCTGTTGGGTACATCAACTACGTAAACTATAATGTGAATTTTAATTTGCAGATTTAGAATAGAAACTGAAAACATAATCGGGGTTGTGGTATACGGGTAACCCGGGTGGACAAGAGTATTAGTGAAATTTAATTCAAGTTACCCTATACACCGATGGGAGTTATGACATAAGGAATACATTCTGACTATTTCCTGCTACAGTGCTTTGCAATGACATTCAATTCTGTCTAAAATTACACTCACCTCAGAAGTGTTAACTGTATTTCTCTCCAGCATTCTCTTCAAAGGGCTTTCATGTAAAGTACTGAATGACAAGAGAGATGCCACTGAACCTGGAAGGGAAGTTTTTGTTCCTGAATGCAATCAGTGCACTTCTTTTTTAGGTCTCCCCTACACAGTGAATGCGCTGTCCTGCGACACGTATTGTTTACTAATCAGTGGGTTTACAGCCCGCCCACAGCATACCATTAGTTGTTTTCGTTGTCACACTCATCTGCAATGTTTCACTTGCTGAGCTCCCATAGGCTTCCCTTCCTTTCTTGTGTTTGCTCCTCAATGGAGATTGGGCCAACTACAAGTGTTCTTCCTCCTCTTTTTTCTTCTGTTTGCAACAACTATTTTTATAAGCATCTCTCTATTATTCCTGAATGTGCAGTGTGCTTTCCTACTTTTAACACTGGCATGCGGCCTTCTATTTATGTTGCTTTCACCCTATCTGCTCTATCAACACTTTAGTTACTTACACCCACAACTGTACTACTCTACAGCACTCTACTCTATACTACTACACTCTATGCCACTCCACGCCTCTACACTACTCCACTCTACATCACTCAACGCCACTCTACTTTATGCCACTCCACTCTACTCGATGCCACACCATTCTACCTTACGAAATTCTACATCACTCCTCTTTACACCACTCTAATCTATGCCACACCACTCTACTCCACTCAATGCTACTCAACTCCACGCCACTCCACTCCACGCCACTTCACACCACGCCACTCCATTTAATGCCACTATGCATTCTCCCCTGTCCACTCTAAAGCACTCTACTCTACGCCCTTCCATTCCAATTTACGTCATTCCAGGCCACTCTACTTCAGTTTACTCTACACCACTCTAAACCACGCAGCGCCCCTCTATACCACTATACTCTACGCCACTCCACTGCACAATATACCACTTCACGCCATTGTACTCCACCCCATTCTATGCCACTCTACTCTACTCCACTCAACTCCATGCCACTCCAGTCCACTCACTCTACTCTATGCCAGTCTACACTACGCCACTCTAATCCACTCCACTCCATTCTATACCACACTACTGTACGCCAACCCACTTTATTCCACTCCACTTTATGCCACTCTCCTTTAAGCCATTACTCTCCACGCCACTCTACGCTGTTCCACTCTATGCCACTCTACTCTACTCTACGCCACTCCATTCCACTCTATACCACTCCACGCTAATCTACAGCAGTCCACCCCACTCTACACCACTCTACTCTATGCCACCCTACTCCACTTTACTCCACTCTATGCAACTCCACTACATGCCACTCCAGTATATCTTGAGGAATTTCAATTTCTGAGCCACACAGACTTTGTTTCAAAACAACAATCCAGACAAGCCAAGCTAGCAGACTTGCACCAATCAGCATTCCCAGGTGATAACTGCAGCAGGTGGGAGATGTTCACACAGCACTGCCCACAAACTGCATTTTGCAGTATGTTTAGTAGTATTACAATAGTACTACTAAATTACTACAATATGCTATTCACAAACCTACGAGTGTAAATCTCCACATCCCCCTCTGCTATATTTTCTGTGTGGAGATCCTCATTCATGTAAGTTAACTTCCTAGTAGGAAATGTGGGAGTGACCAGGAGGAGTTATTAAAAAATGGGGCGTACTTACTACAAAACAGTTGGGGCTGAGGGAGGATAAAGCTCGTGTTAAGAGAGGGAAAAGGAGGGGGTGTAAGTAGTGACAGACACCCACCTACAAAAGAGTAAGCCCATTGCTATTCACAAACTGCACTTGCTAAGTTACTACAGCCAAAAATGGCTCAAACCTGTAGTAAATATACTCCGGCTCAGGGCTCAAGTAGATTCTAGTGGAGAAAATAATGGTGTTAGGGACTTAGAATGAAACGCCATGGGAAATAATGTTAAACTAAATTAAATTATTTAAAATAATTAAACATATGAATACTTGTAATCTAATGTTAAAACAATGATCTTAAAAATAAAACTTTTATGATTTGAGTGAGAAAATAATTTAATTGAAAAAGTAATGGGACATTGATTTGTATTAAAATATGATTAAATTAGTTTTGATTCTATACATCATTTTTAATAGTTATTAATACATAATAAAAAAATCCTTTACGTGGGATTTTAGTACTGCATTTAAATTAAATATACAATACAATCAAATAATTTCAATAATATTTAATATAAATATATTTTTAATTTTTTAAAGTTTGATATTTATTTAATTTTTCCTTATACTATACCATAGGGATTTCCCTGCCACTATGGCAGAGATTTCCCCACATTGAAGTATAGGCAAAAATTAAAATGTGTATTAAACTTGAAAAAATAGTAAAAATACCTGTATTTTAAATATCCATGTAAAATATTTTCTACATTTTTTTATGTAGCAAACTATTACAACATTACTAACTTAATTTAAAATTTAATTATTTTGAATATAATAAAATAAATTTAAAATAGTTTACTGATGTATGAAGTTCATTAAAATTAATTTATCTTTTAAATTATAGTTTAAATTCAAATACAAAAATATATAATTTTTTTACTTAAATAATACACTTTTTATCTTTAGATTGTTTAAACATTAAATTAAATGCACTTATATTTTTTACTATGTTAAATATTTTAATTTAATTTCACATTACTTCCTATGGGGTTCTATTTTAAGTCCCCGCCACTATCATTTTCTATAGAATGGTGTTGCAGTATCAGTGGTTGGCCATTTGTGGTGCTGGACATACTACTGCTCTATTTGGAAGTGGTAACTCACACTCGTAAATGTGGCTTCACCCCCCCCATTTAGGGGGTGGAGACATTTATGTCTACACTTTTGAGTAACTTTGCACTCCTAAATGGTGACTATCGTATTAAAGTTCCTCCAAAGTGTACAAGTAACCTCGCACGTGTAAATTACTCACAAGTGTAAGTTACCTTTGTGAATAACTCCCCGAAATGTTTGAGCTGTCTACTCCCGGACACGACCCAATCTCTCTAAGACATGCTGATCATTAGTGCCTCCAATGAGCTTCAATGTATTTGAAATCATTACAGTAAGAGATGAGCAACAACTTACTGTTGTTGTTCAGATTTCCCAGCAACACCATCAAAGTCGGTGATTAACTAGTTTGAGTCATAGATCCAATGGTGCATCCTATGGGCATGATTCACAAAGGTTATTTAGACTTTTGAGTAAATTTACACTTTAGAGTAAATTTACTACTTTTCTGTATTCACAGACTGTGCTTTTGTAGTAGCTAACACTTTTGTAGTGAGTACAGCCCTACACATGACCATCCACTAGTACTGCAACACCCTCCCATAGAAAATAATGGAGGTAGGGACTTAAAATAAAATTCTATAGGAAATAATGTTATATTAAATTATTTAAAATAGTTAAAAATATGAATAAATATAAATGAATGTTAAAAAAGATATGAAAACAGTAGACATTTTTTATGAAAATATAAAATATTTAATAACCTATTTGAATGTAAAAAATGATGTAACAGTAAATCTTATTTTTTTATTAACATTTATTGTTACATTATTGTTTACTCAATCAATGAAGCAGGATTTATATAGCACAGCTAATCACCCACAAGGGTATCCAGGCACTGGTAGCCTTACTGCTTCGGGATAGTTTAGTTGAACAGCCACGTCGAGTCCCTTCCTGAATACCAGAACAGAGGGTGAGGTCCGGAGGTGAAGGGGGAGGTCGTTCGAGAACTTTGCAGCAAGATCGTCCTCCCCTGTTGCTTTGGCAGATGTGGGGGTGTGCACGAGGTAGAGGGAGGCGGAGCGCAGGTGTCTGGAGGGTTGGTGGAAGTTCAGGCGGTGGCTGATGTATGGTGGTATTTGCTTGTGAAGGGCTTTGTAGGCGTGGATCAGCATCTTGAATTGACATCTCTTCTGAATGGGCAGCCAGTGGAGCTTCTTGAGTGAGGGGTAATGTGGGTCCATTTTGGGAGGTCGAGAACCAGTCTGGCTGCTGAGTTCTGTATGGTCTGCAGTCTTTTCTGGAGGTGCTTGTTGATTCCTACGTAGAGTGTGGTGCTGTAGTCCAGACAGTTGGTGACTAGGTCTTGAGTGATGGTTCGTCTGGTGCTGATAGTGAGCCATTTGAAGATCTTACGGAACATGCGAAGAGTGAGGAAGCAGGCAAAGATACTGTGTTGATCTGGCTTTTCATGGTGAGCTTGCAGTCCAGGATAATCCATGGTTGCGGACATGGTCAGGCTCTGGTGGGGTCCTGTTTTGGGCTGCTACGCACTTTGAATTTTTTTTCCCTCTCTTATCTGTTGAAACCAAGAAAACGGTGAGCCAGGCTTTGATTACTTCCAGACTTGACTATGGAAATACATTTTACTTGGGTCTTCCTGAATATCTTCTTAGTCGACTGCAAGTGCAAGTGGTCCAGAATGCAGCGGCTAGAACAATCCTTAACCTTGCTCCAAGAACCCACATGACCCCGCACTTGGTAGCGCTCCACTAGCTTCCCATTAAAAAGAGAATTCTTTTCAAGACACTGGTCCTAGCTCATAAAGCCCTTTATGAGACAGGAGCAGTGTATCTGAGTTCCGGTTATAATTCCGCCCCGGCCGTTAGGAGGCTGGGAAAAGGTAGAGATGCTCCAAGTTTTTAGTCCTCAATGGGATCTGAAATCCGAGACCCACGGTGAGTATTGTGTTGTTAGTGAGATAGTTGACGAGCCTCCAGTGATAGCTCGTTATGGCACTTTCATGCACGGACGTTTCTCAGCGTCCAACACTGGCTCCTATTATGGCCGCTGCATGTGACAATCCTAACGGCCGGGACGGAATTATAACCGGCACAGAGGCTTAAGGACTCTTATTCGCGTCAACACAGCCCTGAGGAAGTCGTGGGTTATTCCCGGACGACGAAACACGTGTTGGCTGGATCAACCAAAGAAAGAAAATTAAAATACAAGAATCTATCTTCACTTTATGCTGTGCAATGTACTTGTCTTAATTGAGTAAATGTGGAACGGAGTGTGTACGGAACAAGTCTCATCGCAACCCTACCCGTCCATCCGATTGGGTATAGTGAGCCCGGAGGGAAAGCATCTCCACGGTGAGCAAGTCAGGGGGAACACAGCACAGCTGAGCTGGTCTATGTTCACCTGGGCTTGTCATGTCATTGGATGTCCCGGTTTGGCCCTGCATAGTTCTCAGCAAGCTCACCAGGGAATCCCCCAAGAGAGTGAGGGCAGCACATGGCTCCGCTTTGGCGCAGGTACTTCTGGCTCAGAGCGGCATGCCATTCGGGAGATGGCCTTCCCGTCACACACCTTGCACTTGTGTCTCTCAGGGGTCGATTCGCCAGACCCCAACATGGTCCAAGGAGAAGGGGCAGAGGGGGGCCTCTCAATGAGGCAGGCGCCACACCAGCTCGGGGCGCTGCGCACACCGCAAGTCTCTGGCCGCCTAAGGCCCGCACTGGCCAAATCCGGCTAGGTGAATTTGCTCCCACCCGCGGCTCACCACCTTCCCAGGCAGTCTCACTGGGCCGTGTAGTGCTCTGGAGGCCAGTCAGGGAGTCTTCTGGGGATGCGAGAGACGCTGCACGGTTCCGCTGTGGCGCAGCCACTCCCAGTTCGGGGCGCACGCATGCATCCGGGAGAGAGCCCACCAGCGGCAATATGGGCTGCTATTCAGCAGCGAGAGGGGTGCCCCCTGGGTGTTGAGGTTGTTAGAGTTTGGTGAGTCTCACTCAGCCACTGCTGCCCCCCTCGGGGTGAGTTTCCAGGGGCCAAGCGGGGTAGTGGGAACATCAGTACGGTAGGCCGGGCGCGGAGTGTAGGAGAGGTGCTCTGATGTAATCAAAAAGATGTCCCGTAGGTAAGAAGTTTATTAAGCTTAGTTACAGGATGGTAAGTAGAATAATAGGTTCAGTAGTTCAGCCCCACCAGGAGCAGCATCCTTGCTGCCCAGCCCAAACACTCCAACTGCCTCCCTGTGAGCCCCACCAGGAGCAGCATCCTTGCTGCCCAGCCCAAACACTCCAACTGCCTCCCTGTGAGCCCCACCAGGAGCAGCATCCTTGCTGCCCAGCCCAAACACTCCAACTGCCTCCCTGTGAGCCCCACCAGGAGCAGCATCCTTGCTGCCCAGCCCAAACACTCCAACTGCCTCCCTGTGAGCCCCACCAGGAGCAGCATCCTTGCTGCCCAGCCCAAACACTCCAACTGCCTCCCTGTGAGCCCCACCAGGAGCAGCATCCTTGCTGCCCAGCCCAAACACTCCAACTGCCTCCCTGTGAGCCCCACCAGGAGCAGCATCCTTGCTGCCCAGCCCAAACACTCCACTGCCTCCCTGTGAGCCCCACCAGGAGCAGCATCCTTGCTGCCCAGCCCAAACGCTCCAACTGCCTCCCTGTGAGCCCCACCAGGAGCAGCATCCTTGCTGCCCAGCCCAAACACTCCAACTGCCTCCCTGTGAGCCCCACCAGGAGCAGCATCCTTGCTGCCCAGCCCAAACACTCCACTGCCTCCCTGTGAGCCTCGCCAGGCACTCCAGCATGCCACTGGCTACCTATGGACTTCTTTTTGATTGCATCACGCTCCTACTCCATTGCCATCATGGCCATGCTCTCATTATTACTGATAAAAGCATTATTATTTTAAAAATGATTATGTCCAAAGTAAGAAGAAGATGATGGTTGATAAAGATAATGAAACACAGGGATTTGAAGCCTTTCAAAGATCTCGCTTGTCGACGGAAGGGTGCTCTCAGCTCCTTGTCTGTACCTTGTGCAAGAGTGGGACCATCTGTTCCCTGAGACCAAGCACCAAGCACAGAGTCGACCAAATAATGAGAGGACCTTACGATACTTTCCCAGCCCTCCGTTACCAAAGCAACTGTGCGCCAAGGTGCCCAAACAGAACCACGCATGGTCTTCTGGACCTGCACCTTTCTGGGGCCCCACCCGCAAAGGCAAATAAAGGGGGGAGGGCGCCCCCTTTCTCCTCAAGCAGTGCTCTGATGTACCAGTGATGCTCTGATCATCTTGTGTGATGCTGAAAACTTGAAAATCCCTTCTCCCTCTTTCCATTTCATCTTTGTGTAAGCCCTCATGAAGGTGATGTGTCGGTCAGACTCTCTGCTGTCACCAACCCTCCAACTGCATTGTATTTGGATTGTATTATTTTGTACAAGGCTAGCATTCATCCGGAGGTATTTTGGGGCCATGAAAAAGAATCCCTGATAAACAAAAACAGGG
This sequence comes from Calotriton arnoldi, assembly GCA_963921515.1. Classification (NCBI taxonomy): domain Eukaryota; kingdom Metazoa; phylum Chordata; class Amphibia; order Caudata; family Salamandridae; genus Calotriton; species Calotriton arnoldi. The sequence continues at coordinate 3,607,379 of CAWUFW010000087.1, forward strand.
ACGCACTGGTGTGAACTCAGTTTGATAAAGCCAAGTTGTCAAGGCTACAGTGTGACTATTGTTTTGTGTGTTCACTGTGTAAATGGAGTTGTATGTCACGCAAAAAAACCTTATCGCTTTGTGTCACCATTGGTTGCAGCGTGAAATAAATAAAAATAATAAGAGATTAAAATGTATCGGATTTTGTGTACATTTTAGTGGCAGCTTCTGAGTACCAGTGATGGCGTGGATCTGAACCTCCCACGTCATTATCATCAGGAGTACCAGGCTCACTTTCCTCCCTTGCCTCCTGAACAAGCCTTGGCACAGGCAAGAAAAGGGAGTGAGACACTCAGCACAACTTGGAAGAAATCTGGATTGGTGGGACCCGGAAGTGAAAGCAGAACATGAACTGGAAGTGGAAGGGGAAGGGGAACGGAACCTGGAGGACAGCCATGACAGCCAGGTCCAGACAAGACGCGGACACTCTCGAGAGCAGTATAGTGGACAAAAAGTAGAAGGATTGGTGCATGAGGAGACCTGCTGGAGCAAGGCATGGACTCGAGAGCTGGCTCTCACTGTACCGAGGAAGACTGTTCCCAAGTCCTGGACTGCTGGGTCAGCAAGAACCAAGGAAAGAAGTTATTTCTGCAAGGCTGCCAGAGTACCAAGGCTACGGTGCAGGGGCGGCTCCTCCGTAATGGAGGAGGCGCGTCACCCCACTGCCCAGAGCCAGCAGATGATAAAAAAAATAATAATAACAAAATGTTATTATCATTTTATTATCACTGTCTGAGCTGCGATGGAGTCTAAGCAATGAGTATAGGGTGGGGAGGGGCCGGACAGAGCAGGGAGGAGTAGTGTGCACTTATAAGTGCGCATGTCAGTTTGGTCGGCCGTCTTAGGCCAGCCAAACAGCCGTGCACTTATGTTTCTCCAGCCCAGCTGTGTTGCACATCCGGGTTGGAGAAAAGCCACAGGCTCCCAGGCACTGTCTGAGCGGCAAACGAGGCCACACAGACCAATACTAGTGCTGCTCTCATTCTAGGTATAGCATGAGAGCAGCGTCTGGATTGGGTCTGAAGCCTGTACTTTGAAGCCCATCCATTTCCGGCCCAGATGAGAGGAGCAACGAGGTGGGCCGCAACGTCAGCGAAGCGGCAGGTAAGTCTTTTTATTTTAATTTTATTCCCCAACCCCACCCCATCCCCCGCCACCCTACCACTTTAGATGTTAATGTTAATGTTAATTGGAGCTTCTAAAGCGCATATCACCAACTGGTCTCTAAGCGCTGTGAGAGAAGGCACCATAGCAGCTCTACTGAGTAGTGCGCCCTAACTTAGGCCAAGATTGTGCCCCAGGCTTCTATGAAAAGGATGGTTTTTAATTTTTTCCTAAAAGGGAGAAGTGCTGGTTCTTTGCGGAGGCCTTCCGGCAACTTATTCCAGAGCTGGGGAATCAATGTAGAGAAAGCTCTGCCCCCTTGGAGGAGCTCAGGAAGCGAGCACAGGATAATAACCCAGCATCTGAAGACCGAAGGGAGCGCCCTGGTACATAAGTTACCAAGCGTTCTTTAATATATGCTGGGGCCTGTCCATGGATTGCTTTATGGGCTATACATAGCCCCTTGAATCTGGTTCTCTGCTTCACTGGAAGCCAGTGTAGCTGCTGTAGTAGCGCGGTAGCGTGGGCCCTCCTAGGAAGCCTGAAAATCAGTCTGGCAGCGTCGTTCATGACTACCTGAAGTTTTGTTAGCTCCTTCTCTGGAAGGCCAACATACAGTGAATTCCCGTAATCTAAACGAGAGATAATCAGTGCAGTCACTGCCATGCGAAGTGCGGTAAACGACAGAAGGGGGCAAGTTTGCGTAACAGTCTTAGCAGCCCCACACATGTTCCCACCACAGCAGAAACTTGGTGGGACATGGAGAGTTTGGCATCCAATTTTATCCCCAGACTCTTTACAACTGGGGCTGGCTTTGGAGTAGGGCCCAGCTCTTGAGGCCAGAATTGGTCACTCCAGGGGTTAGTATCTGTGGTGACAGCCAAAACCTCAGTTTTATCGGGGTTTATTTTGAGGAAATTGGCTGTCATCCAGTTTATTGTAAACTTCAGAATGTTCTGTATTCGAACATGGGCCGAGGGGAGTTAGCAATCTGGATGATGATTTGGGTGTCATCTGCGTAGTTAAAGACTTGGCACTCCATACCAGATAGAGCCGCCACTAGGGGGTAGAGGTAGGCGTTAAAGAGGAGGGGAGACAGTGCCGATCCCTGAGGGACGCCGCACGTCAGCCCACCAGAATCAGAAACCTGGTCAGCAAGTTGGATCCTTTGCGATCAGTCTGATAAATAGGAAGTGAGCCATTGGAGTGCTACCCCCTGAACTCCTAGTTCCCCCATCCGCGACAAGAGTAGGCCATGGTTGACCGTATCAAATGCCGCGGACAGGTCTAGCAGAACCAAGGCACATGGTTTTTTAGTATCTGCCATCAGCCTAAGTTCATCCAGGACTGCCAGCATCACTAGCTCTGTGCTGTGGTGAGCCCTAAAACCAGCCTGTTTTGTGTGAAGTAGCTGATTGCTCTCTAGGTGGTGGGTGAGGGTTTTCAGCACATGTTGCTCCAGCACCTTTGCCAAGAAAGGGAGCTGAGAGATAGGCCTAAAGTTTTTAAGATTTGCTGCATCAGCCCCAGGTTTTTTCAATAGAGGTCTAACTCTAGACTCTTTAAAACTGGTTGGAACAAGGCCGGTTTTAAGAGATCGATTTAATAAATTGAGGACCTCATTTTCCACTGCGGGAAGATAGGCGGCAGCCGCCACTGCAAGGGTGGTCCTCTCTCTGCAGGACATTACGGACATCATTTCCACTTTTGTATAGTATCCTAATGCATTCTGCGTGTTATTATTGTTTTGCTTCCACTGATCTAGCACACCTAAAAGCAATGCTTTGTAGGTGATAGGTTCAGAATGGGAGACAATGTCGGTAATGATCTGTAGTGAAATGGTCTCTCTAGTCAGGCCTAATGTCTCGCTGTCATCGCCGCAGGAGAGGTTGCCAGGCAGCGGAGCGACTCTTTTTGTATTTAAATTTCCCTCATTCTCTCTTTGATGAGGTATATTCCCCAGGGAAGGGTTGCACAATATCTACATGCATGGACTAGCATATCTTCCAGATACCTAACAGAAAGAGAGGGAAATGAAGAGTGAAAAGAATATTACAAAAGCATCAGAAATGCAATAAAAGTTCCTCCTGTGCTCAACAATAATGTAACTTACCCTTATTACTGGGATTTTAAGCACTCAAGACATCTCTACAGAATCAGTATGTCTTATAAAAAGGAAGGAGGGGGACAGGAAGGAGGGGGAGCTAGAAAAGAAAGTCCCTGCACAGGTCTATAGGTCTAGTGTGCTAAAAGGAGAAAAAGCCAGTTACTGTGCCTTCCCACTGGTAGAAAAGGACAGAACTCTATAAAGAGACTGCAGAATCAGTCAGCCCAAAGAGAGAGGGGACGATTAGAGGAGGAAGAAGAAACTAACCCATAAAGAACTAATACCTACTTCACGTTTGTAGGTTTCCAGAGGGAATAGCTGGAGGGGACATATCACCTAATGCTTTAATAAAAACAAAAAAACGCAACTGCTGGAACCCCTCTATGGTTTAGTTATGTTGCAACTCTCTTAGGGTCTGGCATTCTGGAAACTTCAAGACCTACTTGCAGCTTGTACGTCATCAGGACCCAGTTACACTTCTTAATTAGGCGTTACTCCCAATCCTGTCTTCCTCCTAACAGTCGTAAATAAAGGAGGGAAGCCTCCCTCCTGAGACAGGCATCAACTCCTCCACCCCATACCACAAATGTAGCATTTTAAATGTGAACCTTCTTTACTTTGAGTAGTCCAGTCACTCGTCCTTTTTAGGACTCGCCTGAGACAGCGCATGCACTGTCGCTTGCAACAATCTATTGTTTCTAAAAAAAAACTCTAAAAATTGGCATTTAGCCCATTTGTTACTTACCATTGGTTGGCTTCATTGTCAATCTTTTCTACCTTTCAGCTGGTGAGAGCCTGTGTCAGCACCTGCCTGCTTCACCTTGCTCCGTGTGTTTGTTTTCTTCCCCGGAGCATGGACCAAGTGCTGATTCATTTCTTGATTAGTGTTCTTCTGTGCTGCTTGAGCTCGGATTGTGGTCCTTTTTTTTGCTTTTGCTTGCAAGATAACTTCAAATCATGAGTTGGAGCTCGCACTTCTTGGTATTTCTAGGAGCTGGACGCAAACAACTAGCAATAACAAAAGTTTGTGGCATGTAATCAATTTCTGAAACATACATTTCAGCTGCCTGTCGCCTTAATTGAAGATGAAGCAGCAAACATGCTCTCTTCGTTTAAGACTGTTGCTATCCAGTATGTGTTTTTCTGAAGATACGTTTGCCACTGTGTTACTTTTACTTATTTGTCGGTTACATCTTTTAGAATTTAGAGGATGTTTTATTCATCATCAAACTTGGCGATTTAAAAAAAAAAAAGTGTTTTATCTTTACCTGTACCCAACCCCCTAAAATCACCACTATTCCCCTTTACCTCTACCCACCCCTAAACCCTAAAATCACCCTTACCTCCCTTTACCTCTACGCACCCCTGAAGCCTAAATTCACCGTTAACTCCCTTTACCTCTACCCACCCAAACCCTAAATTCACCATTAACCTCCTTTACCTCTACCAACCCGAACCTTAACTTTAAAATCACCCTTACCTTCCATTACCTCTACCCCCCTCTGAACCCTAAAATCACCCTTATCACTCTTTAACTCTACTCACCTCAAACCCTAAAATCACCCTTACCTCTCTTTACCTCTAACTACTGAATCCTAAATGCAGCCTTTCCTCTCTTTACCTCTATTAACCGGAACCCTAAAATCAACCTCACCTCCCTTTACCTCTGCCCACCCCTGAACACTGAAGTCACCCATACCTCCCTTTAACTCTGCCCACCTCGGAGCCCTCAAGTCACCATCACCTCCCTTTAACTCTACCCACTCCTCAACCCTCAAGTCACCCTCAGCTCCTTTAACTCTATCCACCCCATAACCCTCAAGTCATCCTCACCTCCATGTTATTTAGAAACAAATACTTACCTGTGTGGTAAAGTTCTCCATGGTAAAAGTGAAAAAACTTACCTGCATCATACTTACATGCATGGAAAAAACTACGCGGTAAAGGCCTTGTGTGGTAAAGGCTGCGTGGTAAATGCTGTTTCTCCTCAAGCAGGACACATCCCCGCCCTTTCCTTAAACAGTCTCCTTCCTTCACCCTAGCATGCATAAATGTTTGGGGGCACTGCTGGTTGTTTTATGCCCTTCAGTATGTTTGCAGGGAACAGCACATGCGCTCTTTCTTGCAAGACATTTTGTTTACTTACAGGGGGCTTAGAGCCCACCCACTGCTTACCATGGGTTGAGTTCATCGTCACTCTAATTTCCTGGCACCTCCTTCCTCCCTTTCTCCTCCTGCATTGTTGCTTGCCCTGCCCCTCATCTTGTGTTTCTATTTGTCCGGTCTTCCCTGGCCCCTCTCCCATTATTGTTTGCCCCGTTTACTGCCAGGCCCCTTCCCCTTCGATGCATGTCTCCTCCCACCCAGCTAGAAAAAAGCACCCAAAAGTTGTGCTACAAAGATGCAGACAGTGCTGTGCTCCCGGTGCTGCATGGAGTTTTTGGCACTGTCTTCATGTGGGGCCAATACAGCAAACTTCAGCTTGGACGTAAGATAATAAAAACAGAAATGTAAAGGCAAAGGATAATTCCTCACAAAGAAAAAGGATCACTGACCCGCGCAGTCAGAGCTCGTGGCATCATAGCACTTTTTTTTTCTAACTTTCAGCCTTTCTGCACAACAACCTCGCTGCTGTACAACATGGCTAAAAGACATTGACAAAGCCAATATTTCTCTGATAGGCGAGGCCTATTTGGCTTTTCCAATGCTTGTTTGTGTTTATGTTTTACTGAGTCTATGCCTTCCCTCAATAACACTGTTGCCAGAATCAGACTCTGCCTCTTTATTCCTCGCTCGCTCCGTGTAAACAGGCTCTCCTATAATGAAGGAATGTGTAGCTATAGAGGACACAACAGATGATGTAGGTAAGGTTAAAATGTTTACCTGATATGGAGCAGGCTCCACTGCAGAGGACTGCTTTACTCTCATGGTGTTTCCTCAGTAGCCCTGCCTTTACAGTTCCAGCACAGGGCGGAGCTGTAAAGTCTGGGGGAAACAGGCACTGGGGCATATTCACTTTGCCCCTGCCGCACTTTTACGCCGCCGGAGTGTCACTTTTGTGACGCTCCGGAGGCGCAGTGTGCCAGCCCATATTTACAAGGCCACGCAAAGCCACCCTGCGTGGCTTTTCATTGCCTTGTAAATATGGACTAAGGCAATGCCTTACTCTGTGTGGAAGGGGGGACCCGTGGGTGTTGCAGTGGGTGTACCCACGGTTTTTGACACTGCGCCAGATTTAGAACATAGCATAAATCTGGGGCAGCGCCAAAACTAACGCCTTCGCAAAGCAATTGTAAGAAGGATAAATGTTTATATTTCTTGTTCTTTACTCTTTCCACATGTGCTGCATTCTGCAGCACACATAGAACGAGGAAAATGCCTCCTTCTATTTTTTTTGTGCAGGAAGTTGTCCCTTCCTGCAGAAAAACAATCATGCCAACAACACAAACACCTTTGCACCAAGGTGCAAGGGGACCTGCATTGGTGCTTGGCTGCAGTTTGTGCGCTGGCAGAAAGGACAGGGATGCGTCGTATCTTGTAGATACGGTGCATTCCTGCCCTTTTCTTTTGACATAGGGCAGCCCAGCTAGAAGGCTTGCGGTGCTGCCCTACGCCAAAATATTGTAAATACGCCACAGGGAGCCTGCACTAAGCTAGCTCTTCCATATCCTTGGTGCTATACCTTCTGTTGGGAATGCATCTTTAAGAAACTGGCAGGGAGACCTATGATCCTTTAATAGGGACAAAACCTCATTACATTGCAAGATTTCCATTTGGACAACAGGGTGTTTAAATACCAGTCTAGTAGTTCTATCCAAAATACTGTTTCAGGCCCACTGAAAGGAAGGGAATGTATGCAAAGAAGACAGCAGGCAGAATAGCTCTCCATTTCACCTGGCAGACAGGAGATCCTTTCTCCTGATTGCCAGGATTGGTGTACATGGCAGTAGTTGCTGCCTCACAAACCCATACAAAATAACCTAGAGTGGACTCTAATGATGATGAAGAGATTGAACCTGAATCAGAAAGAGGGAAACTGGAAAAAGGGGCTAAACTGTCATGTAATTAACCACATCAGAAAAAGATTGCATTTTCCTGTTAATGAACAACTGGATGATCTGGGTGACTTTTTAAATGATTTGGTCCAAGCATGTTGGATGCTTTACCTCTTCACCAAGCAGTCAAAAGCATCATTATCAAAGAATGGAAGGAAATCGACCAGACAGGAGTTCCCAGAGTCCTAAGTGAGGATTATCCTGTAACACACCTTTGACACACAAGTTCCCACGTCGGTAAAAGTCAATTCATTGCTGGCAAGTACGCCTTCGTTGTTAGCCACTAGGAAATGTCTAGCGGGTGATCCAGTGGATAAGAAGGCGGGAGGAGCTCCCCAGAGGGCTTATGTAGCCACCAATTTAGCTTTTCCTATTGCAACCTTTTCTGCATATGTTTTATAAGCATTATTAAAAGATTTTGAAGCCCTTTAAGATGGAGTCCAAAGGGGAGTTGACTGCTCTGTCCTCTTGAGGGCAATGGAAAAATGGTTAAATTTTTATACAATATCACATTTTATGGATTAAGCACAACAGCTACTTGAGACTCAGGAAGATGGATGCTGCACAAAGCTCTTTTATTTCCCATTTCCCATGTTTTGCTCCCATCCTTTTTGGTCCACAGTTGGGTTATTATAAGAATCAGCAGAACACAAGAGGTGCGGCAACCTTTCCAAGATCTTATCAATTACTTAGTGGCCAATAACGACAAAGGCACGTGTTTCATGGATGTCGCTAGCCAACTTCTCTCACAGAAAAATGCAGAATAGTTGTTCCAGCTGTTCCTCCACAACCACCAAAAGCCTGACTGTGTTGAGGGAACCTTTATTCTAGTCAGAAGTCAATTGCTTCAGTTTGGCGACAACTGGAAAACACACATTCAAGACTTATGGGTTTTCCACATCCTTTCAAAGGGATAGCAATTTCAATTCAAATATTCTTCTGTAAGCACAAGTTTTTGTTAAACTCCTCTGCCGAAAGATCAATCTAAAAGAGAAGCTCTGAAAACAGCAATCAAGGCGCTTCTTTTGAAAAAGGAAACCATACAAGTGTCTCAAAAGGAAAAAGGCACATGAATGTACTCAATTGTTTCAAGAAAACCTTCAAGGGAAAGGAGAACAATTTTGGACTTCAAACAAGTAAAACTTCTTCTACTATCAAATTGGTGTCATCAGAATCCGTCAACACTCTAGTGAACTCAGACATATGGGAAATGGGAAAATGGTCTTCAATTGAACCATCCCACACTGGAGAGAATTAAAACCAATTTTTCCTGCACTGAAAACATTTGGCCTGTCTCTACAGGGAAAAGACATGTAAATCAGGACGGAAAAACAAGTAGTAAATATGTAACTCACCGGGGGAACACGCAATCTCTCTCCCCAGCTTAGATCGCTCAGTCCATTGGATTACGGGTGGAGAAACATTTAGGGCCAGACTTAGAGTTTGACAGATAGGGACCTGAACTTCCACCTCGAGAACAACAAGGACACCAACTCCACCACCCTGATCGACAACCTCGCCACCCTCGGACTCAGACACCTCGTGACAACACCCACCCACGCTGCCGGCCACACGCTAGACTCCATCTTTTCCGCAAGCCCACACGTCTCCTTCAACCACACCTCCGAACCCCACTGGACCGACCACCACTGCATCCACTTCACCTACAGGAAGCCCACCATGCACCAACGCACCCAACAAATGCCTCGCCGCTGCTGGAGCAGAGTCACCGAAGACCAGCTAACCACCACCCTCGCCCTGAGCCCACCCGCCGAACCCTCCGACCCCGACACTGCCGCCCGCAACCTCAGACAGTGGATCGACGACTGCGCCAACACCCTCGCCCCGCTCAAGAATCCGCCCAACAGCCACACCAGCAAGAAAGCCACCTGGTTCACCGAAGACCTCCAGGCCTCCAAACGAACATGCCGAAAACTGGAGAAGATCTGGCTCCACGAACGGACAGCGGACAGCTACGCCGCCCACAAGAGCGCCACCCGCAGTCACCATCACCTCATCAGATCCGCCAAAAGGGCCTCACTCAAAGACCGCCTAGACAACAACGCACACAACAGCAAAGAGCTCTTCAACATCGTGAAGGAACTCTCCAACCCCAGCTCCAACACCAACGACATCCCGCCGTCGCGAGACCTGTGCGACTCACTGGCCACCTTCTTCCACCGCAAAATCGCCAACATCCACAACAGCTTCAACACCACGACCGCCCCGGCAACCACCGAGACCACTGCCCCCACGACCACCAACCGCCTGCTCTCCTGGACCAACATCAACGACGAGGACACCAGCGAGATCATGAACACCATCCACTCCGGTTCACTGCTAGACCCGTGCCCTCACCACGTCTTCAACAAAGCCAGTACAGCCATCGCGCCCCATCTCCGGAAAATAATCAACATCTCCTTCGAGACAGCAACCTTCCCGGAAAGCTGGAAGCACGCCGAGATCACCGTCTTACTCAAGAAACCCAAGGCAGATCCCAAGGACCTCAAGAACTTCCGACCCATCTCTCTGCTCCTGTTCCCCGCGAAGGTCACCGAGAAAATCGTCAACAAACAACTGACCCGCTACCTCGAGGAGAACAACATCCTGGACCCTTCCCAGTCCGGCTTCCGCAGCAACCACAGCACCGAAACCGCCCTCATCGCCGCCACCGATGACATCAGGACCCTGCTAGACAACGGAGAAACATCAGCCCTCATCCTCCTGGACCTATCAGCCACCTTCGACACGGTCTGCCACCACGCACTACGAACACGCCTTCACGACGCCAGGATCCAAGAGAAGGCCCTGGACTGGACCACATCCTTCCTTTCCGGCAGAACTCAAAGCGTCCGCCTCGCCCCCTTCCGATCCAAGGCCACCAAGATCATCTGCGGCGTACCCCAAGGCTCCTCCCTCAGCCCAACGCTGTTCAACATCTACATGGCACTCCTCGCCCACGTCGCCCGACGGCACAACCTCAACATCATCTCCTACGCCGACGACACCCAGCTGATCCTCTCCCTCACCAAAGACCCTCACACCGCCAAAGCCCACCTCCACGAAGGAATGAAGGCCGTCGCCGAATGGATGAGGACCAGCCGCCTGAAGCTGAACTCGGACAAGACGGATGTCCTCATCCTTGGTTCCAACCCTTCAGCCTGGGACGACTCCTGGTGGCCGACATCACTGGGAACAGCCCCGACACCCACCGACCACGCACGCAACCTAGGGGTCATCCTCGACCCCACCCTCTCCATGACTAAGCAGGTCAACGCTGTTTCCTCATCCTGCTTCAACACCCTCCGAATGCTCCGCAGGATCTTCAAGTGGATCCCCACCGAAACAAGAAAAACAGTCACCCAGGCCCTCGTCACCAGCAGGCTGGACTACGGAAACGCCCTCTACGCAGGAACAACGGCTAAGCTCCTGAGACGGCTGCAATGCATCCAGAACGCCTCTGCACATCTTATCCTCGACATCCCCCGCCGCAGCCACATCACACCCCACCTGAGAGACCTGCACTGGCTCCCTGTCAACAAGAGGATAACCTTCAAGCTCCTCACCCACGCACACAAAGCACTCCACAACTCTGGACCAGCCTACCTCAACAGACGACTCAGCTTCTACACCCCCACCTGCCAGCTCCGCTCCACCAGCCTCGCCCTCGCCACAGTCCCCCGCATCCGGAAAACGTCCGCCGGCGGCAGATCCTTCTCCCACCTCGTCGCCAAGACCTGGAACACCCTCCCCACCAACCTTCGGCAGACCCAAGACCTACTGGCCTTCAGAAGACTCCTCAAGACCTGGCTCTTCGATCAGTAGCAGCACCCCCCCCCTCTTCCCCCAGCGCCTTGAGACCCTCGCGGGTATGTAGTGCGCTTTATAAGTGACCTGATTGATTGATTGATTGATAGGGTACAATCAAAAAGCAAGGGACCCCCTCTAAAGGCGAATAAGGTCTGGGAGTAAGAGGGGAACAGAACAGACAATGAGAACCAAAAACACTCCCCTAAGACCTATATTTCTTTTTGCAAAAGATTAAATCTAGTATGGGTATAAAGAAATTCCAAGCATAAGATATTTATAACATACCGACAACATCATTGTTTTCCATTTTTTAAAGATCATGTTTATTCTTTTCATTTACTTCTTTTCTCCTTTTTTTCCAATACATGGATATCATTTTTTTCAATAGATACAAAAAACTTTATCTTGGTTTTTTTTTATATAAAAATTGTAAATACATATGTACAATCTTACAAAAATAAAATGCAATTTTATTAGTCCCCACAATGACAAATTTTCTTACAAAACAAACATACCTCACAAACGTACACACTCATACAAGACACTTATGCACATCTGGATACAGGGGAAAACATAAGATGTAATACATTTCCACCAAGATGAACAAAACAATAATAAGGTCTGGACACACGGGGTCGACGCGCGTTTCGGTGGGTTAACACAAATTGTGAACCACCTTCCTCAGGACCTTGTCCAAAACGGGCACAGTATCACACCAGCAAATACACTTGGGGAACCTAAGAAACAATAAATAGTGGAATTTGTTTACCCATACGCTAAGAATAGATTTAGAACTCTGTGTTTGATCAGACCACTACATTGTACACCAGTGTACACATACTCTAGAGACAGACCCAAAATTGTCGGTTCTCATTGATTGATAGGGTACTCCATCACAAACAGGACGGAGTACCCTCTCTGCCAAATCCTTGGCCTGCTCACACTATTTAGAGCTTAGCCAACCGTCACCTTTCTGACTGCAGTAACCCCATTGGCCCTGTAGACTGAAAGTATTGTCGTGTAGTTCCTAAAAATACATAGGATCTGGGCATTTAGACAACATAAACTGAGGGATTGGTGTCCAGACCGATTCCAGACACCCCCCAAAGGATAAGTTAGTCTTTAGACCAGCTATCTCACAGTGCCACCATAAGCCCCCTAACCTTACCAAGGAGCGAATAGTTTCTGGCAACCATCGACATGTCTTACCCCACCCAGAGGTCTTCACACCTCAGATTCCTTACCACAAGAGTGGAAATATATTACATATATGTAATTCTTGAGGTGAGTAGTATTCGGGGAGGAGGGTGAAGTGCATGTGAATCTATCAAGGATACCAACTCTGAAGAACCATAGTTACAGATCAGTAACTTGTGGTTTTTTTTCTCCATAACAGGATCTTTCATATTTTCACAAGCTTCAATCAGAATAGTGAGCAGAATTATTTAACACATTACTACACGGTAATTCTTTATCTGGAAGAGACTCGATCTAGCTGTAGATTCCTTACCTTGGAATATTCCCCATGTGTCACTCTGGATCCATAAATTTTCAAGCAGTACCCCTGTGTGCCGGTATGTGGCAACGTTCCGTTCTGGGCCATCATCCGCGCCGGAAGTGACGTGTGCGGTGCCTGTATAGGAGCCACCCCAGTATTAAAGGGTGTGACAATCTTAGGGAGGAGAGAGACAGGGGTCCTAAGAACCATCTTGTCTGGGTAAAAGGTGGTATAAGGGGGGTGTACAGAGAGGGCATGCAGTTCGCTGACCCTCCTGGGAGATGTTATGGCCACTAGAAAGGTCACCTTGATAGTCAGCAAACAAAGCAGGCAGTTAAATAATGGCTCAAAGGGAGTGCACATGAGAAAGGTAAGGACCAGGTTAAGATCCCACTGTGAATAATGAATGGCCTGGGGGAAACGTGTTGTAGTCCCTTTAGGAACCTAGTCACAACGGGTGACTTGAACAAAGAAGGTTGGTCCTGCAACTACAAGAATGCTGAAATGGCAGATTAATAACCTTTAACAGTTGCTAGAGCTGAGCCCTGCTGGGCCAAAGAAAGAACAAGTAGCAGAACCTGAGATAAGGGTGCAGAAAGGGGTTCAATGTTTTTGAATGAACATCATGCCACAAAATTGTCCCAATGGCAGGCATAGGATGTACGACAGAACAAAGCATGCATTTACCACGCATGATTTATCACGCAATTCCTTTACAATGCAATGCCTTTACCATGCTTGCCTTCACCACGCATATACCCTTTACCACGCATGCCTTTAAAACGCAAGGTAAGTATATGGTAAAGTAAGTGAGATATATATTATTAGCAATTGTAAACCCCTCTTCTTTAAATTATTTTAAATGTATATTTTTTCTTTATTTCTTTATTTAACCACACCAGAACCTTAAAAAATCCCTTTCCACCCTATACCTCTACCCACCTCTAAACCCTAACACATACCCTTATCACCCTATACCTCACCCCACCTATAAACCCTAAAAAATACCCTTACCACCCCATACCCTTACCCACCCTTAAACCCTAAAAATGCCATTATCACCCTATACCATTCCCCACCCCAAACCGTAAAAACAACCTTACCCCCAATACCCCTACCGACCCCTAAATCATAAAACACCATTACCACCAATACTTCTACCGACCCCTAAACGCCCAAAAATACTGTTAACACCCTATACCCCTACCCACTCCTAAATCCTAAAAATCCCTTACCACTTCATATCTCTACCCATCCTAAACCCTGAAAACACCCTTACCACCCAATACCCTGACCCCTAAATCCTAAAATACCCATACCTCCCTATACCTCTGCCCACCCCAAAAAATACCCTTACCATCCCATACCCCTACCGACCCCTAAACCCTAAAAATCCCTTACCACCCTATACCCCAACCCACCCCTAAACCTTAAAAATACCCTTACCACCATATACCCCTACCCACATCTAAACCCTAAAAACACCTTACCATCCTATATCCTCACCCTAAATCCTAAAAACACCCTTACCACCCAGTACCTCTACTCATCCCTATACCCTAAAATGTACTTACTACCCTATACCTCTACCCACTCCTAAACACTAAAAAAAATACTCTTAATACCCTATACCCCTACCCATGCCTAAACCCTAAAAGCACCCTTACCACCCTATACTACTCCTACCCACCCCTAAACCTTTAAAACACCTTTACCACCCTATAACCTTACCCACCTCAAACTCTAATTTATAATTATAAATATATTCAGTGAAAAAAACAAAGGTTACAGGGACGTTATAGTTAGGCTCCAATTTCACAAAAACAGTGAAATTCGGCAGTTATAGTTACCTGAGACAACTATAACTTACACCCGAAATGCAATGCTTATGACCTCACATATTACATCACTCATGACATGGTCAGTGACATCACTGATGACATCACAAATGGTATCACTGATGACATCATCAAGTTAGTGTAAGTATTTTGTAAGAGTTTATGATTGTTAAATATTTATACTAAGGTATTGCAAAAGTTAACGTAGTATACTAGGTGTACTACTAATGAGTGATACTACTTCCAATATATATTATGTGAGTGGCTGTGTGACTGTATGTATCCTTGTGCGTATGAGTGTGTGAGTGGCTGTATGGGTGTATAAGTGGGTGTGTGAGTAGCTGTGTGGGAGAGTGAGTGGCGGTGTGAGTGACTATTGGTGAGTAAGTGGGTGTGTAGTGACTATGGGTGAGTGAGTGGGTGTCTGAGTGGCTGTATGAGTGAGTGACTGGGTGTGTAAGTGGCTGTATGGATGAGGGAGTGGCTGTTTCAGTGGGTGTTTGGTTAAATGAGTTGGTGTGTGATTGGCTGTATTGGGCAGTGAGTGTCTGTGTGAATGGCTGTATAGGTGAGTACACGGATGTGTGAGTGGACATATGAGTACTATAAAACTAATCAAATGCATCTAAGAGAGAGTGGTTATGGAGACTTGAGTGGCAATATTGAAGGGTGGTAGTGAGTGAATACATGGCTATGGTGGTCATTGGGGGGCGCCAACAAACATTGTCACACCGGGCGCCACCAGTGCAAAAGCCAGCCCTGCCAGCACCACTACGGCACAGCCCAGGATTCTCCTGCCGATGAGCAGTGCCAATCTTTCCACAACCTACCTCCACGAGGTAGTGCTCCCCTGGTAGTACAAATCCAGCACCACAACTCGTGAAAATTAGTGCATTTTAAAGCCTGTAAAAGAACTCGCCCAGCTAAAGAGAGAGAGTATGTATGTGAGTTAGCGCACTTAACATTAAGAAACCAGCACGCGTTGGTCACAACACATCAGCCCACAACAGACAGGCCAGCCCAAGAGTGACTGGCACTTTTAGGCTCAGAGATTTACAGTGTAAAAATGCTTTCTTGTTCCCACATGCGTCACAATTGAGTGCTTCTGGAGCACTGCGAGTGCCACTAGATTATCAACGTTTTGTTTTGCACTGCACCAGTTAAGCTGGGGCAGTGCCAGTAGATTTATTGGCAGACTTGGGATTCTGCAAGGGCGGACTGGGGGTCTGAACGGAAAGTTCAGCTGGGGCAGTGCTAGTAGATTTATTGGCAGGATTGGGAGTCTTAATAGACACGTTCACAATTGCTTTATTAACCTTCTTGCGTTCTCAAATATGCTTGAAAATGCACCATTTGCCCACTCTTTTTCAAAATTTTCTCGGGATGAGAACTCCTCTTATGGCGGTTAGGCTCCACCACAAATGTCACCAGCCGCCAGGGGGTTGGAATACTAGTTTAACCCCTCCGAAGTCCAATGTTTTCCCTACTGCTGCACAGACTGGAGTGGGAATAGTAAATGTAACCCCTCCGAAGTCCAACGCTTTCCCGACTGTTGCACAGACTGAAATGGTAATAGTAAATCTAACCCCTCCGAAGTCTAACACTTTCCCGATTGTTGCACGGACTGGAGTGGAAATAGTAAATGTAATCCCTCTTAAGCCTGATGCTTTCCCTCTTGTTGCACAGACAGGAGTGGGAATAGTACATTTAAGCCCTCTGAATTCCAATGCTTTGCCTAATATTGCACAGACTGGAGTGGGAATAGCAAATCTTACCCCTCCAAAGTCCAACGCTTTCCCTTTCCTGTGGACCTGTTTGTTGTGGGAATAGTAAACGTAACCCCTCTGAAAGCCTATGCTTTCACTACTGTTGCATAAACTGGAGTGGGAATAGTATATCTTTTATTCCCAGACTCCAATACTTTTCCTAATATTGTTCACATATATCTATTATTATTATTATTTTTTTTTTTATTGAATTTTATTTGTATATATATATATATTTTTTTTTTTTTTGGGGGGGGGATATGTTGTCCCTACCATTAAAAGTATAGGAAATAATATATTTTTGTTAATGATATTTTGACACACCATTTTTGTTTCACGATATTGTTGTTTTCGATATTGTGTCAATGATCCCTTTTTTGTTGAACTGTTAATTTTTAGCTCATCTCTTCCATTACTAAGTTTTCAGAGTTTACGTTTTGCACATTTGGATTACTTTTCAAAGACTGGGTATTGACCCAGATGAGGAGCATACAGACTTGTCAATCGATTATACTCCCTGACACATAAGCTGTCCGCACTTATTTTACTGTCAACAAAATCTACAAGGTACAGTACAGTCAGTGACCTAACAAGCGACATTGCAACATAACACATTTCCTCCTCAAATACCTTCTGCCCTACAATTATAAGTGCTGCATCTAGACTTAATCCTTGCCCCTTATGAATAGTAACCGCATACGCCAAACATAAAGGAAACTGTTCTCTACGTACATACAAATCTTTCAATAAGAGAAACCTAGCGCTACACCTACCTACTTGTTTTGGCTCTTCTACGTGGACAAATTGTATCAGAATGTACTCAAACTCACTTTTATTGGGATATGTGATAAAGTCTAGCACATTTCCCGTAGCACCATTCACTAAACCCTCCTCCACACTCAAATTCCAACGCAAAATGATTCTACATTTTCAGCAGAGGCTTAGATTTTTCTCTAAACCTGCTGTTCTAGACACTGATTTCTCTAGTTCCTCCAACTTTTTAACCACTGATTGACACAATGGTACATTCATATCTTGATGCTCCACCTTGTCTTTGCATGAAAGGACAATAATGTCCTAATTCTCTAATTTCAGCATCTCTGTATTAAACTGTGCACACTCATCAAAATTTAAAGTAAGACATACAATTTGTTTGTACGTTTTTTGAAGATCTTCCATTACAACTGCTGAAGAGATATGGTTTGGAAATAGAGTACTTAAAGTACAACTCTGAAGATCCAATTTGACCTATTCTAATGTCTTTCAAAATATCTCCATACTTCACATCTGCAGACTTTATCATATTCTTAGTGAGCTCTTTGTATTGGATTTTCAAACAAATATTGAAATTTCCAATGCTGCCTACAGAATGTCTAGTTTACCCATGGAGCGGTTTATTGATCACTGGCCGCCTTTTCACAGGAGTCAGCTGAAGCAGATCCCCCAAAGACTATAATGTGTTTACCACCAAACAAAATATCATAGCCTGTCCTAAGAACTTCTTGCATTCTCAGGTGAACAAAAGCAAGCATTAAGTTTGACACCATGCTCACCTCATCTGTAATTAACACCTCCAATTTCGTAAGAACTCTTGACACTTCATGGCAAGCATCACCAGATAACTTGTGGTACTCCAGTTCGTTATCATGCTCCACTGGCAACATCAGAAGTTTATGCAAAGTAATACCTTTTATATTGTGTGAAGCAAGTCCAGTGGGTGCTGTTACAACACAAGAAAGATGCAATCAGATATTTTGTGAACATATGCAGTAAGCACTTTTATCAGAAAGCTTTTCCCAGTCCTGCTTGCCCACTAACATATACAAGTGTGGGCTTGAATGTGGTGCATGGACGTTCACAGTTATCATGCTGAATTCCATGATCTACTGATGCAGGTATCTCCTGGTATACCTTTAGTTGCTCTCCATTTAGTTGATCTACCAACTCGTCCAAGTCTATAGTTTGAATCTTTTTTTTTTTTTTTGTCCTCATCTCACCAATAAGCGTCTGCAATTTCTTAAAAAGAAGCCGTCCTTCCGATCTTTGCGCCCCACGGCTACTGCATTCGCTTAGGCCATACCAGACCAGCCCCTTTGTTCGAAGCTTGGTGTAATCATAGGACTAGGAGGAACTATACCAGTCTCAGAACTCTTCCCCAAGACAGTAGGGCCTGCCAGATGTTCGCACAACTCTCACTTACTCCCCCCTGGTCCAAGCGGGCCATAGCAAACGCAGCTTTTAACCAATCCTCACACTTTGGGGGCCACGGGTCTTTCCAGTTCTTACAAATTTCCCTCCGGGCGATTAAGACCAGGTATAACAGCAGGCCTCTATATACCGGCTGTAGGATCTTGCTAAGCACGCCATCATCCCCAAATAGAACCAAAGTGGCATTAACCTTGATATTAACTTTAAAAATGCCACATAAAACTTCCTCCACACCCTTCCAGAAAGCTCTAAGCTCGAGGCACTCGTAGAAAATATGGATATCATTAGCTTTGAGGAGGCCGCATCTTGGACATTTGGGGGAGGATAGTGGAGCAAACTTAGCTATCTTTGCCGGTGTATAATAGAGCCTGTTGACAACAAAAAAATTGTTTTTTTTAAGCTGGCCGGCATGACATATTTATAAAGAAGCTTCAAAGACGGTTCATACAGATCTTCAATATCAGAGTCATGGGGGGACTGATTCCAGACTGCATACTGCGGGGGATATTCCACATCTTCAGCCTCCAGAAACTTCTTATACCATATCGAAACTTCCTTTCTCTTAGGATGTACCTCTTGCAGGATTTGCTCGGTCTCCCACTCTCCTCGTATGACCCCCTTTTCCGCAGAAAACCAGGAGACTAATTGCAAGTATTTAAATCTGGAAAGACTACTTCCAACCTTAGCTCTTAAGACCTCCCAGGGGTGGACTCCTTCTGAGGATAGAAGTTCTGACCATATAGTGATACCCGCCCTTTTTATTGGAATCGCAAGGCTATCCTTCAGGCATAACGGGGACCCTGGGGAGTCCCAAATTGGGGCAAAATCGGCATAGTACCCAATCCCCCATCTACATCTAACCTTATACCACAGGCTAAGGGCGGCCCTAAGTACTTTCAGACGCACCTTTTTAAAGTACCTTGGTGCCCCAAATTTATACAGGAAGCCGTCTCCCCCACCCTCCACCTTGATCATTTCTCCCAATAACCTGCCCCAAGAAGTTTCCTCTGGTTTTACGAGTAGCATCCAAATGTTTTTAAATTTGAAGGCGACAGAATACCAACCAATATCTGGGAGAGCGAGCCCCCCTTTAATTAACTTACGTCTCAGCTTTTTCCACGATAATCTAGCGCCCTTATTTGCCCAGATGAAACTTCCGATCTTGCTTTGAATTTTACAAATATCCTGACTTGAGAAGTTAAGGGAATAGCATTAAACAGGTATGTTAACTTAGGAAGAATGACCATTTTTACCAAGTTAACCCTACCGAAAATTGTTAAAGGAAGATTTTTCCATCTAGCAAACAAATGATCCACTTCTTTAATAGTCTTATTCAAGTTGATCTGGGGGATTTTATCTAGATTTTTAACTATAATGATGCCCACGTATTTAAACTCTTTACTCGTTCTACCCTCCCAGTTGTCAATGTTCCAACACATCACCTCAGTTTTAGAGGTGTTAGGTAGATACCCTGAAAGTGATCCAAATTCTTCCAACAATGCTGCAACCCTTGGTATTACCACCCCGGGATCGTTGGTGTATAGCATCAAGTCGTCGGCGTAGAGAGCCAACTTACTGCAATATTGGTGGGACCTAAAAGGAGAAATCAGATCATCTGATCTGATTGCTTGAGCGAGGGGCTCTATATAGATATCAAACAGCAGGGGAGAGATGGGACAACCCTGTCTTGTTCCTCTTTGGATGTTAAAACTAGAGGTTAACATGCCGTTTAACAGAATTTTTGCGGAAGCCCCTTGGTAACAATTTATCAGGGTCTGAATAAAAATAGGCCCAAAGCCCATCGCCCTAAGTACCTCCCAAAGATATACCCAACAGACTCTATCGAACGCCTTGGCCGCGTTGAGTGCTACAACGGCCAAGGGTTCCGATTGTGCTATAGCCAAGTCTATGTTACCAATTAGTTGATGCGTCTGCTCCTGGATATATCTCCCGGGAATAAATCCTTTTTGGTCCACATTAATCAGCTGTGGGGCTATCTTAACCAATCTCCCTGCAAGAATACTCATAAAGATCTTATAGTCAGCATTCAGCAGGGAGATTGGTCTATAGGAGTCCGCCTTAAGGGGGTCCTTCCCAGGTTTCAGAATGAGGACGATAGTTGCTTCTTTCCAAGACCTGGGAGCCTGACCTTCCGAACTATACACTGAATTAAATAAAATACCCAACATCGGAACCAATTCATCTAGGAGGAGTTTATAGACCTCGCTGGGAAGCGCGTCTGTGCCTGCTGCTTTATTGTTTTTGCATTTACTTATTTGTACTCTGATTTCGCTCTCGGTGATTGGAGCATCTAATCTTTCACAGCTTTCACCTGTTAAAGTTGGTAAGGATTTATCCCTCAACCAAGTTTGAAGGGTTTCGGTGTTAGGCACTGTCTCCTCCCTATATAGCTCCGAGAATAGAGAGAGAAGGCGGGCTTGCATGTCCTCCAAGCTACTCGACTTCTCCCCACTTTCATTTATTATTAATTCATTGATGTTATTCTTTGCACGGTCTACTCTTGCTTTCCATGCCAAGAGGGCTCCCGCCTTCTCTCTATACTCGAAGTTCTGCATAATTTTTGGTTAGCCACTGAGCTCTACACTTCTGGTCTAGCCTTCCCCTATAGTCCTGGCGGGCACTTTCCAAGTCCCTCTGAACTTGTAGCAGCCTTTCAGAGCTTCCCTGATTGAGCCGTGACCTTTCTTCCTCTAATTGAAGAATTTTTTCCTCCGAATCCCGTAGCTCCCGTACCTCCGCCCTATTCTTCGAGCAGATAAGACTATGTAACAGGCCCCTTAGGTTTGCCTTAAAGGCATCCCAAACATAGTCCATGGATGTCGATCCGATATTTACAGAGAAGTAGTCTAGGGTAGCAGATTTAAGAGCCCTCACTATCTCTACATCCAACAGCATAGACCTTTTTAATGTCCATCTAGGCCTCAAATTATACCTCTTTCCTACGTAGGCGAACAGCACAGGGGCATGGTCTGATATATGAATGGGCATGATAGTTATAAAAATCAGATTATCTAGACTAGGCCTATCAGTTAAAACATAATCGATTCTAGAAGAGTGGCCGTGCTTCTTGCTATGGAAAGTAAAACCCCGTTTATCGCCCATCTTTACCCTCCAAACATCCGCGAGCTCCAGATCGTGTAGCATATTTTTCAAAGCCTGACGTACTCGAGGTGCCCCTACAAAGTGGCTCTGATTGGATCTATCTCTTAGGGGGTCAAGAAGAACATTAAAATCGCCTCCGATAATTATGGGCGAAACTGCTTCCATCAGTTTAGATTGCAGTTTACAAATATGCGTCGGATCGTCGATGTTGGGGCCATAGAAGGAAGCACATATTAACTCAGATCCTCCAAAATCCAATGTAGCCACAATCCATCTCCCTGTTTGGTCAGTTTGAATTATTTTAATAGTACATCCTGCCCCCTGTTTTATCAGAATGGCCACCCCCTTACTATGGACTGTCTGCTCAGAGGAACAAAAATATTTTACCCAGGGATACTTGGCAAATATGACACAACACTCCGCGTAGCTTAAATGCGTCTCCTCAATGAGGCAGACTTGAGCTGGGGATTGCTCTAAGTATTTCATCGCCAGTCTTTGTCTACGGGGGCATCTCAACCCATTGATGTTCCACGAGATGAACTTTACCTCGCTACTCATTTGGACAAATCCTGCCATCCAAATATGGGACCTGGAACAGACGGTCTAGTATAAAGGTGTGAATGAGGATATTTTTTAAATTTTTACCCACTGCTCCCCCGTGCATCCCACCACCACCCTCCCCCATTCTCCCCCAGTAATCCCACCCTCCCCCGGGGAACCCTCCCTTCTATTAGGCTATAACCTATTCGGCCTCTATCCCTCGGGCTGTTTGAGAGAAAAAAAAACTTTACATTACAATTCATTTCCCAAGTCTCGCTAGTTGGACCCCCTTCACTTCCACCGTCACCTCCTTACACCCCACCCCCGTTTTTATCTTATCAATAAGGGCATCAACCTCCTCTACTGAACGGTACATGTACATGTGGTTATTCCACATGATGCGCAGTGATGCTGGAAACCTCAGTTGTACCTTAGCCCCCAACTTATTCAAATCATCCATCCTTTTGCCCAACTCCCACTGTTTTGTGGCAGTAATATGGGATATGTCAGATCTGCTAGAAAAGGAGAAGGAATTAGAGAAGGATTTAGAAGTTATAGTACCTTCCTTTAAAGCCGAGGATAGAATTGCCTCTTTGACAGTGTATGTAAGGAAGTTTATTAAAATTTTCCTAGGCTTCTGTTTCGCTGGGTTTCTTTTAAATGGGTCGCGATGCACCCGTTGTATTTCCTGTGCAAGATCTATATTGGGGGAATTTTTTAGAACTGTTTCTTTTAACAGCGATATCACAAACCCCCTTATATCCGCACCTTCAAGCGCTTCAGGAACAATAATGAGTCTCAGATTGTTCTTCCTTGCATGGTTCTCCAGTCGCTCTAGGTCTTCCTTCAATTCCCTATTCTGGCTTGCTAGTTTAGCCATTTCCGTAGTAGAGGTATGGAGTACCTCCTTGATTTTCGGTATCTCCAGCTCTAATGCGTCCGTTCTTAGTGAGACCTCCTCCAACTTCTGCGCTAACACCACACAGGATGCTTGGATCGCTGCCTGATTCGTCTCCGAAACTGTAAATCTATTCCCCATCTCATCCTTAAGTGCAAGTAAAATTTCCGCCAAGGACCCAGGAGGTGTTACTGGATTCACTAATTCAGGGGTAGAACCTTGTTGGACATCGTGAACCTCCAATACAGTAAACCTGTTTGAGATACCAACCGTAGGATGGATGGCAGAGAGATGGTTCCCAGAACTCTCTGCCCCCGCTAAACCCTTCGAGGCACCGGATATATCGGATATATCAGATATATCAGGCGACTGCATAGTGCTTTGAGGCGTAGGTGACAAACCAGGAGTCTTGAGCAGAGGCGAATTTAGTGATATATCAGATTGCAACCTGCTGGGGTTAAAAGAGCTTCCCTTATTAGGGCCCCGAGTTGTAGGTGTAGACAGGACCTTGTAGAATGTTTTTAATGAGGGGGTTATTTTTACTTTAGAGGTCGGTATTTTCTTACCTCTACCCCTCCCTCTTCCTTTGACACCAACAACAGTTTCCATGCTAACACCCTTATTCTGTTTTACTGACACTCGAACTTCAGAGATGGGGGGGGAAACTCGAGTTGGCAAAATTGTATCAATATTGGAGGAGGACTGGACTGCCCTAGTATGCAAAGTGTATCTGCACACTTTAGGTATCGAAAAACCAACTTGCTGAGCTTCACTTCTCTCCATACAATAGGGAGTCCCCTCTTGCTCGCCGGACACCCAGGTGACCGCAAGAGGCTTCTCCTGTCGACACGAATGCACGCGGCAAGGAAGGAAGTCCCGCAAAGACCAGAAGATGCCCTTACCTTCCCTCACGATGGACGCCTCAGCCTTATTGCATAAACCAGACTCCAGGCGCTCTACCTGCAACGCGAGCTCTGCCGCACCTTCGCCCGACCAAACGCCAGTTCTCACACTTGCGTAGTCCCCAGTGCTTACTCTGCCTCCCGTGGCCCGGACCTGGAAGCAGGCAGTACCGCTGCGCCGCCACTCACGAGCTGCGCCCTCCTACCGCGAGGCTCGGAGCGCCGGCGACCCACCACGGAGTTCCGGGACCATTCACCACGTCACACAAAAACACCGGGAGACAGACAGAGAAGAGTAAGGTACACAGCAATACGGGGTGGGGGGTGAAGGGGGGATTTCTTAAACTGAAAATAGGATCATTCCGAGGGCCCCCCTAGAAGAGACCCAGACATGAGCCCGAGGGAGCTTCAGCCGCGACCGCTTAGCTCACGGCCGCCATGTTCCCCGCTCCTCCTATAGTTTGAATCTTGACCTGGTCCATACATTATACACCTCATTCATTGCACTTGCTTACTCATTCTCAATAATGGGCTGACCAAGTCGATCTTGACTATGAAATCCTGAACTTTGACTGCCTTGTTAACTATCCTTTGTAATCTCTGCTGCCATAGTCTCCTCTTGTTAAATCTCATCATTCAACATTTTAAAATAATTAGGAAACACTGAACATTCAATCTGGTCTTTAACTGCATTAAAAGCATCTTCATAGCAGTCATAGTCACTTGACAGTTCTTCTTCATGGTGCCAAGGTTTAAAGAGCTGTAGAAGAGCCAAATTAAATATCTCTCTCTTATCAGCATTTTGGCAAGACAATTTGCGGTGGTTTATGAGACTTGTTTTATTGTGTCTAACTAAACAACCATCACAGCCAGTTACAGAGAATTTGCCACATTGTTTCCGTATGTGTAGAACTGAACTACTTCATACAGACAAAGATTTTCTTAAATGGACACTCCGATTTTGGTAGTAAGTGTCCAGCATATTTGTTTTCATCATTTCTGTACTATCAGGATCTGAGTGTGCAAGCCATTCAATCTGATCAAAAGACTTTTATACTATGTTACGAGTACAAGCAAGGCCAAACTAACCCAGATGATTGCTTTGGATTTTCCATGTAAACTAGAAGAAATTAATCAGTCACATGACTCATAAGAACTAACCTCTCTATGAGAAAGCATCTTTAAAGGAATACAACTTCTTTGTTAAAGACTTTTCTGTAGAAATTTCTTCCCAAGCCTCTTTCATTTCTGTCTTTTCAGACTTTGTAATGTAAGAGGTAACACAGCGTGAAACAGCAGTGGAATTTTCTGCCACAAACCGAATGTCCATATTTGCAGTCCACATAGATAAAATTACAGGGTTGTAGTCATTGATGAGTTTTGATGGCTCACTTCTCTTTATGTTGTATGTGTTTTAGGAGATTTGCCAGAGACTTTGGGGCCGATTCCGATTCGGGCCGGAATTCTCTCCGACCGAGCCGGACCCGGAGAGAATTCCGACCGAATCGGACCCTAGCAGTCCGACCGAACGAGTACGATGCGTTCGCATGCTATCGGACTCGATTCGGTCGGACTCCCATTGAAGTCAATGGGAGCCTGTCGTACGACGCGTACGCGGGCTCCCATTGACTCAATGGGTGCGAGGCGGTCAAGGGCGCCCTCTACAGCGTGTACGCATCCATGCGCATCGCGGCGTACATGCACAGGTAGGGGGACCCATGGGTCCCCCTGTGTGCGACTCGCGCGCCTACGCGTACAGGGGTCCGACGTGGACCCCCAAAGTCCGGCTCCGACAGCTTTTTCGAGCCGGACGGCGCGAGTCGATCGGAGTGGTCGCGGCGCGCATCGTGCTTACCCGGCCGGGAAACGTCTCCATAGCGCGGTGCGAAGTCGTGTCCATGCGAGTCGGTCGGAGCGTGTTGAAGCCGCGTTCGAGTCGGTCGGAGATTTCACGGGTGCCTGCATCGTACTCGCTCGGCCGGACCCGCGTACGATTCGGTCGGGAAACAGGGCTCCGAATCGGATCCGGTAAATCCGAATCCGATTCGGAGCACTACCGGCCGAGATCGGAATTGGCCCCTTTATGTCTGACTTCAGGCATAACACTGTTTACTCTTCGTTTAGAGATAACAGGCCGTGGGAAACCAAAGCGACATTTGGTGTAGTATTTACCTTTGCTTCTGTATTTCCGACGACAGAACTTCTCACATCTGTGGAACTGAAATCTCAACACTTGCTGCCTAAGAATTTTGTTTAGACTCTCAACTAGAATCTCACATGTTATATACTGATAAATGAACGATAGTACTGACTCATCGGTATCCTCTCCAAATTGTGGTGCACCCAGAGCAACATGTGAATGTGTGGGGCACCCCTAGCATTGTTTTCTTTCCTCCAAAAGTAGTCAGTCATCTCACCAAGAGGAGGATTTCTTTTATTGCAGATAAAGTGAAGCATGGCTTGAAATCTATGATTAAAGTACCTGCATACATTAGCAGGATCCACTGAGCTTAATTCACCTGGTGTTTTAAAGTTAATGCTGGAGTGTTAAAGTTAGCTTCTCTAAGAAACTCATGCAAATCATCCCATGCACACTCTGCACAACTAAGAGTTACAAACCACGTAGGTGCACCCACGTTTGGAAACATGCACCTCAGTTCACCATGCCGACAAAACCAGTACTCATTAGTACCATGTCGGCATGCCATGAGATTCATAAGGTTACACTCAAGATTCTCATCTTTCCCATCAACTTTTTCAACAAACTCTCTTGCACTCATATTTTGAAAGTGTGCTCCTGTTTTCACAATATGTGCAACAGCAAATGACAAAAATGACAGTTCTTGTTTGTGCTTTGTAGTGTGTACGTCGGCAACAAACACATATATTGTTTGGAATCGTAGCAGATGTAGAATTAAATTGTTGTATTTCTTTCCTGAACTGCTCTAATGTAATTCCAGTACTGTCACTTTCTAGGGTAGGTGGTAGTACTATTTCATGTACTTCTGTGTGAGTCTCCAGACCAAAGTAAGATATTTGAATATCTTCAGATACACTACTAATTTCAGCTACAGTACCATGTAAAAGAGCTTCATTCAAAGCTTCTAAATGAAGAGCTGGACTTTCTACATAATACAACCTTTTAACTAGATTGAACATTTTTGAGTGATGGACAGACAGCATTCGAAAATTATGGAAAGTACTGTCACATATTTATTTGGATAGGCAAGTCAATGAATGCCTTGTAGATTTTGACATTTTCCTTACTCTGCAGGGATCAAGAGTTTGCAAAATTCAGATTTTCTGTTTTAAAGTTCCTCTATGAAACTTTGCCAGGAATACTCTACGCTTGTCAATTGATTATTGCTTACATTACAGAAACTCCTGCACTGCCACTCATACACTGGAGCTGGTGGACATCACTGTAAAATGTCATCCCTGATTACTTCATCTGTACTTCTAGGTATAAATTTTTCCTTTGCTATGGCTGTACCCTGTTTTACCTCATAAGACTGACCATCTATATCAATAGCAAACAAAGAGTTATTGTGTTGAAAATAGCTTTCTTTCTTCATTAAAGTAAGCCTCAGTACTTGAGGGATTTTTCCACTTCCCATCAAAAATGCTGCCAAAGATGGTCATATTGAGCTGCACCTTTTGTCGGCACTTCTTTTTTAGACAAGAGACTAATCTATCTAAACTCCTCATTCGATTCATGATGAGAATGAATAACTTCTTTGTAATTGCAAAAGCCTTCTCTACTATACTATCAACAAACTCTTTTTTGATGAATTCCAATTCCTCTTCTCTTCTCTGGCTTCATTGATTTAAGAATGTTATTTATGACTCTTCTGTGGAAAAACGCTCCTTGAACTTCTTCCTTGTATTAGAGCAGTCACATTGCTTGCGCACAATACTCTTCACTGTACATTCTTGTTGTACACCTAATCTCATAGTAGCACGCCATTCTTTCTTCCCGACATTCTTATTTGGAAATGTGCTCTTATTCATTATTTTTCTAAGAAATCTTTACGTACTCTTACCGATATTGTGTTTTTTTCTGTTGTCTTCCTCCTATACTATTTTCAGTTGTAAAATCACTTCCTTTCCTGTAGTAGCCATGGTTCGTCTTCTTCTTCTGCTGCTTAGTAGGCATTGTGAAAGATGTAAAACACCTACAGAAGAAGGATGACACAATAGAAAAACAAATGTTTTTAAAATAATATATGTTTTCAAACGTAACATATTAGCAAAAAAAAATAATTCATTTTAACTATGTTATTTTATTCAAAACATCCATCTTTATATCATGTTTATTCTCAAGTTTGTTGAACTCACTTGGCACAGTATTAGGTGATGTGTTTACTAGGGGACTCAGCTCTATGTACATACTCTTACTAAAAGAAACAGCATTGTATGCAAATGGCTTGGAGTACCATTATAGGATCTTTCCTTAGGGGGAGAGTTCTATGCAGAAGTGGATGGGCCTGGTAGTAGGTAATGCTTGTACTCAAGGACCTGTGTTTTGATGCAGAGCTTTCTTTACAAAGGTAAGTGTGTGTACAACTAACTTCACATACGAGTACATCAAATGTATGGTCTGGGACTGCAGTATTCATACTCAGCTTTGATAATGAATAAACCTATATATTATAGAAGCTGGGGTACTTCAACATGGAATGTTTCTAGTTATAGAGTACACATTATACTGGGATCTGGTATTAGTTGATGTACTCACTTAGGAATTGGCCTTTTTAATTCCGAGCATTCTCTAAAGTGAGAGGTGTGTGAAAGTTCTTACACCTACCACTATATGGTATGTATGGGTTTAGACTTCACAGTACACAGCCAGCTCTGTGCAGGGAGAAACTTGCATATTACAGAGGTTTGAAGCTTTTATTTCCTAACTTGAGTAGCAGGGAAGCAGTCATTTACCTGTGAGCTTTGCCAGGGCCTGCTATTAGGAGAAGTGTGCTCATGGGGACTGGCCCTTTGATGCTGAGCTTTGTTTAAACAGAGAAGTATGTGTGCAAAAGGTTTCCCCTTCCACTACATGGTGTGTTAGCCCTGACACTGGACAGTACCTAGCCAGCTCTGTTCAGGCAGAAAACTATATATTTCAAAGGCTTGCACCTGTTAACACCTAAGTTGTCAAGTAAGGGAGCAGTCAGTGAGCTCTAAGCTTTGTTTAAAGGAACAGTTCTATAGAGAAGAACCTCGTCCTGTTATTTGGTGAAGTGTGCACCTTGAGTCTGACTTTTTGATACAGAGCTTTCTTTAGGGACACACCTGTGGGTAAAAGGGACTTCACCTACTAGCACAAGGTATTTGAGAGCATGTGACTGGAGTGTTCATAGCCATCTGTGCTCAGGGAAAAACTTCCATAGTAAAGAGGGTCGGTCTTTTCAACATGCAATATTTCTATTAGGGGACTACACAATTTCTTCTAAGCTTTCCTAAAGGGGAGAGTTGTATGCAGACGTTCCAGGGCCTGGAATGAACTGATGAGTTCACTAGGAGAGTTGTCTTTCGATGCCTAGCTTTGTTTAGGGAGTCAACTGTGTGTACAGGTGACTTCACCTATCAGTACTTGCTATGTGTGGGAGGGGACAGGAGTCTTCACGCTCACTTCTGCTGTGAGACAAACTTCAATAAAAAAAGAGACTCATGCCCTTTAACACATAAAGTGTCGACTAGAGAAGTAGCGACCTAATTGTGACCTTTCTTTAGAGGAAGAGATGCATGCAGCAGAAGGAGTGCCTGGTATGAGGTGATGTGTGCACTTGGGAGCTGCTCTTTGCATGCAGAACGCTGTCTACAGTGAGAGATGTGTGTGCAAGTGCTTTCAGCTACCAGGACAAGGTATGTATGGCCTGAGACTGGACACTGCACAGTCAGTTCTGTTCAGAGAGAAACTTGTATATTAAAGAGGCCTGAACCTTTTATCTCCTAGTATGAGTAGCAGGAAAGTAGCTAATGACCTGTGAGCTTTGCTTAGGGGGCCATTTGAAAACAGAAGCGCCAGGGCCTGCTACTAGAAGTGAGCTCCTGAGGACTGGCCTTTTGATGTTGAGTTTTGTGTAAACAGAGTGGTGTGTGTGCAAGTGGTTTCACCTCCCACTACATGGTGTGTATGCCTTGACTCTGGAGAGTACACAGCCAGCTCTGTTTGGGCAGAAATAACTACATTAGAAGGGCTTGCACCTGTTAACACCTACAATGTCTAGTAGGGGAGCAGTCACTGAGCTCTAAGCTTTGCTTAGGGGAGCAGTTCCTTACAGAAGTGCTGTTATTTTGTGAAGTGTGTAAACGTGGCTTCAAC
The DNA here is from genome assembly GCA_963921515.1 of Calotriton arnoldi. Lineage (NCBI taxonomy): Eukaryota > Metazoa > Chordata > Amphibia > Caudata > Salamandridae > Calotriton > Calotriton arnoldi. Next base: position 3,637,589 of record CAWUFW010000087.1, read on the forward strand.
TATCAGTACATGGTATGTATGAGCTGCAACTTAAATATTAATTCTAAGCTCTGTTCAGTAAATATATGTAATGAGAGACTTGCCCCTTCACCCTAACTTTTAGTAAGTGATAGTACTATATACTGAAAAGGCTTATCTAAATAAAAGTTAGTTAATGTTCCAATGTCCACAAATACATCATTACTAAACAACAGAACAAACTTTATAACTTGAGAAGGGTCCTGACCAGAAGCCTCTGAATTGATGTATTCATAGACAGACCAGTATTCCTGAACAATTAAAAACTGCATTTTATGTAAACAATTTTAATTAACACTTTAACAAATGAGCATGGGAAACAGCGTTTACAACGCTGTCTCCTCAACGCATGCCATTACAACGCGGTCGTTACAATGACCGTGTTGTTAGTACGCAATACCATTACATCGCAAGTCATTACAACGACTTGCTGTAGGGGGCGCACTGGTATTGGATTTTAAATCCAACACCTTCCCTGCTGTTGCGCAAACTGGAGTAGGAATAGTAAATAATACTATTCCAAAGTCCAGCGCGCCCCCTACAGCAAGTCGTTGTAATGACTTGCGATGTAAAGGTATTGCGTACTAACAACGCGGTCGTTGTTACGACTGCGTTGTAATGGCATGCGATCTAATCGCATGCGTTATAAGCAGCTATATTCAATGAGCATATCCGCTCACTGACACACCGCTGCACCATAAAATACATAACCTATTATCCAGACCTAGTTTAACAATTTGTTTCTATCCTCTACAGAGGTTAGCATTAGAACCATAGTCCCCCACTGGACATTCTACAGAGCCTCTTCCACATGCAAAAGTCACCAAGAACATAGCTCATCATGTACCAATATGTAGAACATCATTATATTTTATTTTTCAAAGTTTTATTACATACAGTTTTCATGCTGAACACTCCTTTTTGAAAATATCATAGTGCAACTCCCATTGAATTACCTAGTAAACAGCCAAACCACCACTACATTTCATTACAGTCATTTCATTACAGGCATTAAAACATATTGTCATTACATCCAGAAAGTTAAAAGTTTGTACTCCTTCCTCCCTCCAATTTTTCAGATATTTTTCCTACAAGCAATAACTTTCAATTTGTCTTACTAATTTTCATATAGTATATTTACCTTTACCTCATATTATAAGAAAGTAGATATTACATGTTTTCATCACTAAATCTGCTACTTTATAAAGATACCTACAAATGTTTCAAACTCAAAGTGACTAACACATCGTAGCCAGAAACAGTATGAGAAACATAACACAAGATATCTTTACTGTATATTACTTGATCAACGCGAATTCAAAATAGTAGCATTAAAAAAAAATTCAATGTGCTACACAATGTTCTCAATTTAGAGAAGCTTGCACACACACTAAAAATAAATGTATTTAGTAATCTGCAGTTTGCCCTTATAAATCTGAAGTACATGAAAAGTTGTTGTCCATATTCAAGTTATTATACACTGTACCAAAGTACCACAGACATTAACAAAAACAGTTAGAAATATATACTGGTTATAAATACCTGCAAACAAATCTGTGGGTTCAATGTAGTTCAATGAATGAAGGGAATTGTACCACACTCTACTTTGTACACTTCTGGAATGCAATAGTAAGAGAGTTTCTCTTCTGAACCTTGTCACCAGCCAGAGATAACCTAGAGAGAGAGAGGCTATACATGGGGTGTAACTTTTTCTAATCTCCAATCCATCACCCAGTTAGAAAGCAGCATTGTTTAAACATTTTACTGGGAGCCCTTACTATTGGTTGAACATAATTAAACTCTCTGTACATGTTGCACTGGATTTGCGGATCCACCGCAAAGTCCCCATAAGCAAGCATCACATTGTGAAGCTTGTCTATTGGATTCATGGATCCATCACAGCTCTCAGCACAGCCCCCCCGCATGTAAATTTGCGATAGATCAGCGAACACCCATTGCAACTGTACAACAGAAAAGTAAACGTATATATATGACATCCTTATCTATACATATTTTCTCCTTTCCTCTTTAAAAATCATAACCATAGTAGGTCAACCCATTTAGTTGTTTTATTTTCAATGTGTGCACTCTCCATTACAACCTTCCCCCATACACTTTTTCCACAAGCTCAATTTCCATGGCAACCAATTTGAAAATCCTTAAAAGCCGGCCCTAGGTGAAAAGTTCATAAAATGTAGGCTGCTCTGTAACTCTGAAAAAACAATTCATTGGATGTCACCGTACACAATGAGCAAATGTAAACCTATGAGAGTATGTAGAACACAAACTGTTTGCTATTTCCCAATCAGAATAATCAATTCAGCTGGCAGTGATTCAATCAATCAATCAAATAAGCTTCATTCGACAATACATGTCATAAAAGCGTGGTGCATAAAATAGTATTAAAAAGAATAAAACAATGAATTTAAAAACATGATCTAATAATCTTCAGAAAAATCAATTTAACCTCATACATTTAAGATGACACAAGTTCTTAAGTTAAAAACAGCAGCATGGGTATTTACAGGTAAGTAGCCAACACATTTGGTTCTTTGATACATAATTCCAAGTTCAATTGTTCGTAGTCAGTAATTGAGATCTTATAATCCACATCCACCTCAAGAACCTGGCCACCGGAATTGCGTAGCGAGGTGATGGATCGGTGCGCAGGATTCTCAGGGTGACACTACTTTGACTAGTACCCAGGTTCCTACAAATCTGGACAAGCCATGCTTTGCGGGGACCAACATAGGCAGGGCAAACAAACAATACATGGGAGTAAGTTTCTTCCTGGTTCATACAGATGGGGCATTTATTGTCACCTAATGTGGCCTAATTACAGGTAAAAAACTTTAGTGGTAGGCAGCCCACTCTGAATTGAAGGTACAGTTTGCGATCAAATGGTTTTAAAATAACACCCCAGTACAATTCGAGACTCAGCCAAGATTTAGTTGTTAGGAAATTCGCCATCAATGTTGAACAGTCACTTTTTCTGATGTTATTTTGTTCAATGAATTCCCAATATTTTTTCTTGATTATGTCTCTTGATGGAAACTGGGTGCTTTGTGGGAGCTCAGGCAAATGCAACAGATCCATGCCTGCCAGTGCCCCTCTGATATCTCGTAACCAACTAATTTTATGGAAATTATCCGCCTCAATAATTTCCCTAAGCCCATCTGCATAGGTGGCCACTCCCAGGGTGCACCAAATTCTTCGCCAGAATAAAATAGGGTGTAGCCTTGCAAGGTCTACCATTGCTTTCCTACCTAAATCGTTCAGCAAGGGCAACATGGGGGTACTTTCTGGTAGGCTGGTAATAGCTCGAAGGAACCTATTTTCTGATGCAGCTAGCTGTGGGAGATTCTCAAAGCCCCATATAGGACCGAGCTCACTACTTTCATATTATAGATCTGCAACACCGGATTGACTGGCTTGGTCAGAGATGTTTTTAATTCATTAGTTAAAACACTGGCTAATTGACGATGTTTCAGTGACATGATGTCAATATGTGGCTTCCATCTCATTTCCTTCTGCAAGGTAATACCTAGGTAAGTAAATGCATCTACCTGTTCTAAAGGTGTCCCATCAAAAAGTATTCTACCCCTAAATGTCCTATGCTGATTGAATGTCATAATCTTTGTTTTTGCTGCATTGATTTTTAGACCTCGCAAAGAACAAAAACTGTGTGTACATGGGATTGTGTAGTTGTGTGCATGTATGTGTATGTTTGTGTGTGTGTGAGTGTGTGTGTATCTTTGTGTATATCTTTTTTTTAAAAAGGATTGTATGAAAATGTGGATCCATACTTTAAATGCATTTCCTATGGAAACACGATCTTAACTATAACCACCCACTGGCGACCGCCACTGGGTAATTATATGTGTGTGTGTGTGTGTGTGTGTGTGACTTTTGCAGCCTTTTTTCATCACAGGCCCTCTGAAGAATGAGGTTTGTGAAGAACATGTTCTATAGGCAGTAAGAGTTGCAAGATTAATTAAGTAGAAATGCAACCCCGATCTCGCTCACAAAAGGTAAGGGAGCACCCTTTTCTTTTTGGCGTTTGGAGTGATCAAAGCTATCCTGAAACCACCAGATGCAGCATCTCTTTCATTTACAGGCATGCAATGTTCTGGTGAACAATACGTAGCTTCTTTCAAAATGTTCATACAGCCTTGTGATGGACTGTATGAATTGAGAAGCTGGACCGCTCAGTGCAACGATCAAATCAGGATCTGGCCCCAAACTTGTGAAGGAGAGCGCCCCATAACATAAGAGAGGTGCCTGTCACAATTCTTCATGGAACGATTGGATTGTAGACTGAGATAGAGTGAATCTGTTATCTCAGTTGCCTGTAAACTTGAACAAAAGATCCTCTTTACATTGTTGAAGAGGTTTCATGTGGAATCGGGTATGGGTAATTAGGATGATGCAGGAATCCATTTACCTCAGCTGAGAGGGAGTCTGGCATGCTGTAGAAATCTGTGTCCTTCGGAGATTATGACACTTCAGCCAGTTTGACGAAAGTCTCTCCCCTCAGAAGGATATGCTCTTGTAGCCTGAGTGTCAAACACTAAGTCGAAGGTAGTGAATTGATGGAACTGGGGTTGCTTTCATGTGGCACACTTGCAAACCTGATGACAGATGACAGTAAGAGTCAATTAATAGTGGTGCTGAGCTTTCTGTGGATTTCGAGCTTTGATCAGCCAATCATCTGGAGGCTGAAAATATTTTGTTTTATTGTGGCTAAAATTGCCATATACTTGGAGAACATTCCTGGCGCTGACTTCAGACCGAATGGTAATACTCCGAAGGGAAATGCTTGCTGCTTACCAGGAACCTTAAGAATTTCTGATGTTTCACTGCAACCTGGATGTGTAAAGAGGCATCCTAAAAATTGAATGCACGCATCCAGTCTCCCTGATGTCATTGTGGAACAATCTGATGTAATATCATTATTTTGAACTTTTCCTTCTTTATCCATTTGTTGGCTTTTGTGGGATCAAGAATGGGTCGGATCTCTTTTTGGTCTCTTTTTCAAACAAAGCAACAGAAAAAAATTCCCATTAGTATTTGATGATGAGGAGCCTCTTCCAGACCATGTTTCCCCAATAGCGTGTTAATATCTTTTTGCAATGGGCCCAATTGGAATGGAGTGGATCTTTTCTTGGAATTTTGGAAGGTAGAGATTGGAATCGTAGTTAGTAGCCATTTTTTCTTTTGTTACTTTTTGGCAGCTTGTGAGCTTGCAGAAGTGCTTCTCCACAATAGAGTTACTACTGGAGAAGGGGGAAATGAGGTGTCACTTCTTAATTGGAGGTTTTCCTGCTGCTAGAGGTTGATGGACATCCATCCCTTTGGGAGACTTTTGTTCTCTATTAAGGCCGTCTTTGCTGCTGATGTTGTTGCTATGGCCGCTGAGGGGTCTGAAAACTCTGTCGATAGAAATGCCTGGCAAAGGATTTAGAGATAATTCTTATATTTCTTCTCAAGGCCCACCACATTCAATGAGTCCATCTCCGTCTTTCTGCTGTGTATCTCATCCTCTGCATGAGATCCCGTCAAATACGGAAGGCTCATGATAGGTCGTCATGCCTCAGGTTTCAAGCCCATCAAAAATAAGTCAAGGATTTTGTCCAAATACTAAGCCACAATAGCCATGTGCAGCCAGGTCTGAGTAGTCAGCCATTGTGCTGATTGATGGTTGGAAACCAGCATACCATCGTTCAGGGTTTCTTCAAATTCTTGAGAATCCTCCCCCTGCAAATTTCCAAGAAAAGTACCAAACAGAATCCCAAAGGGACCTTGCAAAGCAGTAGCTGAAGTTCCACACACCTTTCTACAGAATAAGTATATGCACTTGCTTTCCTTTTCCGGTGGGACAGTGGATGAAGGGGCCGTTGTGTGATACTTTCTGGCCACTCACATAATGAATGAGTCTGGCTGTGGCCCTGCTCTGGGAAAAAGAGTGTCCTTGTCTAGAGGTTTACACTTCTTTAAAAGACTTATAGGAGCAGATCGAGTTGAGGCAGATTTAATAATAATAACTATATCCCCAGCTAAAGGAGACCAGGCACCATAGCAAGGGAAGGTCTACATGTGACCTGAGGATGCAAGGTCTTGAATATCACGGATGTTGCTGCCTGTGGTGCAACCATCAGGATTTTACGTTTTCCTGCTTCTCATACTAGAACCTCATTGAACGTCATGATGTCATCCACTGGTGATACCAGGAAGGAGGTGGAGAATAGATAAAAGTTGACTATTAGCCTCTGATGGAGGAAGTGGAAGAAGAAATCATTCCATCTGAACAAGAAGATCCACTAGGAGTTCTGGACCTCCACCCTGAATGCCTGGGATGCCATGAACGGGAACATCTGCTTCTGACAGATCTGCATTTCCACACGGACTCCAGCGATGCTCAATATGTATTGTAGTTGCTCGCTGTGGATCGGGCAGAGGTTGTGCTGGCACAACTGGTGGAACTGGAACTGGTAAAGAACCTGGAGAGTAGGGAAAGGAAAGTGGAGACGTTGAACTTTTTTGGGACAAAGACTGAACGCTTGCAATTGTCCCAATTCCGGTATTTGTACTGTTCAAGGATGATTCCTCCTTGAAGCCACAATCTCTTTCTACAATAAGCCTTACATGCGAAAGATACATGTCCGTAGGAAGGGAGGTAACTGGAGGAAAAGCCAGCGGCACAAAACCTTCCAGGAAGTAGAAGACCGAAGCCTGCAATCTTCAAAGTCAGCGAAGATGATGGGGACAAGACCAGACTGAAGATTCTCCAAAACCTCCATGAAAAGATCAGGGACAGGGCAGAGTGGACCCCGCCGAACAATGCTACGCCTGGATTGCGATGCAGTGAAAATGAAGGGAAGGAAGGAAGACTTCACGATAGCAACCACTGGAAACTGGGAAAAATGAAACAAATTGCATTTACAACAGTGATACAACCTTTCTGCGTACACTGAACTGTTTTTCCTTCCAATATTCCATTGAAAAAGATTTGGTGAAAGATTGTTCCTGGTCAGTGTTTTTATTTGTGACTTTTTAAAGGTACATTTGATTTTTTTCTTAAAAGAAAAGAAATACAAATTTACCAATTCAGCCATTTATTGAGCTCCAAAACTGTTCAGTTTATTTGTATATTGGACTTACCGAAAAGCTTTGTTTATATATATATATATATATATATATATATATATATATATATATATATATATATATATATATATATACATATATATTATCTACTGGCGGTCGCCAGTAGATAGTTATAGTTAGGACCTATTTTCCATAGGAAATCCGCAACATTCTATTTGAAATAACTCTTGCGTCGGTTGACGAATCTTCGCGAAATTTTCAAACTTTATGGCCCGCTCCGGTCCGCTCCTACCCTGAAAGTTTCGGGGTGATTCGTCAAGCGGGGCCGAGAAAAAGGGGGGTCCCAAAACGTGTTTTCCCCATTCATTTTCCCATAGGAAACTTTAGCCACGGCTACAGCCTGAACTGCTGAACGGAATTACACAAAATTTGGCAAAGAGGTAGTTCTTGGTTCAGAAAGAACCCTTTTGTTAAATGGTGTAAATCCGTTCAGTAGTTGCGGAGAAATTAAAAAATAAGAGTCAAAAAATCAATTTCCCATAGGAAACTTTATGCAAGGCTACAGCCCGAACTGCTGAACGGAATTACACCAAATTTGGCAAAGAGGTAGTTCTTGGTTCAGAAAGAACCCTTTTGTTAAATGGTGTAAATCCGTTCAGTAGTTGCTGAGAAAATCAAAAGTAAAAACACATATATATCTGGGCGGAGCCTAACCACACATGTCATCGTGAGATCTGATTGGCTGTCAGCACTTCATCCTGGAATTGCTGGCAGCCATCTTGGGACCAATATAAATGATAGTACCCCATTGAAATGCATTGTAGTGAATCGAAGATTTTGAGGGTTACCAAAAGGAGAACTATAAAGGGTGATAACAGACTTTAGTTACATTAGAATTCATTTGTTGATGGTACCATACTAATTTCAGGAATTGTGGTGTGTTCTAAGGTGATTTTACCTCTGTGAAAAACCTTCTGCTGGGATATCATGAATCATGTTTGAGAGAAAACTATTTTCACATGCTTGTCCCATACAGTTTTGGAAGGTGCTCCAGAAGCTAAAATGAGAGCATATTTTCTGTAAATTCACATTATCTTTCTCAGTCATGTGAGAATGAAGTCTGACATTCTCAGTAAAACATGTACATCCAACAATGGCAGAGACTGTCAGTTGATTCCTTTGTGTTCTACTGCAGCTTCCCAGAGTGTTCTAAAGAACAACTAGAGTGCTAACAGCCTTACTTATGACAAAAGTATGGCACACCTGAAGCCATCTTGATTGGAATAAACTGGTAACACTTAAAACATTTAATTTAAAAAGGAACAAAATGATGGGGTTCATTTTGTCATAGAAATTATGGTTAGTGCTGTAGAAAGAAAAATTAGGACATGTTTCAAGTGTGATCTCAAATATCTTCCTGTTATATTTCAACAGGAGCAGCCTGTCAGTTGATGCCTTTGTGTTCTACTGCAGCTTCCCAGAGTGTTCTAAAGAACAACTAGAGCGCTAACAGTCTTACTTATGACAAAAGTATGGCACACCTGAAGCCATCTTGATTGGAATAAACTGGTAACACTTAAAACATTTAATTTAAAAAGGAACAAAATGAGGGGGTTCATTTTGCCATAGAAATTATGGTTAGTGCTGCAAAAAGAAAATTTAGGGCATGTTTTAAGTGAGATCTCAAATCCTCTTCTATTTCATTAGAAAATTCTGACATGCAGACTGAAACAATCACTTTCAATATCAGCAGTAGACTTCCAGTTAACTCCTTGGTGAGCAGTAGCTTTACTACAGTGATCTAATGAACAACTAGAGTGCTAACATTCTGAATTTATGGCAAATGTGTGACACATCTGAATGCCTTCTTAATGGAATCAAAGTAAAAAACTGAAAGCATTTCCTCCTGAGGAGACTGTAGTAAATGAGGAAATTAGGAAACTTCATAACAAATAAGTCTCCCAAGATGGCCACCAGAGAAAAAATAGCCCAAATGTAGCACAAATATCACCCAGAGGTAGCCCACGTATAGCCCAATGACAGAAGTGTGCAAAACACTTTTTATTTTTGTTTTTTTGCAGTTTTATATAGTGCAGACTGGTCAGGTATTGGAGTGCTTTACATGAGCATTGGTTACATCACACAAGGACAAATTCATGTTGGTTGACCCCTACACTACCCAAACACCACTGCACTACCCTAAACCCTAAAACACTACCCCCAGCTCGACCCCTTCACTACCCAAACACAACTGCAATACCCTAAACTCAAAAACACTACCCCCAGCACGACCCCTACACTACCCAAACACCACTGCACTACCCTAAACCCTAAATCTACCCCCTACACTACACAAATACCACTGCACTACCCTAAACCCTAAAACACTAGAACCCAGCACGACCCCCTACAGTACACAAACACCACTGCACTACCCTAAACCCTAAAACACTACCCCCTACACTACACAAACACCATTGCACTACCCTAAACCCTAAAACACTACCCCCAGCATGACCCCTACACTACACAAACACCACTGCACTACCCTAAACCCTAAAACACTACCCCCAGCACGACTCCCTACACTACACAAACACCACTGGACTACCCTAAACCCTAAAACACTACCCCCAGCACGACTCCCTACACTACCTAAACACCACTGCACTACACTAAACCCTAAATCTACCCCCAGCATGACCTCCCACACTACACAAACACCACTGCACTACCCTAAACCCTAAAACACTACCCCCAGCACGACCCCCTACACTACCCAAACACCACTGCACTACCCTAAACCCTAAAACACTAACCCCAGCATGACCCCCTACACTACCCAAACACCACTGCACTACCCTATACCCTAAAACACGACCCCGTACACTACACAAACACAACTGCACTACCCTAAACCCTAAAACACTACCCACAACATGACCCCCTACACTACACAAACACCACTGCACTACCCTAAACCCTAAAACACTACCCCCTACACTACACAAACACCACTGCCCTACCCTAAACCCTAAAACACAACCCCCAGCATGACCTCCTACACTACACAAACACCACTGCACTACCCTAAACCCCCCTACACTATACAAACACCACTGCATTACTCTAAACCCTAAAACACTACCCCCAGCACGACCCCCTCACAACACAAACACCACTGCACTACCCTAAATCGACCCCCAGCACGACCCCCTACACTACCCAAACACCACTGCACTACCCTAAACCCTAAAACACTACCCCCAGCACTACCCCTACACGACCCAAACACCACTGCACTAACATAAACCCTAAAACACTACCCCCAGCACAACCCCCTACACTACACAAACACCACTGCATTACTCTAAACCCTAAAACACTACCCCCAGCATGAACCCCTACACTACCCAAACACCACTGCACTACCCTAAACCTTAAAACACTACCCCCAGCACTACCCCCTACACTACACAAACACCACTGCACTACCCTAAACCCTAAAACACTACCCCAGCACTACCCCTACACGACCCAAACACCACTGCACTAACATAAACCCTAAAACACTACCCCCAGCACAACCCCCTACACTACACAAACACCACTGCACTACCCTAAACCCTAAAACACTACCCCCAGCACGACTCCCTACACTACCCAAACACCACTGCACTACCCTAAACCCTAAATCTACCCCCAGCACGACCCCCTACACTACACAAACACCACTGCACTACCCTAAACCCTAAAACACTAGCACCAGCATGACCCCTACACTACTCAAACACCACTGCACTACCCTAAACCCTAAAACACTAACCCAGCACGGCCCCTACACTACCCATACACCACTGCACTACCCTAAAGCCTAAAACACTACCCCCAGCACGACCCCTACACTACTGCACTACCCTAAACCCTAAAACACTACCCCCAGCACAACCCCCTACACTACCCAAACACCACTGCACTACCCTAAACCCTAAAACACTACCCCCAGCACGACCCCCTACACCACCCAAACACCACTGCACTACCCTAAACCCTAGAAAAGAACCCCCCACCCCATGCCCAATCCCCCTTACCTCTCACTCCTCGTGGTTCCTCTCTCCTCGTGGTTCCTGCTTCATGTTGTCTCTGAGGGCGGTGCACGTCGTTGTGAGGAAACGGAACAGCCTCTGTTTCCTTACAACGACATGGATCGTTACATGTTCTTTAGAACGCATGGTCATTTACCATACATACCTTTACAACAAAATTCGTTGTAAAGGCATGCGTGGTAAATGACCATGCGTTCTAAAAAATGCGTAGTAATGACTTCGTGATGTACAACGCATGCGTGGTAATGCATGCGTTGTAATGGTATCGCAAAGTAAAAAGTCGTTGTAACGGCTGTTTACCGATCGAAGCTGGCCCCTGTTCTTCAGTGAGACGTTTATTTGATTAATTAGGAGGAAGGAATGTGTTTTTTTACCGTAAAGTGCATTCCCGGCTGTTGTATTGTGAAAGTGTCCGCGTGGCCTGGTTTCACTTCCGGTGAGAGAGTGGAAGAGTCTGTTTGGATCTAAAGGAGTTCTGTTGTTGGACGGGGCCGGCGCGACATGTCATCAGAAAACATAGCTAATGGAAAGCGTCCTCCCTGAAGTGTGGAGCAGTGCCATGAGAGGTCAACGAGTGTGCGTCCCACCGCAGTATGACCGTACCGCGTGACCCATGTGCCACCTCCAGGGTACGGGAGGCAGAAGCGGCATCGCAGGTCCTCTTCAAGACCGTTGAAGCACTAATTCTACATTTTGGTACTAGGGCATTTTAACTTCGTTGTTCCTGCCAGATACAAAGAGAAGATCCTGTGTTATTCAGTGCCCTCGTTACCTTTTTTGTGGGTTGTGGTGCTTGTCACTTCGCTGCCCCGCCGGTGCACACGACTGGGCACCCCACCTCGTGTGCCATCTGCAGGGCCTCTGCCCTCGGATCACTGGTTTCGGTTTCTGGAGTGGCAACATAAACAGTTGCTCCCAAAGGACTAGCCTGAACACTTAGGTGAATATCCCCTGCACCAGCATTCCACGGAAATTCTTTCCTAGCTCTCCCACGTCAACGAGGACGTCATAATAGCACAGCTCCGCTCGCGACACCGTATGACGTCATCGGAGCCATAAGAGAACCTCGTCGGCGTGCTGACGTCAGTTCCACCCATTTTTTACGTGCCACCGAGGCAAACAGGAGACCGAGACATTTTCACATGTATACATAGTATAATAAATATATATATATTCACTGAAAAAACCATAGGTTTCAGGCACGTTATAGTTAGAAATTAGCATTTAAAAACCTTAGAAATTCACTGAAAAACCATAGGTTTCAGGCACGTTATAGTTAGAAATTAGCATTTAAAAAACCTTAGAAATTCACTGAAAAAACCATAGGTTTCAGGGGCGTTATAGTTAGTTGGACATTTCACTCGTACAAAACCATAGAAATTCCCCGTTATAGTTAGTTCAGCTAACTATAACTCGCTGCGTCCGCAATGCACTGCTGATGACGTCACATATTACATCACTCATGACATGGTCAGTGACATCACTCATGACATCACTGATGACATCTCAAATGACATTACTGATGACATCACTGATGACATCATCCAGTGAATGTGTGTTTTTCTGAAAATTAAATATGTTTTATATATGTATATCTCAAGGTCGATGGTAGAATAAATGGGTATATAAGTGTCTAAATGGATGATTTTGTTTTGTAAAATTGATTGTATAACTGACTAAGTGTATCTTAGTGAATACATGGGTTAGTGAGTAATGTTTAAATATGAAAATATCTGTATCAGTCTCTCACTTTGTGTATAAGTGGCTGCATGGGTTGGTGAGTAGCTACAGGAGTGTCTATATGGGTTATTAGTTGTTTTTTGAGTATCAGTATGAGTGTCTGAGTGTCTGTATGGTTCGGTGGGGGGTATTACTTAGTGCATAGATGCATGAATGAGTGACTCACTGTTTGTATGTGTTGAAGACAGCATGTGTGCAGGACTGTATAGGTGGATGAGTATGTGTATGGGTGTGTTAGTGAGTGAATGACTGTCTCTATAGTGTCTTTATGAGTAACTACATATGTTTTAAACTAGTATATGTGAGTATTGGTGTATATAAGTGAGTATATGTGAGAGTGAGAGATTGGAAGAGTTCCTGTACAAATAAGTAGGTGTTTCTATAAGTGATTGTTTAAGAGAGTAAGTATGTGTACGTTTCTGTAGAAGTAAGTGTGGTAGTGTGTGTATAACTGTATATGCAAGTAAATGGATGTTTGATACTTTGTTTGCATGTGTGACTATGTGTGTGAGTAACTCTATGGATGAGTGGCGGTGGGTAACAGGATGTATAGGTGTATGAGTACATATGATGAGTGAGTACATGTATGAGTGACTGTATAGGGACTGTTGGTGAATGAGTGGATGTGTGTGTAGATCTTGGAATTACTGAATAGGTGTGTTGTAACTGGTATTGGTATGTCCATTGTTTTGAAAATGTTAGTTTGTATTTTTAGAGTGTGTGTATCAAAGGTTATATTAGGGTGAGAGGAGGTCTGCCACTCTAACACAAGGATGATGTCATCGGTGATGTCATCAGTGATGTCATTTGAGATGTCATCAGTGATGTCATGAGTGATGTCACTGACCATGTCATGAGTGATGTAATATGTGACGTCATCAGCAGTGCATTGCGGGCGCGCGAGTTATAGTTAGCTGAACTAACTATAACGGGGGAATTTCTATGGTTTTGTACGAGTGAAATGTCCAACTAACTATAACGCCCCTGAAACCTATGGTTTTTTCAGTGAATATATACATATACACACACACATGAGAAGAAACAGAGTTGCCCCCAGGCGAAGTGCACTCAAAACAAGTAAATGTAATTTTCGGAGGCTTTCTTGGTAAGTTTATTCAAACAAAGCAGTCATCATGCCTGACGCGTTTTGGAAAAAACAACTTTCCTTTTTCAAAGGGAGCACGTAGTAAATGCAACAAGCAACGGCTACTTATACTTCCCCATTCATGACTTCATATCCCTCAGGTGAGCAACGTAGGCCAGTGCCAAGCATTCTGGGAATAGTAGTCCTTCTCTCACCCATGTGGGTTTGTTGCACTCCTGCGTGCTCAGTAAATCTGCTAGTGCAGCTGCTCACTTGAGAGGAACGATGCAGCACTACATTAACCATGATGCTATGCACTTGCGGATGGATGCACTTGCGCATGCCCACTGTGGGCGGATGTATGTGAATATATATCAGATGGCTGCCAGGACTTTTTACACTCAAAATGTGCCTGTGATCAAGGGCGTGAAGCCCGAAACGCGTTAGGCGTGATTGGATCCTGATGTCTCCTACTGATTCCGCCACAGCCTTCATTAAAAGGATGTAAAAACCGACCTGTGTGTGCTTCTCTAACCGGGGGCAACTCTTTCTTCGTATATATATATATATATATATATATATATATATATATATATATATATATATATATATATATATATATTTATTTATTTATGTGGAGCACTTAAAAAAAATATATATACACATATATTTTTTTTAAGTGCTCCAGTTCAGTGCTTATTGTTATTTAGGTCAGGCTTTGTGAATGTTATCCAATGAGTTCTTACAAGAATCCACCTCACTCCCCGGAGCGTCGCTCCGTCTGTACCTAGGATGACGCACTAGACAAAGCCAAGCAATGGAGGGAGAGCTGAATGGATCTGAGAGAGAGAGATGGACGCAGCATACCCAGGACTTCTTTAGCACGGCTCTCAGGTGTTACGGCTCTTGCAAAGAAACAATTGATGGACGGAATGCTGGACAATGCAAACATTCACCCCCAGTCACAAGGATCTGGGTTAAATCCATCATTCTTTTGCTCACCACACCACCCCAGTTTGGACCCAGCCATATGCAAATCAGTCTTGACCCTGTTCCTTGTGGGAACAGTCCAGCCCAGACTGCCAAGCCAGGTCCTCCTGGACCAGAAACAAGCATCCTAGGACCGGTTTCAGGGCATCACCCTTCTTCAGCCAGGCTAGCTTGAATCCAGTGGTGTAGTGTTTCTTTTGCATTTGTCGCCCTAAGTGGGAAGGGTATGCCCAGACGTGGGTCCCGTGCTCACTACACCACTGGATTCAAGCTAGCCTGGCTGAAGAAGGGTGATGCCCTGAAACCGGTCCTAGGATGCTTGTTTCCGGTCCAGGGAGGACCTGGCTTGGCAGTTCGGGCTGGACTGTTCCCACAAGGAACAGGGTCAAGACTGATTTGCATATGGCTGGGTCCAAACTGGGGTGGTGTGGTGAGCAAAAGAATGATGGATTTAACCCAGATCCTTGTGACTGGGGGTGAATGTTTGCATTGTCCAGCATTCCGTCCATCAATTGTTTCTTTTGCATTTGTCGCCCTAAGTGGGAAGGGTATGCCCAGACGTGGGTCCCGTGCTCACTACACCACTGGATTCAAGCTAGCCTGGCTGAAGAAGGGTGATGCCCTGAAACCGGTCCTAGGATGCTTGTTTCCGGTCCAGGGAGGACCTGGCTTGGCAGTTCGGGCTGGACTGTTCCCACAAGGAACAGGGTCAAGACTGATTTGCATATGGCTGGGTCCAAACTGGGGTGGTGTGGTGAGCAAAAGAATGATGGATTTAACCCAGATCCTTGTGACTGGGGGTGAATGTTTGCATTGTCCAGCATTCCGTCCATCAATTGTTTCTTTTGCATTTACGGCTCTGGTTGCAGCACAGGTTTACACAGCGACTCTCTGGTAATAGAACTACCACTAATCAGATGCATGCAGCATTATAGTACTGATGAAAAGCACACAATACTCACAATAAGCACAAAGTAAGAATGTATACTCAATGGCTTCGGAAAGGCAGGCCACAGTGAGTTTAAGTCAAGCAAAAACAAAGCTGGTAAGTCCAAAACCCACGAAACGATTCAGGGCTCTTCTGAGCAGGGCAGAGAAAAGGGGAAAAACAGCAATAAGACAAAGCGGAAACAGAATCCACAGTGTATGGTCAGCATACCAAGCGAAAAGGTCAGCATAGTGGGGAACCGTGAAGGAAAAAATAACAGGTTGGGGACAGAAAGCGGTTAATGAACTAGCGAAAAGTGGAAGTCAATAATATAACATGGAGGCTTCCTGAATCCATCATCATATTGTTTAAATCCTGCTGCTACTTGCCATGACCCGGAAGTCCTGCCCTTGGATCAGGGTGGCTTGCTACTTCCCTCTCCCTCGCGACACACACCCCACGGATCCGCCGAACCAACAGTGCAGGTCGTTCATTCTTGCACCTGGCGGCCAAGGCTTGGAACAATCTCCCCCTGCACCTGAGGAGGCACCGTCGCTCCAGCAATTCAGGAAGGAACTCAAGACCTGGCTGTTCGAGCGACAACCCACCAGCAACCTTTCCAGCGCCTCGACACCCCCACGGGGGAGTTGCCGCGCTCTATAAATGTTTGATCGATTGATTGACTTTCAGCACCCCAGGATTGTCCGCCACAGCCTTAAAGGAGGGCCCCTCATAGCTTGTTCTCGTCGCCATTCTCAAACCTCAGATACCTTGCTGTATCCTGACAACTGATCAGCGCTAATGAGCATAGCATGGAGGAGAAAGGCAGTTCCTTATCGACCATCTGGCTTAAGAACAAGATGAATGCAGGGTCAGACTGCAGTTTAAAAACACACTGCCATCTCTCTCTCTCTCTGCCACGCCGCAGCCTCTATTTTCTGACTTTCTTTAATTATTTCAGTTTAGAGAAGAAGAAATGTGAAAATTGAAGGTGTTGTTTCTTTATTGTCCGTCTAAGAGATTTTAATTGGCTATTTTAAAAAAATATACCTTTAAATGGGTATAAAAGGCCCAATTATAAGTGGCATGGTGCAGGGGGCATGGAAACACTGGGATCGGGGTTGCCATTTCCAGGGTACATGTTCTTCCACTGTGCAATTACAATTGTCAGGTCCCGAATGGGGCCTAACATGCAGGTCTCTGAATTTTAGTATTTTTTCCTGCACATTTTGTCCAGATCCAAGGCACTTTTCTGCCTAGAATTTGCAGTTGTCTACATTTATGGCCGTTGCACAGTTAAATATAAATAGTTAGAACTTGATTTTTAAAAATACATGTGTAGTGTGAGCGAGCATTTGGTTAATTTGTTTTTGTGTTAAAGGATGTTGTTTGCATTTTTTTAGGATTTGCGAAGATTGTTAAAAGTAGGTCGGTGGCTGGAATGAGGGGCTGGGGCTTGGTACCGTAAAGCCCTCCCCCCACCCCCCCTGCAGAATATAAAGAGGGGGTCCGACGCCTCTCATCGCTCACAGATATTCATAGGCCTTGGGCGGAATGGGGCTCCCTCAAGGGTTGGGGGGGTAGTTTGCGTTACACCCGTGGTTCAAATGCTCTGTATGTGCCTTGCACCTTGTCTGTTTCCTTAAAAATATTCTCCACTTTTGCTGAATTTCAGGGTTGGATTGGGATTAAAAATCGGCCCGGGCATGCTAAAAAAAAGTGGCCCACATTTGCATATTGCCTTTACGCAAAACACTGCTTCGGCGACATTTTATTAAAAAAAAAAAGGGGGGGGGGGTGTTTAAAAAAAAAATGCACGGATTAGTTTACACTGGTGGAACACACCTGAAAACAAGTGAGGCCAGTATTGCTCAGGCCCCCTGCCACCGCTCAATCTGCATATATTAATGGGCCGGCCCAGCGAGAGAAAGGGAGTGACACCTCTGCCGTTGATAAGAGGGAGGTGATGGACGCCCATCTACTGCCAAAAAGGACACTCGGGCACCCACTGGGCCGCTGGCAGCATCCGAACGACGCAGAAACCGCCCAAATCGGCCCCCAGGGTTCAGAAAAGCAGCCCACAGCTGGAATTGGGATGCCGGCCCCTCGGGCATTGCCCGAGTGCCCGCGTTACCAATCTGACCCTGCTGTATTTCTGCGCCTCCATCCACCCCCCACCCACCCCGGACTGGTGATTGTCTTGCCCAGTACAAACTTTATGTAACTTTAACAACGTAGTGACGTCTACCAGGAGTCATTAGCTCCTTCACCTCTGGTTTCATCAAACCATTCCATGTAGCTCGCGAACAGAAGGCTGGGGTCCTCTGACCATGGGGTAAAAAGTTTATCAGTAATGCCCAGCTCAAAATCAGGGTCCCTCTAACTGGATTGAAAGGTGAAGGGTGACTTGTGATCTTCTGACGTCCTTATTGCATTTTTTGCAGTAAGATTTTTGTTTTTTGTTTTAGTAGAATATAAACAAGCATTTTCAATGCATTGCGTCTCGCATTTGCGAGCGTTTAAGCTTTTGGCATTGTAAATGACAATGCCTTTTATTTGTGTTTTAAAAAGCAACACATATATAAAAGGCATTGTCATTTCTAATGCTAATAGTTGAAACTATTCAGGTTACAGTGAGAAGCATCTAAGAAAGGGGCGCGGCCAACATTGAAGTGAAAGCTCGGTATGGGGCACTTTCACCCAAAAAGAAAAAATAAATACCTGAAGTGAAAGCAGACCGCGCTGTAAATTAAATAAATAAATAAGCGCAGCCGCTAAAGTGAAAGCAGGCCGCGCTGTAAATTAAATAAATACATCACTAATAACAATATAAAAGCGGGCGGCATGTTGCGACATTGTGGGTGGAATAGGGGAGATGATGTAGCCTTACGGCTAGAGCGGTCGACCTCGAAGCTGGGGAACCGGGTTCTAGTCTCGGCAACGACGCTCAACATCCTGTGATTCTGGGCAAATCACTTAATCTCCCCGTGCCTAACAAAAATGAATATATCCATCTGTAACGAAACTGGTGCTCATGTAAAGCGCTCTGATACCCAATGTCTCGGGTCTAGTTTGCGCTATATAAAACTCTAAAAAAATAAATAGGGGAAGATCATTAAAGAAAAGAGTGCTCACCGACTTCATAAAGCCGACCGTGTAACAACACAAGTAAAAAGTCCAGCCCTTATGGGAGGTTACAATGCAGACAAGGCGGTACCAAGGAGGGACTACTAAGCCTATTCACGAAAGAAAAGCAAAGATTTCGAAAGAACAGTAACAGGAGCCAATTGAAAAGATGGGCGGAGCTTCTATTCCATACCTCAGTACAGCATGCCTCGCAGAGCAGCGCATGCGCTGCCCAGGCTCGACCTAAGGAGGGTGTCTTGAGTCTTGTGAGTTCTCTGGAGTCTCCTGAGTGAATGGTGTGATGGTACCTAACAGTCGGCCTGTTCAAGCGTCTGACATGATTTATTTGCAGTGGGTGACGACCAGGCTATGGCTGGTGTCATTGCGATGCCATGATATATGTGTCTATGTCTGGCACCTCTAACCCATCCTTGCAAAGGGACCCGTAAAGAACCGTTCCAGACATTCTTGTTTTTTTATTATTTCAAACGAAACTCCAGAGCTTTTTCTGAATAGTTGTTAGTGTCTGAAGGGAAAATAATTAGTGAGGTCATAGTCACATATTGTATTCTGAGCAAAAAATGTGTTTCTGGCCAATTAATCCTCCGCATCTATCATATCTGAAGCATTACCTGGTAATAGCAATCTGTAAACAATGTTTCTAATAAGAGTGGGATATTACTAGCAACAATGGAGGGGAAGATTATACCTAAATAAATGGTACACTAATGGGCCCACCTGAATGCGAACCTGGCAACCGCGTTCCGTGCGTCCTCAACATTTTTCCCACTTGATCCTCGTGAATTTTTGAAATTTTTTCTAGAATCCCGAAACAAACTGTAGTTTCTAGAGCTCTTCTAGGGCTCGGAGTGAAATGTTTGGGTTAACCAGAAATCATAAGATATGAATTGCGAAAAGCGCCATTTTAATTTGTTGTTTGTTAACCCCTTCAGTCGGGGATTGGCCATCACTCTCTGCGAAAGTGGCTCTATTGTTAGAGCAGAAATAGGAGGTGAGAGGGGACAACACCGTCTCATGCCTTTCGACAGCGTCACCAGGTCTGAAAGAACAAGTTACTTTACTTACCTTCTGTAACGGTCTTTCTGGCGAATGCTCTGTCTAACTCCAGATTCCTCACCTTGTGAACATTTCCCCATGTTTCAAAAGTATCCCTGTGTGCCGGTAGGTGGCGTTGTGCGCCTCTGTACTGATGTCGTTCTGCTCCAGAAGTGACGTGCGGAGTCCCCTACAAGAGTCTCCCATGCACGCTCAGTTGCTTTCTAGGCTGTTCATGCCCCCAGATACAGAGCATAATAGCGGCAGATTGGTTTGACCAGTATGCATATCTCTACACTTGGGACCTTTTTCAATGGAAAAAGTGTCCCGTCCACAGAACAGGATGGTGGGAGAGAAAGTGAGGAATCTGTGGTTAGACCGAGTGTCCACCAGAAAGATTGTTACAGAAGGTAACTAACTTGTTCTTCTGACAGATAAACCACAGATTCCTCACCTAGTGTACAGATACCAAAACAGTACCACCCAGGTGGTGGATTTAGGAAAGTGCCCCTTTTTGAAGGGTTACTCCCCACTTTTTGCCTGATTCTGATGCACTTTGACTGAGTGTGCACAGGGTCCCTGCCAATCAGGTTCCCACTGCCTGTGTTCTTTCCCAAAACTGTACCTTTGTTTCCACAATTGCCACACCTCTGGCACACATATAAGCCCCTTGTAAAAGATACCAGTGGTACCAAGGGCCTTTTGACCAGAGAGGGTCTCTAAGGGCTGCAGCATGTATTGTGCCA
Organism: Calotriton arnoldi; assembly: GCA_963921515.1. Lineage (NCBI taxonomy): Eukaryota > Metazoa > Chordata > Amphibia > Caudata > Salamandridae > Calotriton > Calotriton arnoldi. Next base: position 3,658,490 of record CAWUFW010000087.1, read on the forward strand.
CCCTCAGAGACCCCTCACCAAACACATACTGCCATTGCAGACTGTGTGTTTTGGTGCAGCTAAAACTGAAGAGTCGACATGGCACACATCCCTGTGTGCCATGCCTACAAAACACTGCCTGTGGCATAGCTAAGTCACCCCTCTAGCAGGCCTTACAGCCCTAAGGCAGGGTGAACTATACCACAGGTGAGGGCATAGAGCAGTATGCCCCTACAGTGTCTAAGTCCATTGTCAGACAGTGTAGGTGCAGTCATTACGAACTCCACAGCTCCATGATGTCTTTACTGAATGCTAGGAAGTGTGGTATCAAACGTCTCAGCATAACAAACCCACACTGATGCCAATGTTGGATGTATTATAAAATGCACTCAGAGGGCATCTTAGAGATGCCCCCTGAAAAACAAAAACTATCTATTGTGTGGCCGACTGGTCTCTGCCAGCCACCACCAGACAGGTTTCTGGCCCCATGGGATGAGAGCCTTTTGCTCTCGAGGGCCAGGAACAAAGCCTGCTCTGGGTGGAGGTGCTTCACACCTCCCCCTAGCAGGGACAGCAGCACTCGGCAGTCAGCCTCAAAGGCTCCTGCCTTTTGTTTTGCTGACTTGGGCCACTCCAGTTAGTGGAGATGTCTGCCCACCTGTCCCAGCCCCACTTTTGGCAGCAGATCAGGCGGGAAAATTAGTAATCAGAGGAGGATTTTCCACCTCAGCTGGTACCATCCCTAAGGTGTACAGAGCTGAGGTTAACCACTTTCTTCAAAATCCTCTATATTGACTTGGAGATTGTTAGCCAATAGAAACAGGGCTGTGCCCTCCTCCCCAAAGGGAGTGGACACACAAAGGGTGTGGTCACCCTAAAGGTCAGTAGCCACTGGCTACTGCCCTGCGACCTCTGTAATGCCCCTAAATTGAGTATTTAGTGGCACCCCTGAACCTTGTTCCTTAGTTCCCTGGCTACCTAAAGAAGAAAAAGGACCGAAGAGCTATGCAGCAGTGAAGAGTCCAGATGACAACTGACTTGGCCCCAGCCCCACCGGCCTGTCTGCAGCTTCGAGACCCTGCTCTAAGAAGATGACAGCAACCTCTAAATCCCTCTAGAGAACTACCTATCTTCCCGAAAAACCAAGGACCCCCAAGGACAGTGGCTCTGTCCCCAAAGAAACCAACACCAAGGACTCCTTTGCCCTTTGGAACCACGAGTCCTGCCCACTCTGCACCCAACACCCAAGGCCTGAGTCTGAGTGGCCCACCGGTCCAGTGAAGTCTCCCCAGCAATACTGACCTCAAATCCATCGGTGGCTGACCCCTCCTGGACTCCACAAAGATGCCTGCAGCCTTAATACGAAGTGTCCTCCAACCGCGACCGGCTCTGGTAAAGATTTACCGACGTCCAAAGGCACCCCTGCATACCCAGCTCCCCGACATTGGGGAGCCCAGCCGAAGGTGCCTCAGCGTCCACCGCCATCCGAACTTACCTGTCCAATCACTGGTCACCTTCATCCAGCCTCCTGGTCTGAGCCTACTGCCTCTTTGTAAATCTGAGTTTCCCCATTTACTTGCATTGGGCACCCGATGCTGTCTTCGCACCCTTCACCCACCCGCCACAGTGCTGCTGGTGGTGCATGCTTGGTGCTGCCTTGTGGGGGCCCTCCTGTGCTTGTCAGGGCCTGTGCCCTGAAACCACGGGTACTTACCTGCAAACCGTGCACCTCCAATTACCCAGTCGCCATAGACTAACATTGGGACATCAACACCAACTTTGACCTCTGGACCCCGTCCACTCCTGTGCCGCTGGTGGTGCAACCTTGGTGTCCACTTGAACCCTGCCCTGTGTTGGTCCAACCCCTCAAAGACTGGGGTAGTAAGTTGTGTACTTACCTGTTAATGTGCATAACTGTTTTCCTTCCATAGATTGCATTGTATTTCATGTATTTGCACTAAGGGCCTCATTACGATGTCGGTCGGAATCCAAACCACCCGACTACTTGTCGGATTCGGTTCCGACCGACTCGCGGTCGGCGGTTCTACACAACCAATTATGATGCTTCTGAACCCCGTTCGGAAGGACTCCCATTGACTTCAATAGGAGCCTGTGTTCCGACCGACAACACAAGCTCCTATGGGGAAAATGGGTGTCTGCGGAAAACCTTGCAGCCTGTCGCGGGCACCCCATGGTGCCTCCCAATTGTGCATGGTTTTACAGGAGGGTCCCTTGGGTACCCCCTCGAGCCCAAACCGGAGGACTCAGGATGAAGGGGAGCCTGCTAGGGGCCCCCAAAGTCAGTTTCTGACAGCCTTTTCGTGTCGGACAGACCTAGGGGCCGATTCCGATTCAGGCCGGAAATCTCTCCGACCGAGCCGGATCCGGAGAGATTTCCGACCGAACCGGACTCTAGCAGCCTGACCGAACGAGTACGAAGCGGCCGTATGCTATCGGACTCGATTCGGTCGGACTCCCATTGAAGTCAATGGGAGCCGGTCGTACAACGCGTACACGGGCTCCCATTGACTCATTGACTCAATGGGTACGTCGCGAACAAGGGCGCCCCCTACAGCGGGTACGCATCAGTGCGACTCGCGCCGTACATGCATGTGTAGGGGGGACCCATGGGTCCCCCCTGTGTGCGACTCGCGCGGCTACGTGTGCAGGGGGGTCCGACACGGACCCCCGAAGTCCGGCTCCGACTGCTCTTTGGAGCCGGACGGCGCGAGTCGGTCGGACTGTTCAAGGCGCGCATCGTACTTGCTCGGTCGGGTAACCTCACCATTGCGTGGTGCGAGTCGTGTCCGTACGAGTCGGTCGGAGCGGTTCGGACCCGCGAACGAGTCGGTCGGCAATTTCACGTACTTGCTCGCCCGGACGCATGTACGAATCGTTCGGAAACAAGGCCTCCGAATCGGATCCGGTAAAGCCGAATCCGATTCGGTGCCCTACCGGCCGAGATCGGAATCGGCCCCCTAGTCGGAAAGGCTGTCAGAATCCGACATCGTAATCGGAAACGCTGTCCGTTGAGCTGAACGCATCGCCTCCGACCGAAACAGGTTCTCTTGATTGCCGGTTGAAACCGATTCGGAATTACCGAAGGGTTCCCCTTCCAACCGCGAGCATCGTAATCGGTCGGTCGGATTGTTTCCGACCGACTCGGGAGGATGAGTTCCAACACGGTCTAGTGAAATACGACTGTCGGTCTGAGGCTTTCCGACCGACATCATAATCAGCCTTTTTAAGTGTCGAATTTCTACATTGCTAAGTTATTGCTACTGTTGATTGACACCACATAGTATTTCCAGTACTACTGTAAAGTATTCCTATTGCTATTTGCAACACATTCCTACTGTACCTGAAAGTATTGCTATTTTTAAACTGGTACTCACCTACAATTGAGTTCTTCTTGGTTCTAAAATAAAAGAAACAAAGTAATATTTTTATACAAATATTGGACTTGGAGTTAATCAAGTGTGTGCCTCATTTATTGACTGTGTATGCACAGCAAATGCTTAACCCAACCCTCTGATAAGTCTAACTGCTTGACCACACTACCACAAAAGAGAGTTGAGTATTATCTACTTTAGCCTCTGTAAAACCATCACCTTCCTCATACTTGGGGACAATCCCTTTGGGGATTTTAGGGTCATAATAGGTCTCTCTGTCCCTAGGTATTAAATTGCTGCCACCATTTATGGATGATAGACCCATTTCTGCTCGTCTCCTTTCTATAGCCAGAAGTCTATACTCCAGGGCTTGTCTGCGAGTCAACCTTGCTAAAAGGATTTCCCCCTCATTGAGGCCGTCCCACCTGTGTGGGAGCTAGGTACCCTAACCACTACTTTTGGGAAGACAGGTGCAGGGGCCACATCTCTTCTATGTAGGTGAGTGGGTTTGGAATATACCTCCTCATCACTACTCTCTCCTTCTTCAAGGAAGTCCTCCTCTTCAGAACGGTGTTCCTTAGCATATTCTGCCAAGAGGTCCTGGAGCTTAACCTTGGTAGGATTGGAACCCGTTTTGAGTGTCTTAAGTTTACAGAGGGTCCTTTGCTCCTTCCAGCCAAGATGGAGGTAAGGGGTCAGATTGAGTGTGGCCTCATTTCTTGACTGTGTGTGTACAACAAATGCTTAACACAACCCTCTGATAAGCCTAACTGCTCGACCACACTACCACAAAACAGAGTAAGGCATTATCTACTTTGGCCTCTGTAAATCCTCCAAGGATCCACTGGACTCTGTGCACACTATACCTTACTTTGGTATAGTATAAACAGAGCCAGCTTCCTACAGTGGGTCTGCGAAGTGGCTCATATAAAGAATCCTGCAGGACGGAATATGCAAAGTGCCCATCTCGATGGACCTGATTGTCCAGAAAATAGTGCTTCGCAAACGTATGAACTGATACCCGTGTAGCAGCCTGGCAAATGTCCTGGACAGATACTCCACATGCTAAAGCAGTGGTAACAGTCTTGTATCTGGTGGAATGAGCCTGCAAGCCCTGTGAGAGCTGGTTCTTAGCCAGTGCACAGCAGATTTTGATGCAGAGAACGATTTAGCGGGAGATGGTCCTTTTCTGAACTGCCTTGCTCTTCTTTGCCCATTCGAATCAAACAAAAAGCTGATCATTCACACAATGTTTCTTGATACAATCAATGTAGAGACTTAGGGGTCTTTTAGAATCCAGCTGATAGAGCTTCTTTTTCACTTTAGAGGGGTGAGGTGGGGTGAAAAATACCAGGAGAGTGATCTTTTGCTTGACATGAAAGGGAGTGACCACTTTTAGAAGAAAAGAAGCTTATGTACTTAGCACCAGCTTGTCCGGAAAAAAAGTAGGCTATGGCAGGTTGACAGAGAGGGGTTTTAGCTCACTCAAACACCACACAGATGTTATGGCAATAAGAACAAGTGTTTAGCCATGCAACAGTTGATGTTGTTGCACCAAGGATATTGTGCTGGATAACTAAACACTTATAAGGTCCCAAAGGCGAGACCTATTGGCTATGCCAATGCTGGTTTGATTTAGAGTTTCTGGAATAAAGTGGGAAGCATACTGGTGCCCCTCCAGGAGGGGCGAAGGTCGTGGCCGATCCCCTCCGCAGCTCACGTATCCGCCTCCAGACATATGCTCAAAATGCCAATGAAACCCAAGGGTAGATGGAAAGCGCCCCTTACAGGGATTGTCGAACTGACTGCATAGTAAACTCCTCTGAGTCTACAGACATTTTAACAGCTTACATCAACTACTTCGATGTAGGATAAGAACATGAAGCTGGACATGTAGTGTACAGGCTAGAGAGGCTCAGACTTCCAATGTACCATGAACATTTGCAGCTAAAATACAGAACTTCAAACCGGTTATTAAACAACCCTGGTCCCCTAACAGAACATCATTCGTAGTGCTTTTATATTTCCTTCTGTACCTTAAAGCAGACCCCGGAAGGAGTATTAACAAATTAAAGAGCAAATAATAATTTTTAACCGATTCCAGGCATAACAAGAGGATGAGGGGTTATAACCTATATAGCACAAGAAAAGGCTTTCGCCAGCAACAGAAAGAAATCTTTTACAGGTTGTTCGGCTTCTGATCATCGCAATATCGAGGTTTACCGGCAGCCTAGAGACTTCATGGCCCAGATGCGGACACAACAAAGGGATTCGAACCGAGGAATGCAGAGGATTACAACGGATTTCAACTGCAGAAATTACTTCTGCTGGTTCTGGTTGTATAGCTACAGGAAAGCACTGGAACGTAAAGACGCAGGGGCATAGGTCATGTATCAAGACCAGAAGTACTATTACGAGCAATTCAAATTGATAAGTGACGTGCTTTAGTGTTACAAGATAGGTTTAAAGCATCAAAATAATTGGCGCCGATCTCGGAGGATATTATTGTACATTCCTGGGTACTATTTCAAACTATATTTTTCCGTGTGATTGGTTAAGTCAGAGCCTATTAAATGTCTTAAATTAGCATTTTTTTGTTGCTTTTGTAGCATTTGTGGCACGTTGCGCTATATCTTCATATGTTTAAAGTGTGCCATGAATGCTAGAAAATTAAACAAATAGAAAAGAAAGGCGGGTGGCGCCATGTTTAAAGGTTTAGCCGACATAAAAGCTGCACAGCCGGCAATGATATAAAGGCGGCCGCCTTTCTTTTCTATTTAATCGCGTTCAGACATGCATACAAGGGGGACCATGTTGTCAGCCTGGTTGGCTGCTCAGAAGCGGTGCTTCCCCTCTCCCTCCCCCGCCTTGCATACCGCCTGCTGTGAACGCTACCAGGGCTGTTATGCGCTAAGTTGATGCCCTCGCTCTGGGCTCACCTGCCTGCCGTATTTGTGTTGTGAAACATGTTTAGTTAGCAAGTAAACAAACCTGCTGCTGCTTTTTGTCATATCTGCAGGGGCTCTAGGGATGTCGGCAAGAGAACAGCGTCAATGTGACCATGTAGAAAAAGCAGCCGAAAATGTTAAAAGCCGCGGAACAGCTGACAAAAGGCGCACGGGCGCCACTGTTAAAGCGCTGCATTTTTTCTCTTTTGAAGAAGAAAAAAAAAGGATTTCAAAAGTTGATTTATGTGAGCAGCGCAGCACAAAAGACAGGCGTGCGGCCGCCATATTAAGTCTGCAGCGCTGTGGCGCATTAAAAAGAATATATATTTAAAGATAAATCGCGGGGCGTGGCCAAGATGGCGGCACGGTAGGACGCGGGACTCTGCTCCTCCAGCCCCGCCGAACCATTAGCCTTGTATTTGCCCCATTCCCCGAACTATACCTCACGGGTAATCGAAGGGCGCCGACTCCTGATCCCTCTGGTGCCTCGGCGAGACAGAATCCAGGTCGCCTGAGCGCTCCTGCCAGATTCCGCTGCAGATCGCGCTGGGACTTCCGCGGCCGAGACGGAGGCCGCGAGATCGGCGCTGGAAGGATCCCCGCCTCCAGTGCTGCGGCGCGGCCCCTGAGAGCGCCGGAGCGCCCGCTTCGCATCGGCTGCTGCCCACACCGCTAATTGGAGATCCAGGGAGCCGGGGGCCTTCCGCCTCTTGAGACAGCGAGTCGGGCCCGGGACGCGGCCTGTCGGGCGGCTGCCATTTTACCGCCTTCCACGCTCTGGTCTGCGTGAGCACCGGCCGGCCCCATCTAACCTGCGGCAGCTAACTCCTGACTGGCGAGACGTCTGGTGGAATACCGTGCCTGGCAGAGGGCTCCCACTAGTGCGCTCTTCATCACACGCACGACCGGAGCGCCCACCTCACTTCGGCGGCGGCCCGCATTGCTGATTGGGAGTCCCGGGAGCTAGGAGACTCCCGCATCTGGAAGCAGTGGACCGGGGCGCGGCTTGTCGGGCGGCCGCCATCTTATCGTTCTCCACGCTTTGGCCTGTACAGGCACTGGTCGGCCCCACCTAAGAAGCGGCAGCAACCTCCTGAGGGTCTAGACGTCCAGCAGACCACCGCGACTGCCCGAGAGGACTCACAGGCGCGTTCCTCACCCCGTGCACCGAGGACTCTGGGGCCCTGTCCGGGGTGGGTGAGACCCACGAGCCGCCATTTTGTTTCTCGCCCTGCTGCAGACTGCGGGGACCGAGGCCCGGTTGATGGGGCCCTCCCTGACTGACATTAAGGAGAGCGGTCATTGAGAGGTCCGCCTGGGCCTCAGCGAGATCTGGTCACCCGACCGCGAATGACGCCTCGACCGGCGGCCGGCGGCTGGCTGCTTTTCGGTGAGTCGCGCAGAGCTGGGGCGCTGGGTGTTGGGCCTGCTGACGCACCCACGCGGCATTCCACCATTGGTCCTTGAGGCTTCAGAACATTGTAAGATAGCCCCTGGAGGGGTCGTCGCTTTCCTCCCGCCCGGTCTTCGCAGCTGTGTGGCCGGGGGGCTTTCTGCCTTGGTCTGCTCTCCCCGCAAGGCAACACTCAGGACCCTGACCAGACAGAGGAGGAGGGTCCTTTGGACGCTGCTGCTGGCCCCTAACATCACTCCGTAAGACGCTTGCCCGGGCACTTTGATCCACGGAGCGGGGTGCTTCTGTGCCGCCCATAGTGGCATTGCGGCCTCTTAATGGAATAACAAGACTCGACGGTCCCCACACACTCAGCACCGTTTTAACTCAAGCCCAGACCTAGATTACGGAAGTGGATCCGTCACAGGGGTTGCGGTGAAACTTCTGGCCTGCGAACATTCTCCACTCGCCTTCTACGCCTCGGTGTGCAGGGATGGCCTCAGCCCGAGCAAGAAGGGAGAAGTCCCTTAAGGAATTATTGCTCAAGCAGCCTGGGGGCTCTGAAGCATCCCAAGGAGCATCTAAGGATCAGGGGCACATAGACCCAATCGACGAGGCAGATAGCCCGGCCACGAAGGCCTTCATGCTGGAGCTGTTCTCTGCCATTAAGAAAGACATCTTGGAGTTGAAAGGGCAGCTCGCGTCCGATCTCAAGGAGGTGCGCCGAGATGTCGACGAGGTGGGTGAAAGAGTAGCTGCACTGGAGGAGCACGAACTGGCGAGAGAGGATGATCTGCACCAACTTCAGCAGGAGGTCCTCCGTCTACGAGACCAAAATTTAGACTTCCAGGCCCTCGCGGAGGACCTTGAAAACCGATCACGGAGAAATAACATCCGCGCGGTGCCCTTGAAGGCAGAAGGCGATGACCTGCGAGATTATGTCCCGTCCCTCTTCCAGCAAATTTTGGGTGAAGATTGCCCACAAAAGATACAGATGGACCGCGTTCACCGAGTGGGCCTGATGTGCTGGTTTGTGTGCATGACTTTCAGCACAAGGAGCAGATCTTACTTATGGCTAGAGCGGCCCAACCGATTCAGTTTCGAGGGCACACACCGGCCCTCTTTCAAGACCTGGCAGCGTCGACTCTAGCTAAGCGTAGGGAATTCCGAGTCGTCACATCCTATCTCCGGGACAAAGGGATACCGTATTCTTGGGGCCACCCATTTCGCATCATCTTTAAACACCAAGGGAAGTTGAGGCAGATGCGTTCCCTCACCGATACTATGGATCTCCTAGGA